>JAZKJV010003783.1:0-711818 GCA_037367405.1 Ottelia alismoides
TTGTTTGGATCATTAACATGGATTGCGAGGAGCACATGTTTCATCAACACGCTCGCAAGCGTCTCCTCCGTCGGATCGGACTTGAGACAGGAGGTCTCTTCGTTTAGAGACTCGATCGCAACAACGCTTCAAGTGGTAATCCTATTACTTTTTTGTGGTTTGGATGAAAGGATTTGAGAAACATTCTTGGATCATGTGGTTTCATCATAGAAAAATTTTAATTTCCGCTGCCTCAAGTAACTAGTATGACTAGTGGCTCCCGCATACTATGCGATCCTCACGCTTCTGTGATGCACTTAAGGATCTTGCCATGTCCTTCACTGGGAACATATCTGGATCACTCGCAAGGAATCTATACTTCATGCTCTGCGGTAAGGTCTTCAGTTCTGGACAAGTGGGAGCTGGTAAATCTGGTTTCTGGAATATCTGAGTGAATACTATTAGATTTGTGTGTGAGAACTCTCACAATAATGCTAAATATGACGAAGATGGCCCGGCTGGCATATTTGTTAACTGACCTGGATCACTCTCCATCCTAGCTGTCGTCTCTGTAGGCACGAGACATGATAAATATTCATCAAACTCATGCAAATCAAAATTGATGTCTGTGTCTGAGGGATCTGAATCTTATGAGTATGAGACAAAATCAATTTCGCAATCCTAGACATTATAAACAGACTCTACTATAATCTGTGCCATGAGTATGCTCTCCGAACTGTCATTTGCCATAATATGTGAATCTATACTGTTTGAAGATGTGGCAAGAGCTCGTGATGCAGAATCTGCTCTAACTTCTTCATCATATGTAATCACAAAGTCACACTCCTAGTGAATGTCTAGCTCCGCATCTGTCATCTTCTCTGAAGCGGTCATGTCATCTGAGAACTATATATCTCGATTTTGTTCTCCTCGATCGTCTCTATTTGTACACTTTCACCCTCGACGTGAAAGTATACCTTCCCACCATCATGGTCAGACACCACCAGGTGTGGCCAAGAATGGTCATCCTAAGATGATGGGGCTATTTGTCACTGATTCAAGGACCTCGATGTCCAACACAACAAAGTCCACGAGGAATTTCAAGCCTTAAATTGTGACGACAACATCTTTAAGTAATCCCTTTTGCCTCTTAACAGATCTATCAACAAATTGAAGGATTGTCCTGCTCTATCTAAGAGGGCCAAACTCGAATTGATCGAGTAAGGCAACCGGAAGAAGGTTAATCGAGGAACCACTGTCTAATAGGGTACGATCGAACTGCTACTCATGAATTTGGCATGTGACATATGGATCTCCTCCATTGGATCTCTTGGCTGGCATTTGGTTCTGAATAACGAAACATGTGGCCATAGTCAGCACATGGATCTTTGCAGTACGATTCCTCTTCTTGCTATGTATAGTGGTATTTTCTCTCAAGTGCTTATGGAGGAGAGGGCGGTGCTCTAGTGCCTCCTGTAGAGTCAGCTAGATATGGAATCTGTCGATCATCTGCTGGCTGAACTCTAACTATTGTGATTTTTTTGGATTTTCGGATTTCTTCCCCCGCCTCAAGCAGAGTGCTTGAGGGAAGGGGATAGCTGGACCCTCCTCAGATAGAGGTTCAGGAAGAGGTTCTTGTTGTTTTGAAAGAATGGAGTACATACAAGGATCATCATGAAACACATATGGACATGGAATAGATAAATAAATCTTTCCTTTATTTTTTTGGTATTTTTGATATCGTCCAATGATACATAGCTAGGTGGAAACACAACCAGAATAGAAACAGAGGCATGTGCATGATGAATCTCCATTTCATCACCTTTATTCTATCAATTTTGGCCTCAAAAAACCCCGGCAAATGCATGTAAACAGCATTAATTTGTACATAATAGCATTCATTACTCATTGTATTAATTGTACATTAAATAAGGTTTTTAATGCCAAAATTATAGAATAAAGAGAAGAAAAGAAAAAGGAATAAAATTTTGTAAATATTTTATGACCCTAACCCCGAGACCAAGGCCAGCATGGTATTGGTCGACAAGGAATAAAGTAGGGGGAGATAAGGGCTGATATACAATAAATACCCCATTTATTTATTCATCCCTTTATGCATTTTCGACACCTATTTTATGCATAATTATTTATTCATCAAATAAAGAAACTTTGTTCATAAAAGTTGTAGATAATAATGTAAATAAAAATACAAAATTGAGTTTGTGTAAAAATAACACTCAGTGTACATTTTATACACAGAATAAAAAGCCAAAATCTCAACTTCACAGACCCATATCTTGCAAATAAAAACTCCAAATCACCCAAACTCACCTTTAATTGTATATAGCATTTCATAAACTATTTTATAAAATTGATCTCATAATTTTTGGAGTCCATCTGTGAAAGTTAGGTTTTTGGCCCTCCTTGTATATAGACCTGATTAAAATATTCATTTTATTCAATCTTTAGTATTTCTATAAATTTGCATTTTTATAATCTTGTAAATCATGTATATAATACATGTACATATTGAAATTTGAATAAAACCAAAAAAAGAATTTGTAAAAATAAAATAAGTCTATGAATATATAGACAAAATACCTATACTACCTGTATGTGCATAAATAAAAGGAAAAGCACTCTTTTATTCTTTATTCTTTTATATTTTTATAATAATGTATATATTATATGTGTCTTATTAAAAATACAAATCCTTAATAAAAACACATAAAATTAATTAAATAAATACAATGTGTATAATATATAGGTAAAGTACCTATATATATACTTAGAAATACATAGACCTATTTATTTAAAAATACAAATAAACTTATAAAAATCAAACAAAAATACCTTTATACTCACAAAAATAAGTTATAAATTTATAAAATAAGCCAAGAAAATAATAAAAGAAAATAAATAAATTAAAAATAAAATATCCAAAAATACATGTAAATACATACATATACACATTACTAAAATAAAACTACAACAAAACACCTCGAAAAATTCAATAAAAATCAGGAATAAATACTACATGAAATAATACACATTTTTTATTTTATAAGCAAAAATTAATAAAATCATTTCGGATGTCAAATAAATCAATCTTCCTTCTGACCTGCTATTTTGTCTCGTAGCGGCTTACGTGGCCCAATGAGACGCCGGCCAACGTTGACCCCCTGGTCAACTGTCCCATCCCACGTCTGGCAGCTCTGAACAGTCCACTCCCCCGATTTCCTCCCTTTTTCCCGGGCACACCATCCATCAATCGACAACGCTTCCTTCACAAGATTTGTTCCCCAATCTTCCATGATGCCCGCCGAAATCACAGATCAACCAAATGCTCTCTAGATCATGAAATAATCGCCGGTCAATAAGGCTACTCGCCAATGTGTATAAATAAAAAGCTCCGTTTCCTTCCTCGAATTTGGCCACTTTCATTCCAACCTAACGCCTAGATCTTGTGCCTGGATTGTTCCTCGTGACAGGGGGAGTAGCCCAGCATCGAGACTCGGCCGGAGGGAGGAGAATTTTGACGCGGCGGAGCTCCGGCGTCCGCCCTGCTCCCTGGAGGCCCCCAGGTATAAGAGCTGTCCTTTTAATGCATTCTTAGGTAGTTTTTAATGTTAGCATTTCATTTCAGTAGTTAGTTTAGTTGTTAGTTGATCACATTAGCGTAAAAAGCAAAAATCGAAGTTCGCCGGAGCTCCGCTCCGGCGACTTCTTCATCGTGAACCTCACTGTATCCGACCACCTCGATCATCCCATCTCGTTCCTCGTCGTCTTCTCCATCTTTCGTACCCATCAGATCAACCCAGGACCCTCGGTCTTGGTGAATCAGGGTTCCAACTCCGCCGCTCGCCGGAGCCCTTCCGCCCACCTCCATCTTGCACCGCAGCTTCATAACCCCGGGTCGAGGAGATAGCTCTCTCGCCCGCGGTTCTTCCTGTGCAGGTACCACGAGGAATCGAGCCCTTCTGGGCTTGCTTTGACCAGGAAGAGGTTCTTGGGGGCCACCTTCTTCTCCGACCTCGCTCCACCGACTCAGGCCCCCAGGAGCCATGAGACCACCGTCAGACGATGCGGAAACCTCCCAGCTACGATCAGAACGCTCCAGATGCGCGGGAGGTGCCCGGAGGAGCCCGAGCTACCCGATCGAAGCTCGCCGAGGGCGAGTTCCTTCCCAGTTCTTCCAGGTGCCCTCTGTACTGTTGGATCGAGCGGGGCGGCCCAGATTGCATGCCAGCCGTCCGATGAAGAAGCACACCCACCGTCAGATCAGCCGGGATGTTCTAATCCCAGCCCTTCATCGCCGAAACGAAGTCCGCCGTCCGATGATCGCCACGTGTATAAGTGGCACTTCCAGCGCCGCAGGATGCAAAGCCTTATTTAAGGGGTAAATTTCATATCTCGCCCCTTACTTTTTGTATTTAGGGTTTGCTCCCAAAAATAAAAAGTTTCAGTTGTAAATAAGTTGTAAAAATTGCAGTGGACCCCCTTGATGTTTCTATATTTACATTTTAGTCCCTCCGCGCCTCACGTGCAGCAACCACGTGAGGCGCGTGAAAATTGCATCTAAACCCTGCCGGGTTCTTGTATTTATGAAATGGTCCTGAAAATAAAAGTTAAAGTGTATTTTTATTGTAATTTTTGCATGTATGCCCCTGCCAACTATTTTATTTGCAAAAATACCCATGCCAGGCCATTTACTTTTTGAAGGCTTTGTCTATTTATTTCATGCGTCATATTTAATCGAAAAATCTTGCAAAAATAGACTTAAGCCCCTGTTTGGTCATGCTTGAACGCTATATTTTTAGTTTTGCATTTTGTGCATTTTTGCATTTATTAAAAATCAAAAACTTGTCTTTCAGTCCCTGTCTAACTCATAAAACCCCAAAAAAATATGAAAATGCCTTGAAAAATTCCAAAAAAATTATATGCAGTGTATTTTGTCCTATATTAGTGTCAGACCAAAAATCCCTAAAAAACTCAAAAAGAAAACCTTAAAAATTCAAAAATGCCCAAAAACTTCAAAAAAATATAAAAAATCAAAGAAAAATCAGAAAAATATGAACTCAGGCCCTACTTATGCTATATTTTATTCTTGTTGTTAGAAAATTAAAGGGGAACATTTTTGAGGCTGTTAGCTATTTTTCATCTCTATTTTTGTGACGGCCAGTACCCAGTCCCCTGTTTGCTTTGATTTAGCTATTTTTAAAATGCCAAAAATACTTGCAGAAATACCCAAAAATTATAAAAACAGTAAAAAACCATGAAAATCCCAAAAAGATCTTTGTCCTGAATTTTTGACTATTTTCTATTATTTTTGTGAATATTATAACACACCTTTTATGTATATATATCTATATCTATATATCCAAATATATATATATATATATATTATATATATACTCAGTAATATGAATTCTCTTTAATCTTAATATGATAAAAAAAAAAAACCCACACAAGGATGACTAAGATTGGCACGTAGGCTATGGTATTTTGTGTTGCTCTCTGTGGTTCGACCTCTACATATTTGTCACTATACATTTTATGGTAGAGTAAATAAAGATTAATTCACATTTGTTTTGAGCTTGATTGTTGTATTCTTTGGATTGTGGGTTAATTGCTGATTGGCAGCGGTCTTCCATGAGTGGTCGCCTCGGCGACAACACTTCTATTTTTTTATGGTGGCCCTCGTGGGAGATCGGCCCGTTATCAGATGGCGCCGTTGCCGGGGAGCAATGAGCATAGCCAAATTGATTTTTTGTCATTCTTGTATAAAAATGTAAATTCATGATTCATTCTTTGTGTGAGCAGCTAGTGTTTTAATGTCATTAATCACCATGCTTTATTTCTTTATCTATTGTGATTATTTTTCTCTGCTCTATCTAATTGACTAAGTACGCTAATGCAATCTTTTTGTGACTTTGATGCAAGGGACTCCCACGCGAGGATGGCTTCCTAGGAGGCCAAGGCAGCCGAGCTTGGAGGAGGATGGTTTTCTCTTCTCGTGACCATCTGGAGAGTGCACCAAAGAAGCAAAGAGAGGGGCATTAGATAGGCTAGATACTTAGGGAAATTATTTTTGTAATTCATGGTGAGAGAGAGACTATTTTGGCATGTAATAACTAACAGGACTCTACTCTTCACAATGAGGTCCAGTGCCTGGGTGTCTGTTCACCTGGGGGCCTCATCGCTGTTTTCCGCGATTTCTACCGCCTTCTTTATTTTGTTTCCCGCTGTTTTGAGCTTTCCGCCTTTATTTTACTTTGTTTTGTGTGCTTGGAGCCCCTAGATATAGGTTGCTTGACTCGGTAGCTAGGTCCAAACATTAATAAGAATGCATGTTCCTATAGTCTACTTCGATTGGATCTAGTCAAACTCAAACAAGTTGTAAATTCGTCTCTTAGCCCGCCGCGCCGCGAGCTCACACCCGAACAAGCGCTTTCTCCTACTCCAAATGTGTTGGGCAGAGGAGGGGTGAGCCAAGACCGGACTCTCTTGGGCTAGAGACGAATGAGCAACTTATGGTTCTTCACGTTAATAGCAGCTTATGTTTAGGACGATTTTGTGCCTTGCATACCGACATGTAGATAGGTTTAAAAATTCTGTTTTGCATACCACATGGAGAGAGCTGGGATGCACAGTAAGTCTTCTAACTCAGCATGCATCATTCGGTTCAATGGTGAGATTTCCATCATCGAACCACTCGCATGGCTTTTCCGCTATCTCCCTCTGATTTTGAGCACCTAGGACTTAAATGAAAACCTACAAAAACGTTAGGCGCTGGTATGAAAATAGATCCAAAAAAAGTGAAAACCCAAAAATTAAAACAAGGGGACTGCTAAATAAACTTTGACCTTAATAAAAATCTGTAATGGACTATCCTTGTACCGGGTTCATAAAGCCCTCATTGTTTTCAGGTACTTTGGAGGGGGACTAAAACCCTACTCCCTTGAGCGAGTGCGACCCCTAAGGATTAGAGCCCAAAACCCAGTCTGCAACTGCCTTGTGTATCGCCTGGATTTCCGAAGTAATGGCCCTTCTATCGTACGTAGGCGAGTAGGACTTGGTCACCAATGGTGACTCTCTGTTGTGAGAGCATCGACCCTGTCCGAAGTATTGAGCATAGGCCACGCCTTCACGGGGGTGTCTGTCTCATCGTCCTGCGTCCGAGTAGGTTCTTGCACGCTCACGGGTGATTCCGTTGCGAGCGAGAACCGAAGTATTGGTTTCGCCTATCGGCTCCCTCTCTCTTTTCTTTGGCTGAGTAGGGATCCAGGAAGGGTTACAAGGACTCCAAAAAGTACAGACTACAGGTTACACAGGAGGAGGACAAGTACGGGATACTCTTCCGGCAGTACTCTCTCTCCTATAGGGTAGCGTACTAAGGACTTGTTATAAGATATGCCTGAGAATCACAACTCTAAAAATGAAAAGATAATAAGTAGCCGAGCTTTCACGGCTTCACATGGCGTGAGTTGGTGAACCCAATTTTGTCTTGTGTTTGTATGGATCTAGCTTAAGGTTCAAAGATCGAAGTCCCGCGCCTTTGCGCCAATTCTATCTTCCTTTGACCACCCCGCTCAACCGAGCCTTTCTACTGTTTTACAATCCTTTTTGTTCCTCGTTGACCATCGTATCATTCTTCCAAAATCCGATATTCTCTTGTGCTCCGCGAAGTTGATCCATGGATGGTTTCGTCGGGACCATGCCGACACCTACATCGATTCCATGGACTCACCTTCGCCAATAATTTCGAGGCGATTCCAGAGAACCGATCCAGACTTTGCGGATCGAACTCCAGACTCCTCGTCTTCTACCTTTCTCTTGGCCACCAAATAAACTGGGATCACTTTTGTCCCACTATCACCGTTGTGAATGGGAGTCGATTACAGTCTACATCATTTTTCCATTCACAACACGCTGGGGTTGACTTGAACTCCAGCCTCATCACGACAGCTGAGTATTTATGGCAAGTGATCTGATTCGGACCGTCTCATTATGCAGATAGAAGACAGTGCGAGCCCTGGAGACTACTCCAGAGTTCATTTCGTCCGATTCAGACCCTGACATGGCGCCAGGAGGAAAGGGCAAGGGTCAGCAGCCACCCACACCAGAGGGACAGATGCCAGATCAGAACCAAGTCAATGCACAGTTGCTGGCATCCATCCAGGCAATACAGCAGCAGCTGACTGAGCAGGCCCTTACGCAGACGGCTTTCCAGGATATGTTGAATGATATGATGAATCGTAACGATGGAGGAGGAGGCCGAGGCAGAGGAGGCAGGGGAGGAGGAGGAGGAGATGGAGGTGGAGGAGGTGGTGACGACCCCAATGATGATCCTGAATTCCAACCACAGCCGAAGCCAACACTCAAAGAAACATACAATCCAGGAGACAGCCAGATGACCGAGTGGATTCTTATCCCACCGGTACACGCTCACTTTGAGCTGAAACCACAATTCATAGCCCTTCTCCCTGCATTCCATGGCAACACCAATGAAGAGCCATACATTCACCTGCAGCAATTCTCCCGCATTTGCCGCACCACCCACTATCCGAATGTCCCCCTGGACATTGTAAAGATGACGGCTTTCCCCTTCAGCCTACAGGACAAGGCCCTTTATTGGGTCAATCATATGGGGAAGGTTGTGACGACCTGGGAGGAGCTAAAGTCCGCCTTCTTGCACAAGTATTACCCTCTGGGTCGACTCAACCAGATGCGGGCCCGTATCAGTAATTTCTCCCAAGGACCCCATGAGTCGATACATGAAGCATGGGAGAGATTCACTGATCTGCAGGAGAAGTGTCCCCATCATGATATTCCGAAGACCAGCTTGGTTCAGCATTTCTTTGGGGGACTGAACATTGAAAGTCAAAGGCTCGTAGACGCAGCATGTGGGGGCTCACACTTCAATAAGGATGAAGATGTCGTCTGGCAGATCTTTGAAGAAATGGCCGAAGGAGAGGCCGCCCTCTCTTCATCCAAGGCTTATCAGAAGCAACCCCAGATCCTTCAAAAGCAAGTGCACATGGCAGCATCTAAGGAATTAGAGAGAGATGAAAGCTCCAACCTCAGCATCATCGGGGGACATCTCTCTAAAGTTGACATTATCGAGAAGCGATCAAAAGATCTGGAAAAACTCGCCTTAATCGAGAAGAGGACCCAGAGTTTGGACAAGCTGGATCACATCACCAAGCAGCTAGAACTGCTGGTAGGTACCATCAATTATGTTCAGTCAGCAGCACCGCTCGAAGCTTCAGTTGAGAGAAAAGACGAGCAACCACCGCTACACCAGCCTCAGCCAAGCCAGCAACCACCGACAGTTCAGCACGTGTACTACGTGCAGGCACCTGATCAGAGCCAGCCGCAACAGCAGATGGTTGTGTACCAACCAGAGTTTATCTCAGACACCGATTCAGTGTTCCCGCCACCACCCCTGGTCCAGGAAGTTAATGGGGTTTGGACTAATGATGCACAGCCGACCCGTCCTCAGGGACAACTCCAGGGTCAGCCATTTGCCAACCGGCAGTACCACCAACCTCAGGGTGGTCGTTTTGGGCACCCCTCTCAGCAACACCAGCAGCCTCCTCAATTCGCACATCAATGGAGGCAGAATTTTCCGTATCAGCAGCAGCAGCAGTATCGCCATCCGCAGCCGTATCACCAATACACGGCTGCCCAGCCTCAATCATACCAGCAGTATCCCTCTCCATCCTACCAACAACTTCAACTTCCTGCTCCACCACAGCAACACCATCAGCAGGCTCCCCATCCATCTAACCAACAGCAGCGTGGTATGCACGCTGCATCTTCTGATGTGCCCCCAGCTAATCCCACCATGGAGTGTCTAGCCCAGCTTGTCCAAGGGCTAGCGGAGATGACCAAGCGGCTTGATGACCTGACCGCCACTCGCACTACCATTCCGGCGCAGGTCGAAGCCAACCCCAACAATTTCAAGAAGAAGGAGCAGGTAGAAGGTGATGTCCAGTCCGCGTGTGATAATGATATTACTGCTTTTTCTAATGCTGTTACTCTCAGGAGCGGTAGGGCCTTGCCTCCGCCTGCTACCAGGTATGGGGTGAACAAAGAAACAGGTGGATCGTCATCTTCCGCATCAGCCGTGCCAGCTCCAGGGGCGGGTGAGGAGGAAGAGGAAGGAGAAGCCAGTCCAGCCGTCGTGCATTGCCAGAAGCAATTCAAGCCAAAAATACAAAAAAATCCGCAAAAACAAAAACACCAAAAAGAAGCCTGTAGCAGAAGTGAAGCCGCGCCAGCCTTGGAGGAGCCGCCAGCAGCAGCCGATCCTGTGCCAGCCGATGGAGCCAATGCTACCCTTTTTGATCGCCCAGCAGCACCAGCAGAGTTAGATCCAGCTTGTACGCCTTTTTGTAGTCCGGATGTACAACATTCTGTGGGCGATAATCTTGATGTAAATAAGAACTCTAATTTTCCTGCCAGTAATGTGAATATTCCTTTTCCTCATGCAATACAAAAATCCAAAAAAATGGCAAAAAGAAAAACTGCATTGTCTGATCCAGGTGTTGTAGATATTTTGGATAAATTGACTGTTGAGATTCCCTTGTTAAAGGTCGTGGAATACATGCCAGCTGTGAAGAAAGGATTGAAAGAGGCATGTACTGACAGGCGTCGGCCAGCGCAAGACAACAGACGCCGAGAGGTAGAAAAACACGTTTTGTCCATGGCCACAGTTGCAGCTATCACCAACCTCCCCCAGAAAAAGCAAGACTCAGGAGCACCTCTGATCAGTTGTGTGATTTTTGATCAGGTCTTCGAGCGTACTCTTCTTGACAGTGGTTCTTCCATCAACCTTCTGCCCTCGTCCATAATGCAAGAATTCGGGCTGGGACCGCTCAAGCAGACACGAATGATCCTTCAGTTCGCTGACCGATCCGTTAAGCGGCCCCGCGGTTTGTTGGAAGACGTGATCGTTACCGTGCAGGAGATGAAATTCCCAGCTGATTTTGTAGTCCTTGACATGGACTCTCCTGCACCACTGCTCCAGACTCCTATCATCCTCGGCAGACCATTTCTCCGTACTTCTGGTGCCGTGGTTGATTACGGGTCTGGCAAGATCACCTTCAGCTCGAACACCAAACAAATCACGATCACCATGAACAAGGAGCAGAACGCCACAACTGATGAAAGTCAAGCAGCATCAGAAGCAGACTGTGATTTTATTGCGGAGATCAGAGACTCAGAGTTGTCACTGGACGATCCATGGACACAAGAAATCCTCACTCTTGAGGAGGACTTGGAAAGCACAGTCGTCCTAAGCTCCGATGATCCATGGGAGACAGATTCTCAGATACAAGCGCATCTTCTTGAGCATTCACTCCAGACCGAACATAATCAGCTCACCGCAGAACTGTTCGGTACATCACTTGGATCTCAACAGAATGTTGAGGATGGTACTAGTCTCAAAGTACATCCCACCACCAGCATGGTATCAGAAGTGACCGGTAAAGGGGACAGACTGAAACCAGAACTCAAGCCACTTCCTGCAGGCCTGAAGTATGCTTTCCTTACGGGTGAAGAACACATGTATCCAGTCATCATCAGCAGCAGGCTGAATCTGGATCAAGAACCTCGACTCCTCGAGATTCTAGAAAAGAACCGCAAGGCACTTGGTTGGAGCGTATCAGACCTCCGAGGGATAAACCCAGCTCTGTGCTCACACCATATCTATTTAGAAGACGATGCCAAGCCGTCCCGCGCATTCCAGAGAAGGCTAAACCCTAACCTTCGGGACGTGGTCATGAAGGAAATCACAAAGTGGTGTGATGCAGGCTTCATTTATCCCATCTCCGATTCAAAGTGGGTAAGCCCCCTGCATGTAGTTCCCAAGAAATCCGGGCTTACTGTGGTCACAAATGAAAAAGGAGAGGAGATTTCAACTCGGGTACCGACATCCTGGCGGGTGTGTGTTGACTACCGCCGCCTAAATGCAGCAACCAAGAAGGACCACTTTCCCTTGCCATTTATTGATCAAGTCTTGGAGAGATTAGCAGGCAAGGAGTTCTTCTGCTTCCTGGACGGGTACTCCGGGTACAACCAAGTGGCGATCGCCCCTGAGGATCAAGAGAAGACTACCTTCACTTGCCCGTTCGGCACCTACGCCTTCAAGAGGATGCCCTTTGGATTATGCAATGCACCCGCAACCTTCCAAAGATGCATGCTAGCAGTCTTCGCCGAAATGGTAGGCAGTTTTCTCGAGGTGTTCATGGATGATTTCTCCGTCTATGGTGACAGTTTCGATTCTTGCCTCGAGCACCTAGACAGAGTGCTTCAGAAATGCCGGGAAGTCAATTTAGTGCTCTCATGGGAAAAGAGCCACTTTATGGTCACAGAGGGTATTGTGTTGGGCCATGTCGTTTCCAAACGTGGCATGGAAGTCGACCCAGCCAAGGTGGATGTCATTTCAAACCTGCAGCCACCTCAGTCAGTAAAGAATGTGAGGTCATTCCTGGGGCATGTGGGATTTTACAGACGATTTATCAAGGACTTCAGCCGCATTGCCCGACCTCTGACAGAACTTTTGTGCAAGGAGAAAGAATTTATTGTTGATCAGCCAGTCCTCCTTGCCTTCAATCAATTGAAGGAGCTTATCACTCAGGCTCCAATCTTGCAGCCTCCAGACTGGACTCTTCCATTTGAAATAATGACCGATGCGTCAGACTTTGCCGTCGGAGCTGTTCTAGGGCAGAGGAAAGATAAGGCACCCTATGCCATTCACTATGCCAGCCGAACATTAGATGAAGCTCAAAGAAATTATACAGTAACAGAGAAAGAACTGCTGGCTGTGGTTTTCGCCTTAGAGAAGTTCAGATCCTATTTGTTGGGGTCAAAGGTCACAATTTTCACAGACCACTCTGCTATTCGGTACCTACAGCAGAAGAAGGATGCCAAGCCCAGACTAATTCGTTGGATCCTTCTCCTCCAGGAATTCGATCTGGAAATTAAGGACAAACCTGGAGTTCAGAACGTGGTAGCAGATCACCTCTCCAGAATAGAGCAGCATGACTCTCCTTCGAGCAACGCACCTATCACAGAGACCTTCCCTGACGAAGCTATCCTAGCCGTGGATGCTCTCCCTTGGTATGCTGACATTGTAAATTACCTCGCCTCTGGGGTAATACCTTCGGATTGGACGAAGAATCAGAAGAACAAATTCATGTCGACCATCCGCTTTTACCAGTGGGAAGATCCCCTTCTATTCAGGGAAGGAGCAGATTGTATTTGGCGCAGGTGCATTCCTCAGACGGAGCAATCTAGTGTCCTCGAGCATTGTCATTCACTCGAATCTGGTGGGCACCATTCTGGAGATCGTACGGCAGCGAAAGTATTGCAGTGTGGCCTCTGGTGGCCCACTTTATTTAAGGATGCAACAGAATTTGTTAAAAGATGTCTTGATTGTCAGCGACTGAAAGGAACACTCACTGCCAAAGACTCAATGCCTCTGAAAATCATTCAGATAGCAGATGTTTTCGATGCATGGGGCATTGACTTCATGGGACCTTTCCCTAACAGTCAAGGTTTTTAGCACATCCTTCTTGCCGTAGATTACGTGAGTCGTTGGGTTGAAGCTATCCCCGCCCGAGCCGCCGACAGCAAAACAGTTTGCCAGTTTCTGAAGAAGAACATCATTTCGCGGTTTGGGATACCCAAGATTCTCATATCCGACGGGGGTAGTCATTTCATCAACAAAGAGGTCAAGAAGTTAACGAAGGAGTACGGCATCGATCACCGCGTCGCATCTCCTTATCATCCGCAGACCAATGGCATGGCGGAGTTATCCAATAGAGAAATCAAGACCATATTGCAGAAACTTGTTAGGCCAAACAGAAAAGACTGGTCTCAACTCTTGGACTCAGCTCTTTGGGCTTACCGTACGGCCTACAAGTCTCCCTTGGGCATGTCGCCCTACCGTCTTGTATATGGAAAACCATGTCATCTGCCCGTGGAATTACTTCACAAATCCCTTTGGGCAATTAGTAATTGTAACTTGGATTCACGAAAAGGTGGTCAGAAGAGAAAGGACGATCTGAACAGGCTCTTGGAATTCCGAGACTGCGCATACGATAACACCTTGATGTACAAAGAGAAGGTGAAACGCTGGCATGACCGGCACATCAGACGAAAGACCTTCGATGTTGGGCAGAAAGTGTGGTTGTTTGATGCAAAGTTGCGGATATTCCCAGGTAAATTAAAAAGTAAGTGGACAGGGCCATTTCGAGTATGTGAAGTGCGTGACAACGGAAGCATTGCTATATCAGAATTGTCCCCTGACGCACAGCCATTCGTCGTCAACGGCCAACTACTGAAGCCTTACTTGGAACCAGATTCATTCTTGGCCGTCGTTGACTCTATTCAGTTAGTGCACCCCGAGGATATCTCTACACCTCCTGCAGCACCAAAAGATTCAGACGATGTACTCCAACCATTATTGCTCTGATTTTCTTCTTTTCTTCTTTTCTTCTTTTCCTTATCTATTTTCTTTTTCTATCTAAAACGTGCCGCCTTTGTAGACAGTTTTCTATACTTAGGACGTACTTGGTCCTAAATATAGGGGGGTGAGCACGTAGGGTTCTTGATTTCTGTTCGATCCTCTCCATTGTCTCCTCTTCTTGTCTATACTTAGGAGTATCTTACCCTAAGTATAGGGGGAGACAATCTGAGTACGATCAGTGTATTCTCACCCTTGACCCTCCCCGCTTTGTAAACAGTCTGCTATACAAAGGACTCTTTGATCCTAAGTATAGGGGGGACAATCAACTTCTCATTCATTCATTTCGTTCGTATTTATTCTTTAGATCTGTCTATACGCAGTACAAGTTATGTCTTTGCTTTTTCCTTTCGATCTATGAGGACATAGCTCAAGCTAAGTATAGGGGGGTCGTATATACTGTGTATATATTCAAAGCCATAACTCATACTGAAAAATAAAATATCACTACAACACAAAATAAAATGTAAAAAGTAGCTTTATAATAATAAAAGATGATTGTGAGTTCCTCAGACTCATTGTAATTATACTGACTAGTAAGTCAGAAAAGTGTTTTACGAAACGTTCTTTTTGAAAAATCTTGTGAAAGTTGTTTGAAAATAGCGTGAACAAGTATTCAACGATTGAAAAGATTAGTTTGTGTGTAAAACCTATTTTCTTTGAGTGAAAGCAAAATATGTGAAAAATAGTGTGCAAACGATTGTGAAAAGTTGATTGTCAAAAAAAAGTGTTTTGAAAAATCTATCTGTGTTGTGTAAAACATTTGTAAAAGGGTTTTCAAATGCGTGTACATGTTACAAAAATTATTTTGGACTAGAGTTTTCGAAAACCCTTGTGAAAATGTTTCTCGAGTAAGTCTGAGGAATTTGCACAAAAATCTTTCATTTGTAAATGAGGAATAAGCCAAATAAAGTGTATAAGAACAGAACCATACTATACGTCAAATACAATTTTGTACCTACTGATTAATAAATCAGATACCTATACAGTATGATTTGAAAAATAGTGTGACCAGTTTTGGAAAATTTGATGTGAAATAATTTCAAATGCGTGAAACGGTGTTGATTGCAAAATTTTTCCTTGTGTGAAAGAAAGGATTTGAAAAACCTATGTGCAAATGTTTTGAAAAATGCTTGTTAAAAGTATTGTGAAAATTGTATATATCTACATATAGTGTGAAAAATCTTTGCAAAAATAGTTTTCAAATGTGTGTAAAGGATTGCAAAAATTATCGTGTACTATAGTTTGCAAAAATATTTTCAAAAAGCTATTAATAACACCAGTGCAGATACTAGTAAATCAGAAACAAGATACATACAATTCTTTCTATACATACCCAAATAAACTATTTCATTCATACCTGTAAAGTCGCTAAAAATTTCCTAAATGAAAACAAAGCAGCACGCCTGTGTAAATAAATGTACATACTCTTTAAACATTTTCAGTTCATACTTCCTGTGCAGAGATTCTTTTTGTAAAAACATTCTTTGATCCTTCCAAATTTTTGTGAAAAATTGCATCATTCATTGCACATAGCATAAGCATACCATTCATATTCTTTTTGAGTGAAGCTTGATGATTGAATCAGTCTAAGAAATCTTTCCTTTATTTTTTTGGTATTTTTGATATCGTCCAATGATACATAGCTAGGTGGAAACACAACCAGAATAGAAACAGAGGCATGTGCATGATGAATCTCCATTTCATCACCTTTATTCTATCATTTTGGCCTCAAAAAACCCCGGCAAATGCATGTAAACAGCATTAATTTGTACATAATAGCATTCATTACTCATTGTATTAATTGTACATTAAATAAGGTTTTTAATGCCAAAATTATAGAATAAAGAGAAGAAAAGAAAAAGGAATAAAATTTTGTAAATATTTTATGACCCTAACCCCGAGACCAAGGCCAGCATGGTATTGGTCGACAAGGAATAAAGTAGGGGGAGATAAGGGCTGATATACAATAAATACCCCATTTATTTATTCATCCCTTTATGCATTTTCGACACCTATTTTATGCATAATTATTTATTCATCAAATAAAGAAACTTTGTTCATAAAAGTTGTAGATAATAATGTAAATAAAAATACAAAATTGAGTTTGTGTAAAAATAACACTCAGTGTACATTTTATACACAGAATAAAAAGCCAAAATCTCAACTTCACAGACCCATATCTTGCAAATAAAAACTCCAAATCACCCAAACTCACCTTTAATTGTATATAGCATTTCATAAACTATTTTATAAAATTGATCTCATAATTTTTGGAGTCCATCTGTGAAAGTTAGGTTTTTGGCCCTCCTTGTATATAGACCTGATTAAAATATTCATTTTATTCAATCTTTAGTATTTCTATAAATTTGCATTTTTATAATCTTGTAAATCATGTATATAATACATGTACATATTGAAATTTGAATAAAACCAAAAAAAGAATTTGTAAAAATAAAATAAGTCTATGAATATATAGACAAAATACCTATACTACCTGTATGTGCATAAATAAAAGGAAAAGCACTCTTTTATTCTTTATTCTTTTATATTTTTATAATAATGTATATATTATATGTGTCTTATTAAAAATACAAATCCTTAATAAAAACACATAAAATTAATTAAATAAATACAATGTGTATAATATATAGGTAAAGTACCTATATATATACTTAGAAATACATAGACCTATTTATTTAAAAATACAAATAAACTTATAAAAATCAAACAAAAATACCTTTATACTCACAAAAATAAGTTATAAATTTATAAAATAAGCCAAGAAAATAATAAAAGAAAATAAATAAATTAAAAATAAAATATCCAAAAATACATGTAAATACATACATATACACATTACTAAAATAAAACTACAACAAAACACCTCGAAAAATTCAATAAAAATCAGGAATAAATACTACATGAAATAATACACATTTTTTATTTTATAAGCAAAAATTAATAAAATCATTTCGGATGTCAAATAAATCAATCTTCCTTCTGACCTGCTATTTTGTCTCGTAGCGGCTTACGTGGCCCAATGAGACGCCGGCCAACGTTGACCCCCTGGTCAACTGTCCCATCCCACGTCTGGCAGCTCTGAACAGTCCACTCCCCCGATTTCCTCCCTTTTTCCCGGGCACACCATCCATCAATCGACAACGCTTCCTTCACAAGATTTGTTCCCCAATCTTCCATGATGCCCGCCGAAATCACAGATCAACCAAATGCTCTCTAGATCATGAAATAATCGCCGGTCAATAAGGCTACTCGCCAATGTGTATAAATAAAAAGCTCCGTTTCCTTCCTCGAATTTGGCCACTTTCATTCCAACCTAACGCCTAGATCTTGTGCCTGGATTGTTCCTCGTGACAGGGGGAGTAGCCCAGCATCGAGACTCGGCCGGAGGGAGGAGAATTTTGACGCGGCGGAGCTCCGGCGTCCGCCCTGCTCCCTGGAGGCCCCCAGGTATAAGAGCTGTCCTTTTAATGCATTCTTAGGTAGTTTTTAATGTTAGCATTTCATTTCAGTAGTTAGTTTAGTTGTTAGTTGATCACATTAGCGTAAAAAGCAAAAATCGAAGTTTGCCGGAGCTCCGCTCCGGCGACTTCTTCATCGTGAACCTCACTGTATCCGACCACCTCGATCATCCCATCTCGTTCCTCGTCGTCTTCTCCATCTTTCGCACCCATCAGATCAACCCAGGACCCTCGGTCTTGGTGAATCAGGGTTCCAACTCCGCCGCTCGCCGGAGCCCTTCCGCCCACCTCCATCTTGCACCGCAGCTTCATAACCCCGGGTCGAGGAGATAGCTCTCTCGCCCGTGGTTCTTCCTGTGCAGGTACCACGAGGAATCGAGCCCTTCTGGGCTTGCTTTGACCAGGAAGAGGTTCTTGGGGGCCACCTTCTTCTCCGACCTCGCTCCACCGACTCAGGCCCCCAGGAGCCATGAGACCACCGTCAGACGATGCGGAAACCTCCCAGCTACGATCAGAACGCTCTAGATGTGCGGGAGGTGCCCGGAGGAGCCCGAGCTACCCGATCGAAGCTCGCCGAGGGCGAGTTCCTTCCCAGTTCTTCCAGGTGCCCTCTGTACCGTTGGATCGAGCGGGGCGGCCCAGATTGCATGCCAGCCGTCCGATGAAGAAGCACACCCACCGTCAGATCAGCCGGGATGTTCTAATCCCAGCCCTTCATCGCAGAAACGAAGTCCGCCGTCCGATGATCGCCACGTGTATAAGTGGCGCTTCCAGCGCCGCAGGATGCAAGGCCTTATTTAAGGGGTAAATTTCATATCTCGCCCCTTACTTTTTGTATTTAGGGTTTGCTCCCAAAAATAAAAAGTTTCAGTTGTAAATAAGTTGTAAAAATTGCAGTGGACCCCCTTGATGTTTCTATATTTACATTTTAGTCCCTCCGCGCCTCACGTGCAGCAACCACGTGAGGCGCGTGAAAATTGCATCTAAACCCTGCCGGGTTCTTGTATTTATGAAATGGTCCTGAAAATAAAAGTTAAAGTGTATTTTTATTGTAATTTTTGCATGTATGCCCCTGCCAACTATTTTATTTGCAAAAATACCCATGCCAGGCCATTTACTTTTTGAAGGCTTTGTCTATTTATTTCATGCGTCATATTTAATCGAAAAATCTTGCAAAAATAGACTTAAGCCCCTGTTTGGTCATGCTTGAATGCCATATTTTTAGTTTTGCATTTTGTGCATTTTTGCATTTATTAAAAATCAAAAACTTGTCTTTCAGTCCCTGTCTAACTCATAAAACCCCAAAAAAATATGAAAATGCCTTGAAAAATTCCAAAAAAATTATATGCAGTGTATTTTGTCCTATATTAGTGTCAGACCAAAAATCCCTAAAAAACTCAAAAAGAAAACCTTAAAAATTCAAAAATGCCCAAAAACTTCAAAAAAATATAAAAAATCAAAGAAAAATCAGAAAAATATGAACTCAGGCCCTACTTATGCTATATTTTATTCTTGTTGTTAGAAAATTAAAGGGGAACATTTTTGAGGCTGTTAGCTATTTTTCATCTCTATTTTTGTGACGGCCAGTACCCAGTCCCCTGTTTGCTTTGATTTAGCTATTTTTAAAATGCCAAAAATACTTGCAGAAATACCCAAAAATTATAAAAACAGTAAAAAACCATGAAAATCCCAAAAAGATCTTTGTCATGAATTTTTGACTATTTTCTATTATTTTTGTGAATATTATAACACACCTTTTATGTATATATATCTATATCTATATATCCAAATATATATATATATATTATATATACTCAGTAATATGAATTCTCTTTAATCTTAATATGATAAAAAAAAAAAACCCACACAAGGATGACTAAGATTGGCACGTAGGCTATGGTATTTTGTGTTGCTCTCTGTGGTTCGACCTCTACATATTTGTCACTATACATTTTATGGTAGAGTAAATAAAGATTAATTCACATTTGTTTTGAGCTTGATTGTTGTATTCTTTGGATTGTGGGTTAATTGCTGATTGGCAGCGGTCTTCCATGAGTGGTCGCCTCGGCGACAACACTTCTATTTTTTTATGGTGGCCCTCGTGGGAGATCGGCCCGTTATCAGTGCACCACCCATGACATATGACTTTACGACATGAACACTGTGCTCTAGCTCAACATCACATCGAATGGTGGCATCAATACCACCAATTGCATCTGAAGAAATGATGGCCTCAGTATCGTCTACCAGACCATCATCCTTGCTGGCGTCAGCACCACCATCATCAACATCATCAATGGCATCAACACCATTGTCCTCCTTATCTAACGCTCTTGGATCATCATGGGGCTTTTGCTCAGATGAGGCATCGTCGGTTCGCATCCTACCTCTCCTAAGTGTCACAAAATTAGCATCAAATATGTAGGAAGAAATATCACCCAATAAATCACTAGGAATGGTAGTATCTGTAAATTGTACCTGCTCAGACATCCTCTTCAGATTATTCGGGTTTGGTTCAATCTGAGCAGGTATGGAAACTTTACCCTTGATTATTTCCCTCATCTCTTACTTGAACTCATCCATCTCTCTCCAGAAGGATGCCTGCTCATCTGAGCATAGGTGGGCTACGTCATCAAGTGATGGGTTCTCGTAGGTTGGTCCATGAGAACTGGATGGGTTACCTCGCTAGAAATGAGGCTGGCTCTGTTGGTACTGAAGAGGGGGAGGCTAAGAATATTGTTGAGGTTGTTGTTGCCTCCACTCTTGTTCTTGATGGTGGTGACGAGACCCGACGGGTAATATTTTGCAGCTGGGAGTAATGGGGTTGTTGCTGCTTCTGGCTGCTTTATCCGCCCGGAGTTGGAGGCTGCTGCTGGGATGAGGTGCCTCCGGTAGACCACCTGAATTCGGGAAGATCCTGGAATATCCCGAGCTGCTTCTAGTCATACCAAATATCGTTGACTTCCATCAATGGCTCTTGCTCGTAAAAGGGCATCGGAAGAACTACTAGTGGATGATTGATGAATCATGGATTCATCACTCTAAATCTCATTTATTAAGCTCAAATCCCTCAAAATCATCAGCATTTCTGCATTTATTCTTCATAATTAGCATTCATGCATGTTTTAATAAGAATTGCATTTTATCCATTATGTTTGCACAAAATAAGAAGACAAAAATCCCAGCCAAAATTGACCTATAAATAGCCTAACTTCCCTAATTTTTAACTCATTCATGCTAACTCCAAATAAACCAAAACCACCTCCACTGTGTACATATCACTCACGAGAATAAATGGAAAATACAAAAAAATTAATTAACCCAAATAAGTAGACCAAAAATGCAAACCCTAGTTTCAGGATTTTCGGACAAAAAGCCACATATCTTCCCCATCCAGTGTCCGATTTGATCCTACTCACTTTTGAACTAATGCACATTCAATTACCTTCAAAACAAAACCAAGTTCAAGTAAATTGGAGCTCATATGTAAAAGTTGGGTTTTGGACCTCTTTTGTACATTGTGTATTTTAGCTATTTTTGACCTAATATTTTATGTACATTTTAACCTACTAATAAAAATCCAAAAAAATAGATTAAGGTGTCTTTATTTATCTTTGCTTTTTCCATATTTTTTTGGACTTTTGTTTGGTTTAAAAATGATAAAAAAAATACAAAACCCAAAAATCCAGGTATTCTATGTACATGGGATACCCCAAAAAAATCACTTTGTGAATTTGATCGATTTTGGTTTTGATGTTTTTATAAAAGATGTAGATCTCATCGAGATGAGCATTTTTCATGAAGGAACTTTTGTGATCCGAGGTCATTTGCTATTTATTTTTGAGTTTACAAAATCTTTATCTATGAATTTTTTTGTGCTGACACGTGGCAGCCCCTAGGGCCGCCACGTGTCAGCCATTTTTGGCCTTGTTATATATTTTCATTTAATAAAAAAAATTAAAGCCACCGCACGTGCGTCGCATGTGCCTCCCTGGCACTTGCTCCGCACGTGCCCTGTGCCCTGTCTCCTGCGGCCACATGGTGCCCTAGGAACCGTCCGATCGCGCTCGATCGGACAGCGCCAGTACATCGTCTTCCCCCCTTCGGTTCGGAACCGCCGCCGCCGCCGCCCCACCCCCCACGTGATCTCCACCAACAGCCAACCTCCCCCGCTTATCTCGCGCGGCCAACCTCTCCGCTCATCTCGCAACCTCCCTCCATCACCGACCCCTACTCCTCGCAACCCTATTTAAAGGGCATCGCAACCCTCGAATCCCCTATCCGCCATTCTACCACCAGGGACATATTCCGGTTGTGACAACCAACGAAGCTCTTCTGCGGTGTGATCCGAGGTTCCATAAGCTCGTTGCAGCCTCGCTTCATCAGCCGCTGCTCTGCTTCGATAGTCGTCGTCGAGCCCTCCTCTCCCCCAGGTATCTCCTCCTCCGCTTCAACTCCCTTCTTCGATCATCAAGCCCTCCATCTCCGATCTCTCTCTCTCTCTCTCGACCATTATCCCCTTCATCGACCCCATCTCGTCGTTGAGCCCAACTAATCACGGTCATTACCTTCATCACCAACTATGTCGTCGTCATCATCAACGACCACTGCCTGCTCCGCTTCGCCATCCTCCGCACAGAAGCCCATCTCCTCCAGGTGCGGGCTACTCCGCATAGTGCCACTGCTCCGACTATCTTCGCCGGCCATGCTTCGACAGCAGCCACCACCTTCACGAGCTCCAGCAGCCGCATCTTCGCCAGAAGCTTTGACCTTCATCGACAACACCACCGAAGACACCAACGTCAACGTCACTACTCCGCCTCGCCTTCGATGACCCCTGACCGTGTGCAGGCCAAAGGCAACCGTCCGATCACCAAGAAGCCTTCATCCAAGCCGTTGACGTTCTTTGGACCCCAGCCGTCAGATTGCGTCGTCATCAACAGTCCAAATTATTCCCGAGCCGATCGCCAAGCCACTAGCCTCGGGCCACGCCGAGGCACAAATGCACGACACATGGTGATCCGAGCCAAGACTCCTCCCGAGCCTGACTTCACACGTGAGGCATCACGTGAACAACAGAACATTTGCAGAGGGGCCCCCAAGACTTCCTACTATTTACGCCTTAGCCCCGCCGACCCAAGGGCACGTGCCAGGCACGTGCCTTTCTGGAGAATTTGCAGAAACACCCCCATAGAATTGGTAATTACAAATCAGTACCCCCTTACATTTTATTATTTTATTTATTGTAGTTATACCCCTGTGTTCTCCTCCATTTTTAGACATCTCCAGTACATTATTTTATTATCAAAAAATAGCATGATGTTTCTCATTTAATTCTGTACGTGTTGACATATTGTGGATATTTTTATGATTAATGGTTAATTATAATTTTATTATTCTGTGGAAATTGCGGGTTTTGCCCAGTCAGTGCTCTTAAATTTGCCATTAATTAATTGTTGCCTTAAAAGTCCCCGAAAAATCATATATTGTAGAGATTATTGTGCTTGACATTGTGCCCAAAAAGAATTGCATTTGCATGCTTAAATTGCTCTGTAAAAATCATTTTGCATATTTCAGTGTTTGATTTTTAATAGGTATCAGATCTCACATTTTCAAACTTTAGGATTTTTCTGATGTTCATCACCTAGTGATAGATCTTAGATAATTTTATCCCTAGAAAACAAGTAAGTTTAATATTTATTATAATTAAAAATTGAAATTCACTCTATTTGCATTTTAAAATTCATAGAAAATTCATATTGCTTTCAAAAATCCAAAAAAAATTATAGTGCATTCATTTCATCATATTTTACATTGTGGCCAAGTTTTATATTTTTCAGAAATAATTTGAATGTATTTGACATTTTAGTCCCTAAAATAGGATGAAATTTATTTTGCATCCTTTATTTCATTAAAAATTACAAAAAAAACCACCTCAAAAACCGTACACGAACTTTGATAGACATAATTCTTGTTGTTCCTTTGCCTCCTTGTGTTTGACCTTGGGACTTGCCCAAGTAAAATAAACATAAAACCACTCGATTAAAAATTTATTAAATTATTTTGTGTGGTTATTTTCTTGATCAATTCTGATTGTCACCTACAACGAACGATAAATCATATTTTTACACACTACGATAAATACATCTTCTTAACAAGCGGATATCAGACTCGTCAGATGGTGCCATTATCAGGGAGACAAATGGCTAAGTTTTGTGTTTTGAAATTTCTTGTTCGATTTTCCGCATTCGGGTAGTCTGACCCTTGAATTTTTCAGTGTAAATACCATTTTATTTCCTGTATTTATTTTTCAGCAGTTATTTCGCTTATTTTATTTTTTATTATTATTTGAGTCACTCTCTGACATCCTTTCTCTTATTTTTCTTGCGAGGTACCCGGCGTACGTGTAGCGATTATTCAAGAAACCGAAGCATCTTCACCGACATCTGAAAAAGCCGTAATTAATTTAAGATCGAGTCAAGTCCTGAGAGAGCGTACAGTCTAGGTTTTTAATTTCTAAAATTTTATTTTTACTCATTTACAACGGTGTCCGTTTGGACTCTCACGCATGTAAAAAGACCTTGAACTTTTCTGTGGTGTGTCGTGGCATGTTTCACTCTTCGGTGAGGATGGGGCCCAACTTGAGTGGCGATTAGGATAGACCCTCACATACGACTCTCAGAGCATTTTAATTTCTTGATTGTGCTCATAGGACTTAAGCCACACTTCACATTAACTGAGACGCACATAGATCGTTCAATTTAACCAAAATTTAACTCAATTCTTTCCCGTTAATAGAACTGTCTACTTAGGTGTGGTTTTTCATCGGCTTGCATTCATTTAGAATAACTTTTTAATTCTGTATTGCATCCCACATGGAGATTGCGAGGAAGCATTGTAAGTCTTCTAACTGAGCATACATCATTGTTTTTGTGTGCATCGACTTTTCCCGAACTCCTCCCTCTTGTTTTATCACATAATTTTAAAGAAAATTGGGACTGGACGGTAGACGTGTATTTGTGATCATTTAAATTCTTCAGTGATCACCTAATTAAAATTTGGACTGCTAAATATAGCCGATCTTAAGAACCCATAAAATCAAGATTTTTGCGGGAGAGCGACCCCGACATTGTTTGATTTTATCTTGCAACGAGGAGAGAGACACACACTAGGATAGAACCGAGCCAAGATTTTCATATAGACTACTGATTTTAAAAATTATTAGCTACTTCCCAATGAGTAATACAGGAAGCGGATAAAACAGTCCGGACTGTTGGACATGTGAGCCCACAGCGAGCCATTATGCAATAAATGTTATTGCAAATATCATTCCCTGATCTGAAATGAAGAATAAATAATTTGTATAATAGGTCCCTATGTACAACTAGGGTTATGTACCATAGCTATCTTAATGATCATACAGCTGTTGATTCAATTATTGAATCATAGAGGCTGGTGCTTGGATGAATATCTAAAGAGTTAGATTGAGGACTCATCAAGCACCGTCAAATGATTGTTAAGATGTGATCTCCATCCTGAGTAGGAGATGGCAATCCTTTCCCACACAGGCTGATATCTGACCGACCTCTTGATGCAGGTCCTCTGCATATGAACAGAGATTCGGAGGTGCCAGATTAGTTAGGTCAATGGGTTGACTTAACGAGATCGAGATAACCTAAGTCCTATGTTGAATGCTGTCATAGCATAGGCACACATCCTCTGACCGGAGACATATGTGTTACTATATGTCTGAGTGTGTACATTTGGCAGACCAATAGGTTGATGACCTAACCAAGGTCTATACACCGGTGCGCTGGTGTGCATGTAAGGGCATATGAGTAATACGATCTCTCAAAGGGATCATACAGGTTCACTACTGAACCGGAAGACATTAGCTCACTCATGAGATATTGGGAAGAATCAAATTTCGTGCACAGTCGTCTCTCTTTGGAAGCTTGACCGAATTTGTAGGTTTGATATATACTTTTGGAAAGTATATGATCAAGACCTAGGTACGATATATGCTTTTGGAAAGTATATGATCGATACCAAATCCCAATGATCAAATGAGAAACCTAGTGATCAAACCTTGAAGAAGACAGTGTAAAATTGATCTTAACCTTCAGGTTGACCACGGGTCTTCCAGTATGCAGGATGTACAGGTATTGGGAATACCTGAGGGTGATGTGATCATAAACGATTTTATATCCATGACGCTTCCATTCTGAGGGAGTGATCAAACAGATCTGGATTTTAGTGACTCCTTCCAGTAGAGAAGCAATCTGATCTTAGTCCAAGTGTTAGACATTGGTCTGAATGAGATTCAGATTCAATGAAGATTAGATTTGTGGTCTTGATTTAATCAAGCATCTGTGGGAGGTTCGTTCGATCTGGATTTGAGATAAGATCTCAATATCCCAGTCACTATACATGGAATAATACAATCGCCACGTCCTTATCTCCAAGTATCGACGGAGAAAGAACATTATTCTTGAAAGGGTTCGAGAATAATTCATTTGATGAAATTCATATCCAAGCAAGAAGAACTTGATGATTAAATGAGATTTAATTATCAGGCTTAATATGAATATGATTCATATTGTGAGAATGATTATCCAGAATAATTAAATGCGATTTAATTATCAAGGATTAGAGATTGTGTATATTATTGTCCATAATATTTGTGTTTTGTAAATATGATTTATAATATACATATATTCAAGAGAGAGAAATTTAGTAAATAACATTTGAATGTGGATTGGATTCACATTTGTTAATTAACTGGAAATGTCAATTACAAATTAGTTTGGATTGTGAATTTGATTCACATATTTTTCAATGGCATGATTGAAATATTCACAAATAAATGTGGAATTAATTTTGTGGATAATTATGTGATAATAGTTATCACAAATTACTAAAAGATAATATGATATAATAAAAGGAGATAATACGCCCCATTTTTAGGAGGCTACATTATCTCCATTTTATTATCTTGATTAATCTCTTAACTAATTTATTTAGATTAAATTAAAAATGTGTTGATAATGTTGCAACATATATTTAATTTAATTATAAATAAATGTTGTTGGTTTTAACCAACAACAATTATAGCCATTGATTTTACATGGACCAAGCCTGGCCGTTGGATCCATGTGTCCCATGGATTGAGATCATTGGATCCTAAACTAATATAAAAGGAGGGCTAGGGTAGCCTTCCAAGGTACATCATTAAGAGTTGTACAAAGTTACAACTCTCTTTCTCTCTCATATTCTCGCCCTCTCTCTTTCTGTACTCCAAAAGATGGCCGTCCATCTTATGTTGAGAAAGGAGAGACTCTCGGCTTCGCCTTCGACGACTAGATGATCTCCTTCTTCTTTGGAGTTGCTTACTCTAAAGGAAGACGACGGATTTCGTTTGACAAAATAAGGGGATCCATTGCTTGGATCTTCATCGAGGATTGCGGGGAGGAACATGACTCATCATCGTGCCCGCAGGTGCGTTCTTCGTGGATCGGAATTAAGACAGGAGGATCTCTCGTTTGGGATCTCGCGATCACAACCACGCTCCAAGAGGTATTCCTTATACTTTGTGGTACAATGAAACGATCCGAGAAGTGTTCTCGTGATCATGTGGTTTCATCTTCAGATTTAAAAATTTTAATTTCCGCTGCATCTAGCATCGAGTGCGACTAGTTGCTCCGATTGCAAACGATGCGATCAACACACTTCCATGATGCGCTTAAGGATACTCAATATCCTTCAAGTGGTATCAGAGCCATAGGTCGAAAAAGGTTTTGGATATGATCCATAGACCTTAGACGATTTGGTTCTTGAAAGGGTTGCGAAATTTTACTACATTTCAATTTTCGCACCTCTGTCTAATTGAAATTTTCTGTACTGTTTAGAAATGTTTAAACACGAAATTTTCAATTGAATCTTGTTCCCCATTAGTTAAGGAAACCATAGTATTTGAGTTTGTGAAATTTGGACTTCATTTGCTCAAGATATGGCTTTTTGAATATGCCTATATTCACTGTTGCGGGAACTGCGGATTTAAACGTGATTAATGAGATAATTACAATTTTAATCCACCTCTAAATGCATGAACTATCATTGGGTTATTTAATAAATCAAATAGGCAATCTTAGGAAACTGAGTTTGCATTTTTTGGATTTAAATTGATCAGGATAATTTAATTTTAGTGATTGGGGGTCGCTGCTGGAAATTAACATTTTTTGATCTTGAACCTTGTGATAAGTCATTCAATTATCATGATGAAAATTAAATGTTAATTTTCTGGAATAATTAGTGATAAATATTTGTGAAATATTTAAAGATATAATAATTTCATTGAATGACATTTGCCTAAACCACAATGATGAGATAATAGATCTTGATCATTGGTTCATCAACAAACATTGATTTCATGAAAAACCATAGTTTTTCCTACAATAGTTGTAGAACAACATTTACATGAAAAAACCTCTTGCTTGAATAGGATTGGGGATTTGTTTAGAAAATCTGCTTATAATATAATCAAAATTGTTTTGATGTATATTATATGATATAATTTCAGTTGAAAAACCGATGAGCATCTCAAAGTACATGATGATCTATCTGGTATTATCCTTTCTCGAGGCGGATGTGGTGCCTAGTCGGAGAGCATTGGGGTCGCGGGTTGCAACGTATGTGGTCCGTCCCACTCTCGTCGGTACTGGCCTTGACAACGGGTAGGGACTGTATAATGCCGGAGAAAGTCAATGTGTATTTTTCTAATTATTAAAATTCGAATAATACATACTTTGTGATTATACCTACTATTCAAGTAATAATCAAGTTTGTTGATTGATAATTGGATTAATGATTAATTTTAATATGATTAAAATAATTATATCCAATTGAAAACACTCTATTATGAATAGATGTGTATTTCCCTTAGAAGAATTAATTATGTGAATATGATTCACGATAATTAATTACAATTTGAATATGAGATGGAGGATCACACAAGTGACATCCATGGTCTCCTTTCAAGGCAAAGGATTCCGTCGCCCGTTGTTGTGTATAGGAGACGCATGTCCGAAGTGACAGATCCTGTATATCATTTAATTGGATCGGGTTCTTTGCTTCTCGAAAGAGTAAGACCATATATGTAGTGACCCCAATATCGGGTCCTCATATTATTGGGATGATATTGGATTGCGTATAGCGAGTATTAAGCCTGTTGACGGTTGGTTCAATTAATGACGGGTCAACATTGCCTTAGGGGTGGTGGGCCCGGGTGTTAAAGACCGAATTGGGAGATGCAAGTTGGACTTGCAAGGCGGAATGTGTTCCCGCTTCTTTTTATCCGAGTTGTAGGTTCTCATATTATTGGGATGCAACAAAGATAAGGAAGGAGATCCCAGATCTTGCTTGAGATATAATGGTAAGTATATCTCTTACGTTGAAAGTGATTAAGGGAATGAACTTTCATTGTTGACAAAGCAACACAACTTTGATATAAAAATTCCTAAATCAAAGTAAAATATGTATATATAATAAATATACCCTTATGCAAATTTCGTATTTCAGATAATCAATAATAACCAGTAAAATATCATGGATTGGACTCATGATCCAGATATTGTTCTTGCAATTGAACACATAATGTATGTGGTTGCATTGTGCAAGATTCCTCAACATAATAAGGAATGACAATTAAATAAGACAATAAGACATCACCTTAGGGTTTGTGTGTCTCTATCGTCTTGATCTTTCATCGAGTGTACTTTGGAAGTGACATGTCGATGGTGATCGTAATTGTCGAATAATCCTTATAAAATAAAAGAAGATATTTTGGCATACATATGTGCTCTAGACATTTAATCATGAATGACATGGTTCTCTGCATTATGCAGAATGGTATTCAAAATGACATGATGTATTCAAAATGTTTAAATACGTACCTGAACCCAAGTCTCAAAGAGTTAAGATGTATGTAGATATGATGAGAGTCATTATTCTACTATCTATACTCAAGTCATTAATGAAGCTTCAAGATATTCATATTGTATGAATTTAATGAAGCATGTATAAATGTTGAAATGCTCTTACATTGGATTCTTTTTGAATTTAACATAAGAGATTCTTTGTCTTGAACAATGGTTGTTTATAGATGAAGAGAGCGCAGTGGAAGCATGGGTCGGACCCGAGTAAGAAGGAAAGTCAAAGAGTTGACCTACTTCTGTGACTCCATATCACATCCAAAGAGTTGGATGAATGCCAATACTGCAATAAGTTGATGTGTTGATAGTATTACTATCAAATCTGTCTAAAATCCTTAGTGAAGGACTCGGATAGAGCATCAGAATAATCTACATATAATCATTGACTCTGACTTTATTAGTTCATAAGATAAAGTCTGACAACTGTATCCCAATCTTCTAATGACATTTGCAATTGGTTGCATATATATATTAGAAGATTAGAAATTTGATATTAAGGTTTAGTAGTCATCTACATGGATATTGCTATAATTGTTGCAGCAATCTCTGTTGGATAGATAGACTTCATATTCTCAGTGGGAGAGCCCTTAGTCTTAGAGAATGTGTCTATGACCTAGATATTAGAATACCCTCATTGTTTGTTTCTAAATGTTGGAAATAAACATGAATTCTGAGATAGAACTATCATAAAGACTTATGATGGAAATATTTCAGATAGTAATCTGACATCTAGTGGACTCCACAAAATTAGAAATTTAATGAATGGTTCATTAAGATTTCTAATACTGAAAATCAAACCTTATAAGATCAATAGGAGGATGAAGATCATTTGACAATGATCTGGCATCAAGTCTTGGACATATGTCTATTGATATGATCAATAGACTAGTAAGAGATGAAACTTTAGAATGTATAAAAATTTCAAATCTTACATACTTGCGAATATTGTATTCGAAGAATGTCCAATACACCCTTCTCTTAGGAAAGGTGCAAGATGTCAAGGTATTCGGGATCTCATACATATTGATGTATGTGGATCATCTATATCATAGTAATCGTTATGGATATCTGATATCTATTGATGATTATGTATGATATGAGATTTCTTCTCTTCACCTGAGAGACCTTTGAAATGTTCAAATATTTCACAATTTTTGTTTAGAACCAAAGTTTGAAGGAAGATTAAATGAATTAGATCTAACCAAGGTAGCAAGTACCTATTATATGAATTCAAAGAATACCTTATGAAGATATGAATATCATTTCTATCTCAATCCTCCTAACACAGCTAAACTCAATAGAGTTGTAGGGAGATACAATTGGATCATGTGTGACATGATTTGATCAATGATGAATTTTAGCATAATTATCCTATTAGTTTCCTGGTATATATGTATGGTAGAGACTACAATATATATCCTTATAAGGTTCCATGCATGTAAACTGGAATCTAGCACTTGAGAGTGCTACTTCATTAGGAAAATAAAGGATAGTATTAGATACCAACTTTATGACCTTGAGATTCTTAAAAGATCTCATCTCTGAGAATGTGATTCTTGGAGGATTGAGACTCTTGAGAATCAAGATGAAAATGAAGTGAAGGAACTCATTTAATGTTGAGAAGATAATGAGGCTCCTGAAATCGGGAACTAAAAGGACAATTAAATATGAAACACTAATACCTCTTCAAATGAGTTTGAGGATGTATTCCATGTGTCAGTTAAGTCTGACAATGATCAGACTTCATCTGATGAAGCTCCTAAGGATCATGACATGGAAAGATGGATATTAGCAATAAGGTCTAAAGTAGACTTCATATACAAGTGTTGTATATGGTCCCTCGAGGATCCACCTATATGGGTAAGACCCATAAATGTGTAAATGGATCTTCAAGAGAAGAGGGAACCTGATGAGAAGGAAGAGACCTTCAAAGCACGGTACGTAGGCATTAGCTACACACCAAAAGAGAAGACATTGCTTGCAATGGGACTTGCTCTTCGGTGACCATGCTTAAAATCATCAGAATATTGCTAACCTTAGCTACACAACTTGACTATTGCATCTTCAAGATGTAAGTCAAGATTGCATTCCTCTAAGAATACCTCTTTGAGGATATTCACATGAAGTAGCCCCAGGGCTTCATGATTTGGGAAAGTAATGTGTAAAAGCTAAAGAAATCCATCTGTGGACTCAAATAAGCTTCTTGTTGTTGGAACAAAAGATTTGATGAAATTATAAATGTTATGATTTCAGATAGAATCTTGATGAACCATGTGAAGCTTAGTGGGAGTGCCATTGTGTTCATTGTGCTAAATGTAGATAATATCCTAATCATTTGGAATGATATAAGGATGATAATAAGTGGTTTGTAGACTGGCTATTCCATACCTTGAGATATGATCTCAAGAATACCTCTTAGATCTTAGTTCTGAAGTTGTTCAGAAGCAAAGAGAAGAGGGTATTGGGACTGTCACATTAGTAGTACACCTTGGACATATTCCATTCTTGAAAATTCCAAGAAAGGCTTCCTTCCCTTGAGATTTGGTACTGACCTATCTAAAGGGATAACACCTGAAAGAATTGAGGAAGTAAATGCTAGAACTGCTTTCACCTGTGCACAGTTATGAGAAGCTAAGTATATGCTAAATGTGTATAAAAGCCAGATATCTGCCATGCAGTGGGAGTAGTAAACTATTACTAATCCTACTATGGAGAAAGAACACTTGATTGCATAAATAACGATATTTTCAAAGATGACAAGGCTTTAGAGATGGTGATCTGTAAGTCTTATCTTCAAGAGCTTAAGACTTTATAGATAGAGATCTAAAATGTCTTAACTGTGGATACCTTGAGAGATAGTGATCTCCCAGAATAAGGGTATTCTGATAAGGATTATGGAAATACTGGTTATAATAGTTATTGAGCAATAGTGTCAAGGACACTATAACTGCTTTGACTAGATTGAGTATTGGTTGCATTAGATGCAACATTCGCATTGGATGCGAGCACTGTTACCTAGGGATATGTAAGTGCCGTAAAAGGACTTGGCATAGTCTTTTGGGAACAGAGTGACTGATCAGCTTACCTAGCTATTTCTAAATAGCATATGATTGTCACATGAGTGTGGGTTTAAATGATTAGCCCATTAATGGCTCTTTGGGCTAGTGGGAGATTGTTGGACATGTGAGCCCACGGCGAGCCATTATGCAATAAATGTTATTGCAAATATCATTCCCTGATCTGAAATAAAGAATAAAAAATCTGCATAATAGGTCCCTCTGTACAATTAGGGTAATGTACCATGGCTATCTTAATGATCATACAGCTGTTGATTCAATTATTAAATCATAGAGGCTGGTGCTTGTATGAATATCTAAAGAGTTAGATTAAGGACTCATCAAGCACCGTCAAATGATTGTTAAGATGTGATCTCCATCCTGAGAAGAAGATGGCAATCCTTTCTCACATAGGTTGATATCTGACCGACCTCTTGATGCAGGTCCTCTGCATAGGAATAGAGATTCAGAGGTGCTAGATTAGTTAGGTCAATGGGTTGACTTAACGAGATCGAGATAACCTAAGTCCTATGTTGAATGCTGTCACAGCATAGGCACGCATCATCTGACCGGAGACAGATGTGTTACTATATGTCTGAGTGTGTACATTTGGCAAACCAATAGGTTGATGACCTAACCAAGGTTTATACACCGGTGCGTTGGTGTGCATGTAAGGGCATATGAGTGATACGATCTCTCAAAGGGATCATACAGGTTCACTACTGAACCGGAAGATATGAGCTCACTCATGAGATATTGGGAAGAATCAAATTCCGTGCACGGTCGTGTCGCTTTGGAAGCTTGACTGAATTTGTAGGTTTGATATATACTTTTGGAAATTATATGATCAAGACCTAGGTATGATATATGCTTTTGGAATGTATATGATCGATACCAAATCCCAATGATCAAATGAGAAACTTAGTGATCAAACCCTGAAGAAGACAGTGTAAAATTGATCTGAATCTTCGGGTTGACCATGGGTCTTCCATTATGCAGGATGTACAGGTATTGGGAATACCTGAGGGTGATGTGATCATAAACGATTGCATATCCATGACGCTTCCATTCCGAGGGAGTGATGAAACAGGTCTGGATTTTAGTGACTCTTTCCAGTAGAGAAGCAATCTGATCTTAGTCCAAGTATTGGACATTGGTCTGAATGACATTCAGATTCAATGAAGATTAGATTTACGGTCTTGATTTAATCAAGCATCTGTGGGAGGTTCGTTCGATCTGGATTTGAGATAAGATCTCAATATCCAAGTCACTATACATGGAATAATACAAACGCCCTGTCCTTATCTCCAAGTATCTCCGGAGAAAGCACATTATTCTTGAAAGGGTTCGAGAATAATTCATTTGATGAAATTCATATTCAAGCAAGAATTACTTGATGATTAAATGAGATTTAATTATCAGTCTTAATATGAATATGATTCATATTGTGAGAATGATTATCCAGAATAATTAAATGGGATTTAATTATCAAGGATTAGAGATTGTTGATATTATTATCCATAATATTTGTGTATTGTAAATATGATTTATAATATACATATATTCAAGAGAGTGAAATTTAGTAAATAACATTTGTTAATTATTAAATGTGGATTGGATTCACATTTGTTAATTAACTGGAAATGTCATTTACAAATTAGTTTGGGTTGTGAATTTGATTCACATATTTTTCAATGGCATGATTGAAATATTCACATATTAATTTAGAGTTAATTTTGTGGATAATTATGTGATAATAGTTATCACAAATTATTAAGAGATAATATGATATAATAAAAGGAGATAATACGCCCCATTTTTAGGAGGCTACATTATCTCCATTTTATTATCTTGATTAATATCTTAACTAATTTATTTATATTAAATTTAAAATGTGTTGATAATGTTGCAACATATATTTAATTTAATTATAAATAAATGTTGTTGGTTTTAACCAACAACAATTATAGCCATTGATTTTACATGGACCAAGCCTGGCCGTTGGATCCATGTGTCCCATGGACTGAGATCCATTGGATCCTAAACTAATATAAAAGGAGGGCTAGGGTAGCCTTCCAAGGTACATCATTAAGAGTCGTACAAGGTTACAACTCTCTTTCTCTCTCATATTCTCGCCCTCTCTCTTTCTCTCCTCCAAAAGATGGCCGTCCATCTTATGTTGAGAAAGGAGAGACTCTCGGATTCGCCTTCGACGACTCGAGGATCTCCTTCTTCTTTGGAGTTGCTTACTCTAAAGGAAGACGACGGATTTCGTTTGATGAAATCAGGGGATCCATTGCTTGGATCTTCATCGAGGATTGCGGGGAGGAACGCGACTCATCATCGTGCCCGCAAGTGCGTTCTTCGTGGATCGGACTTGAGACAGGAGGATCTCTCGTTTGGGATATCGCGATCACAACCATGCTCCATAAGGTATTCCTTATACTTTGTGGTATGATGAAATGATCCGAGAAGTGTTCTCGTGATCATGTAGTTTCATCTTTAGATTTAAAAATTTTTAATTTCTGCTGCATCTAGCATCTAGTACGACTAGTTTCTCCGATTGCATACGATGCGATCAACACGCTTCTGTGATGCGCCTAAGGATACTCAATATCCTTTACGGACTTCCTTAAGTAACATGGGTTTAAAGGACACTAAGTAAGGCTCCATCCTTAAGTAACACGGGTAGCCGTTTTACGATCCGTACTTACACCTATACTGGCTAAAAGTAGATGCAACTAGTCGTACGAACTCGAGACAATCTTTAAGGAGATTTTGGCACCTAACAGCTCGTTAAACGGTTTGCTAGATTTGAATTCTCACCAATTTAAAACTACAAGATAATTGGTCGAACCCTTACGGCCTTCACTGAGTGAGTAGGTGAAAGAAATCTTTGTATTGTGTTTGGTTTGTGCATAAAAGGTAAATAATGACAAATACTGCACACTTGTGCCTACATCATAAACCGCGAACCTCTTGTTGACCTCAAGAATGGAAAATTTTGGTAATTCTTGTTCGGACTCCGCGAACCCTTCTTCGACTACCACAAACTCTCCAATCTCCAAAGCCCAAAGAGACTCTTTCTCTAGACCTCCTTGGCCTCAGGGAAACCCTTCCCAAGAATCCTATTCCTACGATTCCTTCTTCTTTCTGGAGGGAGGACAAACCCATACTGTCTCTCTCTCATCGAAACAGATCAAAGAAAACTTTTACCGCAATTCTTTCAACTTTATAAAGTCAAACCCCTTTTATTCTGAAGGTAAAGAAGAAGAGATGCCTCCCAAGATGCCCCCAAAAAAGATCATGAAGATGGACCCAATGAAGATCCTATTCAGATGATTCTGGAAAGATTAGCCACTTCTTAGAAGCAGCAACTTTTACTGAGGGAGCAGCTAGAACAATTGAATGCTGGGGAAGAACTGCAAATGGAAGCCGCATACAACCCTGGATAGTACAGAGTGAGGAATTATTTGCAGCCACCTAAGCCAGAGAATAACTATGAACTGAAGCCATATTTTATAAGTAAATTACCACAATTCTATGGTAATACGACTGAAGAGCCATGTGAATTCTTGCGAGACTTGGAACTGATATGTTCTAATCTGAGGCACCCACAAGTCAACCAGGACTATATTCGTGTCACTGCACTACCTTTCTCCTTGAAAGGGATGGCAGACTACTGGGTGAAGAACATAGGAGTGACTGTGACCACTTACGAGAGGATCAAAAACCTGTTTTTGAAGAAATACTACCCTTTGAGTCGGACCAACCAAATGAAGACTCGCATCACCAGTTTCTCTCAGATGCCCAATGAACCACTCTGTGAGGCTTAGGATAGGTTCAAAGACTGACTACAGAAATGTCCCTGCCATGACATGGATAACAATATCCTAGTTCAGTCACTCTACCTTGGCCTCAACTACGAGACTCAAGGGTTAGTTAGCGATGCCTGCAGAGGGAATTACACATCACGTGGAGCTGATACCGTCTGGAAAGTACTGGAGCAGATGGCAGAAACAAGTCGTTCTCAAATTACCAGTAGAGCATACACCGAATCCCTGAACACCTTTCAATCCAAAGGCGGAAAGCAGACTGTTGCGGAAATAACAGAGGATTTTATTCTGAACATGAACATCATAGCTGATAAATTGACAGTAGTGGATCAAATTCATAAGAGAATGAACGACATCGACAGCAGGATCTCCTAATTCCCAAAGCATATGGAGGAGCTCACTGAGAAGGTGTCCAAGATGGGGATGCCTACTGCACGTACGGTCCCGATCTATCATGTGCATCTTGTCCAGGAGTAGCCAGGACCAGAACAACAACAACCATGGGCTCAGGACCAATCCTATGTCCAACCTTCCCAGCAGCCACCCCCACCGGCCGAGACAGTCAAAGAAGACCCACCTCTGACATTCAAAGTAAAGGGCATTGGGTACACATAGGACACTATCCGATAGAATAATATGGGGGATCGTCAGCCTTATCAATGCCCGCCCACTTTCTACAATGCGGCATTTCCTCTGCCTCCACAACACACTAAGAACACTACATCTTTCCAGCATCCGAAGCAGAAGAATCACTACAATCTCCAGAACAAACCTCAGCAATACCGTCAACAATATCAGGCTCTTAAACAATTAGCTCAATCATCCATCCCTCCAGAAGAACCGGTCGATATCCAGAGGCAAATGCTTGAAGAAATTCACAACTTCCGAAATGAGCTGTACGATCTACGGGTCGATGTTAACCGTTTATCCCATTGGAAGGATGAACAGACAGCCCGAACCACAACCATTCCCGCCCAAGTTCAAGATAACCCCAATAGCTTGAACAAATCTCAATCATCTCAACACAGTGGCCAGGTATACTATTCAGATTTTTCCACATCTGAATATGAGATCCTTTCGTTTAACAATATCAATGGCATGTTACTCAGGAGCGGAAGGACCATGGTCGTACTTGACCGGGCAAGGGAATTGGACCATGAAGACTCGAAAGATCAGCCGGAGGATGTTTCCAAGGAGGAAGAAGAAGGACTCCTGAAGATCTAGCACGAGAGAAAGGGAAAGCATCTATGGAGTCTGCAGAGGACCTTGGACCTCTAGTTGCTGCAAAAATACCTTTGTCACCTTTTCAGCAACCTGATTTTGATTATTATCAGAAATCTTATGATTATAATAAGAACTCCATTTCTAATAAAGATGCTCTTATTTATGATTCTGGCTCTCTATATCCTATCTCAAATGCTTCCATTCCTTTCCCCAATGCTCTTAAGAAAGGAAAACAAAAGAAAAACATTCAGGATGACCTAGTAATGGAAAGGTTCTGCCAGCAAAATATCACAGTCAAAGTACCCTTTGATCAGTATGTGGCCAGTAATCCAACCTTTCAGAAGTACTTGAAGGTGAAATGCACTCCCACCAGAACTCGTACAAAGAAAACAAGTCAATTTGGGGAGACTCATATCTTGACAGTTGCCACTACCAAATGTGCCAAAATCAACATTTGCTAAGAAAGAAAAGGAATCTGGGTGCCCATTATGTGCAAAGTCACATTAGCGGTATTGCATTTGCATGCACACTTCTTCACAATAGTTCTTCCATAAATCTTCTACCCTTACCCTTATATTATAGATTGGAGTTACGCCCTCTCAAGAAATCATTATCTTTACTCCAATTTGCTGATAAATCCACTAAAAGACCTAAGGGAGAAGTAAAAAGGTCATCATCGTGATCAAGGGTACGGAATACAAAGTGGACTTCACTGTCCATGATATGGAGACCCAGAACCATTGGAAGGAATCGCAAATGATTCTTGGAAGACCGTTCTTAAGAACCGCCAAAGCGGTATTCGATTACTGTTTTGGAATGATGAAATCCCGTTCTCCAGACGAAGAAGTAGACTTGGAGATGAAACAAACAAAGTGGCAAAGGCCAGACTCTGAATCCGCCACTAAATATGCCGAAACATCATAATGCAATCTCCTCAGCACTACTGAGCGTGGGACCAACTGCCAGACATGCAGATTGAAAGCACATCATCAGAAGAAGGAATAGTGCAGAGTGCAGTTTGCGAGATATTTCCAAACATATCTAGTCACCCAGATTACTACAATCTTGATGGCGCAGAAATCCTCTCGGATTTGTCAGTCCCATCATCTTCGAGACAATCAAGAAATATTGATGACGAGTCGGACGCGGCTCTGGCCGAATTACCACACTACTCTAGCGATCTGACTCACCTTTCTTCGGAATTGGTAGCCAGCACCTCACACAATGATTCATCGCCAACCAACACTGAGCCAGATGCAAAAGTCATTCAGCCTGACTTAATTGATGATTCAGAACTGCCGGAGCTGAAACCACTACCTCCCACGCTGAAGTATGCATGTCTAAATGGACCCAAAGAAAAATTTCCTATGATCATTAGATCATCCTTAACCATGGACTAAGAATCTAGATTACTCGAAGTCCTTGAGCAAAATCGGAAAGCCATCGTTTGGACGGTGTCGGATCTCCCAAGAATAAACCCCGCTCTCTGCTCGCACCAAATTTATGTTGAGGATAATGCAAGGCCTTCCCGTGAATTTCAGATAAGATTAAACCCCAATATTCGGGAAGTGGTTAAGAAAGATATAGAGAAATGGTGCAAAGCAGGATTTATATACCCCATTTCTGACTCCAAGTGGGTGGCCCCCCTTCATGTCGTCTCGAAGAAGTCAGGAATCCAGATGGTCACCAATGAGGAGGGGGTAGAGATTGCGACCCGATTACCCATGTCATGGCGTGTCTGTGTCGATTACAGGTGCCTGAATGCTGCGGCCAAGAAAGATTACTTTCCACTACCATTTATTTATCAAATCTTACAGAGACTTGTAGGGAAAGCATTGTTCTGTTTTCTTGATGGTACTTCGGCTACAGTCAAGTAGCTATCGCTCCCGAGGATCAGGAAAAGACCACGTTCACATTTTTCTTCGGTACCTATGCATTCAAGCGCATGCCATTTGGGCTCTGTAATGCCCCAGACACATTTCAGCGGTGCATGATTGCAGTATTTGCCGAAATGGTTGGTGATTTCCTGGAAGTCTTCATGGATGACTTCTCGGTTCATGGTGATTCATCTGATACATGTTTAGAACACTTGGACCGAGTCCTCCAGAGATGCGGGGAGGTTAATTTGGTACTATCATGGGAGAAAAGTCACTTTATGGTGACTGAGGGTATCGTGTTGGGGAACGTCATCTCCAAAAAAGGAATGGAGGTCGACCCTTCCAAGGTGGATGTGATAAAGAAACTTGAGCCACCAACCAACGTTAAGTCAGTGAGGTCATTCTTAGGGCATGTTGGATTTTATCGAAGGTTTATCCCTAATTTTTCAAAGATCTCCCGCTCACTGACTGAGCTCTTAGGAAAAGACACCGAGTTTATTGTAAATCAAAGATGTCTAGAGGCCTTCGAGCTCCTGAAAAAGAAAATATGTGAATCGCTGATATTACAAGCTCCCGACTGGTCTCTTCCCTTCGAGATCATGGTTGATGCATCGGATTTTGCTATCAGAGAGGTACTTGGACAAAGAAGAGATGAAATTCCTTATGTGATTCACTACGCGATCAAATTATTGGATCCTCCACAGAGAAATTATACAGTGACTGAAAAGGAAATGCTTGCGGTTGTTTGGGCCCTTGAAAAATTCAGATCATACATATTAGGCTCCAAGCTGACAATTTTCACTGATCATATGACAATTATATACCTCATGGATAAGAAAGATGCCAAAACACGTCTTTTGAGGTGGATCTTGTTAATCCAGGAATTTAATTTGGAGATCAAGGAAAATCTCGAATAAAGAATGTTGTTGCTGATCACTAACGACCGAAAGATCACAAGATCTCACTATCGGGCCAAGGTAAAAGTGTTCGATGTCATTGCTACCCGAATATAGAGACTCAGTCAATCAAGAAAAAATCAGGAACCACCAAATCGAAGGATAAATCGATGAAATCAAACAATGGTCCTCGCTAGTTTATTAACCTGGTATAGCGACCAGGGTCGATCACAAGGAGCACGGGTTGGCCGAGACGGCCGACGAAGTAGTCTAAAAGATAAAATAAAGAATAAAATATTTTTGGTGGATTTTAAAAGTTTTTAATTTTTTTTGTGTTTTTGATTATAAAAGAAAATGTAAGAAAAGGTATAAAAGAGCAACTACAACAATTTATTTAAACACTCAAAAATGCCCAGAAAATTCAAATAAAATTGTTTTTATGTTTTTTATATTTTTTAGTGTTTTTGGTAATTTTATGAAATTTTCAATATTTATTTGATTTTATAAAAATAAAGAAAAGGGAAAACAGTGGATCAATGTGCAGCCAGACTTGAAAGGCTATGTAAAAATATATAATTGGCCTATAAAAATCTGGAGACAATTTTTATGAAAAATATATACAAAACTAAGCTACAGAAAAAGAGTTTGCATTTTTTTTGAATTTTATAGAATTTAATGATTTTTATAAGATTTTTAGGGTTTTTCAATTTTTATCGGTTTTATAAATCCAAATTAGACCAAAATTGGAAAGAAGGTAGAAAACAACAAAACAAACTATCCTTAATTTTTTTAGAATTTTTAGGAAGGTTTTTATATTTTTATTTGATTTTCTTTTCCAAACAGTAATAAAAATACGTGTTTTTGATTTTTTTTAAAAATTGTAAAAGCCACGAAAATGTCCCAAAAAAATTAGTGAAATTTTTACACAGTGGTAGGAGCCATGTGTCCAAATTTCACTAGATTTGGACTTTATTTGCTATTTTATTCAACCAATAAAAGAGCTAAAGCACACAGGGACCTATTGGCAAGAAAACAAAGTTCGGAGGGCTAAACTGTAACACGTGCGAAAACCTTAGGGTAAAAAGTGTAAAATTTGCAAACAATCAGCACATGTTCTATTAAATCCACGCATTCGGGTATAAATGCAAATATAGAAATTAAAACTTCATTTCGTAACATAGCATAAAACTCAAGCCCATACATGCAATTTGTCCAAAAAATCACGTGTCGACGCATGTGTTCCACGTAGACAGGGACTAAAATGCAAATAAAATAAACATAGGGTCCAAAGTGCAAATTATCCTAATTAAAAACAACACACTAAAATATTTACAAGACTATTCTATAAATGCTAAAAGAGAAGGGGCCTAAGTGAAATTACCCCTATTATTCAGATCTGACGGACGGAGGTGCGCCACATGTAAGATCAAATGGTGGAGGTGAGTGGACGCCTCTTCAGCGATGGACGGTGTGGATGTGATCCTCAGATGGATCAATGGTCAAACGACGCCCTCAACTAGATGGATGGGATCGAGTCTGGAGCAAAGCGTCGATCTGACGGTGGCTGGAGGATCTCCAAGAACAGGTCGCCGACGAGTTTCACCAGCCCGATATGCGCGGTGGAGGGCTCCTCCGGTGCTGCTCGAAGATGGGAAATGAAGGTCTCGGTCGTCCGTAGTTGATGGGTGTCTCCGATGAGGCGGGGAACCACCAGAGTGGTCCGACGAGGAGGACCACCTGAAGCTCCTGCTCCTCGACGTTAGGACCTCCAGATGAGGTCCTTTTGACTTCAAACCTACACAGGAAGTTTTTTGGGTCGAGGGAAAATTGCCTCGACCCGTTATCGGGTGAAGGTGGTGACGGAATGAGGCGGAGCGAGGGTCTCCGGTGAAGCGACGACGGAGGAGACCCGAGCCTTGGTTCCGGGCGAACCAAGGTGATCGGAGGTGCGGAGAATGTGGAACGAGGTCTTGTGAAGGTGAATCGGGGGTCGGATGATCAAATGGGTGAACAGAGTGAGGTGAATCGACCGGCGAAGGCCGGTGGCGCAAATGGGGAAAATTGGAAATTAAGTTAACCTAAGGGGCATCGAGGCTACCTGATGGCTGAGATCGACTGTGCTGGAGGTCAGGAAGCTCCTGGGGTCTTTGCCTCGATGGCTCGTCAAGGCAAGAGGCTCAGCTCGCTCGATGGCGGAGCACGGCGACGAAGCTCGCCGGATTAGTGAATGAAGCCCTCGAACCCTCGCTGCAACACCCTCCCTCGATAGTTGTCACTCTAGGAAGAAGGATGGAGGTCCTGGGACTGTAAGACGATGGCCAAAGATGATAGAAAAGTGCAGCAGAGCCGAGACCTTATAGTGCTAGGGGTCCGACAAGATGGAGGTCGGGCGAGTGTATCGGAGCTCGGATCCCTAGGTAGATCCCTGGGCGAGGGTCTCGGATCAATCAATGATAATCGGGGCCCGGGGTTTGAATGAATGTTGGTCGGGTTAGGTTGGGAAAATTTTGAGAAATCGGGTCGGAAACCCGATTCGAGAGGAAGTGGTCTGCGGGGGAGAGTTGAGCGGGGGTCAACAATCCCCCGTGGACCAATGGAAAAATTCCTTTGGTTAATTATTTGTAAATTTATTTAAAATTATTAAATGATTTTATTTTGAAAAATTTTGAACATGAAAAATGTTTATTTTTTTTCAAATTATTTTTTAGTGATTTTTATTTATTTTTTTGAAAAATAAATAATGTATTTACATTATATTATTATTATATAGAGGTATATGTACATATGTATTTTTGAATTTTTATTTTTATTATTTTATTTTTGTACAATTATTCCAATTTTATATTTTATTTTTTTAAAACATAAAATTTGGAATAAAAAGGTATTTTTTTATTTTTATGATTTATTTACATTATTTAAATAAATAGATTTATATACATATGTACATGGTATATCTACAAGTTGGGAAATGAATTTTATTATTTTTATTTTGATTTTTCTGATTTTTATTTTATTTTTATCAATATGTACAAAAGATAGGAAATACATTTTTATTTTTATTTTTAGGAAAATAAAATTATTTATATACATGGGTGTATGTGCAAGCATGATTGACCTTATCTCTCTCTACTTGGTTTCTTTTGCGGTCTGGCCCTGATAACAGGCTATTCCGCGAGGGTCACAATAATATATATAATGTCGCTGTGGCGACCGCTCACAGAATACCAGTTACTCAGCAATTAACCCACAATAAAAGAATAACCAATTGAGTCCCAAAAGTGTGAATTAACATTTATTACTCTACAACAAGATGCATAGTGAATAAGCATGTAGAGGTCGAACCACAGAGAGCAATGCAAAAAATGAAGTAGCCTATGATGTCCATGTACAACAGAGTCATCCTTGTATGAATCCTATTTTTGTGAGTTTTTCTTTTTATTTATTTATTTATTATTATTTTTTTGATTAATATATATGTATTATTTTAATATTATGTTCTTATATATATAGGATTTATAAAATATAGATATATAAAGATATGAATGGGCATGTATAGAGAATAAGGATATATATGTATTATATATATATATATATTCTTATATTTTTTTAGATATTTTTTTACATAAATATATCTAGATATACATATATATATATATTTAATTTTCTTTTTCAATATGGGAATATATATGTATAATGTAGAGAGAGGGGTGATACAATATTTATAAAAATATACAAAAAATAGTCAAAATTTCATAAATAAAATCTTTTTGTTATTTTTATGGTTTTTTACTGTTTTCGTGATTTTTGGGCATTTTTCAAAATGTTTTTGGTATTTTTAAATAGCCAAATAAGGGAAAACAGGGAGTTAGCTACTAGCTGGGGGTAAAATGGGAATTAAAAATATAAAACAGCCACAAAATTTTTCCCAACTACTTTGAAAAAAAAGAGGATAAAATATAGGACCTACGGGAGTTGAGTTTGCATTTTTTAGATTTTTCTATATTTTTTATATTTTTTTGGATGTTTTTGAGTATTTTAGAATTTTAAAGGTTTTTCTTTTGAGATTTTCAGTGATTTTTGGATTGACACTAAAATATGATAAAATAGACCATATGTATGTTTTTGGAATTTTTCGAGGTGGTGTACTATTTTTTGGTTTTTTCTCAGCTAGACAGTAGACAAAATGCCTGTTTTTTATTTTTAATAAATGCAAAAATGAAAAAAAATTAAAAACTAAAAATGTGGCATGCAAGAGTAAGCCAACCGTAGCTTATATCCATTTTTTAGAATTTTTCGAATTAATATGATGCATGAAATAAATGGACAAAGCATACAAAAATATATGGCATGACATGGGCATTTTTGCAAATAAAATATTTCTCAGGGGCATCAGTGCAAAAATCACTTACTGAAATAAACATTTATTTTTATTTATGGGGCGAATTTCCAATTTACCAAAACCACCAGGACTAAAGTGCAAAAATCACGCGCTCACGTAGGACTGCACGTGAGGCGCGGAGGGACCAAATCGCAATTATAAAAACCACAGGGGGCCTACTGCAAAAATTATAATTTATTTACAACGTGAAAGTTTATTTAGAGCATTAAAAATTAAATACAAAAAAAGCGGGGGTTTGTTTTGCAATTTACCCCCTCAGGCGCGCGATCCAACAGTTGATCTTCATCCACTTGACACGCGTCGCCTCCACGCGAGCCGATGACGCTTCGACAATGGGCGGTGAATATTAGATCACCCGAGGTGATCCGACGGTCTGGACACGGCTCCATCGGACGACTCTCGTTCATTCTGGGACGCTCCTCCTGATCGGACGGCGAGGGAGGTGTCTGGAGGAACAAGGAAGAAGCTCGCGAGGCGAGCTTCGATCGTGAAGCTTGGGCTCCTCCAAGCTTCTTCTTCGCATCTGAGATACTCTGCTCGTAGCTGGAGGCGCTCCACGTCTGCCGGCGGTCTTCTCATGGCTCCTGGAGGTCTAAGGAGCTCGGACGAGGTCGATGAAGGTCGGGACCCCCAGGAGCCTCTTCCTGGATCCGATGGAGTCCCAGAGGGCTCGCTGCTGCGTTTGACCTGCATAGGAAGAACCGGGGGAACGAGGGCTATCTCCTCGACCCCAGGTTTTGAAGCTCTGGCGCAAAATAAGATGAGGCGGAGGAGCTCCGGCGATAGGCGGAGGCGGAGCTCCGATTCGCAAGGACTGAGGGTCCTTGGTTGAATAAAGATGATCGATAGATGGAGAATGTGATGGGGAACGAGGTGAGAGGTGAATGGCGGTCGGAGATGGTCGATGTCACAGTGAAGAAGTCGCCGGAGCTGAGCTCCGGCGAACTTAGAATTGGCGATTTTATGCTACACTACTTAACTAAAGATTAAACTAAGCACGGGAATGAAAAACTAGAATCGAAATCTACCTAAAAAGCGATAAAGGACAACTCTTATACCTGGGGGCCACCAGGGAGCAGGACGGACGCCGGAGCTCCGCCGCGTCAAAACTGATCCCTCCTCCGGCCGATTCACGCTGCTGGATTGCTCCTCCTGTCACGAGGAACCTCCCAGGAACTGATTCGAGACGTTTGAGTGGATCTAAATTGGCCAAATTTGAGGAGGGGGTGGAGCTTCTTATTTATAAACAGGGGAATGTGCCCTTATTGATCGTCGTTTATTGAGTAATCCATTGAGCAAATCGTTGATCTAATGCTTTGGCGGGCATCAGTGATCATTAGGGGTGATTTCTTGCAAAGAACGCGAACGCGATCAATGGATGCGACGCCCGCGAAAAAAGGGAGAAGATGGCTTCACAGACAGAATTGACAGGCAGAGGCGCGAATGGGACAGTTGACCAGAGGTCAACGGTCCACCACCCCTGATTAGTCCACGTAGGACGCTACGGGATAAAATAGGCACCTTTATTCTGGAATGAATTATTTAGCCTAATAAATGACTTTATTAATTTTTACTTATAAAATAAAAAATGTGTATTAATTAATGTAGTATTTATTTATGATTTTTATTTAATTTTTGGATGCATTTTATTATAGGTTTATTTTAATAATGTATTTATGCATGTATTTACATGTATTTTGTAAATTTTATTTTTATTTTGTTTTTTTTATATTATTATTTTATTTTCTTATTTTCTAAATTTATAATTTATTTTTATGAGTGTAAACCTATTTTTGTTTAATTTTATGAGTTTATTTATATATTTAAATAAATAGGTGTATGTTGTTTGTAGGTATACTTATAGGTATTTTACCTATATTATATATACATTTTATTTATTTAATGTATTTTATTTGTTTTTATTTAGGCATTACATTTTTAATAAATATTATGTAATATTTACAATATTATAAAAATATAGATGAAGAAAGAATTAAAAGAATAAAGTCCCTTTTTATTTACATACATATAGATAACATAGGTATTTGCCTATGTATTTAGATAATTTTGTTTTATTTGTGCATTTATTCTTGGTTTAATTCTAGTTTTAATATACACATATGTTATAGAGAATGTATATAAATTTATAAAAATATAAATTTGTAAAAATAATAGGTAATTAATAAATTGAATATTTTAATCGGTATTATGTACAATAGGGGCCCAAAACCTAACTTTCACATATAGACTCCAAAAACTCTGAAACAAATTTTATTAAATAGTTCTTGGAAAGCTATATACAATTAAAGGTGATTTTGGTTGATTTTGAGTTTTTATTTGCAAGATATGGGTCTGTGAAGTTGAGATTTTGGCTTTTTATTCTGAGTATAAAATGTACATTGTATATCATTTTTGTACAAAATCAATTTTGTATTTTTATTCACATTATTATCTGCAACTTTCATGTACAAAAGATTTTTATTTGATGAATAAATACTTATATACAAAATAAGTGTCAAAAATGCATAAATGAATGAATAAATAAATGGGGTATTTATTGTATTTTGGCCCTTATCTCCCCCTACTTTATTCCTTGTCGACCAATTCCATTCTGGACTTGGTCTCGGGGTTAGGGTCATAAAATCTTTACAATATTTTATTCCTTTTTCTTTTCTTCTCTTTATTCTATAATTTTGGTATAAAAAGCCTTATTCTATGTATAATAAATATAATAAATGATGAATGCTATTATGTACAAATTGATGTTATTTACATGCATTTACTGGGGGTTTTTAAGGCCAAAATGATAGAATAAAGGTGATGAAATGGAGATTCATCAGGCTCATACTGAGCCCTCCCTTGGGATTAGGTCACTCAATGTTTATTCTAAATATTTCTCTCTTTTTCTTTTATTTATTTATTCCTTTATTTTCACACAAAAACATGCTAATTATGAATAATTACATGATGCATGCATTTTGATAATTTATGATATTTACAAATATTTACATGGCATTTTGCTGAGGTTTCTATCTAAAATAAAGGAATAAAGAGTGATGAATGGGGATTCATCAATCACCTCTCCCAAATTGAGCAAAATGATTATCTTGACATTGGACCAATTAAGGAGACTTTTCCAGATGAATCAGTTTGCATTATTGATTCAACCCCATGGTATTCCGACATAGTAAACTATCTTGTCTAGAAGAGGGTTCCCTTTGGTTGGACTAAGAGAATGATTGATTGATTAAAGTCAGATTCGAGAAAATACCAATGGGACAATCCTTTCCTTTTCGATGAAGGACCGGATTGTTTCTGGCGAAGATGTATTCCTCAGGAGGGATATCATAGTGTCCTCACACATTGTCATTCTCTCGGGCTGGAGGACACCATTCGGGAAAGAGAACCGTGCACAAAGTACTCCAATGTGGATTTAACTGGCAGAACTTATTTAGAGATGCTAATGAATTTGTACGGTCATGCCCAATTTGCCAAAGGATGGGAGGAACTGTTGGTTATAAAGATGAAATGCCCATGCAACCAATGATTTTCTGTGATGTTTTCGATGCATGGGAATTGATTTTATGGGTCCCTTTCCCAATAGCAATGGATTTGAGTACATCTTGTTAGCGGTTGACTATTTATCAAGATTGGTAGAGGCTATTCCAGCCCGAACCGTAGATAGCAAAGTCGTCTGTAAGTTTATCAAGGATAATATCATTGCAAGGTTCAAGATACCAAAGGTTTTGATTTCTGATGGAGGTAGCCACTTTGTGAACAAGGAGATGAGATCTTTGTCTAAGGAGTACAAATTTGAGCGTAGAATAGCCAACCCATATCATCCACAATCCAATGGCATGGCAGAGGTTTATAATAGAGAGGTGAAGGGTCTTCAAAAGTTGGTTCGTCCAGATAGGAAGAATTGGTCGAATTTGTTGGACCAGGTTCTATGGGCCTATAGGACAACCTATAAGACTCCACTCAGTACTTCACCTTTTAGGATGATCTATGGCAAGCCATGCCATCTACCTGCAGAATTGATTCACAAATCAGAATGGGCAATCAAAAAGTTGAATTGGAGTTGCCACCTTGGGAAACTATGTCGAGACTTAAATCTGAATGAGCTAATTGAAATCCGAAACCGAGCATACGACAACAGTATAATCTATAAAGACAAGGTCAAGAGATTGCATGATAGACACATTCGAGACAAGACCTTTGTCCCTAGGAAGAAAGTGTGGTTGTTTAATGCTCGGTTAAATATTTTTCATGGGAAACTGAAATCAAAATGGACGGGTCCTTACATTGTCATCGATGTGCATACCAATGGAAGTGTAGATATTACCGAACTCAAAGATGTTGCACAACCTTTCTCAGTAAATGGGCAGTTGCTGAAGCCATATATTGAATCACCCAAAGAGCATACAATTCAAGTTGAGGCCATCTATTTCACGCAGAGCGAGGACATTTAAGATTCATCAGATCAGTCCCACCCTCCCTCCCGACCACATCGATCTCCTTGTACAGCTTCTTCCTCTACTTAGACCAAGTCCTAAGTATAGGGGAAGACCGATGCCATCTGTATATACCATTGATCTCATCACACGTTTCCTTCCCGATCACTCCATTTCCACCCTTCTCCTTTACTTAGGCTGACCAGAGCCTAAGTATCGGGGGAACCGACACCCACCTGTGTATACTCTCCTCATTTACATATCCTAACCAATTCTTTTGCGCTCTTATTCTATACTTAGACTATTCACAGTCTAAGTATAGGGGGGTAGCCCATTATATATAAAATTTTTGCTCTCTTCCGCTTAGCCCGAGCTATGTCTTCTTTTCACTTCTTGTGCTCTGAGGGCACAACACTCGCTAAGTATTGGGGGTCTGTATATATATTTTGTATATATTTTTACGATATCTCGTACTTTCGCATAAGTCTATATGTATTTACGGGGTGAGTAATCAATTCTAAAATATAAAAATAAAAAAATTAAAAAAGAGAGAGGATTTTGCTACTAACACTGACTTTACCCAATTTTTTTTGAAAATGGCTTCTTATTCAATTTTCCAATAAAAAAAATCCCTTGCAAAAAAAGAAAAAAATGTGTCTGCATTTCAAACACCTGCACTTCATCTAGCATCGCATTCATCTGCATCTGTGAAAAATCATTGGGTTCTGAACTGAGTTGTGATCAGAAACCAAGAGTGGTCTGGACTTGACCTTAATCCACCTAATTTTCATAGGAACTCCACCGAGAAATATGATTTGAAGAGATTCAGGTCTTTGACTTAATTATTTAAGTTCCACATGACAACGTGTAGCGTTTGACTATTAGTGTCTAACCTGGTCTCTTCATTCTGGGTACAACTCTGGAATAGGGAATTAATTTGTACTCTCATACTATGCACTTAGCTCAACTCAGACGGGATGTTGGAAGACTGTGTGAGTCTCTTTTCTGGTAGCGTGGAAATCTAAAGACCGGAGTACGGGTTGAAATAAAGCTTCGTAAAAGGGATGGACGGCTGGGCACAATTTTTTTTCTAAGACCCCCAAAAAATGTACGGAACAAAAAGAATCTCTATCCGTAGGGGCACAACAAGATCTAAGCAGAACCACCAAAAATTCCAAATACAAAGAAGCATTCTACAAAATAAAATCTGACCAAAAAGGTCCAAGCCTTAAGAAACCTGCAGATCTTGGTGGAGACTCGGCTACACTGGCCATCTTCACAAGGAGAGGTGACTACACTGGCCACCCTACAGTTCTTTTCCCCTTCTTCTATCTTCTCCCCCAATTCGATTGTGAACACAACGCGACAGACCTTGGAAGGAAATACCTGACTCCCCGAGACGAGTTACTAGAGAGGAGAGGAGCATGGTAGTCCGACATTCTGGATGGGAAGAGCTAAAACCTTTCACACTCGTGAGTCAGTTGTTCAATGTTCATAGGGTATACTTTGGGAAAAGGATTGATCTAAGATGACTTCTGAGCCGAAACTGTAACAATGTTGTGTAGAACTTGAGGGTTGTTGATTTTAAAATTCTAAGTATCACAGAAGTTCCATCATACTAATAATCCAAAGGTCGAGTCTAGTTTCATTTTCACCTTTAGCTCATGGTCTTGGTATGGAACCCAATCTCATTTCACCTCATGGCATTTCTTTTTGATGCTCAGGGACAAGCATGGTTTAAGTATAGGGGATAATGAATCTCCGATTCATCATTGTAAATCTCATTTATTAAGCTCAAATCCCTCAAAATCATCAGCATTTCTGCATTTATTCTGCATAATTAGCATTTATGCATGTTTTCATAAGAATTGCATTTTATCCATTTTGTTTGCACAAAATAAGAAGCCAAAAATCCCAGCCAAAATTGACTTGTAAATAGCCTAACTTCCCTGATTTTTAACTCATTAATGCTATCTCCGAATAAACCCAAACCACCTCCACTGTGTACATATCACTCACGAGAATAAATGGCAAATACAAAAAAATTAATTAACCCAAATAAGTAGACTAAAAAACCAAACCCTAGTTTTCAGGATTTTCGGACTAAAAGCCACATATCATCCCCATCCAGTGTCTTTGAAATAATGCACATTCAATTACCTTCAAAACAAGACCAAGTTCAAGTAAATCGGAGCTCATATGTAAAAGTTGGGTTTTGGACCTCTTTTGTACATTGTGTATTTTAGCAGTTTTTGACCTGATATTTTGGTATGTTTTAACCTATTAAAAAATCCAAAAAAATAGATTAATGTGTATTTATTTATCTTTGATTTTTTCATATTTTTTTCGGATTTTTATTTGGTTTAAAAATGACAAAAAATACAAAACCCCAAAATCCAGGCATTCTATGTACATGGGTACCCCAAAAAAATCACTTTGTGCATTTGATCGATTTTGGTTTTGATATCTTTATGAAAGTTGTAGATCTCATCGAGATGAGCACTTTTCATGAAGGAACTTTTGCGATCCGAGGTCATTTGCTATTTATTTTTGATTTTACAAAATCTTTATCTATGGATTTTTTTGTGCTGACACGTGGCCGCCCCTGGGGCCACCACGTGTCAACCATTTTTGGTCTTTTTATATATTTCCGTTTAAAAAAATTTATTAAAGCCACCGTACGTGCGTCGCACGTGCCTCCCTGGCAAGTGCTCCGCACGTGCCCTGTCTCCTGCGGCCACATGGCGCCACAGGAACCGTCCGATCACGCTCGATCGAACGACACCTGTACGTCGTCTTCCCCCCTTTGGTTCTGGACCGCCGCACCCCCCTCGTGATCTCTGCCAACAGCCATCCTCCCTCTCTTATCTCGCACGACCAACCTCTCTGCTCATCTTGCAACCTCCCTTTATCGTCGGATCCTACTCCTCGCAACCCTATTTAAAGGGCATCGCGAACCCTGACTCCCCTATCCGTCGTTCTACCTCCAGGGACACCCTCCGGTCATGACAACCAGCGAAGCTCTTCTGTGGTGTGATTCGAGGTTCCATGACCTCGTTGGAGCCTCACTTCCTCAGCTGCTACTCCGCTCCGACAGTCATCGTCGAGCCCCCCCTCTCCCCCAGGTATCTCCTCCTCCGCTTCAACTCCCTTCTTCTGGCATCAAGCCCTCCATCTCCGATCTCTCTCTCTCTCTCGATCATTATCCCCTTCATCGACCCCATCTCATTATTGAGCCCAACTCATCACGGTCATCACCTTCGTCACCAACTATGTCGTCGTCATCATTGACGACCACCGCCTGCTCTGCTTCACTGTCCTCCGCACAAAAGCCCATCTCCTCCAGGTGTGGGCTACTCCGCATAGTGCCGTTGCTTCGACTATCTTCATCGGCCATGCTTCGACAACAACCACCACCTTTACGAGCTCCAGCAGCTGCATCTTTGCCAGAATCTTTGACCTTCATCGACAACACCACCGAAGCCACCAAAGTCAATGTCACAGCTCTACCTTGCCTCCGATGACCCTTGGCCGTGTGTCGGCCAAAGGCAACCGTCCGATCACCAATCAGCCTCCATCCAAGCCGTTTACGTTCTCTAGACCCCCAACCGTCACTTTGCATCATCATCAACGACCCAGATCATTCCCGAGCCGATCGCCAAGCAACTAGCCTCGGGCCACACCTAGGTACAACCGTGCGACATGTGGCAATCCGAGCCAAGACTCCTCCCGAGCCTGACTTCGCACGTGAGGCGTCACATGAACAACAAAACATTTGCATAGGGGCCCCCAAGACTTCCTACTATTTACGCCTCAGCCCCGCCGACCCGAGGGCACGTGCCCTTTTGGAGAATTTGCAAAAACACCCCCCACAGAATTGATAATTATAAATCAGTACCCCCTTGCATTTTATTTATTTTATTTATTGCAGTTCTACCCCTGTGTTCTCCTCCATTTTTAGACATCTTCAATATATTATTTTATTATCAAAAAATAGCATGATGTTTCTCATTTAATTCTCTACGTGTTGACATATTCTGGATATTTTGTGATTAATGGTTAATTAATATTTAATTATTCTGTGGAAAATTGCAGATTTTGCCCAGTCAGTGCTCTTAAATTTACCATTAATTAAACGTTTCCCTAAAAATCACTGACAAATCACATATTGTAGAGATTATTGTGCTTGACATTGTGCCCAAAAAGAATTACATTTGCGCGCATAAATTGCTCTGTAAAAAATTATTTTGCATATTTTAGTGTTTGATTTTTAATAGGTATTAGATCTCACATTTTCAAGCTTTAGGATTTTTCTGAGGTCCATCACCTAGTGATAGATCTTAGATAGTTTTATCCCTTGAAAATAAGTAGGTTTAATATTTATTATAATTAAAATTTCAAATTCACTCTGTTTGCATTTAAAAATTCATAGAAAATTCATATTGCATCCAAAAATTCCAAAAAAATATAGTGCATTCATTTCATCATATTTTACATCGTGGTCAAGTTTTATATTTTTCGGACATCATTTGAACGTATTTGACATTTTAGTCCCTAAAATAGGCCAAATTTGCATTTTACATCCTTTATTGCATTAAAAATTACAAAAAAAACCACCTCGAAAACCGTACACGAACTTTGATAGACATAATTCTAGTTGTTCCTTTGCCTCCTTGTGTTCGACCTTGGGACTTGACCAAGTAAAATAAACATAAAACCACTCGATTAAAAATTGATTAAATTATTTTGTGTGGTTATTTTCTTGACCGATTCTGATTGTCGCCTATAATGAACGATAAATCATATTTTTACACACTACGATAGATACATCTTCTTAAAATGTGGATTCAGACTCGTCACTGAACCAGCTAATACACCAGCATCTGAGTGTCCTGAGATAGTGGTGGCTGAGAGTAGTGCTGCTACAACTACTGAATCAGCTTTACCTGATTGTGGTGAACCTTACGATACTGGGCCAAGTGCTGGGGAGAGTTGCTGGTGGTGGGATCAACACGTGACTTGGGACAAGGCTGAGAAGCCGCCGGTGCCTCCTGGAGACACAAGATGTGGGTCTTTAGGTCACTAAGAGTCTGTGCCAATTCATCTATCTATGTCATGCCCCAGCACTGCTTATTCTCTATTATCTCTATGCAGACCAACTTGTGACTAATAATACCCATGTCAACGGCTGAAGATTTTGCATGTGCTGTCGCTACTGAAGAAGAAATGGGTCGACCCGCATCAACCCGTGCTATCTTATGATAGGACACGATCTGGGGTGAGGGATTCCCCAGAGCGTAGAACCTGGTCTAGGACATCACTTTATAGTTTTCAGCCATCTTTTCATAGATAGCCCAGACCTGGTCTTCATCCTTAGCAAAATAGGAGCTGCCACAAGAAGCATTGACAAGACCCAATAGGTCTGGCGAGAGTCGACAAAAGAAGCTTTGGACAAGATTGGGCTTGGATATATCATGATATGGACACCGGTCAATGAGCTCAGGAATCGATCCCCCGCCTCATGGAATTGCTCATTCGGGATCATAAAGAAGTTGTTGATCAAATCTTGTGCTGCATTGGTCCGGCCGAGTGGGTGGTACTTATTTAAGTACTCGGTCTGAAGTTGCATCCATGAAGTAATGTATCTTCCCAAATGTTTCATCCAATAGACTTCTCTATCAACCAGGGAGAAAAGAAATGCCATCATCATGATGGTGTCCTCATCTACGAATCGGTCATGGACAGTACTACAGATGATCTCAAACTCCTGCAGGCGAAGATACAGCTCCTTGGTGGCTAGCCCATGGAACTTGTTCAAAAGGTGAATGGTCTGGGGTGGAAGCTTGATGTCACCCAGAATAGCTGGAAGTTGGATCCAACGGTGTGTGAGGTTTGCACTTGGGTTGTGCAACTCCCTCATTGGCCTATATGGTCTAGGTGGATCCTGCGAGTCTTCTGGATGTCCTCCTTCTCCTCCTCCTCCAACAATGGGTATCTCTCCAACGGCTGGTCTTGACTGTGGCTCTCCGCTACCGGCTCACATCTGTGCTAATTCCTGACGGACTTCTGTCATGAATGCTCCCTAATCCCGAATATGTTGCTGCATTGTCTCTAGGGAGGCTGGCAAAGCATTGTTGATGGTGCCTTGATTAAAACATAAGTTAAACTCTGTAGTTGTCCATCGGTTCGTCCGTCATTGCTGGCCGTCTCTCGGGTCTCTGCAAAGGCAAAAGACCCCAACTCAGGTGCCATTAAATGAACAAATAGCTGTGCAGGTCTCTTCTCGGACACCTCAAGACTAGAAGAGGGGTGGTCAATGGAGAACAGGATGGAATCGAACTCACAATCATAGAGCAGGTTTGGGCTCCCCAAAACCTCCCTAGATGAATGAGTCAGAGTACTGGAGAGCGGTGCTACCAAGGGTTGCCTAAGGGACCTCCGGCCCACCATCATATTGTGGGGATGACTGTGGATGAGATCAGGTAAGCATACAAGATGAAAAGTCAAACCCCCAATTCACCTACCCAGCATGAGTCGGTGACCGTAACAGATCGGTCGTTTATCTTGTCATTTTTAGTTTAGGTGATAAATCAATCTTACAGAGTGATTAAGTGAGTTGTTAGAAACCTGATGCTCCTAGGAGACTGGCCCAATCCCAAAGATAGATCTTTCTCAGTCAGTACAAGTTGCGGACTGCTTACTGGCTACCCGATCAACTCGCTCTGTTAAGGACGTCGTGGTCAGCTTTACCAGACCGAAGAGATCCTCACTGGAGAACGACTAAACCCAAGACCAGTAGTCTAATGGATGTTCAGGTATGGCTCTATCCTAGTGTTCCGATCACTCTCTCTCTCAAGCAAACCAAACAATGAGGGGATGACTCTCCCCAAAACAAATATTTTTAAATGAGGTGGGTTTTAGGGTCAAGTTTGCTTAACAATCCCAAATTTTATTGCTTTCATTTCATATTTTATTTCAAAAACAAACAAAACCTAACGAATTTTTCGATTTCCTTTTATTTCTTTGAATCCAAAAACAGGGAGAGGAAGTCGAAAAAGTTGATGCACAGTCAAACACAATAATGTATGCAAGGATAGAAATGCGTACCTTGCTCCAGCACTCTACATGCAATATGATCCATGCATAAATTAAATACAAAAAGTAAACTAACTGTATGATGCACGAGGAAATCGGTCTTACACGAGCAACTTCTATTGATCGTGAAGAACAATAGTTACCTAATCAAATTGAGTCCGGAATCCGATCATCGGAGTCACTCGGTGCCCGCAACAAGGGGTCTTGCTAGCGTTGTATGTGATTCCTCTTGGCGCGTGGTCTCATATTCAATTAAGATAACTTTTTTCAGTTAATTTTTAGTAAGGTCCAATTATGTTCTATAGGAATAGATAGGCAATTAGGTGTTGGTTCTTAGCTATTTACATCACAATCAACAAAAAATCCTACATCTACGGGACAAAGCCGCGAGAATCAAATAGAGAGTTATAACGATGAAATAAAAAACGTGAAAAGCATCGGTGAGGTCCCCAAGTGCACCACCACACTTGGCGAAACAGTCCCCAAAAAATGTCCAAGTCCCCATTGTGTACCAAGTAAATTTAATTGCGAAACCACTTGCCTTTAATTGCTTGACTTATCACTCTAAATTGGTTTAAATATTTTTTTCTCGTTGAGCGAATCGATTGGTTGAGAACAACGACCCTTGAATATTTAATCCATCTTAACCGCATTGAAATTGGGCTCATCAAAATGGTGTCTTTGCCGGGGACGGGAACTATGCAACATGTAGAGGAGGAGCGTGGGGCGTTGTCGCCGAGCGCGTACGGAGGAGATTTGCGGTAGGGCGCTTGGAGCGTGGGGATGGCACGGGCGGAGGACTACCACCGGGCTGAGCAACTGCTGTTTATTTTTTTTATTTTTTTATTTTTATTTTTTATGTAAATAGAAATAGATAAAGAAATTTTTTATTTTTTTAAGAAACAGATCTGTAATCAGAAAATACATTTTTTATATATGTTTATATTTTTTTTCTTCAAAATAAATGTTAAAGAGAGAAACAACTATGGTTTTTTTATTTATTTATAAACAAAATGGAGTGCGTGAGAGGTTGTGGATCTTGGTAAAGGGGAAGATAGATTCATGTCTCCGATCGTCGTGCATGACTGGAGGAGGAAGATTGCATGAGATAGAACGTGAAAATGGAGAGACCGCAAGATGAAATGAAAAATTGGATTTACAGGAGGATCAAATTGTGGTGGATATTTTTAGGATTTTAGGATGTTAATTCTAATCAAGAGATCAAAGCAAAAATTAAATCTAAAAGTTATCCAGGAGAAATGACAGGAAAAGAAAATGGATCTCACCTCGGGATTGGATATGTCGTGAGGGCCTAGACGAGGGCCGACGCGCTGTCACCGGACGGCTTAGACGCTGGGCACCTTTCTTCAAAAAGACAGATCTCGGAGGTTGGGCTCCTCTTCACAAAGATTGATCAACGAATAATGAAGGAGGAGGAGGTCACTAAAAAGAAGACAAAAATCAAAATGGAAAGTATCTATAAATGAGTAAGGTTTTTATTGGTTAATTAAATAAATTCATTAAATAAATAATTAAATTAATCAATTAATTATAAAAATTTGAAAAAATAGAATTAAATAAAATAATTAATTTATATAAATTAATTAGCCTCCTTAATGGTAGCTATTAAAGGTATGGAATCATATCTTATATACAAGGTAGGTTTTTAAATAAAATAATGAATTAAATAATTAAATCTAAATAAATAAATTTAATTATTTAATTAATGTTAGATAATTAAAATTTTTGGGTGATTTTTATATAAGGAAATTAGTTGTATACAAATATTATGTACATATAATACCATATACATATGTTCAAAAAAGGAAATAAATTTTTATTATTTTTTAATAAATTTTTTAATTATTATTTTTAATAATGAAGATAATATTTACAATTATGTAAATTATGTTTAACAAATAAATATGAATAAATATATACAATACGTGTGAGGTAAAACTGCACAAAACACCAAGAAAACCATCTTTCAATCACAACTCCAAAAATTATGAAATTACAATTATTTGAAAGATAATTTAATTTAGAGTATAGTGGAATAGTTTGGTTCAATTTGAGTTCGTATGGAGCTAGAATTGGTTTTTCCATGATTATTTTGTGACTTTTTCAGAGTGTGATTATTTGTAATATATACATTATTTTGCTTTGCAATTGTTTTTATTATTTACAACACATTTTTTACAACTTTTGTTTACAAAATAATTAATTTGAGGTTAATTTATGTTCAAATAAAATAATATAAGTTTTATATAAATATCGAGGGAACAAATGTACAAATTATTTTTGGATTTTTTAAACTAAAGACCCTATCTCTCCTACTTTATTCCTGGTCGATCTGGTCAAGTCATGACCTTCTCTCGGGGTTCGGGTCAGTCTGCATTTATCTCATAAATTCATCCTTTATTTTCTTGTCTTTTCTTTTCTGCTTTATTCTTTTATTTGAGCACAAAAAGTGTTAAAAATGCATATTTAACAAATGCATGCAAAATGGTAATTTCATAAAATTAGTGCGTATTTATAGGTGTTTAGAAATGAAGCTAAAATAAAATAATAAAGGTGATGAATCGTGGATTCATCACACGCCCCCATCTTGTTGAACTTGGACAACAATATAGTCTGCTCCCCTCTCCCCTTTTCCAGCACCTTTGATTGTGCCACCACTTCTGTTGCATCTCCCTTTTCTTTTCCAGAGTAACAACATGAGAACGAAAGGCTAAGGGCAACAGTTGGAGCATGGGAGCCCCTAGGACCGGTGAGGATTCCCTTACCTCCTCTGTGAGGAGTTCTGCAACGGGCAACGCCGACCATTGAGGCCATTACCCCTATGGACAATCGTTCGCAACCCCATGTGCCCCCCTTCATCCCGGGTACTCATTCGACCTTATATTTCCCAATCGAATGGATCTTTCATCAGGCATATCTCGCCTGTGATGACCACCATACCACCCCCTATTTCATCTTAATATGACCTTTGTATGCCTCGCCTCGACCTCCCTTCGCTTCTACATTACGCTCCGCAACCCCTCTCTCGATTCCAACCATCAGATTGGAGTAGAGCTACAGGTCGACTCCCTCATTTGCGCAAGACTTGGCCCGTCCACCCTCCACCTCTGTTTTTGATATCGATGCACTCTAACCCTCATCAGAGCACCCTCTCTGTGCAGACACCTTTTCCTACAGGGTTTGCGCACCAACAGACCTCATCTGGAAATTGTAGATACTCCCGAGAAGCTCTAGGACCACTATGCCTCCCTAGGACCCTTGCTTTGATCCTGGGCCCTTCTAAGACAACAAGAAGCTGCGAACCATCATAGACATCACTTCCTACACCTCAAAAGATTGCGAAGGTGGCAAACCATAACTTGATCGCTGATTGAAACTCGTTAGAGGTGAGTTCATGCTTGTTCGTTCATGCGCCTTCTGTGTCGTCAGATCGAGGCCTCTTCCAGGTCTAATCATAGTCGTCCAACATCTGGAGGCCCTCGATTGTCAGATCCATCTGAGGATCCATTAGCCATCATCCATCGTCGAAGGGGTACAAGCATATCTCGACAGTTCATTCATAAGTGGACCGCCTTCTATCGTTGGATCACACCTTAATAAGGGTAAACTTCACTTAGGCCCCTCTATGTTTTGTGTTTCCTAATTAGTCCTATAAATATCTATCATAGTTGAAAATACTTTGGGTATTTTGTAGTTGGACACTTGTTATTTTGGTTATTTGCATTTAGGTCCAGTCTGTGTGAACTCATGTGCCGTCCTATGTGGATTTCAAGGTCATTTGCATGCCATGTCCTAAACATTTCAATGTTATGTTTGATTGTAAAATATTTAGTATTTGCATTTATACCTATTTGTGTGGTTTATTGTGTATGTGCATGAATTAACTGCACAATTTGCAAATGTAGCCCCAAGCTTTCATCGTGTGTTCTTATTTATCCTCTGAACTTTATTATAGTTACAGGTAGGTCCCTACAAACTATTTATATTTTAGTTCATTAAATAAATACCAAATTAAGTCGAAAAATTATATAAAAATTAATTTTAGCTCTTGCTAACACGAATTATTTATTGTGATTTTTGGGATTAATTTTTTATCATATAATATTTTCTAAAAATAAAAAACCAATAAAAAGTTTATTGTATGTTTTGAAAAATACAGAAAAATTCAAAAAATAACTTTCAAATTTCCGTAATATTTTCTATGTGTGTGTTTTTGTGAGGTTTACCTTCAGTAGTAGATTCGTTCCAAAAACCCTCATATTTAAAACCCTAAAACTTACAAAAGAATGAAAAAAATATGAAAATCACATAAAATTTTAAAAAAATAAAGATGTCATTTCAGTTCCTATTTATAGCTTTTTAGATTTATTTTCTCATAAAATTGCTCATCAGGACATTAGAGCATTTTTGTTTGTACTGGTTGTGCACTGTTAACCTTTGTAGCTTTATTTGATTTTTATAAAGTCATAAAGGCATCAAAAAAATCTGAGAAAATTAACAAAAATACTTTAATATTTGAAAACCCTAAAAATCATTTTATCTAAATTTTTGAGCCATGGGGCGTTGTCACCGAGCGCGTGTGGAGGTGATTTGCGGTAGCGCGCTTGGAGCGTGGGGATGGCATAGGCGGAGGACTACCACCGGGCTAAGCAACCCGCTGTCTATTTTTTTAATTTTTTATTTTCATATTTTTTATGTAAACAGAAATAGATAAAGAGATTTTTTATTTTTTAAGAAACAAATCTGTAATTAGAAAATACATTTTTTTATATATTTTTATATTTTTTATTTTCCTTCAAAATAAATGTTAAAGAGAGAAACAACTATGGTTTTTGTTTTTATTTATTTATAAACAAAACGGAGTGCGTGAGCGGTTGTGGATCTTGGTGAAGGGGAAGATAGATTCATGTCTCCGATCGTCGTGCATGACTGGAGGTGGAAGATTGCATGAGATAGAACGTGAAAGTGGAGAGACCGCAAGATGAAATGAAAAATTGGATTTACAGGCGGATCAAAGTGTGGTGGATATTTTTAGGATTTTAGGATTTTAATTCAAATCAAGAGAACAAAGCAAAAATTAAATCTAAAAGTTATCCAGGAGAAATGACAGGAAAAGAAAATAGATCTCACCTCGGGATTGAATATGTCGTGATGGCCTCGACGAGAGCCGACGCGCTATCACCGGACGGCTCGGACGCTGGGCACCTTTCTTTAATAAGACAGATCTCGAAGGTTGGGCTCGTCTCCACCAAAGATTGATCAACGAATAATGAAGGAGGACGAGGTCACTAAAAAGAAGACAAAAATCAAAATGGAAAGTATCTATAAATGATTAAGGTTTTTATTGGTTAATTAAATAAATTTATTGAATAAATAATTAAATTAATCAATTAATTATAAAATTTTGAAAAAATAGAATTAAATAAAATAATTAATTTATATAAATTAATTAGCCTCCTTAATGGTAGCTATTAAAGGTATGGAATCATATCTTATATACAAGGTTGGTTTTTAAATAAAATAATGAATTAAATAATTAAATCTAAATGTAAATTTTGTAGATAAATTAAATTTAATTAATTAATGTTAGATAATTAAAACTTTTGGGTGATTTTTATATAAGGAAATTAGTTGTATACAAATATTATGTACATATAATACCATATACATATGTTCAAAAAAGGAAATAATTTTTTAATCATTTTTTCATAAATTTTTTAATTATTATTTTTTAATAATTAAGATAATATTTACAATTATGTAAATTGTCTTTAACAAATAAATATGAATTAATATATACAATATGTGTGAGGTAAAACTGCACAAAACACCCAGAAAACCGTCTTTTCAACCAGAACTCCAAAAATTATGAAATTACAATTATTTGAAAGATAATTTAATTTAGAGTACAATGGAATAGTTTGGTTCAATTTGAGTTCGTATGGAGCTGGAATTGGTTTTTCCATGATTATTTTGCGACTTTTTCAGAGTGTGATTATTTGTAATATATACATTATTTTGCTTTGCAATTGTTTTTATTATTTACAACACATTTTTTACAACTTTTGTTTACAAAATAATTAATTTGAGGTTAATTTATGTTCAAATAAAATAATATAAGTTTTATATAAATATCGAGGGAACAAATGTACAAATTATTTTTGGATTTTTTAAACTAAAGACCCTATCTCTCCTACTTTATTCCTGGTCGATCTGGTCAAGTCATGACCTTCTCTCGGGGTTCGGGTCAGTCTGCATTTATTTCATAAATTCATCCTTTATTTTCTTGTCTTTTCTTTTATGCTTTATCCTTTTGTTTGAGCACAAAAAGTGTTAAAAATGCATATTTAACAAATGCATGCAAAATGGTAATTTCATAAAATTAGTGCGTATTTATAGGTGTTTAGAAATGAAGCTAAAATAAAATAATAAAGGTGATGAATCGTGGATTCATCACATGCCCCCATCTTGTTGAACATGGACAACAATATAGTCTGCTCCCCTCTCCCCTTTTCCAGCACCTTTGATTGTGCCACCACTTCTGTTGCACCTCCCTTTTCTTTTCCAGAGTAACAACATGAGAACGAAAGGCTAAGGGCAACAGTTGGAGCATGGGAGCCCCTAGGACCGGTGAGGATTCCCTTACCTCCTCTGTGAGGAGTTCTGCAACGGGCAATGCCGACCATTGAGGCCATTACCCCTATGGACAATCGTTCGTAACCCCATGTGTCCCCCTTCATCCCAGGTACTCATTCGACCTTATATTTCCTAATCGAATTGATCTTTCATCAGGCATATCTCGCCTCCGATGACCACCATACCACCCCCTATTTCATCTTAATATGACCTTTGTATGCCTCGCCTCGACCTCCCTTCGCTTCTACATTACGCTCCGCAACCCCTCTCTCGATTCCAACCATCAGATTGGAGTAGAGCTACTGGTCGACTCCCTCATTTGCGCAAGACTTGGCCCGTCCACCCTCCACCTCTGTTTTTGATATCGATGCACTCTAACCCTCATCAGAGCACCCTCTCTGTGCAGACACCTTTTCCTACAGGGTTTGCGCACCAACAGACCTCATCTGGAAATTGTAGATACTCCCAAGAAGCTCTAGGACCACTATGCCTCCCTAGGACCCTTGCTTTGATCCTGGGCCCTTCTAAGACAACAAGAAGCTGCGAACCATCATAGACATCACTTCCTACACCTCAAAAGATTGCGAAGGTGGCAAACCATAACTTGATCGCTGATTGAAACTCGTTAGAGGTGAGTTCATGCTTGTTCGTTCATGCGCCTTCTGTGTCGTCAGATCGAGGCCTCTTCCAGGTCTAATCATAGTCGTCCAACATCTGGAGGCCCTCGATTGTCAGATCCATCTGAGGATCCATTAGCCATCATCCATCGTCGAAGGGGTACAAGCATATCTCGACAGTTCATTCATAAGTGGACCGCCTTCTATCGTTGGATCACACCTTAATAAGGGTAAACTTCACTTAGGCCCCTCTATGTTTTGTGTTTCCTAATTAGTCCTATAAATATCTATCATAGTTGAAAATACTTTGGGTATTTTGTAGTTGGACACTTGTTATTTTGGTTATTTGCATTTAGGTCCAGTCTGTGTGAACTCATGTGCCGTCCTATGTGGATTTCAAGGTCATTTGCATGCCATGTCCTAAACATTTCAATGTTATGTTTGATTGTAAAATATTTAGTATTTGCATTTATACCTATTTGTGTGGTTTATTGTGTATGTGCATGAATTAACTGCACAATTTGCAAATGTAGCCCCAAGCTTTCATCGTGTGTTCTTATTTATCCTCTGAACTTTATTATAGTTACAGGTAGGTCCCTACAAACTATTTATATTTTAGTTCATTAAATAAATACCAAATTAAGTCGAAAAATTATATAAAAATTAATTTTAGCTCTTGCTAACATGAATTATTTATTGTGATTTTTGGAATTAATTTTTTATCATATAATATTTTCTAAAAATAAAAAACCAATAAAAAGTTTATTGTCTGTTTTGAAAAATACAGAAAAATTCAAAAAATAACTTTCAAATTTCCGTAATATTTTCTATGTGTGTGTTTTTGTGAGGTTTACCTTCAGTAGTAGTTTCGTTCCAAAAACCCTCATATTTAAAACCCTAAAAATTACAAAAGAATGAAAAAATTATGAAAATCACATAAAATTTTAAAAAAATAAAGATGCCATTTCAGTTCCTATTTATAGCTTTTTAGATTTATTTTCTCATTAAATTGCTCATCAGGACATTAGAGCATTTTTGTTATTTTTAACTTGAAATATTGTACTGGTTGTGCACTGTTAACCTTTGTAGCCTTTATTTGATTTTTATAAAGTCATAAAGGCATCAAAAAATCTGAGAAAATTAACAAAAATAGTTTAATATTTGAAAACACTAAAAATCATTTTTTCTAAATTTTTGAGCCATTGGGTGTTGTCACCGAGCGCGTGTGGAGGTGATTTGCGGTAGGGCGCTTGGAGCGTGGGGAAGGCATAGGCGGAGGACTACAACCGGGCTAAGCAACCTGCTGTCTATTTTTTTAATTTTTTATTTTTATATTTTTTATGTAAACAGAAATAGATAAAGAGATTTTTTATTTTTTTAAGAAACAAATCTGTAATCAGAAAATACATTTTTTTATATATTTTTATATTTTTTATTTTCCTTCAAAATAAATGTTAAAGAGAGAAACAACTATGGTTTTTGTTTTTATTTATTTATAAACAAAACGGAGTGCGTGAGCGGTTGTGGATCTTGGTGAAGGGGGAGATAGATTCATGTCTCCGATCGTCGTGCATGACTGGAGGTGGAAGATTGCATGAGATAGAACGTGAAAGTGGTGAGACCGCAAGATGAAATGAAAAATTGGATTTACGGGCGGATCAAAGTGTGGTGGATATTTTTAGGATTTTAGGATGTTAATTCAAATCAAGAGAACAAAGCAAAAATTAAATCTAAAAGTTATCCAGGAGAAATGACAGGAAAAGAAAATGGATCTCACCTCGGGATTGGATATGTCGTGATGGCCTCGACGAGAGCCGACGCTCTATCACCGGACGGCTCGGACGCTGGGCACCTTTCTTTAATAAGACAGATCTCGAAGGATGGGCTCCTCTCCACCTAAGATTGATCAACGAATAATGAAGGAGGACGAGGTCACTAAAAAGAAGACAAAAATCAAAATGGAAAGTATCTATAAATGAGTAAGGTTTTTATTGGTTAATTAAATAAATTCATTGAATAAATAATTAAATTAATCAATTAATTATAAAATTTTGAAAAATAGAATTAAATAAAATAATTAATTTATATAAATTAATTAGCCTCCTTAATGGTAGCTATTAAAGGTATGGAATCATATCTTATATACAAGGTAGGTTTTTAAATAAAATAATGAATTAAATAATTAAATCTAAATGTAAATTTTGTAGATAAATTAAATTTAATTAATTAATTAATGTTAGATAATTAAAATTTTTGGGTGATTTTTATATAAGGAAATTAGTTGTATACAAATATTATGTACATATAATACCATATACATATGTTCAAAAAAGGAAATAATTTTTTAATCATTTTTTAATAAATTTTTTAATTATTATTTTTTAATAATAAAGATAATATTTACAATTATGTAAATTGTCTTTAACAAATAAATATGAATTAATATATACAATATGTGTGAGGTAAAACTGCACAAAATACCCAGAAAACCGTCTTTTCAACCAGAACTCCAAAAATTAAGAAATTATAGTTATTTGAAAGATAATTTAATTTAGTCTACAATGTAATAGTTTGGTTCAATTTGAGTACGTATGGAGCTGGAATTGGTATTTCAATGATTATTTTACGACTTTTTCTGAGTGTGATTATTTGTAATATATAAATTATTTAGCTTTGCAATTGTTTTTATTATTTACAACACATTTTTTTACAACTTTTGTTTACAAAATAATTAATTTAAGGTTAATTTATGTACACATAAAATAATATAAGTTTTATATAAATATCGAGGGAACAAATGTACAAATTATTTTTGGATTTTTTTAAACTAAAGACCCTATCTCTCCTACTTTATTCCTGGTCGATCTGGTCAAGTCTTGACCTTCTCTCGGGGTTCGGGTCAGTCTGCATTTATTTCATAAATTCATCCTTTATTTTTCTTTTCTTTTTCTTTTCTACTTTATTCTTTTATTTGAGCAAAAAAAGTGTTAAAAATGCATATTTAACAAATGCATGCAAAATGGTAATTTCATGAAATTAGTGTGTATTTATAGGTGTTTAGAAATGAAGCTAAAATAAAATAATAAAGGTCCTGCTCCCCTCTCCCCTTTTCCAGCACCTTTGGTTGTGCCACCACTTCTGTTGCACCTCCCTTTTCTTTTCCAGAGTGACAACGAGAGAGAAAGGCTAAGGGCAATAGTTGGAGCTTGGGAGCCCCAAGGACCGGTGAGGATTCCCTTACCTCCTCTGTGAGGAGTTCTGCTTCGGGGAACGCCGACCATTGAGGCCATTACCCCTGTGGACAATTGTTCGCAACCCCAAGCGTCCCCCTTCATCCCAGGTACTCATTCGACCTTTTATTTCCCAATCGAATTGATCTTTCATCTGGCATATCTCGCCTCCGATGACCACCATACCGCCCCCTATTTCATCTTAATCTGACCTTTGTACGCCTCGCCTCGACCTCCCTTCGCTTCTACATTACGCTCCACAACCCCTCTCTCGATTCCAACCATTATATTGGAGTAGAGCTACAGGTCGACTCCCTCATTTGTGCAAGACTTGGCCCGTCCACCCCTCCACCTCTGTTTCTGATATCGGTGCACTCTAACCCTCACTGGAGCACCCTCTCCGTGTAGACACCTTTTCCTACAGGGTTTGCGCACCAACAGACCTCATCTAGAAATTGCAGATATGCCCGAGAAGCTCTAGGACCACCATGCCTCCCTAGGACCCTTGCTTTGATCCTGGGCCCTTCTAAGACAACAAGAAGCTGCGAACCATCATAGACATCATTTCCTACACCCTAGCTGCTTGCGAGGGTGGCAAACCATAACTTGATCACTGATTGAAACTCGTTAGAGGTGAGTTCATCCTTGTTCGTTCAGGTATGTTCTGTGTCATCAGATCGAGGCCTCTTCTTGGTCTAATCATAGCCGTCCAACATCTGGAGGCCCTCGATTGTCAGATCCATCTAAGGATCCATTAGCCATCATCCATCGTCAAAGGGGTACAAGCGTATCTCGACAGTTCATTCATAAGTGGACCGCCTTCTATCGTTGGATCACACCTTAATAAGGGTAAACTTCACTTAGGTCCCTCTATGTTTTGTGTTTCCTAATTAGTCCTATAAATATCTATCGTAGTTGAAAATACTTTGGGTATTTTGCAGTTGGACACTTGTTATTTCGGTTATTTGCATTTAGGTCCAGTCTGTGTGAACTCACGTGCCGTCCTATGTCGATTTCAAGGTCATTTGCATTCTATGTCCTAAACATTTGAATGTTATGATTTGATTGGAAAATATTTAGTATTTGCATTTATACCCATTTGTGTGGTTTATAGTGCATGTGCGTGAATTAACTGAATAATTTGCAAATGTAGCCCCAAGCTTTCATCGTGTGTTCTTATTTATCCTCTAAACTTTATTATAGTTACATGTAGGTCCCTACAAACTATTTATCGTTTAGTTCATTAAATAAATACCAAATTAAGTCGAAAAATTCTATAAAAATTAATTTTAGATCTTGCTAACATGAAATATTTATTGTGATTTTTGGGATTAATTTTGTGTCGTATATTATTTCCTAAAAATAAAAAACCAATAAAAAGTTTATTGTCTATTTTGAAAAATACATAAAAATTCGAAAAATAACTTTCAAATATCCAAAAAAGTTTCTCTGTGTGTGTGTGTGTGTTTTTGTGTGGTTTACCTTCAGTGGTAGTTTCGTTCCAAAAACCCTCATATTTAAAACCCTAAAAATTACAAAAGAATGAAAAAAATATGAAAATCACATAAAATTATAAAAAAAAATAAAAATGTCATTTCAGTTCCTATTTATAGCTTTTTAGATTTATTTTCTCATAAAATTGCTCCCCAGGACATTAGAGCATTTTTGTTATTTTTAACTTAAAATATTGTACTGGTTGTGTACTGTTAACCTTTGTAGCTTTTATTTGATTTTTATAAAGTCATAAAGGCATAAGAAAAATCTGAGAAAATTAACAAAAATACTTTAATATTTGAAAACCCTAAAAATAATGTTATCTTAATTTTTGAGCCGTGGGGCGTTGTCGTCGAGCGGTTGCGGAGGTGATTTGCGGTAGGGCGCTTGGAGCATGGGGATGGCACAAGCGGAGGACTACCACCGGGCTGAGCAACCTGCTATTTATTTTTTTTTCTTTTTATATTTTTTATGTAAACAAAAACAGATGAATATATTTTTTTATTTTTTTAGGAAATAGATCTGTAATCAGAAAATACATTTTTTATATTTTTTATTTTCCTTCAAAATAAATGTTAAAGAGAGAAACACCTATAGTTTTTGTTTTTATTTATTTATAAACAAAATGGAGTGCGTGAGCGGTTGTGGATCTTGGTGAAGTGGAAGATAGATTCATGTCTCCCATCGTCGTGCATCACTGGAGGTGGAAGATTGCATGAGATAGAACGTGAAAATGGAGAGACCGCAAGATGAAATGAAAAATTGGATTTACAGGCGGATCAAAGTGTGGTGGATATTTTTAGTATTTTAGGATCTTAATTCTAATTAAGATCAAAGCAAAAATTAAATCTAAAAGTTATCCAGGAGAAATGACAGGAAAAGAAAATGGATCTCACCTCGGGATTGGATATGTCGTGATGGCCTCGACGAGGGACGACGCGCTGTCACCGAACGGTTCAGACGTTGGGCACCTTTCTTCAATAAGACGGATCTCGGAGGTTGGGCTCCTCTCCACCAAAGATTGATCAACGAATAATGAAGGAGGAGGAGGTCACTGAAAAGAAGACAAAAATCAAAATGGAAAGTATCTATAAATGAGTAAGGTTTTTATTGATTAATTAAATAAATTCATTAAATAAAGAATTAAAATGGTCAATTAATTATAAAATTTTGAAAAAAATAAAATTAAATAAAATAATTAATTTATATAAATTAATTATCCTCCTTAGTGGTAGTTATTAAAGGTATGGAATCATATCTTATATACAAGGTAGGTTTTTAAATAAAATAATAAATTAAATAATTAGATCTAAATGTAAATTTTGTTTATAAAATTAATTTAATTAATTAATTAATGTTAGATAATTAAAATTTTTGGGTGATTTTTATATAAGGAAATTAGTTGTATACAAATATTATGTACATATAATACCATATACATATGTTCAAAAAAGGAAATAATTTTTTAATCATTTTTTAATAAATTTTTTAATTATTATTTTTTAATAATAAAGATAATATTTACAATTATGTAAATTATGTTTTTTCTTTTAGTTTTTTCATCTTACAATTATATGGCACTTATGTGGCCCAATCCTGGGTCTCGGACTGTTGACCTTGGGTCAACAACCCCCCTCCCATATGTTGCTTGTCAGAACTGGGAAGGTAGCTAAATTCTCCAAATTTTCTTAGACTTCCTTCTCTTATTTGAGACCGATTTCTATTTGAAAATCGCATCTCGTATCATGCTCTATCTCACAAATCATCTGAATATGATCCTTGTCGGTTGATTATGCCGAAAACCCAACTCCTTTTTCCAACTTTTCCATCCAACTTTAAATAATCTACTTCCTCCTCCTTTGATCTGTAGAACACTCTTCACCTCCTTAACCCCACTGAGCCCCTATTTCGATCTGCCTTAGTGACAAGGAGTCCAGATGACGACTCTTGAGCAGGGATGGAGGAGGAATATGTGCATCCTCCCTTTGCTGGAATCTCCTCTAGTGAAGATCTGCTCCCTTATCTCCAAGATGAGTTGCTTTCTTTTGCTTTTGTATTATTCTTTAGCATAGAAGTAACTTAGGTCTACTTCCAGTTCATTTATTTCTATTTAAATCTAAATAAAATCAAAAAAGAGTACTTCTCCAGAGCTTGGAGTTCCGGCACCCACTTCCTCTCATTCACATTTGCTTCGCCATCCACTCCGCCACCATTAGCTTCCCCTCTGCTTCTCCATCTCTCTAATCACTTGAGCCACATCATTATTGTAAAGATTGGGTCCGATGGGTTCTCCTTCCACTGCCTTGCCATAAACCTAGATGTTTGCTCCATTCACTGCATCTCCCTACTTATTTTTTGGACTGGAAGCTTCGTTTCCATATCCTACTTCTAATTACGTAGGATAAAGTTCCAAAGGACCCCATCTGAGGGGTCCCAAGTCCAACCGAAACTCCTCCTGGTCATTGGTTCTTCTCCAACCTCTAGGACTCGTTCAGCGGATCTTGGACTCCCATATGACCATCAGTCGATCCAGTGTCATCCTATGAAACTTTTTACCCCATCAGCACAACGAGAGTATGCCGGAGTAGCTCAAAAGTTTCGATACAAGATCACCATACGGTTGTTCTTCAACTATTCTTTGAGAGGCATTAACCACCGACTGATGAAGAAATTTCATCGAAATTTAAGGTCCACCGCCTGATCCACCGCAAGATCCATCTGAGGATCTAACTTGAGCCGACAACCAATGAAGCGATACCAACCATTGCATGTACACCACATGTATAAGTGAATAGATCCTAGTTGTTCCCCAGCTTGGAAATGAGTGTAATTTGCATTATTTCCTTGAGTTTTGGTCGTTTACTCAATGGTCCTATAAATATAGTTTATAGTTTAAAAAACTTGTGGATATTTTGCCTCTGGAAACCTAAACATTCTGTTATTTTGATATTAGTATTGGCCATGTCACCTCATGTGCGGTTCCACGTTAGGGTTTTTATCGATTAATTGCACTATATGTCATGTGGTTTTGGTGGACTTCATTGGAACTTTAAAAAGATGTTTTGGAAATTACAAAATGGTCCCTACTAGTATAATTTGAAATTATATTTTATGGGATAATTGATGTAATGCCCTTGGATGCTTGTTTATTTGATATATTCCCCTACCAGCACTTTTATATTATGAAATTAATTAAAAAATTGTGATAGGACCCTAGATTTTGCTTATTTGATGCAAATGCATGCTTAATGTTTCAAAAATTGTAGAATAGGTCATCTGCTTTGTAATTAATTGTGTTGTGTTCTAAATTGTATTAATTAGGTGCTTAACTCTTAAAATTTTTTGATATTATATCATGTATATTTCTATTAAGGAGTTTAATAATATTTTGTTGATTAAAAAATTGCAAAACTCACTATATTTTACTGTTTAGACTTTTAAAAATCATAACAATATAAATAAATCTCCAAAAATCACCAAATAAATAGCTTAGTGTATTTTATTTCCTTTTATCACATATCCAAAATTCATAAAAAGATTATAGAACAAAAACCTTAAAATTTACAAAATATATAAAAGCTTAAAAATTCATAAATAGTTGTAGAAAATTCAAAAATAAATATGCTCTAAAGCTTTTTTTGTATTATCTATATGAGAAAAATAATTTTGGCCCTTTCTGATCTGATATATATTTTTTAGGCCCTCCTGAAGTCTCTGTAATTTCTGTTACTTTTATTTTGTGTATTTTAATATCTTAAAATCCATAAAAATGCTTGAAAATTATTGTTGTTTAATAAGAATATAGAAAAAACTTAAAAACATTTTATTTGGTGCATTTTGACTTTATTTGGCATATTTAAATAATCCAAAAAACTCTTCTGTATATCTCTTTATATATCTCTCACATATATTTGTCTTACTATTATATATTTATTATTATATATTATTAATTAAAAAAATTTAAAAAATAAATTCCATAAAAAATAACAAATAAAAAAGGATAAAATTTAAAACCCATGAAAATATATAAAAACCTTATCATATTGTGAAACTGACAATTTGTGCTTGATTCCTTGAGTTGGGTTTCATTTGTGTAGTCTAACGCTATTTTTTCCCACGGACGACACTCTACCTACTTTCCATATACAAATTTCATTTATAGTTAAATGAAATTCATAACTTACACTTGCATGATATCCTTATGCATACATACCCATGGGTTTTGATAAATGTTTGATTGATTTGGTTGATTGACATTCGAGTACAAAGAAGGTGACAATATTGTGATTCACAATTCCAACTTATCGGACACTGTAAGCCCTCCAAGACTAGGTGTTAGGAATTCACTTCTCTCACCAAATCAATTCTCGACTTGGAATCTTGTTCTTTGTTTCGTCTTCTTCTTCGCCTTTCAAATAAAGAGTATTGGAATTGATGGAGTTCAAAGAATCTGATCTAGAAGAATCGAGGTGAGGGTCTTCCTCGATGTGGTTAGAGAATAGAGAATTAGACTGGGTCTGACCACCCTCGACAAGAAATAATGACTTATTGACCGTGGTCCGATGGGAAGAGTTATCATGGAACCAAGGGGATTTGGGAAGAGATTGTTCCCACATCCATGAGGACGATCGTTTTGGGGTGGTCAGTGAGAGGCTCACAAAGTCTGTGCAAAAATCACCCCAATACTCCATTCTCAATGTCAAGCAGATCAGAGAGAGATAAGAAATAATAAAGACTGGAGAGATGGTGAAGGCACAAGTGTGCAATCTTTCATGTTTGATCTTGATAAATGCACAAAATGAAAACACAATTCAAACCCCAATATCACCAACTGCACACAGCGAAGGTAGCAAATGTACAACTAGTTATCTTTTCAATTTTTTGTTGGTGGTAAAACAATCTTATGAGTCCATTATACACAGTGTGTCTCCTTCCGCTAAATGATGCTCTTGATAACTACCAATCAAAGAGGTGATCTTCCCAGGATGTCAGGATTTAGTATCACGCCCCTAAGGGTATTATTATGTTTACACAAATAAAATGTAGTTTAAGGTCGAAGGCCAGCCCTTGTAACTCCTGAATCCACAAGAGTTGGAAATGGAGATTTAGGGAGCAAGTCCAAGGATTTGGGATCTAACCTTAGTGGATGCATCCTCACTCAGTCTATCTGAGGGTAAGTACCTATGTCCAAGGTCGAGATTACTCTCCTGCAATACAATTCTTGATTTTATTCCTTTTATTTAGTTGGACTTGCTTAGTTGTCCCAATTTTAAATGGTTATCGTTAAAATATTTAATGGGCCAAAATAGAAAACACATCAATCATTCATTACCAATTCCTTTTAAGTGTTTATGTCAGAAAAGAAAGGAGAGGATGCGAGAAAAGTCAATGCACGTGAAATAAATGATGGTTGATCAGTTAAGAAAACACACAGTGCTTCCTTGCTTTCTTCATGTGGGATGTAAAATAAATTAATTGATATCCATTATAAATGAAATGCAAGTTGATAAGAACCACTCTGAGTAGATAGTTCTATTAGTCGAGAAGAACTGGATTTGATTTTAACTAAATTGAATGATCTAAGGTGCATCTTAATAATGTGAAGTGTGGTTCTAATAGAGTACGATCATAAGAACTATAATATTCTGATAAAAATGCGCTAAGAGTCATGAGTGCAGGTTTACCCTACAGATCTTTCAAGTCGAAACCCACCCTTTACACAAGGGTGAAACAGGTCTCGACAAACACAAATAGCAGAAGAATGTCCAAAGTCTTGTTCGAGTACACACACGAGATGCCAAACAAAATCCATCGAAAATAAACAATTAAAGACAAAAATTGAATAAAATGCGAAATTAAATCTTAAGACTCTACACTCTCTAATGACTTAATCTTAATTTTTTACTGCATCCTTCAGTTAACTTATTTCCCAAAAAGCCAACCTTCAATGGACGTATCATGAAATGTTGATTCAGATGTGTCAGGTCCCTTACACAAAAAGTAAAATGATGGTTAGAGATATGACTCAAATAAAATAAAGAAATAAATAATGAAAAAATATGTTGGAAAAATAAATGGAGTTATAATTACAACAAAGCCCGTTGGTTAGAATACTCTAAAAATCAACCTAAGTTGTGTCACCCTGGCAACGACAACAACTTAAAAACATGAAAATGCCCTACATAATAATTTGAGATTAAAGCGATGTTCACTGCAAGCGAGAAAATTCAGATTAATCAAAATGAGCAGATAATTAATGTTTAATTAAATGTGAAGTAGTCAAACTTATTTTTTTTACTTGGGTAAGCACAAGGTTGAACTCATGGAGGCCGTTTTCTCCTTAGGATGATTTTTTTATTATTTAGATGTGAGGTTTTCGAAGAGAATTTTTTAGAAAAGTTTTTTAATGCAAATGATGATATGCAAATGAAATGTAACAAGGTGAATGTCAGAGTAGCCTAAGTTGTAAAATCCAAAATTATAAACAATTAGGCTCAAAAATCCAGAAGGCTGATTTTCCTTAATTATTTATGTAATGGCAAATACGAAACATATTTTTCGTATTTTTACACATAAAATGCATGTATGGAAAAAAAACTCTTTTTGGAAGTTCTTGTGAAATTATTATTGCAAATGATATGCAACAACTATGAAAATATGAAAGTAAGTTAAATGTGATAAAATTAATCAAATTCAATTTTTTTTGGAATTTTTCAATGGAAAATGATTTTTATGTGAACTAAAAAAGCAAATTGTGTGATTTTCAGTAAATTAATTTTTATAATTATCAAACCTAATTAATTTACAAAAATCCAATTATCAAAGATATGTCTATTCATGAATCTAAGAAAAATTATAACTCTAAAAAATAGGTTTTAGACCATTAAAAATAAATTATTGAATCACAACATAATTTATTTTAACCTAAATATGCATCCAAATAATGAGACTTTTGGGCACTATGGAGAACACCTAATTCCGCCAACTACAGATTTTCGAGAATTTTTGGAGCAAGGATTAATTTATTACTATTTAAACATGCTCAGATGGGAAAATATATAAATTTTTGCACATTTAATTTTCATAAAATAACCACAGATCACAAAAATTCACTTAAATATGCATAAAACAAATAAAAAACTCTCCAACACAATGCAATTTTAATAATTATTACATGTTGAAAATGAATGCTTAAACCAATGCTCAGAGTCAGGGGCAATATGAAAATTACAAAATTAATGTACTAAAATAAACATGCAAGGGGACCTAAGTGCAATTACCCAAACCTGCAAATGGTTTTCTGAAAATTTTCTTGGCACTGTCATGCGTTGCATGTGAGGGTTGGCAATGGTTTGGCTACTACTTTGGTTTGGGTGGTGGCACGGGCTCCCAAGCCTCCGCTTGTTTTGACTAGGTTTTGCTAGCAGTTAATTTTGATGTTGGATGTAACAAATTGCTAAATAAAATCCACTAATCAAACAAATGAGACCAGAATAACGAGAGAGAGAGAGAGAGAAACAAAGAAAATGAATCAAGGTGGCTACTCTTCTAATTTTTATGTTTTAATTAACCAAGCGAGTGTTCCTGGGTTGAACTCAAGGAGGCAGAAAATTGCGCTCGAAATTTTGAGTGAGAAATTAATTTCATATTTTTTATTTCTTTCTAATTTTCTATAAGATAATCTTTTTATTAGTTTTTAGTTTTTATTTTTTTACATGATCTTTAATTTCTAATTCTTTTTATTTCTCAAATTGATATTTTTCAATCAATTGATCTACAACATAGTATGTAAAGATGATAGAGAATATGTGATTTTATATAGCAAATGAATCGCTCGAGCAATGAGATCAAGAAAGAACTCAAAAAAGAAACCAAAACAGTTCAAAAACGAGTAATGAAATCCTAATAGAAATGTAATAAAAATCTCTTCAAAATTCGAGGGGAAAATGCAGAAAAAAACTATGCTAGGATAATGTCCAAAGGTCTAAAATTGTCCAAAAAGTTCAAGTAGAATGTGTAAAAAAACAATAATAGATTTAACCTTTCTTTCAATTAGGTCCCTATTCAGAGACCTAATTGCGAGAAAAATATAGAATTCTTACACTTAGGACCCTACGTGGGGACCTAAATTTTAATAAGGCAAACTCTGGTGGATAGAAGTAATTCGTGGAACTAGCAAGGATTGCTTTGCAAATTTTCCACCATTCAATCTTGGATAGTCACGATTACAAGGGATCGCACGACCTGGGCTATCCCTTGTGATACGCGTCAGCAGCCTATAGTGTAGATGTTCTAGCTATGTTCTTCCCCAATATTGACACAGGCAGTGATGATGATCTCTCCTCCTCCTCGATCTCCAGCTATGGCATAGCTAAAATGACGCCTTGTCGTGCTGGAAGGGGGTGCCTCCTGTTCGAGCTCTCATGCCATGGAGGGAAAGTGATCGGAGAAGGTGGTGGCTTAAAGATGCTATGTGGTAGGGTTCTGGAACTTGGAACAAAGTGGCACTACCACTCTTATCATTCGATTGGAGAAGGTCTGTTGATTAGGATAGCTCTAGATAATGTAATTAGATATTGATGAGCTCAAGGTGCTTAGGTAAACCTGCAAGTGGTAATTCATTGCTTGATTTCTCAAGAAATCGGCCAATTAAAATAAGGTTAAGTTGTAGCTCAATATGAGTTCCAATAAAGGATTATCAGATGGAATTTAGATGCGGTTTGAAATAAATTAGATGTGGGATTTGTTTGAAAATCATATATTGTGATTGGAATAGCTCTAATTGCATGATTACGCTAATTTAGGCATGAAGATCGAGAAAATTTCAAGGATTTAAATGGAAGTTCACTTGGTAAATGTAGAGTATATAACTCTATAGGTCTTTGCTCAATGGCTGGTGTTGCCGGAGCTCTACGTAGCGACGGATCTACGATTCATATCCAAGGGTGGCCCTGGAGCTTCCTCCATTGTTGTACCTTCCACACGGGCCGTCCTCTAGCCATGTCATGGTCGTGATGAGGCGGGTGTGGTGGAGAATATAGGGTGACAGTCAGTTGATTCTAGTTGTTGGGAAGTTTTATTAGAAAAGTAGAAGTTTGGATCGTTATATAGATGAAACATTGAAGGTTCTTTGTATATCCAATGGTGGACATTGAAAAGGCTTGTTAGATGAAGAGAATGGAGTGTTAAGATCGAAGAATGGGTGAAGATTGGAGATCTCATAATTAGGTGAAGTCGGCATGGTAGAAAAAAAATGTTCCAATGTATTTTTGAATAAGAAAGATTCGGGTGTTGATATATGTGGTCACCTGGTAGGACAGATTATTAAATACATTAATAAATAGATTAAAAAATTAAATGGATTTATATTAAATAGATGTAATAATAAATATGAATAATAACAAATTTATATAAATTATGTTATAATTTATTTCTATAAATAATAAATATTTTATGATATATAAATATATTATGAATAAATATACGTATAATATATTTAATAAAAAGGTTATGTATTTTTAATCCAGTATTTTAATAAATACTATATATTGTATATTTAATTAATTAATATAATATTAAATAAGAGTTATATGATTTTTTTGTATTTTAATAAATTAGTTTAGATATGTAAATAATAATGATTTATGTTACGCAATTCAAATTCATCGATAATTTAGGGTATTTGGATCATGGGAAATACAAATAAGGGTTTAAAATTCTGAAAATTTTATAAATAAATCACAATATTAATAAATTAATTAATAACTATAATATCAGTGATACTATAAATTATATGTTCTGAATAATATAAATAGCTAAGAAATCCAGTTGTCAATAGGTTCCAAAATCGATTTTTTGCAAAAGGACTCAAATTTTGTTAAATCATCTTTACTTATTAGAGAATTTAATTTTATGTACATTAAAAGTAAGTAGAATGACATTAGAGTTTGTATGAAGAATTTATGAGTTTGGAAATCATGAAATCGAGAATTTGAATGTTCGATTTCTTGGCATATATACATATTGGATTTTTAAGATTTTTATTTTTATATATTTTTAGGAATATAATAGTTTCATGAAAAATATATGCAAATTAATCAAATAAAATCAACGAGGTTTTAGTATATAATAGATAAATATGGGATAATGTTTTATGCACAAAATTAATTCTTTTTGTTGTTTTCTTCCTTATCTCCCCCTACTTATTTGTTTGTCGAGCAATCCATAATGACTTGGTCTCGGGAGTTAGGTTATATACATATATCTTTAATCTATATTTATATTTAATTTATTCATACTATAAATATATACATATTCACAGTCTGTCTCTTTTTATTTTCTTTCTTTTTATTCTTATATTTACTTACACGCTTTAAATGCGCAAAATTGTATTTTTCATTCATGAATGATAGTTTTATAAGATGTGAAATTAATGTATGTGTACATGCATTTGTTAAGGGCTTTAAAACAAAATGCATGAGAAAGGTTAATGAACCACGGATTCATCAACCCCTATACTTTGTCCCTTATGAAACACTTATTTTAAAAATAAGGAAAAACAAAGAAAGTTATAATGAATTTGTTTTCCTAAACCAATTCATGAGAATAGATGAAGGACAGATCTTGGTCAAACCTTAAGCAAGAATTTTTTCAGAGCCTTAACTAGGGATAGGAATTTAATCTGAAAAGTCCTCAAGTTCTACAAATCCTTAGTCATATTCACATTAACAGCTAGCTCAGATCCACTAATTCATATCGCTAACTCTATCAACCTTGATTTCAATTTGTACGGTGTATAAATTGTGTTATCTCTTCTTGTTAAAAGAAGCAAAGAAGCTGCCCATCCCAATAACACACTCCCATTGGTTCCTCATCCAACTACTCTTTTCTCAAGGAGGGGGTATTTCCTTCTAAGGTCGGGTCATGCTATGTCCATGATAACCAAGGTTTTGCGAGTGATAATAAAATATCTATTTAGAAAATAGCTTTGAAACAAAAACCTGATTAATCATACAAAATTCCAATAAAATAGGAGAGAGGGAGAGTGAAGTGAATAAGCAGCTTCTCTCTCCTATTTTATCTTAAACTAATTATTTATCTAGGTAAGTTTCCCTGGGTCGAACAAAAGGAGTCAGAGTAGCCATACTCGGGTTTTTGAGAAGAAAAGGGTATTTTTGTTATTTTTATCTCTTCTTGAAGAAAGTGAGAAATCGAAGGAAATTTTTTTTACAGTTTTTATTTCAAAGTTCTTATTTTGTGTTTTTCTTTTCCAATTTTTATTTAATTTGCAAAGTGATATTTTTCAAAACATATTTATCTATGATATAGTAGGTGAAAGATATAGTATACAAGTAATAATATATAGTAGACAAACAGGCTCAAGCTACGGGCTCGAAAAGAACTTAAAAACAAGCTCAAAACGGGATCGACTTGCGAAGAATAACATCACGAGAAAATCACATGACGAAATTCTCAAAAATCACCTCGAAATCAAATGTAAGAAAAATATTACGCGATGTAATGTCTAAAATATGTCCAAATGTAGTTTAAAGATCAAAGGTAGAAATGCAAGAAAAATAAAAGAAGTTGTTCCAGTTAGGTCCCTAGTATGGACTTAAATGACAGGAAAATAAGTTGTTTTATACTTAGGTCCCTACGTGGGGACCTAATGGTAAAATCTGGATGTTTCTAGGGCGCGTTTGAATCTCTGGAATCGCAGGAGCTAATAATGCAAGCTTTCCACCGTTTGGCGCATCGACGGCCAAGATTAGAATGCATAGTGTGGTATGGACTGTCAGTTGGTTACACGTGGCATGATTGTGTACACCCTTTGTTCTTGGGTGTTCTTCCTTCTTCTAACGCGAGTGGTGGCGGTGGCATCTTGTCCGATTAATCTCCAGGGTAGGTCCAGAGAGGTGACTCCTTCACCCCTCGAGCTCGCTTGTAGTGGACAAGGCTTCGAGGATGGATGAGATGGCCGTGAAATGTCGATGAAGATCTACTAGGGAGACTGGTATTACTTAGAGTTTCAAACCCTAAGTTCATGGTTGTGGTGCGTTGCATTGATGAAGAAGATGAAGTTGTATGGTGCTCCATATGAAGGTGATTCACTCCATATGTTATGAGTACCTGCAAGAAGAGTATTGATGCTCGATTCATCAAAGAATAGACCAAGAAATGTTAGGATAAGTGCAAGTTCAAAGATAGCTTCTAGGACAGTTTGTATCTAGTAAAAATGAAATGTGAACTAGTTGAAATCGAATGGGAATTCAGATGGATTTTTGAATGGAATTCATAGATGGGTAATTACCCCATCTAATGGCGTGAATATCTGACTAAAAGGACACGAAGATCGAAGGAAATAAAAGGGATGAAAATTGTAGATATTGCTGTAGGGTGTAGGGACCCCATTGGTCTTCGCTAAAGGGGGCAATGAACCGAATCTCAAAATCGAGAACATCGACAATTCAAGGAGGATGAAGCCTTGGAACATCTCCTCTTATCACTTTCCTCCCACACAGAGGCTCTCCTAGGCACTATCACTACCGGAGGCAGTCGGAATGAATCTAGAAAGTAGGGGGTTCGACCAATTATTTCTAGAGATAGGGAGAGTTCATTTCTAAGTGGTGAAGTTTATGGAGTTTTATAGGAGATTCGATGGGGAGTTAGGTTCAATCCAAGGTAGGCATGTATTAGGAGTATTAGGAAAGAAGATTAGAGGGTTTAGGTTTGCTGAAGAGGTTAGGATGGACGTTGGGGAATTAGGTAAAGACAGGGCATTGGAACATAAGCTAATAGCTTTGTTCTTGAAGAAGAACCAGGTGCTGACATGTGTCAACACCTGGTTGGCTAGATGTGTTAAATGTAGTATAAACTAGGTATTAAATAGTTAATGGTATTATTTTAAGGTAAAAAAATAAAAAGTGTAAATAATTAATTTATCTAAATTATGGAAGAAATTTATATTATAAATAATAAATAAATTATTATAAATATATATTATATTAATAAATGGGTATAAGTAATACTTAATAATTAAGTATTTGATTTTAACTTAATAAATAATACATTATTTGTATATTTTGTTAATTACTAGAATAATAAATAGATCATTTTTTAATTTATATGTATTTTAATAAATTAAGTTAAATACATTAATAAATATGGGTATAAGTTATATAGTTCGATTTCATCTATAAAATAGTGTTTTTGATTTATTTAAAGTAATAAATAACGTAATAAAATTATGAAATAAATCATGATTAAACTATAAGATAATAAAAATAATCAAAATTATAAACTCAGTAAAATTATAAATAATATATTTTAGATAAAATAATTAGCCCAAAAACTGATTTGTGATATGGTCCCAAAATCGACTTTTTACAAATGGATTTCAATTTTAGTGAAATCACCTTCATTAATTAGAGAATATTATTTTATGAATTTTAAAGGTGGGTATAGTGAATTTGGAGCTCCTACGAGAAAGTTATGTTATTCGTAAGTTGAGAATTTTACAATTTACAAGTTGGATTTCTCGGTATATGTGATAATATTTTTAACGTATTTGTATATTTTTCTGTACATTTTCAGAAATAATTTAGAAAAGAATTTGGTGAAAATATGTTCATTTGAAATAATTAAAAATCAATGAAGATTTGATAATTATTGGATAAATAATAAAGGATATAGAGAGTGAATAATTAATTACTTATCTGTTTGTCGACCAATCCATGTTGACTTGGTCTCGGGGGTTAGGTTATATAGATATACCTTGCATATATATTTATATTATATAATTCATATTGAACATATATACATATATATAATCTGCCGTCTTTTCTTTTCTTTATTTTTATTCTTTTATTTATTTACATGTTTTGAATGCTTAAAAGTGCATTTTTATTCATGAATATGATTTTATTTAAAGATGGAAATTAATGAATATTTGCATGTATTTGTTAAGGGTTTTAAGACAAAATGCAGAAAGAATGTTAATGAATTATGGATTCATCAGTTCACAATCGAATAGAGAGAGAATGTAGAAGAATGAGAAAAGAACTAAAGAGTGACCAATGTAGTCACATCTCCTTGTAAAGCCCACCCGGTGTAGCTACGTCTCCACTAAGGTGTGCTGGCTTTTTGGAAGCATAGATCATTGTGGTTATATTTGTATTTTGTGATTTTCTTATTTTTTGAAGCTTTATTTCAACACCACAACTCTCGTCTTTAGACATTCACACCACTAGACATGGATGAAAGTGCACCACTAAAATGAACTGCCCTTCGCACCCCCAAGCAAGTCGAGCTAAGAGCAAAGTGCATGTGTCCAAAGATGATTCACTGAATAAGAGTTAAATAGACGACACCAAGTGTGCTACTTAGGTTAGTTTAAGTTGAATTCCAAAACATGGTTTAATGGAACCAAAGGATTTAAGTCAAATACTAGAAGAGTCTGAATTCCAATTCCTAACTAGGCTTCTTACAATGAAAGTCATAGTCCATAATAAAGCTTCATCCTTTAGACTATCCCAATATTTAGTTTGAGAAAATAAATTTATTCTGAAAAGTGCTCATGTTTTTTTAAGTACATTTTCCTGAATTTTACTCACTTTATGGATTTTAAAGATTTTGTATTTTTTATGTAATTTAGGACTCATTATTTTTTTTATGAATTTTTCAGTTTTTTATAAACAAGCATATTTATAAGAATATTACAATATCAATTACTAATATTTTATTTAGATCAAATAACAAATGTATTTTACAAGTTTTATATACAAGGATTTTAAATATTAAGTTATTTACACATATTTTAATAAATAGGATTTTAGGTAAGGATTATACACTTTAAATAAATATTTTAAATACAAATTTTAAATTAAGAATTTTACATGTATTTTACATATTTACATAGATTTTATAAGTAATATATTTTAAATAAAATTAAACCATACCCACTTTTTATAATTTTCATGGATATAAAAAATACATAAAAGTAAGGGTTATGTATAAAAGTGTATATATATATATAATATGCACCCCATGTACTTAACTTGTGCTATGTCCTCAAAGCATGAAAAGAGAAAAGGGAGGACATAACTCGTGCTAAGTAAACGTGGATGAAAAACAATAGAAGTCAGTCGACCCCATACCAATGATCTAGTCATCGTAAGTTTAGTGGAAGACAAAAAAAGGTGACTTAAAGCGAGGAATATACAAACGAAGGAACAAAAAAAAGAAGAAGAAACGAAATCAACAAAATTACTCAGTCCCCCTATACTTAGTGTCGGGCATCCTAAGTATAGAAAAGAGTGTGGCCAAAAAACAGGGACCAATGATTGGTGTAAAAGAAAGGAAAAAGTAAAAAAACAAAATATAAAAAGAGAATCAACAGATAATCGGTTTGCCTTATACTTGGGATCTGGTATCCTAAGTGTAAAGATGAGCAAAAAATAGGGACGATTCTAATCTAAGAAGAATATACAAGAGATGCCATCCTTCAAAAATTGAATGGCTCATAGGTTTCTGTATATGAAAAAATAAAGTGGAAGAGTAGTCATGAGTCTTGTACAAAATAGATGACCTCAACTCGGTCTAGATGATCAGTAGTCTCCATGAAATGCTTCAGCATATGACCGTTCACCACGAATGGCTCTACAACCGGTGACACATCTGATATAGCTATGATTCCATTGTTGTGCACCATTCTGATGACGTAAGGTCCTTCCCATTTGCCAAGAAAAATTCTCAATCATGCATTAACAACCAGACTTTGTGAACATGGACAAAGATCTTGTGACGAATATGACTATTGTTTCAGTTCTTCACTTTGTCCTTATAAATGACGGTGTTCTTGTATGATTAATTTCGAATCTCAACTAACTCATTCAGATCCATCTTCCTCTAGGTTCATGCTCTCTGCATATCTAATGAAATCTCTCTAATAGACCATTCAGATTTGTGCATTATCTCAACAAGAAAATGGCATGGCTCCCCATAAATCAGATTAAAAGGAGAAGTACATAAGGGAGTCTTGTATGCAATACGATATGGCTAAATAACATGGTCTAGAAGCTATGACCAGTTATTCCTATCTGTTCATACTAATTTCTGAAGAATTTATTTCACCTCCCTATTTGAGACTTCAATCATGTCGTTTGTATGTGGGTGGTAAGGAGAATCTACTATGTTATCAATGTCATAATTCTTCAGTAGCTTTTTCACCTCCTTATTAATAAAGTGGCTGCCTCCATCGGAAATAAGAATGCGTGGAATATCGAACCATGAAATAATGTGTTGCCTCAAGAACCTGCATACTATCTTGCTATTTATGGTCCATGTAGGTATAGTCTCCACCCATCTACTAACATAATCTGTAACCAGAAGAATGTACTCAAAGCCACTGCTCTAATGAAATCATCCCATAAAATCTATGCCCCATGCATCAAGATCTCACAAATGATAACTGGTAGAATTGGCATTGCATCTCTAGAACTGATTGTCCCTACTACTCTCTAACAATATGAGTAACTCTTCACTAATGTGGATGCATCTCTAGTAAGAGTTGGCCACCAACAATATTCTCTTGAGTACCTTCAGTGTGATCCACTTCCCTGAATGATGTAACCCTACCACTAATGAATGGCACAAGGTGAGGACACTATTGTATTCCTCCTTAGGAATATATCATCTGTAGACACAATTTGGTCCCTCGCGAAAAAAAATCGGATCCTTCCATTTGTAGCAATGTCCCTCGGAAACTAGCCTATCAACTTAATCCTTCAACCATCCCTATGGATTCTTCTGTGCAACCAGAAATTTCACTATGTTTGCATACCACAAAAGCTCTGTAGCTACAAAGATTATCTCATCTGAAAATCTCTTTTACATCTCTAGTGTGTACTCATTTGAAGTCTACTCTATCTGCAATCGGGAGAGGTGATCAGCCACTATGTTATTTTCCCCAATTTTGTCCTTAATATCCAAATCAAATTCCTGAAGTAAAAGATCCCATCTAAGAAGGTGTGCCTTTGCATCCTTCTTCTCCATCAAGTATGAGATATATGAATGATTTGTATATACTATAATTTTCAAACCAAGATGATATGATATGAATTTATCCAATCTGATTACAACTGCCAACATTTATACTTCTATCATTGTGTAACTGTGTTGAGCATCATCTAAAGTTTGAATGGCATAATGGATGGCAATAGGAAGTCCATTCCTCCTCTGTCCTAACTCAACCCTTATCGCGAAGTATGATGCATCCATCATGATCTCAAAGGGAAGAGACCAATTAGGTGGTTGTAAGATAGGATAATTGATAATCATCTCTTTTAATGTGAGGAAGGCACTAAGATATTTGTCATCTACCAAGAACACAATGTCTTTGCCTAATAATTCAACTAATAGCAGGGTAATCTTAGAGAAATCATGAATGAATTGTCTGTGGAAATAGACGTGCCCAAGAAAAGATCGCAACTACTTGATATTGGTTGGTGGCTCGAGACATTTGATGACATCCACCTTGGCGGGGTCAACCTCCATGCCTCGCTTGAAGATGACATGCCCCAACATAATCATGTTTGAAATCATTAAAGTGATCATTTCTCTTGACAAAACAAGATTCACCTCGTAATATTTATGAAGACCATGGTCCATGTGTGCTAAACAATTGTCAAAGGACTCACCATAGATCAAAAATCTATCCAAAATCACCTCACGAAAGTCACATGCCATGTCTGCAAAAAGGGCAAGCATGCATCTATGGAATGTAGCACGAGCATTGTACAAACCGAAGGGCAACCATCTAAAAGCATACGTGCCGAGGGGACAAAGGTAGTCTTCTCTTGGTCCTCAGGAGAAATAGTAACCTAGTTGTATCTAGAGTAACCGCAAAGAAATAGAAGTTCTCATTCCCTACCAACCTCTCTAAGACCTAGTCTATAAAAAGCAAAGGGAAATGTTCAATTTTCTGTAACCAATGCATACCCACCACGACATGGTTACTCTCTTTGGGATCTGCTCTCCACTCTCATTCTTGACCATATGAATTGCTAACTTCATCAGGATAACATGTAATGGGCTAACCCATTAAGAGTTGGAGATGGGATAAATAAACCATGCATCACACCATTTCGTAATCTCTTTCTTCACAACATCTTATAAAACCAGATTCAACATACGCTAAAACTCTCTAGAAGGTCTGTTGTCATGATCAAGATAGATAAGGTGAGAGCACAAACCAGTATTTATCCTGCAAAGATCGTATACAGTCCCCCCAATGGCCTTGTGGTTTCTTTCAGAAACCTCCATCAAATAGGATTCTTGCACTTTGGTCAAAGAAGAGTTGATAGTGATTGAAAAATGTTTCTGTGGACCAATAAGGAAATCATATTTCATATTCAATGGTAATGTCATTAGTTTTGTCCAGGTAGAATCTGTCTCTGTTGTATCCTCATCTATTTGTGTACTGGGAATTGTGTTGGTGGTAGATGTATCTGCAATATGGTTATCCACCATCTTAGTATGCTCTACAATCGGACTGTAGATGATGTCTAAAGACCATCAAACTCTACTCTGCACATCCCTAGAATAATTAGAGGAAAATAAGTCAGCTAAAAAAATCAATCTCTAGCTCATCAAAAGTGCATGAATCATAAAATCTCAGAATCTGAAATATCTACAATCAAATCATCAAGTGTATGCTCCATCTGCTCATCATCCTTGCTAAAATATAGAGTACCATCAGAAGAACTAACAATTGTAGTCTCAAAGCCATACTCTGTCAGGATATCATAAGTCTCTACCTGATGCCTTTCAAGGTCGTCAAAACAAACCACATCCATGTAATCACAGGTGGATAAGGAACCCAAAGCATTTGAACTGGTTGTCGACACAACACAAGAAGTGTGTAATTCTCTCGCCATCTCTATTTGTACCTTTTCACCCTGAGTATGAAAAGATAACTTCAATGTATCATAGTCGAAGAGGTCCTTCACGGTCTCCAAGAAAGGCCTCCCAACAACGATTGATATAAGATGTAACTTTATAGGGCGATCCAAGTCCAGGACAATAAAGTCCACTTGGAACTGCAGGCTCTATATGGTCACAATAACGTTCCTTAATATGCCCCTAGGTCTCTTTACTGGTCAATCAGCAAACTGAAGGGTTATGCAGGATTTGTAAGGAGTATTGATATTGTTGAGTAAACAAGATGGCAACAAATTGATTAAGGAACCGTTATCTAATAGAGTGCGATAAAATGATGCATGTGATATCTCACATCTGACATAGTATGCTCATGAATCTCCCTACTTCATGGGTAATCTGTTCTATATGGCACAATATGTGGCCTTGGTCAATATATGTGTCCTTGTTCGTTGCATCCTCTTCCTGTGAGTGGTAAATCTATTCTTCAACTGCTTCTTGAGTGTAGCAAAATGTGTTGGATATGAAAGCCCACAGCGAGACATTATGCAATAAATGTTATTACGAATATCATTCCCTGATCTGAAATGAAGAATGATTAATTTGAATAATAGGTCCCTTAGTACAATTAGGGTTATGCATCATGGTCATCTTAATGATCATACATCTATTGATTCAATTATTAAATGATAGAGGTTAGTGCTTAGAAGAATATCTAAAGAGTTAGACTGAGGACTCATCAAGCACCGTCAAATTATTATTAAGAGAGGATCTCCAGCCTGAGAAAGAGATGGCAATCTTTTCTCTAAAGGTTGATATCTGACCAACCTCTTGATGCAAGTCCTCTTCATATGAATAGAGATTAGGAGGTGTCAGATTAGTTAGATCAAAGAGTTGGCTTAACAAGATTGAGTAACCAAAGTCCTATGTCGTATGCTGTCACGATATAGGAATGCATCCTCTGACCGGAGATAGATGTGTTACTATATGTCTAAGTATGTACATTTTGCAGATCAATTGGTTGATGACCTAATCAAGATCTATACACCAGTGTATTGGTGTGCATGCAAGGGCATATGAGTAGTACGATCTCTCAAAGGGATCATACAGGTTCATTTACTGAACAAGAAGACATAAGCTCACTCATAATATATTGGGAAGAATCAAATTCCGTGCACGGTTATCTCACTTTCGAAGCTTGACTGAATTTCTATGTTTGATAAATACTTTTGTAAATTATATGATCAAGACCTAGGTATGATATATGCCTTTGGAAAGTATATGATCGATATTGACTCCCAATGATCAAATGTGAAACTTAATTATTAAACCATGAAGTATACAATGTAAAATTGATCTAATACTTTGGGTTTATTTTAGATCTTCTAGTATGTAGGATGTACAGGTATTGGGAATACCTGAGAGTGATCATAAATGATTGTATAACCATGATGCTTCCATTCCTAGGGAGTGATGAAACATGTGTGGATTTTAGTGACTCCTCTGAGTATAGAAGTGATCTGATCTTGGTCCAAATGTTGGACATTGATCTGAATATGATTCAAAAGTAATGAGAAGATTAGATTTAAGGTCTTGATTTAATCAAGCACCTATGAGAGGTCCGCAAGATCTGGATTTGAGATGTGAACTCAATGTCTAAGTCAGTATACATGGAACAATACAATTGCCATGTCCTTATCTCCAAGTATCCGCGGAGAAAGTGCATTATCCTTAAAAGAGTTCATGGATAATTTCATTGTTGATATATGTATCCAAGCATTGAAAAAATTGATAATTAAATATGATTTAACTATAATGAATAATATGAATTCGATTCATATTATTAAGAGAGTTATTTAAGATAATTAAATGTGATTTAATTATCAAAGATGTAAATAATGTGAATGTGATTCGTATTATTTGGGCACATGAGAATAGAGATTCAAGATGATAAAATGTGATTTCATTATCGTGAATATGAATAATGTTCATAGTATGATAGATATTAATCATATCTATATTACAAATTTGATTTATAATATATAAGAGAGAGATATTTGCAATTTACATTTTTAATTAAATGTTGATGTGAATTAGATTTACAGTGGACAATTATTTGAAAATGTAATTTACATTTTATTTTGGGTTGTGAATGTAATTCAAAATTTTCCAATGGCAAGATTGCAATACTAACAAAATGATTATGAATTATTTTTTAGAATAATTTACAAAAATTGTTGTTGTAAATATTAGAGATACATTGAATAATGCAATCTTGGAGATTGCATTGAGATTCCCCCTTCCCTAATAGGAGAGGGAGAGGGCCACCAATTCCTATAAGGAATGGGTGGCCGTCCACTCTTCCTATATGGAAGGAGAGAATCTCCATTCCATTGTCTCCAAGTTAAATTAATTTAATGTTGGAATTAAATTATATTGATTTACCAATATATATATTTAATCTAAATTAAATTAATTGTTGTTGTGTTTTTCTAACAAAATCTTGGCCATTGAAAGAAGCACAAATCAATCTCATCCATTGATTTTGTGTAGTCCACGGATTTTGATCCATGCACTCCCAAAACCCTATATAAGAAGAGGCAGTCTTGCTCTCTTAAGTTTACAACATGTGCTCTCTCTCCCATTCTCTCTACACACCAACTTCCTCTCTCTCTCTCTCTCTTGCGGTTGTCCACCATGATGCCCTAAAGAGAGTCGCCATCATCGTAGTGTCGTCGTTATGCTATCGGATTTTTTGCTTGTGCATATTTGTCTCCTTCGGTGCACCTCACTCGTGAAGAAGATGTCAGATCATGTGTGACGAGATTAGGAGATTCGCTGCTTGGATCATCAACATGGATTACGAGGAGCACGTGTTTCATCAACGTGCTCGCAAGCGTCTCCTCTATCGGATCGAACTTGAAACAGGAGGTCTCTTCGTTTAGAGACTCGATCGCAACCATGCTTCAAGAGGTAACCATAATACATGTTTGTGGTTTAGACGATAAAATCCGAGAAGTGTTCTTGGATCATGTGGTTTCGTCGCATGAAATTTTTTAAATTATGTTACTCGAACAGCTAGTGCGACTAGTCGCTCTCGATAGCATTCTATATGATCCTCACACTTCTGTGATGCGCTTGAGGATTTTCCCATATCCTTCAAAATTATCCAAGGAATCATGGAGTAGAATCTTCAAAAAGATGTGATCTTTAAGTAATCTTTCTATCTCTGGAGAACATCATTCCTTTTGGTCTTTTTCTTTCCTTTTCCATACAAAGCATCGAGAAAAGGACCAAATTCAAGAACAAAAACATTTTCCTTATTTTTATTCAAATCATTAAAACAAGAATTGGCATGTACATCGGAGTCTCATAAGTATGTACAAAACTCTCGAATACATGAAAGGAAATAGAATCATCAAATGTGTATGTATGGCATGGTGTGGTATCATCATCTGTGTTGCTTGTGCCCATATCAACAGTCTCTACATTGCTTCCCTGAATAGCATCATCCTGGACATCCTGGTCCTCGTGGTGGTGGCCCTCTTGCTCAGCATCAGAATGTAAATCAATATCATCATGGATCGACTCTTGCTCCTCATTATGTGCCCTCTCCTCCTCTAGATTAGGTGCTTGTGGATGTCTACCACTCCTAAGACAAATGTAGCTAGATAAAAATTCAAGAAAAGTGACAATAGTTGTATAGGTGTTTAGCTGATCTGAATGTCACCTCTTGTTGTTCAGGTTCATCTGAGGTTGTGCTAGTAGAGTGGTCTTGGGAATGTCTAACTCATCCAGATGATGGTTAACTTGCTCCATCTCAGTTGTATGCATTGTCTGAAGCATGCTCAACATATCCATGATATAATTCAATGTGAGGGACACTGCAGATATCTCTGTCTCAATGTAGCTCAACGTGTTGTCCTTGGCTCTCTACTCTCTCATACCTAGAAGTGTATTGTCGTTGTGGTGTATAAGGTTGAGGATATCTCTGTGGTGTAAAGGAAGACTATTGTTGCTGGTGGTGATGAAAAGAATGTGGATGTGTAGCGGGAAACTAATAAGAATGTGGTATCTGATAAACATGGTGGCGAGACTACTGTTGTGTGTAAGGTCGTTGGTGCTGAAAATGTGGGGATGGATGTCCATGCAGTTGATGAAACTACTAGTGTATGCTACGAGGTGTAATTGTGATGATGAGTGAACATTAGTGTACCATATACTGTTGATCTCAAGAGTGGAGGACGGATCAACATCATCAACCACAAGTCTTGTTATTTGATTCTAGTTAGCATAGTAAGAATCCCCATGCCAATCTAGTTGTGGAGGTTCAGTGGACTGTACCGACTCACTCTGAATATACTAAATCTAATGGGTGGGTGGAGCTGGTAAAAACCTCCATACATATTGACAAATAGAAGAAGGGAACGATTACTAGTATAGAAGTTGAAGTTCGGTCGCATTCTTAGTCAAATCACTACAATATTGTGGAAGTGATGAGTTTTTCCAACCCTCATAGTGGCTGCAAATCTTAAACTTGCTTCTGAATCACATCAACTAGTATATGCTTCTCACTAGAAAATCCCATGTCGGATCATGAACCAGAATCTGAAGAATGTGCCACCTTATGATGATCTCTCTAGTGTGGTGGTTGTGGGCCCCTCTGGAATGCCCGAGTAGAATCAACAATATGTGAGTTCTCTGCCATCCCCTCAAAGATGGACCAAACAGATTTGTCATCCCTATTCAAATAGATATTGCCACATGGTGCTCACTAATCCTTGAACATCTGACTTGACTCCTTGAAAATAATTTTGAACAAGCACCTTCAATGGAATCTCATGATGAGGGCATCTCTCAGTCAAATCTTTGAATCATTCTCATGCCTCATGGAACGACTCATGCAGAAGTTGTGTAAAATTGGAGATCTGACTCCTCATTATATTCATTTGTCCCATAGGAAAATACTTACGCAGGAAAGTGAACTTCAGATTGTCCCTTGTAGAAATCTCCCTCCCAAAAGACTCAACCAGTAAAGCGCCTTATCTGCTAAGGTAAAGGGGAAGGCCTTAAGGCATATAGCCTCCTGCATAACTCCTAGGTAATTAGTTGTTCCACATATCATCTCAAACTACTGCAATAGAGTGAACGGATCCTCTGAAGTGTTCCTAAAGAACTTGGGAAGTAATGAAATAAAGGACGATCTCAACTCATATGACCCTTAATTCGATGGTAATCAAATGGTATAACATCCTATCTCCAAGGTAGTACTCATCTCTTAATGTAGTGGGAACCATAGTAGGTGTTGGTGGGTTTTCAACTCCTGCACTCAATGCCATGATCTCAGCTCTCAACTCGTCATGGACTCTACACTCTCTAATCTGTATGCTCCTCTACTAGAGTGTGTCTAGAATCCCTATTGTAGTATCAAAAGCTAAATATGATCTCTCATCTAAATGTCGCTCCTCATCATGTCTATCCTCGATAGCTCGCTCATTTATTGGTGTCATTCCTCTAGACATGATGTCTTTCGAATCCTCTAGGAAGGAAAAAGCCTTGTAAGTACTCAGTGAAACATATGAAGTGAGGGATTGCCTCGGCTAAAGGGCTGGGAGGAGAGGGAGTCTGAGTTTAACTCACCTCATGACTAGGTGGGACTGATTGGGGAATACATTCATCTCGAGTCTGTGAAGATGCACATAAGATGGTTGAATATCGAAGCCTCATGGAGAGCGTAAAATCCGTCTAGACATCATTCTCGGTATTAAGAGAATAAGGGAGAGAATACTATGTCAAATCAAAGAACATGAGTGTGAAGGTGTATAAGATGTTGAAAAATGTACACCCACAAACAAACACAATGCAAACCATAGATTCAACAGCTTCACATAGTGGAGACCGTAAGAGTTTGGTCTTTTATCTTTTCAATTTAAATTTGGTGATCAAACAGCTGTATTAAATAGACTCACATTTGGTGTCATCCTGTCACCCAATGTACATCCTCAGGATCCCCTAAATAATGGTACTATCTTCCCGGGCTTCCACGTTATATCAGGCCTAAAGGGAATTGTGAGGCGGAGTACAACAAAAATACTCTTTATGGTCGGAGGCAAGTGCTTGCAGTTGCAACCATGTACCAAAGAGTGGTGCACATGTACTTAGGGCACAAATATAGGGATTTTTCGCTCTAATCCTTATGGTTGAATCCTTACCCACTCTTTCTGGAGTTTAGTCCCTTGCAACAATGAGGGGTTTGCTCTCCTCATACAATTTAAGTCCAGGTATATTTTGTTTTTTTGTTAAAGGTTCAAAATAAAGTCTTTTATTTTTTGAATTTTTCATTTTTTTGGATATTTTAAGAAATATCTAACAATGATCTGATTTCCTTTAATTTTTAAAAATGTTGCTCATGAAGGAATAATCAAGAAATGCAGTGGAAAATGATGATGAATGGAAATAAAGAAGGCATACATGTCTCCAACACTCTATATGCAAGATGATCCGTACGGAAACTTAAACTTAGGGTAATACATGAAAAGGCCGTAAAAATTGTACCTAATCAATAGCTCTAGTACAAGAACAAATTAATTTTCAAATCGAATATTTACACCAAAATGTGGATTAGAGTAGCAAGATCTACTTTACTCGCCTAATCAATCATGCATACAACCTTAGGTCTTCACAAAATCTCTTGAAACAAAGAAAAAATATCAGAAAATCAAACATCACAGTAAGGTCCCCCAATTGCACTGACACTAGGCGAAACAAACCTCGAGAAAAAAATCAGAATATCCAGTCTACAAGACAGGATGTCCTTAATGGATCCTTTCCTACAGAAGTAAAAAAATGGGCATATGCCCCTTCCTCTCTCACGGAAAACAAAAGACGAGCAAAGGCCCTGACTCTAAAAATAAAACAAAAATATAGAGTCTCTAAAGCAAAAAAATGTCTGACTATTAGACTCGTGTTGCTCCTCTACAAATGGCTCATAGAATATTGAGTCTGGTCTCTATGATCTCATCTAGGGTGACTTCCGAGGAAGCTGGCTAATCCTACAGGCCCTACAATAAAGGTTAGCATAGATAGAATAAAAGAAAAAATCAAGAAAAAGAAAAAATGAGAAGACAAAAAACACGTTAAAAAATCGAGAAGACAAATAGACAAAACCGAGAAAATAAAAAACAAGAAAATTCAAGAGAAATGGGAAATTAAAATGCATACAATCTTGAAAAATTATAGAGAAAAATAAATAACATAAAGAAAAATCAAGGTAAAGAAAAAGAACTGTGAAAAATCAAGAAAATTGAGGAAAATAAGAAGAAGAGAAGAAAGGAAAAAATCACAAAATAAAACTCAAAAAAACAAGCGCGGCAATGCCTCCCTGGTAAGGTGCCATTTTGATAACTGGGTTTTGCTAACGATTAATTTTGATGTCAGAATTCACAAACCGCTGAATAAAATTCAATTAATTAAACAAAGGAATCAGGAGAGAGAGAGAGAGAAAGAGAAAAGGCGATAGAAAATGAATCAATGCTGCTACTCTCCTAATTTCGGTGTTTCACTTAATTTTTAACCAGGAAAGTGTTCCTAGGTCGAAATCAATGAGATAAAAAAATCATGATTGAATTTTTTAGTGTCAAATTAATTTTGTGATTTTTTATTTCTTTTTTATGTTCTACGAGAAATTTTTTTGATTGTTTTTTGTTTTATTTTTTTTTCGAGTTTTAATTTCTAATTTTTATTTATTTTACAAACTGATATTTTTCAAACATTTGATCTATAATATAATATGTAAAGATAACAAAGAATATGTGATATTATATAGTAGATGAATCGTTCGAGCAAGTGGTTCAAGAAAGAACTCAAAAAGAAACCAAACGGATCAAAAAATAAATAATGAAATCCCAAAAGAAATGCGATAAAAATCTCTTCAAAATAAATACTATGCTAGAATAATGTCCAAAGGTCCGCAATTGTCCAAAAAAATTCAAGTAGAATTTGTAAAATATACAATAAAAGATATAAACCATTCTTTCTATTAGGTTCATATTCAGGGACCTAATTACAAGGAAAACTTGGAATTCTTAAAATTAGGTCCCCATATAGGGACCTAAGTGTAAATGAGGCCAACTCTGGAGGTGGGAACTAATTTCTAGAACTCGCGAGGATTGATTGGCAAATTTTGTACCTATTCAATATTTAACCGTTGCGATTAGAAGGGCTCGCACGATCTGGGTCATCTCTTGCGGCATGTGTCTGCAACCTGTAGTGCGGATGTTCTTGCTGTGTTCTTCCCTAATATCAACGTTGGAGAGGATGGAGATTGCTCTCCTCCTCGATCTCTGATTATGGAATAGCTACAACGATGCCTTGTAGGGCCAAAAGGGCGCACATCCCCCTTTGATCTCTCGTGCGATGGGGGGAAGGTCACCGGAGAGGGCAGAGGTATATAGATGCTACGTGGTTAGTGTTCTGGAACTTGGAACAGGGCGACACTTCTACTATGATCATTCAGTTGGATAAGGTCTGGTGACTAGGATAGCTCCAGATGATGTAAATAGATATTGATGTGCTTTAGATTCTTGGGTAGACCTGCAAGTGGTAATTCATTGCTCGATTTCTCAAGAACTCTACCAATTGAATTAGGGTTAAGTTGCATCTCAAGCGAAGTTCTAGATAAGGATTATCAGATGGAATTCGGATGTGGTTTGAAATGAATTGGAAAGGGGATTTATTTGAGAAAAAATATTATGATTACAATAGCTATAATTACATGATTAAGCATCTAATTGAGGCATAAAGATCGAGAAAAGTGGAATGATTTAAATGGATGTTCAACTAGGGAATGTAGAGTATTTGACTCTACATGTCTTTTTCTCGATAGCTAATGTTGCTGAAGTTCTATACAGTGGCGAAGTTGCGATTCAAGGCCAAGGGTGGCCCTGTAACCTCCTTCGTTGTCCCACCTTCCAAGATATAGGATCTAAAGGGAAATTGCATACTAGTGCATTTTGTGCACAAGGCCCTTCCTATCTGATATAAAAGTATCCCATGATACTGAACCTAGGATCGCAAAGTCTCAAGTTTGTCTATGTAGAGCTAATCTAATTGTTTTAGTTTTTCTTGGGGTCGTCCTTTTGCCCTGTCATGGCTGGGATGAGGCAGAGTAAGGTGGAAAAGATAGGGTGATGACCAGTTGATTCTGGTTGTTGGGAATTTTTTATTAGAAAAGTAGAAGTTTGGATTGTAAAATAGATGAAATAATGAGGATTCAATGTAGATCCAATGGCGACTGTGAGGGGGGTTTGTTAGATGAAGAGAACGGAGGTTTAAGATTGAAGAATGGGTGAAGAATGGAGGTAGTATGATTGGGTGAATTTGGCATGGTAGAAACAAAATGCTCCAACGTATTCCTGAAGAAGAAGGCCTCGTGTTGGCACGTGTCAGCATCTGACAGGCCAGAATATTAAATACATTAAAAAATAGTACATAAATAATATGGATTTATTTTAAATAGGTATAAAAATAAGAAATGTGAATAATAATTAATATATCTAAATAATGGTATAATAATTCCTATAAATAATAATTATTTTTTGAAATATAAATATAATATTATTCAATATATGTATAGTATATTTAATAAATAGGTTATAATTTTTTACTTCAATAATATAATAAATAATATAATTTTTTTAATTTTCATTCATTAGAAGAATACTATATAAGAGTTATTGATTTTTTCTATATTTTAATAAGTTAGTTTACATATATAAATAAATATAGATATATGTTACACAGTTCAAATTCATATATAATTTAGGGTTTTTGAAATATTGAATAAAGGTTTAAAATTATGAAATAATTTTAAGATAAATTATAAGATTAAGAAATTAAGTAAAAATTATAAAATCAGTGATACTATAAATAGTATGATCAGAATAAAATAAATAGCCTAGAAACCTAGTTATCATTAGCTCTAAAAACCAACTTTTGCAAACGGACTTTTATTTTAGTGAAATCACCTTTATTAATTAGAGCATATTATTTTATGAACTTTAAAATGAGTAGAGTGAAATTGGAGTTCGAATGAAGAAGTTATGAGATTCAGAAATTTAGAAATTGGTAATTTCAAAGTTGCATTTCTTGGCATATATACACGTTGGGATTTTTTTAGAATCTTTATATTTTTATATATAATTTTGGTAATACATAGTAGAAGAATTTGGTAAAATATGTACAAATGAGATATTTAAAGATCAATGAAGTTTGGGTAAATAATGGATAAATAAGGAATAATGTTCTATGTACATAATTATTTTTTTTGTTGTTTTCTTCCTTATCTCTCCATACTTATTTATTTGTTGACCAATCCATGCTTAATTGATCTTAGTGGTTAGGTTGTATAAATATATCTTTCAAATATTTTTATATTTAATTTGGTCATACTGTACATTTATACATTTATACACTTTTACATTTTGCCTCTTGTTATTTTCTTTCTTTTTATTCTTATATTATTTACATGCTTTTAATGAATAAAAATGCATTTTTATTCATGAATGCTATTTTTATAATATGTGAAAATCAATGGATATTTACATGCATTTGTTAAGGGTTTTAAGATAAAATACACAATAAAAGTTAATGAATCATGGATTGATCTTTTTGTCACTCCATGATAGCTTCGACCTCCACGAGGTTTGGAGGATCGGTGGATGTGACATAGTGCGTCATAGGTCCTTGGATCAAGGCAGATGACTTGATCTTATGACAGCTGGGGCAGGTAGCAGGGAGTGTAAGGGCGGTGACGCTTAGCGTCGGCTAAGGTAAAAGATTGTTGTAGATCCCTAGGTCAAATCATGACACATGGTCGTTGGAGTTGCTGCTGCAGGTCGGTGGGTAGAGGCCAGGTGGTTGTTTGACTCTGGCGAAATGGAGGCAGTGGCGCTTGAGGGTGAAGCTTGGTGATGGTGTGGCGCGATGGTCAAGGGAATGGACCTATAAGGTTGTATAAAAAAGGGGATCATGGCTCCTATCATGGGTGGAGAAAGGAGTAGAACTCTGACCGTGGCTTCAACTGAGGTGGCGATGATTTGGGAGATAGGTGGAGAATGTGGAAAGATGAGAAGATAGGTGATCTTCGATTCTTAAGGGGCGATTAATCGAAGGGTAAAAGGCGTGGATTCGGGTCTAAAGATTGATCTGATAAATGTTGATGCCTTGAGTGGATCTTGAAGAGGGCACTGTGTCGTTGCTTGAGTCACCAGTGGAGTGACAAACTCATATTGCTTCGTGAAGGGGTTGCGAGTGGCAATAGGGTGTCTTCAAATCTAGCCGCAAAAGGAAAGGGTTTTGCTCGACTGGAGGGGAATCCGTAGTGACCAGAGCCGATTTTAGGAGCTTTATCTTTGCATCATCAGGAATGGCAGATTCAAGGAAGAGGGCAGATGGCGAGGGCCCTTTTATGGGTTGTTATGTCGAGCAAGAAGGTCTGCGATGTGGGAGGAGAGGTGATGTGATCGTGTGGAGGAAGTGGGGTAAGAGCTTTGATCGTAGGATGGTCGGGCTCTGCTGCAAAAGGCAGAGGGAAGAAAAGTGAGGTAGGGGCGACCAGTTGTTGGATGTTCGATTGACCGAGATTGAGAGGTCGAGAACACGTAATGTGGCAGAATGAGATAAAAGAAATAAAAAATAAAATAAAAAATAAACAAAATAAATAATAATAATAATAAAAGAAGATACAATCTAGGCCACTGGATGAATCTCCTTTCATCCAACGGCCCAAATCAGAGGCTGAGAAGGAGAGTAAAGGAGGGGACACCTGAGTGGCTCTACGAGTTACCACATGGCGCTCCTGAAAAATACAAAATAAAAATAAAATAAATAAAATAAAATTGAAAATGACTTCAAATAAAAAAGTGGTCTTCATAAAAGTTGTTTGCTTATATAAGATCTACAACTTTTATGAAGAAACCAAAACCAAAATAAGTCTTCTATATAAAAAATACTTTCGGGGGTACTCTATGCACAAAAAATGTCGTATTTTTTGGGTTTTGAAATTTTTTGTCATTTTTTAAATAATAAAATGTTCAAAATAAAATCAGATAAAATATGAAACAAATATTTCCACATAATTTAATTTTATGGTATTTTTTGTAATTAGGAAAATAAAGAAATAAAAGAAAATGGACTTATATACAAACTATATATTCAGACTCATGGTGGGTTATTTTCTTTGATTTTAATTCAATTTTTATCTGGATTTTTGCATACTTTATCACAACATAAATAAAATAAAATAAAATAAACAAGAAAGAGTTAGTTTTGTACGTAAAATATTAGGATAAAAATCAATCAATATGTAAAATATACAGTGAGGTCCCAAAACACAAGTTTCATATATGAACTCTGGTTCTATTGAATTTAGTGTTTTTTTATATAATTGAATTCATACTAATTCGAAAGTGGGTAAGGATTTATAGGGGACTATATGAGAGTTATATATGACTTTGCGCTTTTTGTCTCCAAACTAGGGTTTGGGTTTTATTGATCATATATATGTTTGTATTTTTATATTTCTATTTTATTAATGTTAGTAATATGTACACAAAAATGTTGATTTTACTTTTTTTGGAGTTTGTGAAAAATAAAAAAATTGGGGAAGTAATGAGAATATATAAGTGATAATATACACAGTATTTTTAGCTTTTGATTTATGTTATTATGAATGATAAAATATGAATATTATTTACATGTGCATGAATGATAATAATGCAATTTAAATGACTAAATTCAAGTAATGACTTTGGAACGGAGATCTATTTTCATCTTTTAGAATGATGAATCACAGATTGAGTAGGGGGAAACCACATTGAACCATATGTGTGTGTATGCTTGTATGTGATATCTTTCTAATAGGACATGATCCATCCATCCTTAAGGAAGGACAACAATCCATGCATCTGTAATTAATCTAGTGGTTGTTATTAAAGACATGCTAATATTATTATTTAATTAATTAAAAATCTATTTGGTCATTTTTTATTATCTAAATATAGTATTTAAAGAGCTAAAATATATTTATCATTAATCTCTCTCCTAATTTGCTCAAGTAAATTTCGAAACCCTTGCCCATATTTGTCGAGGTCGTGCTTTGTTGAGCACAATGGTGTTGTTGGACTTGTAAGACCTTGGCGGCCCATAAATGCAATAACAGATATAACTTCATCATCTCCATATGAAATGAAATGAATGAATGTGAATTCACTTTACTATTAAGGTCCCTTTGTACAATTAGGGTTAGATACCATGATCATATAGAATACCATGCACCTGGGAGGACACAACTGACTTCAAACATGAGATATTCAATACAGATCCCCTAGCCGAGATAGAGATAGAAATCTTTCTCTAAATACTGATTTTCAATCGACTTCTTAATGCAGGTCATCTGCATAGGAATGGGGATTCGAAAGTGTTGGAATAATCAAGTCAGATAGTTGACTTGATGAGGTCGAGATAAAATAAGACATGAATTGTAACTGTCATGATCAGGCATATATCCTTTGACTTAGGACAGACATACATCTATATGCCTGAGTATGCACACTTGACAGACCAATAAGTTGGTGAACTAGACAAGGTCCATATATAGGCGCATTGGTGTGCATATGAAGTCATATGAGATGCATGATCTCTCGAAGGAATAATATAGGCTCATCGGTGATGGACCAGGAGACATAGCTCACTCACGAGATGATTTGGGGTCAAAATGAATTCCATGCATGGTTGTCATCTTTATAAAATAAGACATGAATTCAAGAAAGTAATATATGCTTTTGGTAAGTATATGATTAATATTGTCATCCAATTACGAAATGAGAAATCTATTGAAATATTTCGAAGAAGACACTCAAACCAGGGTTTGAACTTCAGATTTATCAACGTTTTATACTATGAAGTATGAATGTGTATTGGGAATACTCATGGATACATCTATTGGAATAGATCATCTACTATGAAACTTCCATTCTCAGGGAGTCATGAAACCTGATGGATTTTAGTGGCTGCATTTAGCTAGATGATTTGTGAATTAATTAGATTAGATCACATTTTATTTGAATACAATTTTCAATTCCAATTCTACTTCAATTTCCAAATGTTGGAAACAGAAATGATCAAAGAAATGGAAATATACAAGCTTCTTTAGTTCATTTCTTATATTCAAATGCTTTGGACTATAATTAGAAATGGTCAAGAAAGCTGGATTCAGCGCATCGACACTTTCTCCAGCTCATGGAGAGTGTGATATGTGTCGTTGAGCTCACTGAGAGTGTAAAGTGTTAAAGCTCAAGCTCAACATTCATAAGTGATAATTTTTTACTAATATGGTATAAACCAAAAAAATGGATTGATATCCATATTTCAAGACACTATACATGGATAGTATGATCTCCATGAAAATTATCTCTAAGTATATGCATTTGTATCTCATAAGTCCTAATTGGATTAGGACTCATACCTATTGATGTCAATATTCTAATAATAATAATAATAATAGTTATTATTTCATAAGGTAATTTTGTGAATAAGATTCAGATATATATCTCATTAATTAATGTGAATAGTAATTCACAATAATTAATATTTATGGATATGATTCGTATTAATATTTATGTAAATATATGATTTACATAATTTTTTGAAGGCATGAAATGGTGTGAATTTGATTCACATTAATTTTATAGATGTAAATTGTATTAACATTTAATTTTGGTCTTATGAATATGATCCATAAGCTTTGAGGATTAATATTTTCCTATTTTGATATTGGGATTATTAAGTTAATTGATTATTATATAGAAATGCAACAACCTTAACTAATTTTAGTTAAGTTAAGTTGTCGTTTATTTATTATTAACTAGATAATATTAATGGATATAAAAAAGAGATGATCCTTATTGAACTAGTACTTGCTCTAAACCCTTGATTTAAAATCCAAGAGACTACAACACATATGTTGGACATGTGATTTAAGTATAAAAGGAGAGCACTGCTCTCAATTTTGTAACATAATTTTGCAGAGCAGAGCAAATTCCCTTAGAAGTTTTGATCCCTGTGAAATATATAAGAGTTTTGAGAGTCTCCATCTCTCATACGCCTTTTCTTGTTACTATGATCGATGTCTGGTTATGTGAGAAGCAACGTGATTCATCTTCGTGCCCACGAGAGAGACTTCTACATATCAGACTTAATTCGAGAGGTTTCTTATTTTACAAACTCACGCTTCAAAGGTAAACCTCGATCTATCTCTATTATTCATTGTGAATATCAGAAAGTATTTTGGAAATTGTTTCGTTACAATTTATATTTTATTAATGCACAAATTCTTGTGCTACATTTTCTAGTTCAAATGATGAACTAAGATTGTTTAGCAAAAAAATGCTTGATGCATAGTAAATAAATTTTTATTTAATTCCTTAAATCGATATGAGAGCACTAAGATTTTTCCCTGACGCTTCTTCACGCCCCAGACCACTCCACTCATCTCGACTACCCCAGGAGCAAGATTTAGGTGCTCTGACTCTCCCCCTCTACCGGAGTACCTCTGTTTCGCCTTGCTACTCCTCCACATTACCACCTAATTGATCAGGTAACTTTTCCCTTGACCCACTTGTGTCTCGTGAAGGTCTTCGAAGCATCACAATGTCTAGAGTCAAGATTAAAGTTCGTCGGAGGTTCCTGGAACCACGTGGCTTCTCCAACATTGGGAGAGAGCCACAGTAAGCTCCAACCCATTTTGACGACACCAAAAGACATAGGAGGACCTTAGGAACATTAGGGTTGCTTTTGGAACTTCCAAGAATGACGGAGGAAGCTATAGCCAAAGGAAGCTCACTGCGGTGAACCTTCTTCCATGTTCCTCCACGACCTTCTCCGTTGTAGGATTAAGATCGAGCCCCAGTTGCAACAGCCACCATTGGATGCACCACGTTTCAACTATCAATCGCCCTCAGGAGATCTAATGTGAAGCATCCAAAGTGAAACGTCATCGTGCGCTCAGGGCACGCAATGTGTTAAGTGGGCAAGCCATCGTCTTCGATCACGCACAGCCGTGGGTATTTTACAACTATTACCCGTACATTTTTGTAATTTATTAATTAGTATCTAAACTTTCATCTGTCGTTATTTAAGTTTTGTAATACTTGCAAGCTGTCCCTCGAATTTTTAGTAATTGCAGTTGAGTCCACGCTACGTCACCTCATGTGCATGTGCGCGTGAGACGACATTTCGCATGTGTGCCCCTAGAGGTTTTTGTATTTCGTCAAGGTAAAAAACTTTTTAGTTGCTTTTAATATTTTTGGAGAAATTGCAATGTGGACCCTGTACATTATTTTATTTGCATAAATGCTCCTAGTAGTAATGTAGTTTCTCTTTAGTGTCTCTATTTATTTAAAATAGCTACATTGCTCCAAAAAATCCCAAAAATATGGATTAAGTTCTTGACATGTTGTAGATTCACGCCCTTGTTTTTGCATTGCATTTTAGGTGTAAAATTAAATATTTCTTAAAAATCAAACGGAGCCCTTTCTGTCCATGTCTACATTAGAAAATACATAAAAAATATAAAAACATTTCCAAACTTCCCAAAAATATATTTTCTATTATTTAATCATTTTACAATTCCAAGCCTAAAATCCATAAAACATATAAAACCAGATACCTAAATTGAAAAAACCATACAAACCCTTTATAAAAATTTATAAAATTCCCAAAAATTCCAAAAATTGTTTTCAATTTTTCTCTATATTATTATTTATATATTAAATCTAATTTGGAGAAATTTTGATTCTTTTTTTTATTTTTTTATCTCCATTTTAATTTTGGGTATTTAGTTAAGCCCCAATTTAGGAAATTTTTTACTTTAAAAATATATAAAAATTAGCATAAATGCCTAAAACCCCCCAAAAATAGTAAAAAATTATTTAAAACCCAAAAATTTTATTTTATTTATTTTTATTAATATTTATATCTATCCTATCTTATATTGTATATATACTTTATATAAAGCTATTATATATTTTTTATAAGAAAAAGAAAATTAAAAATATAAAAAGAAAATATAAAAATATAAAAAGAAAAATATAAAAACGGAAAGTTAAAAATCAAATATAAAAACATAAAACAAAAATAAAATATAAAAATATAAAAACCCACAAAAAAAGCATATAGACAAATCATCTCACAATCACATTTTTATGCATTTATTTGACCGATCTATCCTTTGTGCTCCCTATATTCAACACTCTACACTACTTACACTATGCACACATTTTGTAGAGTTATAATGAATTTTAACTCCACATTTACATTTCATTGCTTGATTTATTTATTGTGGGTTAATTGTTGAATTTAATGATTTTCTTGAGCGACCAACACATCGATTGCTATCTCGCCTTGTGAGACCATATAACCCTATACAAAATCATTATTTCAATTAGTTATAGCAAATTTGTAGCAACAAATCATGGTCATTATTGAATAACTTCTTAATCTAAACCATCAGACTAAGAGGGCACACAGATTGAGATCCATATATATATCCAAAAAGTATAAAAGGAAAGGAAACCCTTGCCTTTTATACTACACATAATTCCAAGAGGAATTAAACTTTCTTCATCTCTCTCTCTACGCATGCCTGATGAATCTCAGATTCATCACTTTAAATCTCATTTATTAAGCTTAAATCCCTCAAAATCATCAGCATTTCTGCATTTATTCTGTGTAATTAGCATTCATGTATGTTTTCATAAGAATTGCATTTTATCCATTATGTTTGCACAAATTAAGAAGCCAAAAATCCCAGCCAAAAATGACATGTAAATAACCAAATTTCCCTGATTTTTAACTCATTCATGCTAACTCCGAATGATCCAAAACGACCTCCACTATGTACTTATCATAACAAGAATAAATGAAAAATACAAAAAAATAATTAACCCAAATAAGTGGACCAAAAACCCAAACCCTAGTTTCAGGATTTCTGAACTAAAAGCCCCATATCTTCCTCATCCAGTGTTCATTTTGATCCTACTCATTTTTAAACTAATGTACATTCAATTACCTTCAAAACAAGGCTAAGTTCAAGTGAATCGGAGCTCATATGTGAAAGTTAGGTTTTGGGCCTCTTCTGTACATTGTATATTTTAACGGTTTTTGACCTGATATTTTATGTACATTTTAACTTATTAATAAAAATCCAAAAAAATTGATTAAGGTGTCTTTATTTACCTTTGATTTTTCCATATTTTTTTAGGATTTTTATTTGGTTTAAAAATGATAAACAAAATACAAAACCCAAAAATCTAGGTATTCTATGTACATGGGATACCCCAAAAATATCGTGTTGTGCATTTGATCGATTTTGGTTCATGAAATTGTAGATCTCATCGAGACGAGCATTTTTCGTGAAGGAACTTTTGCGATCCGAGGTCATTTGCTATTTATTTCTGATTTTACAAAATCTTTATCTGCGGATTTTTCGGGTGCTGACACGTGGCCGCCCTTGGGGCCACCACATCTCAGCCATTTTTGGCCTTTTTATATATTCGTTTAATAAAAAAATAATAATAAATAATTAATTCAAGCCACCACACATGTGTCGCACATGCCCCCCAGGCACGTGCTCCGTACGTGCCCCGCTACCTCCACTCTCAGCCACCACGTGCCCATCTTGGGCCATCCGATCATCGCCCAATTGGACGGCCCAGGAGTCGCCTTCAACCTCCCAGTGCCTCCCCCATTCTGGCGCTACTCGCCTCCCCGATTTCTACGCCGTTGACCTAACAACCGCCGCCCTGATCTCGCAATGGCTAACCATCTCCGTGTCTCCCTCCGCCAACCTCCTACGCATCCCGTGCCAACTTCCATCACCAGCATTCCTACTCCTTGCAATCCTATTTAAAGGGCATGGCCACCCCCGACTCCCCTATCTGTCGTTCACACCAAGGATATCCTCTCCGATAGTGACAGACCGAGCCTCCTTCACGGCTCGATCCGAGGACATCGCTCTCATCGCAGCAGCATCTCCAGGTCGCTGCTCCGCTCTGGCGTACATCGCTGATGAATCCCCATTCATCACTCTTTATTCCTTTATTTTAGCTAGAAATCTTGGCAAAATACCTTGTAATTAGTTGTAAATACAATAAAATAACACAATGCATTCTCCATGTAAAACCCATAATTAGCATGATTTTGTGTAAAAATAAAGGAATAAAGAAATAAAGAAAAAGAGGGAAATATTTAGAATAAATATTGAGGGACCCAAACCCAAGGGAGGGCTCAATATGGGCCTGACTGCAATGTAAAACTAGAGAGACATAGGGTAGCTCAGCCTTGTACATAAACCCCCTCTTAGTATACATATTATATTTTCATAAAATAAAATTATTTATGTATCCTTCACAATGTGTATATATTTATAAAAATAAAATAAAAATGAGAAAAATAAAAATAAAACAAAAATAAATTCTCTCTCTTCCCTTGTATATACCATGTATATATGTACCTATATATTTTTATTTTACCTTTGTAAATAATTAATAAAAATCAAATAAAAATTATTTTGAATCCAATATTTTATGTTGTAAATAAATAAAATATAAAATAGGGATAATTGTACAAAAATAAACAATTAAAAATAAAAATAAAAAATACATATGTAAATATACGTGCATATTATATTAATATAATGTATATACATAATTTATTTTTCAAAAAATAAATAAAAATCACTAAAACTACTTTGTAGAATAATAAACATTTATCATATTGTAAATATTTTTAAATAAAATCATTTACTATTTTAAATGAATTTATAAATAATTTAGGGATGTGAATTTTCTGATTAGTCCAGGGGGATTGTTGACCCCCGGTCAACTCTCCCCTGCGGACCTCTTCTCCGCAGATATTCGGTTTTGACCCGATTTCTCAACTTTTTCCTGATTCGATCCGCCTCCCATTTGCCCAAATCCCAAGCTCCAATTGCAGCAGGCACATTCGTGATCCACGCCCGATCTTCCTCTTAGGGGTCCGAGCATCGATTTGCGTGCCCGACTCCCATCTTCTCGGACCCCTACCTGTATAAAGGCTCGCCTTCCTCCGCCATTTAACACACCTTCGGCCACCCTCTTCGATTCCAAGGACCTCCACCTTCCTGCCTTGAATGACAGCAAGCTCTGGGAGGTGTTGCAATGAGGAAAGGAGCGGTCTAGCCCCTCGTCCGATGATCTTCACCGCCGAGCTCCGCCACCGGCGAGCACGAGCCTCTGGAGGCGTTGCTCCATCAAGGCAAGGACCCTAGGAGACTCCGCAGCTCCCCCACAGACGACCTCGACCACCAGGTAGCCCTTTTAGCGTCTATCTTCGCTTTACTTCTGATTCTTAGGTTTAGCGCCGCCGGCCGTCGCCGGCCATTTCCCGATCATCCATTCATCTATCCTCTCATCCGACCGTCGCATAATCTTCACTAGACCTCTCCGCACATTCTCCACATCTCCGATCATCCTGGTTTGCCCCGGAACCAGGAGTTAGGTCCTCCTCTGCCGCCCTTCATCGAAGGACCACGCCTCGACCTACCTGTTCACCTGCTTCGCCCATAATCGGGTCGAGGCACTTTTCCCTCGACCCAGCGTTCTTTCTGTGCAGGTTTCATCGAAGGAGGACCCCATCTGGGGGTCCAACCGTTCAGGCACAGGTGCTCTTGCTCCTCCCCATCGCCGAAGTTCCTCCGACGCTTCCGGTCACATCTGAGCACACCCACCACTGCAGACGAGCTTCCTCGTCGATTCGCCCACCTCCGCAGCACTTGAGGAGGTCCCCTGCGCACGCATTGGGTCAGAAAAAGTCGCCGGTGACTTGTTCTTCCTAGACCTTCCATCATCGTTACATCGAGCTCCTCGCTCCAGGTCTACATCGAGTCGTTCATCTATGGAGAGCTAACAACCGTCCGATCATTAGAGGAGCTCAATCAGAGACGTCCATCGCTGAATTGGTACCCGTGCACCTTAGCTGTCGGATCTTACACGTGGCCCCCCTCCAGCCGTGGATATAAATAATAAGGTAATATCACTTAGGCCCCTGTTATTTCCGCATTTATAGTGTAGACCTATAAATATTTTATCTAGTTGTTTTTAAGTAGGGTAAATTGCATGTAGGACCCTGTGCTTGTATTGTTTGCATTTTAGTCCCTATGTACGAGGTGCACGTGCATCGACATGTGATTTGTGGAACTTTTGCATAGTTTATCCTATAGCTTTGAGCTATTACTGTTTACATTTTTATAAATAGGAATTACACTTTACTCCCTGTGAATGTGAATCACGTGCAAGCCTCGTGTTTTTCTAGACTTTTTGCAACTTTGGCACTAGGATTTTTACACGTGTTATCTATTTGGCCCTTGAACTATATTTCTTAGCAGTTAGGTCCATGTGTGTTGTGGCTTTTGTATTGGTCGAATAAAATATCAAATTAATTCCAAATCAAGTGAAATTTGGACACGTGGCTCCTGCCACTGTGTAAAAATTTCACTAAATTGTTGGGACATTTTTGAGTTGTTTTGATATTTTTAAAAAGTCAAAAACACCCATTTTTGTTACTGTTTGAATTGAAAAATCAATTAAAATATAAAAAAACCTTTTAAAAATTCTAAAAAAATTACCTATTGTTTAATTTAGTGTCTTTTAGCTTCAGTCCAAATTTTCGTTGAATTTGGATTTATAAAACACCTAAAAATCACAAAAACCTAAAAATCTTATAAAAATCATTAAAAAGTCTAAAAAAATTCAAAAAATGCAATTTCTCTTTCTGTAGCTTCGTTTTTATTTCTACTTTTCATGAAAAAAATGCCTTCAGATTCATATTGGCTAATTATCTATTTTTAATTAGCCTTTCAAATCTGGCTGCACATTACTTCATTATTTTCACATTTTTCCATTTTTATAAAATCTATTAAAAATTATAAAATTCTAAAAAATTCAAAAACACTTAAAAATATAAAAAAAACACAAAAACAATTTTATTTGAATTTTCTGAGTTGTTTTGATGCATTAAATAAATTGTTGAATGTTTTCTTGTTAGCCTTTTCTTACTTTTTCTTCATAATTAAAAATACAAAAAAATTAAAAATACCTAAAATCCACCAAAAATATTTTCTTCTTTCCTTTCATTTTTACTACTTCGTAGGCTCTTTTGAGCCAATCTGTACTCCTTGAGTTCGACCCTGGTCGCTATACCAGGTTAAATAAATAGCGAGACCGCTTATTTGGTTTTTGACTGATTATTCTTATTTGGTGGTCTTTTTTTCTTGATTGATCGATTTCCGAGATCCGGGTTACAACGACCCTTGTTTTTACCTTTACCCGGATCTTGGTGATTTTTCGGTCATCAGAATGGCGCCGTTACCGGGGAGCACGGCTTAGTAGTCATTTGAGATTTTTTACGGTTTTCTTTTTCGCAGCCTTTTTGTAGATACGTGTAGATATTTTTTGTCTGATATTATTTGCTTATTTTTATAATGATATGGACTGACACATTTCTGTCTTGTTTTCTTTCGAGGGCCCGAGGATCGAGGCAGCTTTTTCGGAAGCCGAAGCAACCACGGGAGTCGGAGGCGGCTCTTTTCTGCATAGAGCTGCAAGAGAGCGCGAGAAGCCGAGCAGGAGTGCGGGAGCCACGGAATAGCCGCGAAAATAACCGTAGATAGCCGTAGAGTAGTTTAGATTTATTATCAGCAAACTTTTAATTGTAATAATACAGGGACTCATACTTGGACTCTGTCGGTGACTACCAGGGCCTGTTTCGCTGAGCACCGGTGTGCTTGGGGGACCTCACCGCGTTTTTCGCCGGTTTTCGATTTTTATCGCATTTTATAACTGCTTGTCTGATTTACGCGGTTTTGGCCTTAGCTTAGGATTTTCTCTGATTGTGACGTAATTGATTAGGATCCAAATCGTAATTATCTGCCTGCACCTATTAGATCATAATTGGACCTAATTAATTAAATCACAATAAGAAGCCGGATTACTTAGACTCTAGTCCACGTGCCTTGAGGAGTCACATACAACGCGTGCAGGATCCGTTGTGGCGAACACCGAGTGGCTCCCAAGATAGGACTCCGGAATTAGGTTTGAGTACCCGGCTACTGTTCTTATCGTATAGAAATTGCTCTACTTAAGGTCGGTTTCTCGTGCATCATATAGGTAGTTCACTTTTAGTCTTTACTTTATGCGCAGATCACTCTGCATGTAGACTGCTGGAGTCAGGTACGCATCTCTTATTCTACATGCATCATTGATTTTATTGCGCATCAGCTTTTTCATCTTCTCCCCCGGTTTTCGGACTTAAATAATCAAGAGAACCGAAAAAATCGTTAGGCATTGTTTGCTTGAAAAATACATAAAAACAAAAACTATAAAATTAGGATTGTTAATCAAACTTGATCCTAAAAGACACTTCACTTACAAATTTGTCTTGGGAGAGAAATCCCCTCATTGATTGGTTTGGATGAGCGAAGGAGTGACCCGCATCCTAGGCTAGAGCCATATCCGATTTCTTAACAGACTACCGACTTTTTATACCGGATAGTCTGTCAAGAGTATTGGATCCCTATAAGCTCGCTTAATCGCTCTGAAAGACTGTTTGATCAACTAATAAAATAGACAAGATAAAAGACCGAACCTTCACGGTCATAAGCTCTGGGTGCGTAGGTGAAGTTGGGGGTTTTGCTTGACCAATCTTGTTTGCTTTTCTAGGTCCCATCCATTCTCTTCTTCATCTATCTTCTCCTCCAGTCATCTATCTTTCTCCCTCCCACCCTCCCTTCAGTTCTCTTTCTCTTCTGTATCCCTGGATGATGGACCCCCCTCACTTCTTGCCGACTCTTGCGGCTTCTCCATCTTCTTCCCATCAGTCCAATCCACCCTCGAGGGAGGTCGGATCTCTGACCGACCTTCCGTTCCCTCCCTCCCCTCACTTTCATTCTTCTGGGCATGCTGCGCTAGACGTCTGTGGAGATCAGATTGAGCAGATGCGAGACCCAGACGATGCCATTGCTGAATTGAGAGTGCACTCCGTATGCGATCGTAGAGAGCAGATGCGTGTATCAGATGGCCCCTATGCCAGTATGATGGATGAGCAGATCGAATAGGGAGCTGAGTCTGCTTCTACATTAGGTCCATTCATTCTAGATTTGGAGATTATTCAGAGACTGCCGACATTTTCAGGGGAGATACACGAGGAGCCTTATCTTCATCTGACTGTATTCGAGGAGTTTTGCGAGAGATAGATATATTCAGATACCACTGCAGAGGAGCTGATGCTGAAGACCTTCCCATTTACACTCCAGAGTAGAGCCATGAGATGGCACAGACGATTGGGAAGGAGATTCGCTACGTGGGGAGAGTTATGTCGAGAGTTTCTTCACAGATATTATCCCCAGCGTAGCGCAAATATGATGCGGTCTTTGATCATGGAATATTCAGTAGACCCCCAGGAGCTAGTGCATGATGCATGGTTGAGGTTTCTTGACTTCTTAAGGAGATTCCCCGATCACGGACTTTCACCGACAGACCTCATCGAGATCTCCATGAGGGGGATGACCGCCTACCAGATAGCATTGGTCGTGACCACGTGTGGCGATTTACACTGCAGTTCCGACTTTGAGTTACTTGATGCCATCTCGAGATCACTTTCATAGAACCCATCTTCACGAGATACCGTAGTCGGGACAACACATGAGGGTATTGCAGTACCAGATGGGTGTGCCGCCATACATGAGGATATAGCTTCTATACACCTGATAGAGGACTTGGATTCTACTACAGCACAGATGATAGAGGAGATGACTACCATTGTGGAGGTTCTGACCCGGAGCCCCCTCGACTTCCGGTTGGTCTTCCACCTGAGTTCGAGTCAGCCCCAGAGTTTTCAGTCGTCGAGTCTTGGATACCAGATCTTCTGATATTCCAGGAGATGGAGGAGCCCCCTCTACTACAGCCATCAATCTAACCATTTCAGTGTCCAGTCCCAGATGACTTAGCCTCCATTTTGCAGAGATACCTCTCGGATTAAGACAGAGACCATGACTTATTCCAGCAGCCATAGCTCGATATGGGATACCACTTTGGGATGACCGATATAGATACTCCCGTACTCGAGCCTTTTGTCCTCCACTTTGATGAGATAGATCCATACTATGAGGATTAGATAATAGCCAGCACTGCCGTAGAGCGAGGATCAGTTGCAGTCACATTGCCAGCCTTGCGGTGTTAACCAGTACCTTCTCCTGCTTCTAGATTGACCAAACACAGACTTCAGATGATGATGCATCCTGGTGCACAGAGTGGGTGCTTGACAGCATCGCAGATGCCTTTATAGATCCTGATCCTCTACTCTTCACGGATGATCGTTCATTTCTCCCCGAGGTTTATCTGTGGGAGAATGCCATACACGATGTGTTCTCAGTTTCATTTTCTGAGAGTATGTCCGATCTGGCAGATCACGAAACTGAGTCTTCTGATCTTCCTGATTCTGAGTTGTCTCACCTCGACAACCCTCGCGAGGATGAGTCGATCCTTGAGATATTCAATGATCTGTCTGATTTTTCTCCATTATATACATTGGATATCAGTTTTTGTAGGGAGTCTCCTGATCTTGGTTTCTCACACCTTCTTGAGATACTGATTGACGTGGAGGATTCCAGGACTGATCCATCCTTCTCCACATTTGATTTCTTCGGTTATACACTTCCACTCTAGTTTGATACTGAGCCGATGAGTTCTTTTGTGCTACCGGACCCCGATCACATAATCCCGTATCCTTGGCTGGTAGAAGACACCCGCCTAATTGCCTACCTGGGTGTCATTTCTTACATTGTTGATTTCGTCGTTGTGCTCATACCGAGACTACGACGACAGTACGGCAATCGCCTTACAGATGATGTCCTGAACCTTGATACATATTTGTCCTAGCCTTTGCGCCCAGCTAGGGGCGTAAAATCTAGCGTTTGTTGAGAGGCACGTCAACATTGTACCCTTTTGTATATACGTGTTTCATCTTGGTTTGATCATTCTTTCTTCCGTATTTGTTTTCACCCCAGGTCTCGTATAGGATTATCTCTGCTATACTTAGGATATACCTCATCCTAAGTATAGGGCGTGGAAACACCGAGTTGTTCATATCGTTCTGTTTCACTACTCCTGTTGTTGCCTATACTTAAGGGTCCTTCACCTTAAGTAAAGGGAAGTAATGCCCTTGTATATATATATATATATGTGTGTCTTCTTCGTCGTTTTCTACCTATGTTTTGCTGCCTATACTTAGGGATATTTGACCCTAAGTATAGAGGGGGTAGACCTTGTACATCCTTCCACTCGGATTTCCCTTCATGTACAGCTTGCCATACTTAGAATTACTTGATCCTAAGTATAGGGGGAAACACCGAGTCCTCTTCATTCTATTCTTTGATTCGTCTTTGCATATACCATTACTTTTCACTTCCCTATACTAAGCACGAGTTATGTCTTCTTCATCGCTCTTGATCACTCTGAGGACATCGTTCGAACTAAGTATAGGGGGTGTCGTATATATGTCATATATAATTTAGCCATAACTCGTACTTTGTGTGAGTGTGTTAATAAATAAAATGGCTAAAAATCCTTAAAATTTTAAAAATTTTCCTTGTACAAAAAAATCTTCTTGCACATACCTATCTATTTATAAAATTTTTTTTGTACAAATTCTTGTAAAAATGGTTTGTGTAAATAGTTTGTAAATATTTTCATACCAAAATTATGTATATACTACAAAATTTTTGTAAAATAGTTGAAAAATAAAAAGTTTGCAAAAAACTTGTGTAAATTTTTGTAAATATTTTGCAAAACTTTGCATTTATGCATACATCCATGTTTTCAAACATTTTTCAAAAAATTTGCACATTTGTCAAAATTTGTAAAATTGCATCTTTGTAAATACTTGTACAGTTTTTACAAATCATAGTTGACATTTAAACTGGCCTGGAATTAATTGGAAAATGGAGCTTGGTTAAGACCTTAATCCACCTAATTATTAGAGGAACCTAAAAGGGCTTAGGATTGAGATTTTTCATGTCCATTCGGACTTAATTCTTTGAGTCCACTAGGCTATGAGCATATGTCATCTTGATGAGCCTAAGTAGAGCACTTAATAACACACGCATGACTCTCAGAGACAATGGCTTTACTTGCACCAGCACTCTACACTTATCTCTCCACGGATGAGGTGGTGAGGAGGCAGTTTCCTTTGCCTTGGGGTAGCATATGAGGGTAGTACTTCTAGGCGGAACCTCTCTTCTTCTTATAGTGAAGGAAGTGTGCCTCAACTTGGTCTGGTGGTTATGAAGTCTAAAGACAGGAGTTGTGGGTTGCAATAAAGCTTCAAAAGAGGGATAGTCTACTGGCTCAAGAGGAAAAACTCCTTATGTATATATGTTGCGCCATGTAGATATGTTGTATATATGCATATGAAAAAAAATGTGCAAAGAAAGAAAAACTCCAAAAAAGTGGTGGGTCGGATTGAAAATTTAATAATCCCACCGTAGTGTATATAGTCAAATAAAGCAAAGCTTATGTTACACATGACCATCTCATGAAGCTTGCAGCGGGAGACTCAGCTACACTGGTTTGAGCTCCCAAGGATACATGGCTACACTGGTCATGGTCCATTCTCTTCTTCCCCCTCTTCTTCAGCCGGTTGCACTTGAACTTAGAAGGGAATACCCCACTCCTCGAGGAAAGAGGTTCTAGACCAAGGCATTATAGTTACCAGGTTGAGGGAGGTTGTTTCTTTGTCACTTCTGAGGTGGGGAGCTATATATCACTTACATAGTACAAGAAAAGAATCATGGTCATTAGATTTTGTGTATGTAGACTTGTTCTGATCTGGTTTATTAAGGAGTCTTAACCATAGATTGGTGGAACTTAGAGGCCGTCAAGTTTTAAGCTTAAGTCCAAATAACGTTCCTACAAATGAATAATCCAAAGGTCTGACTGAGCTCCATATTTCAATTTAATGAAGGAAAGTTTAATAATCAACCTTGATTTCCTCTTTTTTCTTTTTCTTTCTCTTTTGCATTTCTTTTTTCAAATAAGTGTTTGCTAAGGGACTAGCAAAAGTAAAGTATATGGGGGTGATGAATCCCCATTCATCACTATTTAATTTAGTTAGAAATCTTGGCAAAATACCTTGTAATTAGTTGTAAATACAATAAAATAACACAATGCATGCTCCATGTAAAAAGCCATAATTAGCATGATTTTGTGTAAAAATAAAGGAATAAAGAAATAAAGAAAAAGAGGGAAATATTTAGAATAAATATTGAGTAACCCAAACCCAAGGGAGGGCTCAATATGGGTCTGACCACAAAATAAAACAAGTAGAGAGAGATAGGGTACAGTCTTGTACATAAACCCCCTCTTAGTGTACATATTTTATTTTCATAAAAAAATTATTTATGTATCCCTCACAATGTGTATATATTTATAAAAATAAAATAAAAATGAGAAAAATAAAAATAAAACAAAAATAAATTCTCTCTCTTCCCCTTGTATATACCATGTATATATGTACTTATATATATTTGTTTTACCTTTGTAAATAATTAATAAAAATCAAATAAAAATTATTTTGAATCCCATTTTTATGTTATAAATAAATAAAATATAAAATAGGGATAATTTTACGAAAATAAATAATTAAAAATAAAAATAAAAAATACATATGTAAATATACCTGCATATGATAATAATATAATGTATATACATAAAGTATTTTTAAAAAAAATAAATAAAAATCAATAGAAAATACTCTGAAAAATAATAAACATTTTTCATGTTGTAAATATTTTTAAATAAAATCATTTACTATTTTTAAATGAATTTATAAATAATTTAGGGCTGGGAATTTTCTGATTGGTCCACGGGGGATTGTTGACCCCCGATCAACTCTCCCCCGCGGACCTCTTCTCCGCGAATATTCAGTTTTGACCCGATGTCTCGACTTTTTCCCAATTCGATACGCCTCCCATTTGCCCAAACCCCGATCTCCGATTGCAGCAGGCACATCCGCGATCCTCTCCCGATCTTCCTCTTAAGGGTCCGAGCATCGATTTGCGTACCCGACTCCCATCTTCTCAACCCCTACTTGTATAAAGCCTCACCTTCCTCCTCCATTTCATGCACCTTCGGCCACCCTCTTCGATTCCAAGGACCTCCACCTTCTTGCCTTGAGTGACAGCAAGCTCTGGGAGGTGTTGCAGCGAGGAAAGGAGCGGTCTAGCCCCTAGTCCGGTGATCTTCATCGCCGAGCTCCGCGACCGGCTAGCACGAGCCTCTGGAGGCATTGCTCCATCGAGGCAAGGACCCTAGGAGACTCTGAAGCTCCCCCACAGACGACCTCAACCACCAGGTAGCCTTTTTAGCATCTATCTTCGCTTTAATTCTGATTCTTAGGTTTAGCGCCGTCGGCCGTCGCCGACCATTTCCCGATCATCCATTCATCTATCCTCCCATCCGACCGTCGCATCATCTTCACTAGACCTCTCCGCACATTCTATGCATCTCCGATCATCCTGGTTCGCCCCGAAACCAGGAGTTAGGTCCTCCTCCGCCGCCCTTCATCGGAGGACCACGCCTCGACCCACCTGTTCACCTGCTTCGCCCATAACCAGGTCAAGACACTTTGTCCTCGACCCATCGTTCTTTCTGTGTAGCTTTCATCGAAGGAGGACCCCATCTGGGGGTCCAACCGTTTAGGCACAGGTGCTCCTGCTCCTCTCCATCGCTGGAGTTCCTCCGACGCTTCCAGTCCCATCTGAGCACACCCACCGCTGCGGACGAGCTTCCTCATCAATTCGCCCACCTCCGCATCACTTGAGGAGGTCCCCTGCACACGCATTGGGTTGGCAAAAGTCGCCGGTGACTTATTCTTCTTGGACCCTCCATCGTCGTTAGATCGAACTCCTCGCTCCAGGTCTACATCGAGTCGTTCATCTATGGAGAGCTAACAGTCGTCTGATCATTTGAAGAGCTCAATCAGAGACGTCCATCGCTGAAGAGGTACCCGTGCACCACAGACGTCAGATCTTACACGTGGCCCCCCTCCAGCCGCGGATCTAAACAATGGGGTAATATCACTTAGGCCCCTGTTATTTCCACATTTATAATGTAGTCCTGTAAATATTATATCTAGTTGTTTTTTAGTAGGGTAAATTGCATGTAGGGCCTTGTGCTTGTTTTATTTGCATTTTAGTCCCTGTGTATGAGGTGCACGTGCATCGACACATGATTTGTGGAACTTGTGCATAGTTTATCCTATAGCTTTGAGCTGTTACTGTTTACATTTTTATAAATAGGAATTACACTTTAGTCTCTGTGAAAGTGAATCACGTGCATGCCCTGTGCTTTTCTGGACTTTTTGCAACTTTGGCCCCAGGCTTTTTACATGTGTTATCAATTTGGCCCCTGAACCGTGTTTCTTTGTACTTAGGTCCATGTGTGCTGTGGCTTTTGTATTGGTCGAATAAAATATCAAATTAATTCCAAATCAAGTGAAATTTGGATACGTGGCTCCTACCAGTATGTAAAAATTTCACTAAATTTTTGAGACATTTTTTTATTGTTTTGATATTTCAAAAATTCAAAAACACGCATTTTTGTTACTGTTTGAATTGAAAAATCAATTAAAAATATAAAAAAACTTTTAAAAATTCTAAAAAAAATTATCTACTATTTCTTTTAGTATCTTTTAGCTTCAGCCCAAATTTTGGTTGAATTTGGATTTATAAAACACCTAAAAATCATAAAACCCTAAAATTATTATAACAATCATTAAAAATTCTAAAAAAAATCAAAAAATGGAATTTCTCTTTCTGTAGCTTCGTTTTTATTTATACTTTTCATAACTTCCCTTCAGATTTTTTAGTTTAATTATCTATTTTTAATTAGCCTTTCAAATCTGGTTGCACATTAGTTCGTTGTTTTCACCTTTTTCCATTTTTATAAAATCAATTAAACGTTATAAATTCAAAAAAAATTACCAAAAACACTTAAAAATATAAAAAAAACACAAAAATAATTTTATTGGAATTTTCTGAGTTGTTTTGATGCATTAAAAAATTGTTGAATGTGTTCTTTCTTTTTAGCCTTTTCTTACCTTTTCTTCATAATTAAAAATACAAAAAAAATAAAAATAGATAAAATCCACCAAAAATATTTTATTATTTCCTTTCATTTTTTACTACTTCATAGGCTCTTTTGAGCCAATCCTCTCCTTGAGTTCGACCCTGGTCGCTATACCAGGTTAAATAAATAGCAAGACTTCTTATTCGATTTTTGATTGATTGTTCTTCTTTGGTGGTCTCTTTTTCTTGATTGATCGATTTCCGAGATCCGGGTCGCGACGACCCTTGTTTTTACCTTTACCTGGATCTTGGTGATTTTTCGGTCATCAACCGTTGTCGAGCCCCCTCCGCCCAGGTATCTCCTCCTTCGCTTCACCTCATCTTCCCCATCTCCGATCACCCTCCTCCTCGCCTCCGCTATTCGAACTCCCTATTCGCCTCATCTCGGTCATCTTCTTCATCTACTCCGCCCGCTATCTTCTCCGCCAACACTCTCCGCCCAGCTGAGTAACGACACGCTCATCTCTGCCACGCCGTCTTTTTAGTCGCCACGACGCTCCGCCGGTAGGACCCTCCTCCGCATCGCAACCAGCTCCGGTCGACACTGGAAGCTCCGCAGCGCCGGAGCTCCGCCTGACCCCCGCCGTCCCTCGTCAACACCGCTTGTAACGTCTGCCTCTCCACCCAGAGCTACGCTACCAGATGTCATCATCGACTCCAGGAAAATTAGCGACAATGCATCGACTTCGCTGGCCACTTCGTTAAACGCCACATCTTCATCAAAGTCTGGCTGCTCTACTTCTCCTCTGACGACCGCTGGCCGTGTGTCGGCCAAACGTTAGACGTCCGATCACGAAGATCCTCAAATCTTGACCGTCCATACGTCATCCATCCAGAGCGTTGGATCAAAATTTCATCGACGGTCCAGATCTATGCCCAAGCCTACTTCTGAACCAGCCATCTGAGCCAGAGCCTCAGGTCTCATCCGAAGCACAGGTGCCTGACACGTAGCAGTCCAGCCGACCCTTGTCCCGAGCCTGCTTCCGTACGTGCGCATCACATGGCACGGGAGTAATTGCAAGTAGGTCCCCTTGGCATTTTCATTGTTTATTTTAATTACTTATTTTGCAAAAATACCCCTATATTTCCCCTCAGTTTTGAACCTCTATATTTCATCATTTTATTATCCAAAAATAGCATTGTGTTCCTCATGCAATTCTCTACATTTTGACATATTGTGGACATTTTTGTGATCAATGGTTAATTAATAATTAATTATTTTGTGAAAATTTGCTTATTTTGCCTATTTTATGCTCTTAAATTTGCTATTGATTAACAGTTGCTCTAAAAATCCTCCAAAAAATCACATATTGTAGAATTAATTGTGCTTGACATTGTGCCTAAAAAGATTTGCATTTGCATGCATAGATTGCCCCGTAAAACTCATTTTGCATATTTCAGACTTGATTTTTAATAGGCATAAATCCCACATTTTTGAGATTTAGGATTTTTCTGAGATCAATTACCTAGTGATAGATCTTAAATAATTTTGTTCCTTGAAAATATTTAGGTTCAATATTTATTATAATTGAATATTGAAATTCATTATATTTACATTTAAAAATTCATAAAAAAATTCATATTGCATCCAAAAATTCCAAAAACTTACAGTGCATTCACTTCATCATATTTTGCATCGTGCCCAAGTTTCATATTTTTCGGACATTGTTTGAACGTAATTGACATTTTAGTCCCTAAAATAGGCCAATATTGCATATTGCATCCTTTATTGCATTAAAAATTTAAAAAAAACAAGACCACCTTAAAATCCGCGCATGAATTTTGATAGACATAATTCTAAGTTCTTCATTTGCCTCCTTTTGTTCGACCTTGGGACTTTGACCAAGTAAAATAAACATAAAATCACGTGATGAAAAATTGCCTAAATTATTGTGTGGTTATTTTATTGACCGATTCCGATTGCCCCCTACAGCGGACGACAAATCATTTTTACACGAACGATAAATACACATCTTTTAACAAGTGCAATTTCGAACTCGTCAGATGGCGTCGTTGCCGGGGAGGCAAACGACTTAGTTTTGTGTTTTGAAAAGTTTCATTCAATTTTCCATATTCGGGATGTCTGACACCCAAATTTTTCATTGTAAATTCCATTTTTACTTCTTGCATTTATTTTTCAGCATTTATTTCGCTTATTTTATTCTTGATTATTTTTTAGTCACTCGCTGACATCCTCTCTCCTATTTTTTTCTTGTGAGATATCCGACGTACGTAGAGCAGTTTTTCAATAAACCAGAGCATCTTCACCGACATCCGAAAAAGCCGCAATTAATTTAAGATCGAGTCGAGTCGTGAGAGAGCGTAGAGTCTAGGTTTTTAATTTTGCAATTTTATTTTTTGTTCATTTACAGCGGTGTCCGTTTGGACTCTCGCGCATGTAAACAGACCTTGAACTTTTCTATGGTGTGTCGTGGCTTGTTTCACTCTCCGTAGAGGGTGCGTCCTGACTTGAGTGGCGATCAGGATAGACCTACACATACTGCTCTCAGAACATTTTAATTTCTTGATTGTGCTCGTAGGACTTAAGCCACACTTCACATTAACTTAGATGCACATAGATCATTTAATTTAGCCAAAATTTAACTCAATTCCTTCCCGCTAATAGAACTTTATACTTAGGTGTGGTTTTTAATCGGCTTGCATTCATTTAGAATAACTTTTCAATTCTATATTGCATCCCACATGGATATTGCGAGGAAGCACTGTAAGTCTTCTAATTGTGCATACATCATTGTTTTCGCGTGCATCGGCTTTTCCCGAACTCCTCCCTCTTATTTTATCACATAATTTTAAAGGAAACTGGGACTGGATGGTAGACGTGTATTTGTGCTCATTTAAATTCTTAAGTGATCACCTAATTAAAATTGAGACTGTTAAAAATAGCCGATCTTAAGAACCCATAAAATCAAGAATTCTTGCGGGAGAGCAACACCGACATTATTTGATTTTATCTTGCAGCGAGGAGACAGACGCACACTAGTATAGAGCCAAGCCAAGATTATCATAGAGACTACTAATTTTAAAAATGATTAGCTACTTCTCAGTGAGGAATACGGGTAGACGGTAAACGGTCTGGACTTCCTTAGCTGAGTGGGTGGTTTAAAGGACACTGTGTAAGGCTCCGTCCTTAAGTAACACGAGTAACTGTTTTACGGTTCGTACTTACACCTATACTGGCTGAAAGTGGATGCAACTAGTCGTACGAACTCAGGACAGTCTTTAAGGAAATATTGGCACCTAACAGCTCATTAAACGGTTTGCAAGATTGGAGTTTTCACCAATTTAAAACTGACAAGATAATTGGTCGAACCCTTACAGCCTTCACTGAGTGAGGTGGTGAAAGAAATCTTTGTATTACGTTTGGTTTGTCCGTAGAAAGTAAGTAATCAACGAATTCCGCACACTTGTGCCTACATTATAATCATAAACCGCGAACCTCTTGTTGACCTCGAGAATGGAAGATTGTGGTAATTCTTGTTCGGGCTCTGCGAACCCTTCTCTCACTACCACGAACTCTCCAATCTCAAAAGCTTAGAGAGACTCTTTCTCTGGACCTCCTTGTACTCAGGGAAACCCTTCCGAAGAATTATATTCCTACGATTCCTTCTTCTTTCTGGAGGGAGGACAAACCCACACTGTCTCTCTCTCACCAAAACAAATAGAGGAAAACTTTTACCTCAATTCTTTTCCCTCTATTAACTCGAACCCCTTATATTCTGAAGGTGGAGAAGAAGAGATGCCTCCCAAGATGCCTCCCAAGAAAGTTCATGAAGATGGACCCAATGAAGATCCTTTTCAGATGATTCTGGCAAGATTAGCCGCTTCTGAGCAGCAGCAACTTTTATTGAGGGAGCAGCTAGAACAGTTGAATACTGGGGAAGAACTGCCAATAGAAGCCGCATACAACCCTGGACAGTACATAGTGAGGAATTATTTGCAGCCACCTCAGCCAGAGATTAACTATGAACTGAAGCCACATTTTATAAGTCAATTACCACAATTCCATGGTAATACGACTGAAGAGCCATATGAATTCTTGCGAGACTTGGAGCTGATATGTTATAATCTGAGGCACCCACAAGTCAGCCAGGACTACATTCGTCTCACCGCACTACCTTTCCCATTGAAAGGGAAGGCGGACTACTGGGTGAAGAACTTAGGAGTGATTGTGACCACTTATGAGAGGTTTAAAAACCTGTTTTTAAATAAATTCTACCCTTTAAGTCAGACCAACCAAATGAGGACACGCATCACCAGTTTCTCTCAGATGCCCAATGAACCACTCTATGAAGCTTGGGATATGTTTAAAGACCTGCTACAGAAATGTCCCTGCCATGACCTGGATAATAACATGCTAGTTCAGTCACTCTACTCTGGCCTCAACTACGAGACTCAAGGGTTTGTTAGTGCTGCCTGCGGAGGGAATTACACATCACGTGGAGCTGAGACCGTCTGGAAAGTACTGGAGCAGATGGCAGAAATAAGTCGTTCTCAAATTGCCAGTAGAGCATACACCGAATCCCTGAACACCTTTCAAGCCAATGGCGGAAGCAGACGGTCGCAGAAATAGCAGAGGATCTGATTCCGAACATGAACATCATAGCAGATAAATTGACAGTAGTGGATTAAATTCATAAGAGAATGAATGACATCGACAGCAGGATTTCCCAATTCCCAAAGCAGATGGAGGAGCTCACTGAGAAGGTGTCCAAGATGGGGATGCCAACTGCACCTACGGTCCCGATCTATCATGTGCATCAAGTCCAGGAGCAGCCTAGATCAGAACAACAGCAACCATGGGCTCAGGACCAATCCTATGTCCAACCTTCCCAGCAGCCACCCCCACCGGCCGAGACAGTCAAAGAAGCCCTGCCTCTGACATTCGAAGTAAATGGCATTTGGTACACACAGGACACTACCCGATGGTAATATGGGGGACCGTCAGCCTTATCAACGTCCGCCCACTTTCTATAATGTCGCATTTCCTCCGACTCCGCAGCACACTCAGAACACTGCATCTTTCTAGCATCCGAAGCAGCAGCAACCCTACAATCACCAGAACCAACCTCAGCAATACCGTCAGCAATATCAAGCTCCCAAACAATCAGGTCAATCATCCAACCCTCCAGAAGAAACAGTCGATATCCAGAGGCAAATGCTTGAAGAAATTCGCAACTTCTGAAATGAGTTGTACGATCTACGGGTCGATGTTAATTGTTTATCCCATTGGAAGGATGAACAGACAGCCCCAGCCACAACCATTCCCGCCCAAGTTCAAGCTAACCCCAATAGCTTGAACAAATCTCAATCATCTCAACACAATGGCCAGGTATGCCATTCAGATTTTTCCACGTCTGAACATGAGATTCTTTCGTTTGACAATATCAATGCCATGTAACTCAGGAGCAAAAGGACCGTGGTCGTACCTGACCGGGAAAGGGAATCGGACCATGAAGACTCGGAAAATCGACCGAAGAATGCTTACAAGGAGGAAGAAGAAGGACGCCTGAATATCCTAGCACGAGATAAGGGGAAAGCATCTATAGAGTGTGCAGAGGATCTTGAACCTCTAGTTGCAGCAAAAATACCTTTGTCACCTTTTCAGCAACCTGATTTTGATTATTATCGGAAATATTATGATTGTAATAAAAACTCCAAGATGCTCTTAGTTATGATTATGGCTCTCGCTCTCCTGTCTCAAATGCTCCCATTCCTTTCCCCTGTTCTCTTAAGAAAGGAAAACAAAAGAAAAACATTCAGGATGACCCAGTAATTGAAACGTTCTTCCAGCAAAATATCACAGTTAAAGTACCCTTTGATCAGTATGTGGCCAGTAATCCAGCCTTTCAGAAGTACTTGAAGGTGAAATGCACTCCCACCAGGACTCGTACAAAGAAAATAAGTCAATTTGTGGAGACTCATATCTTGACAGTTGCCACTACCAAATGTATCAAAAATCAGCATTTGCCAAGAAAGAAAAGGGATCTCGGTGCCCATTATATGGAGAGTCGCATTGACGGCATTGCGTTCACATGCACACTTCTTTACAATGATTCTTCCATAAATCTTCTACCCTTAGCCTTATTATAGATTGGAGTTAGGCCCTCTCAAGAAATCATTATCTTTACTCCAATTTGCTGATAAATCCACTAAAAGACTTAAGAGAGAAGTAAAAAATGTCATCATCATGATCGAGGGTACGGAATACAAAGTGGACTTCACTGTCCTTGATATGAAGACCATGAACCATTGGAAGGAATCGCAAATCATTCTTAGAAGACCGTTCTTAAAAACCGTCCAAGCTATATTCGATTACGGTTCTGGAATTATGAAATCCGTTCTCCAGGCGGAGAAGTAGACTTGGAGATGAAACAAACAAAGTGGCAAAGGTCAGACTCCGAATCTACCACTAAATGTGTTGAAACATCATAATGCAATTTCCTCAGCACTACTGGGTCGTGGGATCAACTGCCAGACATGCAGATTGAAAGCACATTATCAGAAGAAGAAACAGTGCACAGTGCAGTTTACGAGATATTGCCAAACATATCTAGTCATCCAACTACAGTCTTGATGACACAGAAATCCTTTCGGATTTGTCGGTCCCATCTTCTTCGGGAAAATCAAGAAATATCGATGACGAGTCAGACGTGGCTCTGATTGAATTACCACACTACTTTAGTGATCCGACTCAACTTTCTTCGAAATTGGAAGCCAGCACCTCACACAGTTATTCACCGCCAACCAACACTGAGCCAAATGCAAAAGTCATTCAGCCAGACTTGATTGATGATTCAGATTTGCCAGAGCTAAAACCACTGCCTCCCACATCGAAGTATGCATTTCTAAATGGACCCAAAGAAAATTTCCATGTGATCATTAGTTCATCATTAACCATGGACCAGGAATCTAGATTACTCGAAGTCCTTAAGCGAAATCGAAAGGCCATTGGTTGGACTGTGTAGGATCTCGTAGGAATAAACCTCGCTCTCTGCTCATACCAAATTTATGTTGAGGACAATGAAAGGCCTTCCCGTGAATTTCAGAGAAGATTAAACCCCAATCTTCGGGAAGTGGTTAAGAAAGAGATAGAAAAATGGTGCAAAGCAGGATTTATATACCCCATTTCTGACTCCAAGTGGGTGGCCCCCCTTCATGTCGTTTCGAAGAAGTCGGGAATCCAAATGGTCACCAACGAGGATGGGGTAGAGATCGCGACCCGAGTGCCCACGCGATGGCACGTCTGTGTCGACTACAGGCGCTTGAATGTTGCGACCAAGAAAGATTACTTTCCACTGCCATTTATTGATCAAATCTTGGAGAGACTTGCAGGGAAAGCATTCTTCTGTTTTTTTATGGGTACTCCGACTACAATCAAGTAGCTATCGCTCTCGAGGATCAAGAAAAGACCACATTCACATGTCCCTTCGGTACCTACACATTCAAGCACATGCTATTCGAGCTTTGTAATGCCCCAGGCACATTTCAACGGTGCATGATTGCCGTATTTGCCTAAATGGTTGGTGATTTCCTGGAAGTCTTCATGGATGACTTCTCGATTCATGGTGATGCATTTGAAACACGTTTAGCGCACTTGGACCGAGTCCCTCAGAGATGCAGGGAGGTTAATTTGGTACTCTCCTGGGAGAAAAGTCACTTTATGGTGACTGAGGGTATCGTGTTGGGGCACGTCATCTCCAAAAAGGGAATTGATGAAACTCGATTTCATCATCATAATTTCCCATTATTAACCCCCTTGCTTAAGCTTAGTGTCAATAAAACCCAGTTAATGTCCTGTAATTATCAGAGTCTCAAATAAATTAAAAATCACAAAAAATGGCAAAATTAAAATCTGTGGTATTTTTAACCTTAAAAATACCCTTACAAATATTTCGGGCCTTTGTTTGGTTTCATCTCCAGTTTTGGTCAACATGAAACTTGTAGATCTCGTCAAGACCTACACTTTCATGTTTTGAGTTTTCTCAAATTCGGCCAAAATACCCCTCAAAAATCAAAATCATGCTCGCAATAATCTTATTGGGCCACGTGGCCCGCTTCTTCTTGTCTAATCCGCCACCATCCCTGGCCGTTGGATTTTGCTTTGAATCCAACGGTCCAGTTATGTCCACGTCCTCCCTTTCTTCCCAGCCATCGGATGATCATCAGGGCTCCATCATCACCGCACGTCCGCGCTTAACCTCCAGAACGACACGTGTCATCCTCCGCGGCCCTACGATCTCCTTGATCACCTCCGTTCATTCCTCAGTCACCATTGACCGTCCGATTACTCCCTGGATGTCATCTCAGCCGCTCGCTTGCGCCTCACCCGCAGTGCACCACGTGGCGTCTTCACACCCCTTCGATCGCGCTCCAGATCTTCCATCTGAGCCGCTCAATCCGCCCTTTGTTCCTAACCGCTCGATCAACTCCAGCAACCCATCTAGGTTGTCCTTTAGCGCCTCATTCTCGATACGCCACGTGGCTAAATCACTGCCTCTCGATCATATCGGCCGAGATGTAATCTCACCCGCTCTTCAGCGCTCAAGTGGCAGCTGTTGGATCTCCAGATCCAACGGTCAGGCTCCGTCGTCTACCTCCAGACCCCCCTCTCTTCCCACTTACTCCAGCTCGCGCACACCTCTCCCCCTTTCTATTTTCTTCGCCACTCCAGCCATCATCTCAACTCTCCAACCATCCCACGATCTTCGCCACTCAACCATCTCCCTCGCGCATCACTCCACGATCCGCGAAGACCTTCCAGTCGGCCCACAACTCCCTCACGAACACGTCGACCACCTCCATGACCGGCCACCTACCCCTTCAAATACACCACCTCCCTCACCGTTACAATCCGTCCACCTTTACGAGGGGAGTGTCCCAGCCCTCCTCCGCCTCCCTGTAACAAGGGGAGGCGGAGAGATAGAGCGAAGATGATTGTCTTCCCCGGTGAGACCCGCCACCTTCATCGGCGTCGTTGCGGCGCCATCGCGTCCGCTCGAGCTGCTCCGAGTTGCTGCCGGAGTTCAGCGACGACCAGGGCTCCACATTGGAGTCCGCCCCCAAGCTCCGCTCCGCCCCAATCGCCGGTAAGTCTCCTTCTCCGTTCCTTTGCATTTTCTTTGTCTTCTACTTATTTCATTAGGCTTCGTGAATCAATTTCGCCCTCCGTTGTTCACTCATTTAGCTCTGCCGCACCTCCCCCTTTCTCACACAACCTTCCGCTCATATTCTCCCTCCTCCAAACCGTATATCTCCTCCAACCCATCTGCCCCTCCACCCACGGCGGAGGAGCTCCGAGCTCCCATTTTCTCCGCTCCCTGAGCTCTCACCCATTCACGCACGCACTTCTATTGTTGTTTCGGCTATGTGTCTAACGCTACAGGTCTTCGTGAGCTTCAATGGCCGGAGCCCGATCGGAGCAGACTTCATCGACCTCGCAGTTCCTATCCGAGCTCCGACGAGCGACGCCAGAGGGCTCTGGATCTTCCCCGTGTTCCCCGCTTCATCGACGATCTCTCCGTGAGCTCGGGGGAGGTTCATCGTGCCCAGAATGGAGCGGCGGAGGAGGAGCTCCTTCACTGGAGCTCCGAACTCGCCGCCAGCTGATGCTCGAGGACGAAGTACAGTAACCGTTGGATGGCCTCTCACAGTGACCATCCAACGGCTCAGATGAGGCCACGCAATCAACGTCAGCCACGTTGGATCTTTGAAGATCCAGCGGCCTACAAGAAGCCACGTACATGACTCCAGTAGCCATCGGATCCTCGAAGATCTGATGGTTTAGAAGCAGCCATGTCTCCAGGGGTGCTTTCACCAGTAACCCTTGGATCATCACGATCCAAGGGCTGACATTCAGCCACGTGGCGACGCCAGAGCCTTCACCGAGCCTCAGACTCCGAGCCTCCAGGCTTGGGACGTCCGAGCCTATCCCGAGCCTGCAGCGAGTCCGATCCTTAGCCGAGCCTAGCCGAAGCTATTCTGAACCTATGTCGAGCCTAACTCCAAGCCTGGATAGCACGTGCATCGCACGTGCTACTCTGGGAAATTTGCAGAAATGCCCACGAAGTTCTTCAATATTGCAAAAAGGTCCCCGCGCGCATGGTTTATTTACAGGGAAGGTCCTGCAACTTATTTTTATTGCATTTTAGTCCCTCCCAGGGACCTTTTTGTAGTTATCTTTTCATGTTTTATTTCAGTTATGCCCTTGCTTTCCTTTATGCATATCTTGAGCTACATATGTCCAATTGAGTTGATTTCAGTTTCATTTTAAAGCTGGTTTGATGATCATTCTAATGGCATGCTTAATTGTTGTTTTGGACACAATGAATTTTGATGTATTATTTTGATAGCTATGTGTCTCTTGTCACTTAATCTATGCCTTTTTCGAATTGAGTTCATCACCTTAATTAAATCTGGAATTGACTTGTTGACTATTTTGCTCATTAATTTGTATCTAGGGCATAATTCCATTGCATCGCATTGCATTTACTTGCATAATAAAATAAATAAAAAAATTCATGTAAGTTCTTTAATGCATTTACTTGTGTCTGCATCCATAATTTGACCTATATTCTTCTTCAACTCAACACTTAGCTAAATAGACTTAAATCCGATTAATAGGAGAGAGGCTCGTGTCCCTGAGTTCGACCTTGGTATCTTACCAACTAAAAAAATAAACATGATCATCTCGTTTTGATCTATCATACACATATTTAAATGAGATGATCTCTTTGATGAACCCAACTCGGCCCGACTACGATGATGATTCAGAGTGCTAAAAACACTCTCTTAAAGGGTCGATTTTGCGGCTTATCAAATGGCGCCATTGCCGGGGACACGGCTCATTTCTTTTATTTTTTTGGATTTTTTGTTTATTTAAGTAAGTGTATCTTTTTTATAGGTCATTTTTGTTCATTTATTTCGCATTATAAAATTTTTCTTTTCGATTGATCTCTAATCATGGTTTCTGTGGCAGGGCCCTTGATGGTTCAAGGAGGCAAGGAGCAAGATGTGACCCGCTACGAGGAGCCGCAGAAGCACATTTGGAGTACGTCAAGAAGAAAGAAAAAAATGTGTCTTGCATTTTTTCCATGTAATAATTCGTCGTTTACAGCGGTCTTCGATCGAAGACTCGTGGTTGTAATAGAACGATCGTGGTTGTGTAGGGATCGTCCCCACTTGAGTGTCGACCTAGGACCAGGCACGCGGCTCTTTGAGCGGTTTTCATTATTCTTCTTTTACGTGCTTGTTCGTAGGTTAGAACACACTTTAAATTTAGACGCACATAATCTCGCTTCATTTAGTTAAAATTAATGAAAATTATTCATCGCTAATAGATGCTTGATTAGGTGCGGCTTTTATCGACTTGCATACATCTTGATTTCGGTTTTCAAAACAGCCCAATTTTTTACGTGTTTTGTCAAATCACTGCATGTTTTATCGCTTAGCTTAGATCGCGGTTTTTATCGAATACATGTTCTTCTCGCTTTCTTTTTCCTAGCTTTATCACCTAGGTTAATGGAAAAAGGGAATGAACGGTAGACGATGATTTCTTGATTTTTGGGCTAACCTTAATTCAGTGATAACTTAAAATAAAATTTGGGGCTGTTAATTGCAAGTCAACCAAAAATAGAGTAAAATTCGGTTTTGGGAGAGCAATACCCTCGCTTGCGCAATGATTTTCACTTCACATCTTTTCTTTGCTTAAGAATCAAACGTTTTATCACCAATAAAACCGACAAGATAATAAACCAACCTTGGTTGGTTTCATGTGTGAGTTGGTGAAACTAAGGGTTTGCTTGCCTGATTGAGCCATGTTTGTTGCGACACTCACCCCAAAACCTTAGTCCCTCCATTTCATCTCCGAAGATTCATCCACTCACTTGTAAATCCATTCCTCTTCTTCGTTCACCTTGGGTACCTTCTAACATCAAATTCCATCTTTATACTTAGGCTAATCTCAGCGTAAGTATAGGGGGGACCCGAGTCCCTGTGATTTCTCCACTCATCTTTTCTTGCCTTTATACTTAGATTCTTTCTAACCTAAGTATAGGGGGAGCCCCCTCTTAGTTCCTGTATATTCCTATATACTTAAATGGACCTATGGACTTGTATCATCTAGTGCTATGAGGACATAGCAAAGTTTAAGGATAGGGGGGTATACCGTATATACAATTTACATACTTTAGCTATAATCTGAAAATTTTGAAAAATTTAAAACTTTTTGGCTAAAGTAAAATTCTTTGGACTAAGAGAACTCAAATGATTTCACGGTTTTTCTATACTATGTTACACTATTGTGATAAAAATCTTTTCGAAAATGATTTAAAAAAATGAGTTTTCTTGTTTTGAAAAATCTTTTGAAAATGTTTTGAAAATCTTTTATTTGTGTGACATGGTTTTGAAAATCTTTTATCAAGGAAAGTTGAGTCTAACCTGTGTTTTAACTTTAAAACTAAAATCCATAAAAATGAGCTAAATTCAAAAAAAAAATGTTTTTGAATGAAGGAGTTGGATTAAACCTCTACTCTTACACTTTCACCCAAGATCTGAAATGTTCAAGGAAACTTGATTTATGAGGTCTTTGAGATTTGCGGTTAACCAGCCTTAGTCATCAGGGTCATAGACTTAATCATCCACATTCCCCTAGGTCTCTAGATTTGCATGCTATATTCCATGCTTAGTCTCAGACTTAAAGAATCTGATCAGCACATCACATGCACGACTGCGGTTTTTGATTGAGATGAGTTGACTTTTCACCTGAGGAAGTGGGACGAGGGATTCGAGTCTGGATTTGATCTAATGATGCTCGAGGATGGGATAAAATCTTTGAAGGCTTCATGAAACCTGAGTGTCAGCAATTTAGCCAGTATGAGAACTTGGTTCTTATACTAATCTCTTGTTATTGACCTAAGTGCCTGGGTGTAAAATATGTAAAAAAATGTTGATCAGTGTGCGCCAACTCTTGGTAAAAGCAGTGGAGCTAGCCAAAAATTATACAAGTCAATGAAATTCAAAGAAAAGCTCTCATTCCACAAAGGCAAATATCAAGGAGCTTCCACCAAAGGCGAGCGCTCCCAAACTTTTCAAAGTGTCCACTTGGACCACCGCTATTAGGACCAGGAGTCGGGATTGCACCAAAAAAGGGCTCTGCATCGTAAATGCTACAAGTCTGGGTGTCGAAGGTACGATAGGTGCTCAAAAAAGACACACCCCGGTGTACTCCCAGGAAAACAAGTGCAGACGGCTCCAACTTCTCTTGACGGACGCACTGATCAACACCAAAAAATGTGTTGCGTAAAAGGCACTAGAGAGAATCCTTGTTCCAATGAGAGGGAGAGAAGAAATGACACAATCCTATGCCCTCCATCAACTGGCCTTCCATCTACACTTTTAAGTCTAACAACTAAAGAGACGGTGGAATGAATGCAAGATTGGATTTATTCACTAGTGTTGAGGATTGGGTCCTTAGGAGAATTTCTTGGACCAAGACTTTGGGTGAAGATTTGACTCTACTCTCAGAATTGCAGTCAACACTAAATGTCATATCCTTTAGATTATATGTACATCAGAGAAAGTCTAGAGAATTAGAGGAATTGGGTACCTCTTGATTAAGGCTGGGTTGAACTCAAGAATTTTGAATCTCTAAAATTAAGTCGACTTGAGCAGATGGCATCCTGTATTCACATGCACAAGGGGGTTAATCCAACGTAGTCATTTTTTTTGATGCTCGAGGACGAGCACGGTTTAAGTATAGGGGGTGATGAAACTCGATTTCATCATCATAATTTCCCATTATTAACCCCCTTGCTTAAGCTTAGTGTCAATAAAACCCAGTTAATGTCCTGTAATTATCAGAGTCTCAAATAAATTAAAAATCACAAAAAAATGGCAAAATTAAAATCTGTGGTATTTTTAACCTTAAAAATACCCTTAAAAATATTTCGGGCCTTTGTTTTGTTTCATCTCCAGTTTTGGTCAACATGAAACTTGTAGATCTCGTCAAGACCTACAACTTTCATGTTTTGAGTTTTCTCAAATTCGGCCAAAATACCCCTCAAAAATCAAAATTATGCTCGCAATAATCTGATTGGGCCACGTGGCCCGTTCTGGGTGAGCCACGTGGCCCGCTTCTTCTTGTCTCATCCGCCACCATCCCTGGCCGTTGGATTTTTCTTTGAATCCAACGGTCCAGTTGTGTCCACGTCCTCCCTTTCTTCCCAGCCATCGAATAATCATCAGGGCTCCATCTGCACCGCACGTCCGCGCTTAACCTCCAGAACGACACGTGTCGTCCTCCGCGGCCCTCCGATCTCCTCGATCACCTCCGTTCATTCCTCAGTCACCATTAACTGTCCGATTACTCCCTGGATGTCATCTCAGCCGCTCGCTTGCACCTCACCCGCAGTGCACCACGTGGCGTCTTCACACCCCTTCGATCGCACTCCAGATCTTCCATCTGAGCTGCTCAATCCGCCCTCTGTTCCTAACCGCTCGATCAACTCCAGCAACCCATCTAGGCCGTCCTTTAGAGCCTCGTTCTCGATACGCCACGTGGCTCAATCGCTGCCTCTCGATCATATCGGTCGAGATGTAATCTCACCCGCTCTTCAGCGCTCAAGTGGTAGCCGTTGGATCTCCATATCCAACGGTCAGGCTCCGTCGTCTACCTCCAGACCCCCCTCTCTTCCCACTTTCTACAGCTCGCGCACACCTCTCCCCTTTCTATTTTCTTCGCCACTCCAGCCATCATCTCAACTCTCCAACCATCCCACGATCTTCGCCACTCAACCATCTCCCTCGCGCATCACTCCACGATCCGCGAAGACCTTCCAGTCGGCCCACAACTCCCTCATGAACCACGCCGACCACCTCCATGACCGGCCACCTTCCCCTTCAAATACACCGCCTCCCTCACCGTTACAGCCCGTCCACCTTTACGAGGGGAGTGGCCTAGCCGTCCTCTGCCTCCCTGTGATAGGGGGAGGCGAAGAGATCGAGCGAAGATGACTGTCTTCCCCGGTGAGACCCGCCACCGTCATCAGCGTCGTCGCGGCGCCATCGCGTCCGCTCGAGCTGCTCCAAGTTGCTGCTGGAGTTCAGCGATGACCAGGGCTCCACATCGGAGTCCGCCCCCAAGCTGCGCTCCGCCCCAATCGCCGGTAAGTCTCCTTCTCTGTTCCTTTGCATTGTCTTTGTCTTTTACTTATTTAATTAGGCTTCGTGAATCAATTTCGCCCTCCGTTGTTCACTCATTTAGCTCTGCCGCACCTCCCCTTTCTCGCACAACCTTCCGCTCATCTTCTCCCTCCTCTAAACCCTATTTTCTCCGCTCCCTGAGCTCCTCCGCCACCCACGGCGGAGGAGCTCCGAGCTCCCATTTTCTCCGCTCCCTGAGCTCTCAACCATTCACGCATGCACTTCTATTGTTGTTTCGGCTATGTGTCTAACGCTGCAGGTCTTCGTGAGCTTTAATGGCCGGAGCCCGATCGGAGCAGACTTCATCGACCTCGCAGTTCCTATCCGAGCTCCGACGAGCGACGCCAGACAGCCCTGGATCTTCCCCGTGTTCCCCGCTTCATCGACGATCTCTCCGTGAGCTCGGGGGAGGTTCACCGTGCCTAGAATGGAGCGGCGGAGGAGGAGCTCCTTCACCGAAGCTCCGAACTCGCCGCCAGCTGATGCTCGAGGACGAAGTACAGTAACCATTGGATGGTCTCTCACAGCGACCATCCAACGGCTCAGATGAGGCCATGCAATCAACGTCAACCATGTTGGATCTTTGAAGATCCAGCGGCCTACAAGAAGCCACGTACATGACTCCAGTAGCCATCGGATCCTCGAAGATCTGATGGTTTAGAAGCAGCCATGTCTCCAGGGGTGCTTTCACCAGTAACCCTTGGATCATCACGATCCAAGGGCTGACATTCAGCCACGTGGCGACGCCAGAGCCTTTACCGAGCCTTAGACTCCGAGCATCCAGGCTTGGGATGTCTGAGCTTACCCCGAGCCTACAGCGAGTCCGAGCCTCAGCCGAGCCTAGCCGAAGCTATTCCGAACCTCTGCCGAGCCTGACTCCAAGCCTGGATAGCACGTGCATCGCACGTGCATCGTACAAGCTACTCTGGGAAATTTGCAGAAACGCCCACGAAGTTCTTCAATATTGCAAAAAGGTCCCTGCGCGTGTGGTTTATTTAAAGGGGAGGTCCCATAACTTATTTTTATTGCATTTTAGTCCCTCCCAGGGACCTTTTTGTAGTTATCTTTTCATGTTTTCTTTCAGTTATGCCCTTGCTTTCCTTTATGCATATCTTGAGCTACATATGTCCAATTGAGTTGATTTCAGTTTCATTTTAAAGCTGGTTTGATGATCTTGCTAATGGCATGCTTAATTGTTGTTTTGGACACAATGAATTTTGATGTATTATTTTGATAGCTATGTGTCTCTTGTCACTTAATCTATGCCTTGTTCGAATTGAGTTCATCACCTTAACTAAATCTGGAATTGACTTGTTGACTATTTTGCTCATTGATTTGTATCTAGGGCATAATTCCATTGCATCGCATTGCATTTACTTGCATAATAAAAAAAATAAAAAATGCATGTTGAAGTTCTTTAATGCATTAACTTGTGTCTGCATTCATAATTTGACCTATATTCTTCTTCAACTCAACACTTAGCTAAATAGACTTAAATCCGATTAATACGAGAGAGGCTCGTGTCCCTGAGTTCGACCTTGGTATCTTACCAAGTAAAAAAATAATCATGATCATCTCATTTTGATCTATCATACCAATATTTAAATGAGATGATCTCTTTGATGAACCCAACTCGGCCCGACTACGATGATGATTCAGAGTGCTAAAAACACTCTCTTAAAGGGTCGATTTTACGGCTTATCAGGAATGAAGGTCAACCCTGCTAAGGTGGATGTGATCAAGAAACTTGAGCCACCAACCAACGTCAAGTCAGTGAGGTCATTCTTAGGGCATGTTGGATTTTATCGAAGGTTTATCCCAGATTTTTCAAAGATCGCCGACCCACTAACTGAGCTCCTAGGAAAAGACACCGAGTTTATCGTGAATCACTGGTGTCTAGAGGCCTTCGAGCTCCTGAAAAAGAAAATATGTGAATCGTCGATATTACAATCCTCGAATGGTCTCTTCCCTTCGAGATCATGACCGATGCATCGGATTTTGCTGTCGAAGCGGAACTTGGACAAAGAAGAGATGGAATTCCTTATACGATTCACTACGCGAGCAAAGTGTTGGATCCTACACTGAGAAATTATACAGTAACTGAAAAGGAAATGCTCGTGGTTGTTTGGGCCCTTGAAAAATTCAGATCATACATATTGGGCTCCAAGGTGACAATCTTCACAGATTACACTGCAATTAGATATCTTATGGATGAGAAGGATGCTAAGGCACAGCTTTTGAGATGGATATTGTTAATCCAGGAGTTTAATTTGGAGATCAAGGATAAACCTGGAATAAAGAATGTTGTTGCTGATCACCTTTCCCGAATTGAGCAAAATGATTATCCTGACATTGGACCAATTAAGGAGACTTTTCCAGACGAATCAGTTTGCATTATTGATTCATCCCCATGGTATTCCGACATAGTGAACTATCTTGTCTCCAAGAAGGCTCCCTTTGGTTGGACCAAGAGAATGATTGATTGATTAAAGTCTAATTCGAGAAAATACCATTGGGACGATCCTTTCCTTTTCTACGAAGGACCGGATTGTGTATGGCAAAGATGTATTCCTCAGGAGGAATATCAGAGTGTCCTCACATATTGTCATTCTCTCGAGGCTGGAGGACACCATTCGGGAAAGAGAACCATGCACAAGGTACTCCAATATGGATTTTACTGGAAGACCTTATTTAGAGATGCTAATGAATTTGTACGGTCATGCCAGATTTGCCAAAGGATGGGAGGGACGGTTGGATATAGAAATGAAATGCCCATGCAACCAATGATTTTTTGTGATGTTTTCGATGCTTGGAGGATTGATTTTATGGGTCCCTTTCCCAACAGCAATGGATTTGAGTACATCTTGTTAGCGGTTGATTATTTATCAAGACGGGTAGAGGTTATTCCAACCCGAACTGCAGATAGCAAAGCCGTCCGTAAGTTTATCAAGGATAATATCATTGCAAGGTTCGGGATACCAAAGGTTTTGATTTCTGATGGAGGTAGCCACTTTGTGAACAAGGAGATAAGATCTTTGGCTAAGGAGTACAAATTTGAGCATAGAATAGTCAACCATATCATCCACAATCTAATGGAATGGCAGAGGTTTTTAATAGAGAGGTGAAGGGTATTCTTCAGAAGTTGGTTCGTCCATATAGGAAGAACTGGTCGAAATTGTTGGACCAAGTTCTATGGGCCTATAGGACAGCCTATAAGACTCCACTCGGTACTTCACCTTTTAGGATGATCTATGGCAAACCGTGCCATCTACCTGTAGAATTAATTCACAAATCAGAATGGGCGATAAAAAAATTGAATTGGAGTTGTCACCTTGGGAAACTATGTCGAGACTTAAATCTGAATGAGCTAATTGAAATCTGAAACCGAGCATACGACAACAGTGTAATTTATAAAGACAAGGTCAAGAGATGGCATGATAGACACATTCGAGATAAGACCTTTGTCCCAGGGGAGAAAGTGTGGTTATTTAATGCTCGGTTAAAGATTTTTCATGAAAAACTGAAATCAAAATGGGCGGGTCCTTACATTGTCATCGATGTGCATACCAATGGAAGTGTAGATATTGCTGAACTCAAAGATGATGCACAACCTTTCTCAGTAAATGGACAGTTGCTGAAGACATATATTGAATCACCCAAAGAGCAGACAGTTCAAGTTCAGTTCATCAATTTCACGCAGAGCGAGGACATTGATGATTCATCAGATCAGTCCCACCCTCCATCCCGACAACATCGATCTCCTTGTATAGCTTCTTCCTCTACTTAGACCAAGGCCTAAGTATAGGGGGAAACCGATGCCATCTGTATATACCATTTCTCTCATCACACTTCTCCTTCCTGATCACTCCATTTCCACCCTTCTCCTATACTTAGGCTGACCAGAGCCTAAGTATGGGGGAACCGACACCCACCTGTATATACTGTCCTCATTTACATATCCTGACCGCCTCTTTTGTGCTCGTCTTCTATACTTAGACTGTTCACAAGTCTAAGTATAGGGGGGCGAACAATTGTATATAAATTTTTCACTCTCTACCGCTTAGCCCGAGCTATGTCTTCTTTTCACTTCTTGTGCTCTGAGGACACAGCACTCGCTAAGTATAGGGGGGGTCTGTATATATACTTTGTATATATTTTACCCATATCTTGTACTTTCGCGTAAGTCTATATGGATTTACGGGGTGGGTAATTAATTTGAAAAAAAATCCCTTGCATAAAAGAAATATGTCTGCATTTCACAGACCTTCACTTCATCCAACATCACATTCATTTGCATCTGTGAAAAGTCATGGGGTTCTAAACCGAGTTACGAGCAGAAACCGAGAGTGGTTTGGACTTGACCTTAATCCACCTAATTTTCAGAGGAACTTCACCGAGAAATAGGATTTTAGAAACTTCAAGTCTTTGACTTAATTCTTTGAGCTCCACATGACAATGTGTGGCATTTGACTCTTAGTGTCTAACCTGGTCTCTTCATTCTGGGTACAACTCTGGAATAGGGAATTAATTTGTACTCTCACACTATGCACTTAGCTCAACTCAGACAGGATGTTGGAAGACTGTGTGAGTTTCTTTTCTGGTAGCGTGGAAATCTAAAGGCTGGAGTACGGGTTGAAATAAAGCTTCGGAAAAGGGATGGACGAGTGGGCACAATTTTTCCTAAGACCCAAAAAATGTACGGAACAAAAAGATTCTATATCCGTAGGGGCACAACAAGATCCAAGCAGAACCACCAAAAATTCCAAATACAAAGAAGCAACTACCAAATAAAATCTGACCAAAAAGGTCCAAGCTTCAAGAAACCTGCAGATATTGGTGGAGACTCGGCTACACTGGCCATCTTCACAAGGAGAGGTCACTACACTAGCCACCCTCCAGTTCTTTTCCCCTTCTTCTATCTTCTCCCCCCAATTCGAATGTGAACACAGCGCGACAGACCTTAGAAGGAAATACCTGACTCCCCGAGGATGAGATACTGGAGAGGAGAGGAGCATGGTAGTCCGGCATCTTGGATGGGAAGAGCTAAAATCTTTCACACACATAAGTCGGTTGTTCAATGTTAATAGGGTATACTTTGGGAAGAGGATTGATCTAAGATGACTTCTGAGCCGAAACTGATACAATGATGTGGAGAACTTGAAGGCTGTTGATTTTAAAATTCTAAGTCTCACAGAGGTTCCGACACACAAATAATCCAAAGGTCGAGTTTAGTTTCACTTTCACTTTCAGTTCATGGTCTTGGTATGGAACCCAATATCCTTTCACCTCATGGCATGTCTTTTTGATGCTCAGGGACTAGCATGGTTTAAGTATAGGGGGATGATGAATCTCAGATTCATCACTCTAAAACTCATTTATTAAGCTCAAATCCCTCAAAATCATCAGCATTTCTGCATTTATTCTGCATAATTAGCATTCATGCATGTTTTCATAAGAATTGCATTTTATCCATTATGTTTGCACAGATTAAGAAGCCAAAAATCCCAGCCAAAAATGACATGTAAATAACCAAAATTCCCTGATTTTTAACTCATTCATGATAACTCCAAATGATCCAGAACTACCTCCACTATGTACATATCACTAACAAGAATAAATGAAAAATACACAAAAAAATAATTAACCTAAATAAGTGGACCAAAAACCCAAACCCTAAATTCAGGATTTCCGGACTAAAAGCCCCATATCTTCCGCATCCAGTGTCCGTTGATCCTACTCACTTTTGAACTAATGTACATTCAATTACCATCAAAACAAGACCAAGTTCAAGTGAATCGGAGCTCATATGTGAAAGTTGGGTTTTGGGCCTCTTCTATACATTGTATATTTAGCAGTTTTTGAACTGATATTTTATGTACATTTTAACCTATTAATAAAAATCCAAAAAATTAGATTAAGGTGTCTTTATTTACCTTTGATTTTTCCACATTTTTCCGGATTTTTATTTGGTTTAAAAATGATAAAAAAATACAAAACCCAAAAATCAAGGTATTCTATGTACATGGGATACCCCAAAAATATCACGTTGTGCATTTGATCAATTTTGGTTTTGATGTCTTCATAAAAATAGTAGATCTCATCGAGTCGAGCATTTTTCATGAAGGAACCTTTGTGATCCGAGGTCATTTGCTATTTATTTCTGATTTTACGATATCTTTATCTGTGGATTTTTCTGGTGCTGACACGTGGCAGCCCCTAGGGCCGCCACGTGTCAGCCATTTTTGGCCTTTTTATATATTCGTTTAATAAAAAATAAAAAATAATATTAATTAATTAATTAATTAAAGCCACCGCACTTGCATCGCACATACCCTCCAAGCACGTGCTCCGCACGTGCCCCCTACCTCCACTCTCAGCCACCACGTGGCCCATCTTGGGCCATCCAATCATCGCCTGATCGGACGGCCCAGGAGTCGCCTTCAGCCTCCCAGCACCTCCCCCATTATGGTGCCACCCGCCTCCCTGATTTCTCCGCCGTTGACCTCACAACCGTCGCCCCGATCTCGCAACGGCTAACCATCTCCGCGTCTCCCTCCGCCAACCTCCTCTGCATCTCGCGACTCCTTCCATCACTGGTCGTCCTACTCATCGCAATCCTATTTAAAGGGCATCGCCACCCCCGACTCCCCTATCCACCGTTCACCCCAAGAATATCCTCTTCAGGTAATGATAGACCGAGCCTCCTTCACGGTGCGATGTGAGGACATCGCCCTCGTCACAGCAACATCTCCAGGTCGCTGCTCCGCTCTGGCGTGCATCGCTGTTGAGCCCTCTCCGCCCAGGTATCTCCTCGTTCGCTTCACCTCATCTTCTCCATCTCCGATCACCCGCCTCCTCGCCTCCGCTATTCGAACCCCCTCCTCGCCTCATCTCGGTCATCTTCTTCATCTACTTCGCCCGCTATCTTTTCCGCCCAGACGGTCAATAGCACGCTCGTCTCTGCCACGTTGTCTTTTTCACCGCCACGACGCTCTGCCGGTAGGACCCTCCTCCGCAACAGCTCCGGTCGACGCCATAAGCTCCGAAGTGCCGGAGCTCTGCCTGACCCCCGTCGTCCCTCGTCAACACCGCCTACAACGTACGCCTCTCCACCCAAAGCTACGCCACCATACGTCATCATCGACTCCATAGAAATCAGCGACGACGCATCGACTTTGCTGGCCACTTCGTTCAACGCCACATCTTCATCAACGTACGGATGCTCCGTTTCTCCTTCGACGACCGCTGGTCGTGTGTCGGCCAAACGCCAGACGTCCGATCATGAAGATCCTCTAATCTTGATCGTCCATACGCCAGCCATCCAGAGCGTTGGATCGAAATTTCATCGACGATCCAGATCTATGCCCGAGCCTACTTCCAAACCAGCCATCTAAGCCAGAGCCTCGGGTCTCATCCGAAGCACATGTGCCTGACACGTGGCAGTCCAGCCGACCCTTGCCCCGAGCCTGCTTCCGCACGTCCGCATCACATGGCGTGGGGGTAAATTACAGTCATGCCCCTGGCCTTCTTCAAATTTACTCAGTTGACCCCACCGACCAAGGTCATGAGCACCGCACGTGACTCCTTGGAAAAATTGCAGAAGTAGCCCACCGGTATCAGTAATTGCAAGTAGGTCCCCTTGGCATTTTCATTGTTTATTTTAATTACTTATTTTGCAGAAATATCCATGTATTTCCCCTCAGTTTTAAACCTGCATATTTCATCATTTTATTTATCCAAAAATAGCATTGTTTTCCTCATGAAATTCTCTATATTTTGACATATTGTGGACATTTTTCTGATCAATGGTTAATTAATAATTAACTATTTTGTGAAAAATTGCATATTTTGCCCATATTATGCTCTTAAATTTGCCATTGATTAACCGTTGCTCTAAAAATCTCCAAAAAATCACATATTGTAGAATTAATTGTGCTTGACATTGTGCCCACAAAGATTTGCATTTGTATGCATAGATTTCCCTTTAAAAGTCATTTTGCATATTTCAATATTTGATTTTTAGTAGGTATTAAATCCCACATTTTTGAGCTTTAGGATTATTTTGAGATCAATCACCTAGTGATAGATCTAAAATATTTTTTCCTTGAAAATAATTAGGTTTAATATTTATTAAAATTAAATATTGAAATTCATTCTATTTATATTTAAAAATTCATAAAAAAATATTCATATTGCATAAAAAATTCAAAAAAAAATACAGTGCATTCATTTCATCATATTTTGCATCGTGACCAAGTTTCATATTTTTCGGACATTGTTTGAATGTAATTGACATTTTAGTCTCTAAAATAGGCCAATATTGCATATTGCATCCTTTATTGCATTAAAAATTAAAAAAAAGACCACCATGAAATCTGTGCACGAATTTTGATAGACATAATTCTAAGTTGTTCCTTTGCCTCCTTGTGTTCGACCTTGGGACTTGCCCAAGTAAAATAAACATAAAACCACGTGATTAAAAATTGCTTAAATTATTGTGTGGTTATTTTATTGACCGATTCTGATTGTCGCCTACAACGCACGACAAATCATTTCAACACAAACGATAAATACACATCTTTTAACAAGCGCAATTTCGGACTCATCAATTCCCCCTCTCTAAACCATCTCCTTTGGTGTTTATTTCTCGTGAAGAATACGTCGGAACTCATGAGATGAGATCAGAAGATTCACCGCTTGGATCATCAACATGGATTGCGAGGAGCACGCATTTCATCAATGTGCTCGCAGGTGTCTACTTTGTCGGATCGGGCTGTAGATAGGAGGTCTCTTCTTTTAGAGACTCAATCACAACCATGCTTCAAGAGGTAACTTTAATACATGTTTGTGGTTTATATGAAAAGATCCGAGAAGTATTCTCGGATCATGTGGCTTCATCATTTTTAAATTTTTATATTTTGTTGGCACAAGCAACTAGTGTGACTAGTCACTCCCGATCGCATATGATGTGATCGTCGCGCTTCATGATTCTCTTAAGGTTCTTCACATATCCTTCAGGTGTTAGCGTAACCATAGGTTGAAGGTTTCAGATATGATCCATAAACCTAAGATGATAGGGGAATAAATTTGTTTTACAATTTTTCTTTGCATTTCCCATAGACCTATTTTATGTGATTTTTTCAGCTCGTTTAAATGTGTTTAAATAGAAATTATCATTTGTATTTTCTTTTTCCTTTAAATAAGAAAATCGTGGGACTTGAGTTTGCATGATTTGGAATCTGTTTGCTCAAATTATGATCATTTTAGTGAACATGTATCCACTATTTTGGGGATGGCAAATCTTGATGTAATTAAAGAGTTAGTTATGATTTTAATTCGACTAGAAATGCATGAACATCATATGGTTCTGCTATAAATCGAATTGTCAAATCATATAAATTAATTTGCATGATTTGAATTTTATTTGATCAAGTAATACCAATTTCAGTAATTATATGTCACTGTTAGAATACATACTTGATCACAAATCTTGTGCTTGTCATTCAATAAAATTAATGGAAATTAATGGTTAATTTCCTGAAATAATAATTGATGAGTATTTATAAAATATTTAATGATGATTATTATTTTCTTGAATGGCATTGCCTTAACCAAAAATGATAAGATAATTGATCTTGATCACAATTGGTTACATCAATTCCAACAAATATAGTTGCCTGAATAGGATTGGGGATTTGTTTAGCAAATCTTCTTATAATAGTATTCAAAAATGTTTTAATGAATATTATATGGTATAACTTAGGTTGAAATATCGGTTATTATCTAAATACAAAATGATCATATCACATTATCCCGACATTAGGTAGATATGTTGTCTTAGTCGGGGATCGATGGGGTAGCAGGTTGCTCCGTGAGCGATCTGTCCCACATCATGTGCATACTTGCCATGACAGCAAGGAAAGGATAATGTCTGAAGAGATAATAATGTATTTTTCTAATTATTAAAATTTAAGTAATACGTATTTTGAGATTATACCATACTTCAAGTAACAATCAAAATTGTTTCTTATTTAATTGATTAGATTAATAATTGATTTAATATGATTAAATGAATTACATTCAGTTAAAACACTTTATTATGAACAGAATTGTTATTTCCCTTCGAATAATTGATTATGTGGATATGATTCATAATAATTAATTAAAATTTGAATGGGATATAGAGGATCGCATAAGTGACATCCATGGTCTCTCATCAGGCGAAGGGTTATATCGCCAGGGATTATATGTAGGAGATGCATGTCCGAAGTGATAGCTCCTGCATAAAAGCGCATCTGGATTGGGCTCTTTTCTTCTTGAAAGAGTAAGGCCATATGCGTAGTGACCCCAACATCACGTCGTCAAGTTATTAGGGTGATATTGGTTTGCGGATAGTGAGTTCTATTTATGTTGATGGTTGGTTCAATTAACAACGGGTCAATATACCTTAGGGGTGGTGGACTCAGGTGTTAAAGACCGAATTGAGAAATGAAAGTTGGACTTGTAAGGTAGAATGATTTCTCTCTTCTTTTTATCTGAGTTACAGATTCACATATTATTGGGATGTAACAAAGGTAAGAAGGAGGTCTCAGATATTTCTTGCGATATAATGGAAAGTATATCTCTTACTTTGAAAGTGAATAAGGAAATGAAGTTTCAGAGTTTGCAAGGCAGGACAACTTTGATATAAAAATTCCTAAAAGTAAAATATGTATATACATTAAACCCACTCAATACTATACTCAATAATAACCACTAAATTATCATGAATTGGTTTTGTGTACTTGTAGTTGGACATATGATGTATGTGGTTGCAATGTGCAAGTTTCCTCATAATAATGAGAAATAACAAATAAATAGACAATAGGACAACAACCTTGGATTTGTAGGTCTCTATATTCTTGATCTTTCATTGGCTGTGCTTTGGAAGTATCATATCGATGATGATCGTAATTATCGAAGATAGTTATAAAATATAAGAAGATGTTTTGGCATGCACATGTGCTCTTGACATTTAATCATGACTGACATGGTTCACTGCATTATGCAGAGTGGTGGTTCCATAAGAGAAGATGTACTCAAAATGTTTGAGTACCTGCCTGAACCAAAGTATTTAAGAGTTAAGGTGGATGTAGATATGATGAATGTCATCATTCTACTATCTATATTCAAGTCATACATGAAGCTTCATAATATTCATATTTTATGAATTGAATGCAGCATATATAAATTGAAATACTCTTATGTTGAAATCTTTTGAGTTCAATATAAGAGATCCTTTGTCGTCAGCAATAGTTGTTTATAGATGAAGGGAGCATAGTGGAAGCATGGGTCTGATCCAAGTAAAAAGAAAAGTCAAAGAGCTGACTATATTTCTGTGACTTCCATATGACATCCAAGGAGTTGGATGAATGCCAATACTGCAATAAGCCGATGTACTAATAGTATGACTATCTAGGCTCCTTGGAGAAGGACTCATATATTGCATCGGAATAATCCACATTTGATCATTGAAATTGACTTGCTTATTAGATAAGATTAAAGTCTAATAATTGTGTCTCGTTCATCTAATAACACTTTAAATTGGTTGCATATGTTTTATAAAAGTAAAAAAAATGATATTAAGGTTTAATAGTCATCCACATTAATATTGATGCAATTGTTGCAGCGATCTCTATTGGATAGTCAAACTTCACATTTTCAATGGGAGAGCCCATAGTCTTAGAGAATGTCTCTATGACCTATATATTAGAATACATTCATTGTTTATTTTCTAAATATTAGAAATAAACATGAATTATGGAATAAACCTATCATAAAGAGTTATGATGGATATATTTTAGAAAGTAATCTAACATCTAGAGGACTCTGCTCAAATAGAAAATTAATGAATGGTTCATTAACATGTCTAAATACTGGAAAATTAAACCTTAAAAGATTGATAGGAGGATGAAGATCATTTGACAATGGAATCAAGTCTTGGACATAAATCGATTAATGAGATCAATAGACTAGTAAGATATTGAACTTTAGATTGTCTAAAGGTTCAAAACTTCCTTACTTTTGAATAGATATTCAAAGTAAAATGTCTGATGCACCCTTCACTACGATTGGTGTAAGATGCATAGGTATTCAAGTTCTCATACATATCGATGTATGTGAACCATTTATATCATAATAAAAATTAATGATATGTGATATCAATTAATGATTTGTGATATGAGATTTCTTCCATTCACCTTAGAAACCTTTCAAATGTTCAAAGATTTCACAATTTTGATTTAGAACTTAAGATTGAAGGAAGATGGACTGAATTTGATCTAAACCTAGGTAGCATGTACCTATTAGATGAATTCATGGAATACCCTGTGGAGAAAGGAATATCATTCCTATCTCACACCTCCTAATACACCTAAATTCAATAGATTTGTAGGGAGATACTATTGGATCATGTCTGACACGATTCGATCAATAATGAATTTTAGCATAATTACCTCTTAGTTTTCAGGTATATATGTAGTAGAGACTACAATATATATCCTCAATAAGATTACATGCATGTAAGCTGGAATCAAGCACTAGAGAGTGCTACTTTATTAGGAATATAAAGGATGGTATTAGATACCCACTTTATGGCCTTGAGATTCTTAAAAGATTTCATATCTAAGAATATGATTCTTAGAGGATGACTCTCTTGATAATCAAGATGAAAATAGAGTAAAGGAACTCATTGAATCTTGAGATCATAATGAGGCTCCTTAAAATGGAAACTAAAAGGATAATTAAAGATGAAACACTTATACCTCTTCAAAAGAATTTTGAAGATGGATTCCATGTGTTAATTAAGTTTGACAATGATCTGACTTCATATGGTGAAGCTGCTGAGGATCATGACATGTAAAGATGGATGTTAGCAATAAAGTCTAAGGTAGACTATATGGACCTTCGAGCATCCACTTATATGGGTAAGACTCGTTAGGTGTAAATGGATCTTCAAGATAAAGAGGGAACTTGATGAGAAGGTAGAGACCTTCAAAGCATAGCTCGTATCCACAAGATACACATCGAATAGAAGACATTGCTTGTGATGAGACTTGCTCTCCAGTGACCAATCTTAAACCCATCATAATATTGCTAACTATAGATATACAACCTGACTTCGACAACTACAAGGTGGAAGTCAATATTGCATTCATCTATGAATACATCTCTGAGTATAATCGTATGAAATAGCCACTTGACTTGATAGTTGAGGAACGTAAAGTGTGCAAGAGAACCCCATCGATGGACTCAAATAAGCTTCTTGTAGTTGGAACATAAGATTTAGTGAAATTATAAATGTTATGATTTCAGATAGAATCTTGATAAGTCATGTGAAGCTTAGAGGGAGTGCCATTGTGTTCATCGTGCTAAAATGTAGATAAAATCCTAATCATTTGGAATGATATAAGGATTATAATAAGTGTTTTATAATATGGTTGCTCCATATCTTGAGATATGATATTAAGGATACCTCTTAGATCATAGTTTTGAAGATGTTCAGAAGCAAAGAGAAGAGGGTATTGGGATCGTCACACTAGCAGTACACCTTGGACATGTTTCATTTTTGAAGAAAAAAAATCAAATAAAGGCTTCCTTGCCATAAGATATGGTATTGACGTATATGAAGGGATAGCACCTCAAGGAGTTGAGGAAGTGAATTCTACAATTGCTTGCCCTTGTATATAAGTAACTTAAAGCATGGTGTGTGTTGTATGTGTACAAAAGTCAAATGTCTCCCATGTATTTGGAGTAATAAACTGTAATCCTGCTATGAAGATAAAATACTTGCTTGCAGTAATTAAAACACCTTCAAAGATGACAAGACTTTAGAGATAGTAATCTCAAAGTAATATCTTCAAGAACTTAAGACTATATATAGTTATCTAAAAGGATCTTAAACTGCAGATACCTTAGGAGATAGAGATCTCCAGGAATAAGGCTATTCTGATAAGGATAAGAGAAATTACATGTTTTTTATAATGATTATTGAGTTATAGTTCAAAGACACTATAACTACTTTAATAAAATTGAGTATTGGTTGCATAAGATGCAACATTCGCATTGGATGCGAGCACGGTTACTAGGATATATACAAGTACTGTAAAAGGACTTGGCATAGTCTCTCGGGAAAAAAGTAACTGATTAGCTTACCTAGATATAATAAATAGCTTATGATTATCTCATGAATGTGGGTTTAAATATTATCCCCTTAATGGCTCTTAGGACTAGTGAGTGATTGTTGGACAAGCGACCACATGGCGAGACATTATGTGATAAATGTTATTGCAAATATCATTTCCTGGTCTGAAATAAAGATTATTTAATTTGCATAATAGGTCCCTTAGTACAATTATGGTTATGCACCATGGTCATCTTAATGATCATACAGTTGTTGATTCAATTGTTGAATCACAAATCCGGTGCTTGGATGAATATCTAAAGAGTTAGATTAAGGACTCATCAAGCACCATCAAATGATTGTTTAGAGAGGATCTCCATCTTGAGTAGGAGATAGTAATCCTTTCTTTAATGGGCAGATATCTGACCGACCTCTTGGTACATGTCATGTTCATGGAAATAGAGATTTAAAGGTGTTAGAGGAGTTAGGTCAATTGACTTAATGAGATCAAGATAACCAACAACCTATGTCGTATGTTGTCACCATATAGACATGCATCCTCTGACTGAGACAAATGTATTGCTATAAGTCTAAGTGTGTGTATTTTAAAGAACGATAGGTTGATGGCCTAATAAAGGTCTATACACTAGCATGTTGGTGTGCATACAAGGGCATATAAATAATACGATCTCTCAAAGGGATCATACATGTGCATTTACTGAATCGGAAGACATAAGCTCACTCATGAGATAATGGAAATCAAATTCCGTGCAAGGTCATCTCACTTTGGAAGCTTGACTGAATTTGTAGGTTTAATATGTGCTTTTGGAAAGTATATGATCAATACCTGGGCATGATATATGCTTTTGCAAAGTATATGATCAATTCCAACTTCCAATGATCAAATGAGAAACTTAGTGATAAAACACTGAAGAAGACAATCTAAATAAGATCTAAAACTTCAAGTTTATTCTAGGTCTTCCAGTAAGCAGGATTTACATGTATTAGGAATACCGGAGGGTAATGTGATCATAAACGATTATCTAACCATCACGCTTCCATTCTGAGGAAGTGATGAAACAAGTATGGATTTTAGTGACTCCTCTTACAAGGGAAGTAATTTAATCCTTGTCCAAATGTTGGACGGTGATCTGATTGTGATTCAGATACAATGAGAAGATTAGATTTACGGATTTGATTTAATTAAACATCTATGGGTGGTCCCTGAGATCTGGATTTTAGATGTGATCTCAATATCCAAGTCATTATACGTGAATGTACAATCACCATGTCCTTATCTCCAAGTATTTGCAGAGAAAGCACATTATTCTTGAAAGAGTTCAAGGATAATTTCATTGTTGATAATGTATATGAGCATTGAGGAAAATTAATAGTTAAATGTGATTTAATTATCATGAATAATATGAATTTGATTCATATTATTTGGCCATATCTTGAGAGATATCTAAGATATTTAAATGTGATTTAATTATCAAAGATGTGATTAATGTGAATGTGATTCATGTTATTTGGGCACATGAAAAGAGTCACATGGATAATAAAATGTGATTTAATTATCAAACATGTGATTAATGTGGATATCTCTTTTCATAATAATCATGGATATTATAAATATGATTTATACTATGTTGGATAGATTTAATTGTAAATAGAATTATAAATTATATGTTGTTATGAATTGGATTCATAGTAAACAGTTAAATGTAAATCTAGTTTACATATTATGTTGGATAGATGAATATGATTTATATTTGTCATTGGCATGATTGCTGTTTTCACAAATTTAATTTGGAATTATTTTTGTGAAGATAAATGCAATAATAGCTGTTCAATTTTAATATATATATATATAATAAATATATATTAAGAAGTTAAAATCACCAAAGGTGGTCGTCCACCTTGACCAAGTCAAAAGGAGGGACGTTCACCCTCTTTTCGGGGTGGTGGTCGCCTCCTTAATTATCTATTTATTATAGTTTAAATTAAAATGAATTAATTTGTATCTTGATAAAGGTATATAATTAATTTATTTTAATTAAATTATTTTTTGCAAATTTATAGCAACAAATCATGGACATTGATAAATAACCCCTTAATCTAAACATACGAGGGCACAAGGATTGAGATCCATATACGGCCAACTAGTATAAAAGGAAGGGTAGCCCTTTCCTTTTTTACTACACATAATTCCAAGAGGAATTAAACTCTCTCCATCTCTCTCTCTCTACATACGTCCCCTCCCTCCTTAGAGTGGTTATCCACCCTAAACCCTAGAGAGGGTCACCATCGTCGCCATGGTGTTGTGTCGCCGCTTCGACCGTTCATGGATCTTCGTCTCCTTCAGTATAACTTTCTCCTGAAGAAGACGTCAGATCTCATGAGGCGAGACCAGGAGATTCATCGCTTTAATCATCAACATGGATTGCTAGGAGCATGTGTTTCATTAATGTGCTCGCAAACGTATCCTCTATCAGATCAGACTTGAGACTGGAGGTCTCTTCTTTTAGAGACTCGATCAAAACCATGCTTTAAGAAGCAACCTTAATACCCATTAGTGGTTATGATGAAACGATCCAAGAAGTGTTCTCGGATCATGTGGTTTAATCATTTTTTTAAAATTTTGAATTCCGTTGCCCTGAGCAACTAGTGCGACTAGTCGCTCTCGATTACATATGATGCGATCTTCACGTGTCCATGATGAGCTTAAGGATCTTCCCATGTCCTTCAGCTTTGCCTTCGAGTGAAGAATAATCTACTAGTCTTAGGAGAACCATCTAGAGTAGAGATCATGATCTGGAGGTCAGGATACATTTTCTTCAGCGTAAGAGATCCACATCTTCAATAAGAGGGACCCTGACCAATTCCTCCTCCCACATCGATGATGAGATTCATCGTAGAGCTGCTGAAGCCATTAGAGAGAAAATCTGACGGAGAGCGGTTGCGATTAACTCAACATCATCAGGCGACGCCTTCATATGTGTTCTTCCAAACACCCTTAGCATCGTCAAATCAAGAATGAACAATGTCATATTCAATCGAAGTTATCCATTTAGCTCCAAAATTTATATGTCAAACTAAGAGGTCCATATCACATCCAGGTCACCAGATCCACACGTGTATCTCACACCTACTCTGTGAATTTTGCATTATACCCTACATATACTTTTATTTGTAAATAAACCCTTAAGTGGACACGTGTTTGTTTGATATTGTTTCAACAACTACATTGGTGCCCTCCATTGTTTTTTAATTTACATTTAAGTCCTACTTGAACTGATCTGCATGCATCATCATGTGATATTTTGGAACTTTTGCAATAAACTTATCTTAGTTTCATGTTATTGTTTAGTAGCTAGAAATTAAATAATTACAATTTAGTCTTGTCAAACATGACTCATGTGTGCTGGCATACACATTTGTGGAATAATTGCATATTTGACCCTGCTTTTATTATATATGTTATTGTTTAGTTTTAAGACTGAAAATAATTGAAAGTTAGTCTAAGTACTACAAATTAATGGTTTTTTACTTAATTGTGTCGAATAAATAGCTAAATAATCTTTAAAAAATCCATAAATATTTGTATAAGCTCTTGTTAACTAGTTTTATAATCCCTAATCTTGGTTTAAAAAATTAATTTGTTTTAGTATTTTTAAAATTTCAAAAACATTAAAACTTATTCTATTTAACTTAAAAAGTTTATAAAAATTTGAAAATATTTTAAAAATTCCAAAAAATACTGCTTGTGGCTTTTGATTTAACTTTTATACATATTTGGTTTGAAAATTCCTTCAAAAACCATAAAAATAAAAAAATATAGAAAACATTAATAAATTTTATATAAATTCATTAAAATCAGAACAATACATAAAATAGCTTGTTTTAAAAGTTGAAAATTTTACTTCTGTTGAAAATTATTTTCTAGTATTTTTCACTATTCTTTATATTTCAAAAACCCAAAAATAGTAGCTTGAATTTGTTTGTGTTCTAATTTCATTTTTTATTTACTTTAAAAATCCTAAAATCTAAAAATCTCACAAAAATCACAAAATAGTATAAAATTGTATAAAATTGTATAAAACACAAAAATAAAATTATTTTGATTTTCTGGTTATTTTTAATATTTCTAAATTACAAAAAGAGTCTTTTATTCATTAATTTTCTTTTCTTTTATTTTTCCTTTTAAAATTTAAAAATATAAAAAATTACAAAATAAAAAATCATGAAAAATTAAAAATCAAAAAAACCAAATAAATATAAAAATTCATAAAAATATAAAAAATCACAAAAAATAATATAAAACAATACAAGAAGAGATCATTTCAGGATGGGGGGTGTCAATTGACCTCATCAAGATAGAGGTAATGGTGTCTTGGGAGTGGCCCAAGATGGTTACAGAGATTCTCAACTTCCTTAGCACCACCAGTTCACGCATTTTTTAGTCGAACTTATGTGATCTCAAACCTTGTACGGGATTTGTTCATTTTGTTTTGGATTGTCCGGTAGATCTGCTTGGTTGTCAAATATATCTCATCTTTTTTTATCTAATCTGAGTTGATCTATTTTCATCAAGGAATGCAGAAAATGGGTGAAATCTGTATTTCTTTTATGATCTGGTGTCCAATGATGTCGGCTTATTTGGAATAACGTGAGCACTCATGCTCTCAATTACACCTTATATTTGTACAGAAATATGTAAATCGTAGGTGTACAAGATGATGCCAGTTCATATAATTATACCTCTTAAGACTTGTTGACTTTCCAAAAGAGATGATTAGGTGGTTGGTGTTCATCCAAATGACATTATACGATCTTTATTGATTGCTGCATGTGCAAATGCTGGATTTGTAGATAAAGCTATGCAAATATTGGAGTAAATGCTCGTGTCAGGTTATGAACCCAAATTCTTGATGTTGGATAGTCTGCTCTATGCGCGATAGATCATGCCAGCATGATAGAGCTATGAGGATTTTCAACACCGGGAAGGTTTATGGGTTTGAAGTATTTTGGTGTATCCACAAGATGGGAATTTGCAGTAGAAAATCTCGCTCAGGCCATGCTATTGGAAATTTATCAGGTTCAGGCATGGATTACAATTGCAATAGTTAATCTGCAAAAAGAAAAGAAAATAAAAGAAAAGAAATACCTCCCAAACCTCTCCTTCCCAGAAGAGCCGGTGCAGATTTTGGACCACGCGGTCAAGAGACTAAGGCGGAAGGAGATCCCTTTGGTGAAGGTCCTATGGTGAAGTCAAGATGTCGAGGAAGCGACATGGGAACCTGAGGCGGACGTGAGAGAGAAATACCCTTATCTTTTCACCGGTATGGACTTGAAACCATAGTCAAGTTCCTTTTGAAAATTTTATGGGTTTCGCTCTCTTTGAGAATTTTATGCGCTCAGATCTCTGGGAGACTTGGATACAACGGGGTTCGGGTGTTGAAATTGATTAAGGTCATCCTAAATCTCAAGGATGAGACTTCCTTTGAGATTTTTATGATGTGAAAACCCCCAATACCGAACATGGACTAAGATGTAAATCTTGACTGAGTCTGGATTTAATTGTAAAATCTGTACTTGTACAGTGATCAATAAAATTCGAGTAAAGAGTCTATTGCATAGGCCTCGTCGATAGCTTTCCAACGAGTCCAAGAATGCAAAAATCCGAATTCAGGAGGCCGAGTTATGACCATTTTAGCGAGGAAGGGTCAGGGTCATATTCGGATCCGAATCCGGGTTTAACCCTTAAACCTCAACCCTTCCCTCGTCCAGAACGCCCCCAATCCTTCTGCCTTCTACCTCCAGCCCCTTCCTCCTCCCTCTCCTTCATCAAGGGTCGCCGGAATACCTTGGATCGATGATCCGAAGCCGTGCTCGCATAGAGAAGGTCCAAGGCATCCCATGTGTGGTTCCCATCGCGAATGAAGCGTCGATCGCGTCATTCTTCACCGACGGAGAAATCGAGGTGTGAGTGTTCTTGAGGTACGAAGTTCCTTCCTCTTGCTGTGGTTGTCCACACGATTTTGAACCAATTTATGATCATATAGAACCTCAATGAGTTGTGGGATGTGAGTAAGTTTCTTAGCATGCGTGAGTCAAGATGGTTGTCTTCAAATACACGTTATTCTTATATAATGGCTTGTAAATAGAACTATTTTAGGGGATTGTTGCATGTAGAAATGCCACTATCATGAAGAGGCCATGCTACAATTGGGAGCTATAAAAAACGGGTAGTTGATTTAATACAAACTGGGTAGAGATCTAAGAGATCAGACCCGATTGACAGTGACCTGGGAAGGCTCCCAGCACTCCTGATCTGAGGAGGATCTGAATTATAGATTTGGAGAGGATTAGGAGTGATCTACAAACCTGAGAAGACCTGATCACAGACCTCTGATCAACAAGGGATAAGGAATGAAGAAGACTTTATCACAAACATGATCGCAGACCATGCTCCAACTCAAGAACCGAACTCCGATCAACTATGATGCAAGATCTGGAACTAATGAGAACAATACCTGGGGACTTGTGTGGAAGGGGGTGACCCAGATTATGGTGGCATGTGTATCTACTACACAAACAGAAATAGCCAAAGTGCTAATATGAAATAACATAGATTTCATGATCTAGAAATCAGTGACCTAGAGGAATGATCAAGGAGACGAAGAACTGGGTTCTGCTTTCTGTGAAAAAAAAGGAAGAAATTTTCATTTTTTTTTGCCTAGAAGCAGAATTCGATTCTAGAACTGATAATGGTCATGTTTCTTACCGATGGCCTTTTATATGGCAGATGGATTGTTTGATTTGATGTAAGATAAAAGTGGTCCTATGAGATACTGAATGCATAATAACATTTCCTTGCAGTATGTTTTTGTGCTTATATTTCCTTTGCAATTTACTGGAAGCTCTATTGTTACAACATTGCAAACCAGAACTCCTTAATGGCAAATTAAAAATCTGAACGGGCATGATGAGGACATCAATTGTGGCCATGTTCTATACCGTGGCATATGGACTCTCTCTAAGCACCTGTAATCACGTGGGCCGTGTGATTGATCATATATGACTGTGCCGCGCATTTACACTCTAATAAATGAGGTGTATTATAATGACAACAAAGAAATGAATGTATCTGATATATATATATATATATATATATATATATATAGAGAGAGAGAGAGAGAGAGAGAGAGAGAGAGATAACAAATTCTGAGTCAGTGAGGTGCTTTTCTGAAATACACCTCTGTGACTTTTCGACGCAAGACTCCTACTCATGCACTATGATGGATGCTTGGGGCAGATTATGATGGGTGGTTGCTAGTCACATGATTACTGATTTCTTGCTCATACATACACGTACATGGCAACTTAGTAGGTGCTCATACTCCCATGCTTCATAAATTGCTCACTATTAGCAAATGCATCTATGGCCATAGTGGAGTCATCAAATCCACTGGATGTGATTTTGTTACAGCGTCTGCCTACAATTGCCAGCACAAGATTATGGGAATTTCATCTAATTGTAAGAGATATAATGTTTCATATACCACTACATACTCATTGAGCCTGAGTTTGTTCCACGTATAAGTTACCACAACTACAAATTTTGTGACTCTGGTACCATCTGAACTGCAAGTTTATTTTACATTCACAAGTACTGGTGGCGTATTAGCACACTGAGATCTACTTTTTTTCTATTGTTCTTGATTCAATTAACATCAGGGAATGAAATTCTAAGAGTCGAGAAAATTGGAATGCACTGATACAAATGTTATGTGACTTTACATGGTACTTCTACTACATCATCCGGAAGCTGATTGCTATTGTTACAACAACTGGGTAGTGGCGTAGTGCCACCAAGGGAGGGGCATGCACCCTTGGGCTCCGGGTAGAATCCTAGCTGACCACGATCCCAACCGCTATTGTAGCTGCGATGGTTGGGGGACATGTTGCTTGGCACATCCAGGTGCTAATCTGATGATGTTGGCCTCGGCACTTGCGTGTTTTAGCCCGGTGCTCGAGCGCGGGCCAAGTAGTCATGATTGGTCGGCTAGTGCTTCGCTTGTCACTTAGAGTCAACACTCGTGTACAGGACAATGTAGGCCACATTGGTCGGTATTTCGAGTGGGAGCGCTAAGAGGGGAGTTCCGGGAAATGAAGTTAATGAAGTTTGTGATGGGACGTGAACCTACTGTGCATAGGAGGATTGGGCTAGTCGTGAAGATTCGCAAGTTGGAGTCTAATTTGTGTATCGGAAGTACAATTGTGAAGTGGAGCCGTGAACTTACTTGTTATTATATAACTGTTTAAATTGTATTGAGCAACTTTGCTCATAACGTACCTACGCGTGGATCCGCAGGTTCGCAATAGTGATTTGTTGGAGGCACCATCATTTCTGTGCAGCTTCACCCTTTTTGTGGTACAGTGTTGATAGTTTCTTTTACTGGTTCATGTACTTGTAGCTTCCACTTTTTGAGTGACACAACATGTAATGTATATTTTGTGGACATGGAAATGGAATGTAATGGAAATTGGTGTATGAGATGAATGAATGAAAATACAGGTTGTGGTTGTAAACAGGTTGAATGTGAAGCAAAAAAATTTAAATTCATATGCATGTAGGTATTTTCTCATGCTTTTGTGAATGGCAATTATTCGAATGTGGAATGTGTGTGCATGGATTTGGTTTGTCGAGTACACGGTTCCTAAGGGTGTCGCACGGAGGATCGAGATCCTCATCACCAGAGCTCCACACATACTCTGCCTTGTAAGGAGAAGAGGGGAGAATGTGACTCATAATTACCATTCTATTTATTCTTGTTAGCATTCATCTTATGATCCAGGAGCTTCCACATAGTAAATCCTGAGCAACGACTCAAGCCTCGGCTCCAAAGCACCTGAGGCAATGGTGGAGCATAGCATTGAGCCATGCGTACCGAACCTCCATTAGTACCCAAACCTCCAGGCAATGCGTGATGAATCAATGATTCATCACTTTAAAATAGATTAATTGAAATCGATTCCCCAAAATTAATCTGTAATTTATCAATTATCTTGCATAACTAACATTCATGCATGTATAAATAAAATTGTATTTTATCACTCATAATTGCAAAAATAACAAGTCAAAAATCTTAGCCCAATTAACCTGTAAAATAAGCTAATTTATTTAATTTTTAATTAATTATTACTAATCCAAATCACCTGAAACTACCTCCAGTGTGTACATATCACTAACATAAATAAAGAAAAATACAAAAAAATCACTAACATAAATAAGTGGACCAGAAATCCAAAGCCTAATTTCAAGATAATTGGACTAAAATGATAATATTTTCCTCATATTGTGTCAGATTTGATCCGACTCTCACTTTTGAACTAATGTACATTCAATTACCTTTAAAACAAGACCAAGTTCAAGAGAATCGAAGCTCATATGTGAAAGTTGGGTTTTGGGCCTCTTTTATACATTGTCTATTTTACCCGATTTCGACCGGTTATTTTATGTATATAATTTACCCTTTTTATTTTATTTATTTTCCATTTATTTTCTTTTATAAAGTTTTATCAAAATACACAAAAATCCAAATACAAAATAAAATCAAAATCAAAGCAATTGATTGAGTTTGATTGTTCACTAACAGTATGTACAAAAGTCCTCTTTTTAGTACTTTATTTTATCTCTTCATTTTCTTCAACAACAACAACAAAGCTTGTTCCCACAATTAAGTAGGGTCAGCTACATGGATTCTTCACCTCCATTCAGATCTATCTTAGGTCAATCATGGGCTTATATCCAAAAAAATGAGATCCCTTTGTATAGCCTCTTTCCAACACTTATGGGGTCGTCCTCGCCCTCTCTTAGCTAGCTCAACATCCAAGCACTCACATCTCCTAACTGGTGCACCAACTGATCTTCTTTGAAAATGACCAAACCATCTTAAGTAGTTTTCTCGCATCTTATCCTCGATCGGAGCTACTCCAACTTTCTTTCTAATTGCATAATTCTGAATCTAATCTTTGCGTTTGTCTCCATACATCCACCATAGCATTTTCATTTCTGCTATAGCCATTCTCTGCACATGTCTATGGTTCACATACCAACATTCATATCCATAGAGCATAGCAGGTCTCACGGCTGCTTTGTAAAATTTTCCTTTAATTTTTAAAGGAATTTTCTTATATCTCTTCATTTTCTTAATTAATAAAAATCCAAAAAATGAATAATTTGTAAATATTTATGTTTGATTTTATCACATTTTTCCTGATTTTTATCTTATTTAAAAATAATAAAAAAGTCACAAAACCTTAAAATCAAGGTATTTTACACACATAGAGTACCCAAAAAATATCACTTTATGCAAATGACCTATTTTAGTTTTGGTCTCTTCATGAAAGTTGTAGATCTCATTGAGTCTAGCAACTTTTGTTGAAAAATTTTCAATCTGAGGTTGTTTGATATTTCTTTTTATTTTTCTTTTCTTTTATTTTTCAAACTTTTTGAAGCTGACACGTGGCGGCTCTTGGAACCGCCACGTGTCACTCATGTTTTGCATTTATATTTAATTATTTATTTAAAAAATAAAATAAAAATTAAAAAACAAATGGCTACCACGTGGCAAGCCCTAGGTCATCCGATCTCGGCTGATCAGACGGTCATTGCTTCTCCTCCTTCCTCCACTCTTCTCCTTCCCTATTTCCTCTTCTGGCCAACAACCGCCACAATCCCTTCCATCCTCATCGAATCCTTCACTGATACGCCTTGCAAATTAACTATGATCATCCCCATCTATGCCATGGCCTTTACCCACCGCCTTGCCTCCTTTGGATCCCACTCAGTCCCCCTTCCCGATCAATCACACCACCACCTTCCTAATCCATCAAGATCTCCAATCATCCCCTCGTCAGATCCCGGCTACCTTCATCAATCGAGAATCCTTCCACGTCGCCTCATCTCTCTCATTCCTATTTAACGACTTGTGTTGCCCCCTCCAGGACCATTCATCATTTTATAGCAATCGAAGGAGCTCCAAGTGTGGCAGTGACAGTGCCACCTCACCCTTCTGCCTTGGCAAGATCCGAAGCTTCCAACTTCATCGCGACATGCCCCTCCTCGCATTTGCTTTCGCTCTAGTTCGCCATCGAGCCACTTACCTTCAGGTACTCCTCTTTCCCTTCCCCATTCATCTTCTCCTTCATTCCTCTACTTGTCCTTTGCCCTCTCTCTCATTTTCTGCTCTACCTTCACACCAATAACCTCAGCTTATAGCTACATCCACTTACTCATCCCACCTCCGCACATACAGATAATCTTTGCGTGATCTTCTACGATAAGAGGAGGCTTCGCCTCATCTCAAGGCTCCTCGTCATCAGCCACCTAGGGTCGTTCATCATCTGCCACCCCCTTATTCAACAACTTCGCCTCCTCGAGCATCGCTTCATCGCCATCTTCGAAGAGTGCCAAGGACGCGACACCATCAATAAGACCTAGGACCTCCACATTTCTCCTTCAACCTCCTGAAGATTCCATTGCTCAGACATGCTTCCATCCTCAAGCTCATCCATTGATCATCACATCTACCTCGTCTTTACATCGCCAACCACCATCACCGACCATATTTGTGCCTTGATGTCACCGCCTTTGCACCACAGCTACGCTTCTGATGACTTATGGTCGTGTGTCAATTGTTGGAGCAACATCGTCCTCCTTCAGGAGCACTGCACAACAGCAGCCCTCTGATCAAGAAGGATGGATGCTTGAGACCAAACATGAACCTGATATGCGAGCTAGCAGCCTCGAACCGCATTGAAGCACATCGCCTCGACACATGGAGGCCAGGACATGAGCCTCTAACCACTTCTACCTACATTTGATAGCCACATATGACTAGGAAAAATTATGCCACACTCCTCTACGAGTCTCCAGAATTGCCCGATGATTCAGGTCACCTGCATTGCGCTTGTGACCTATGAAAATTGCACCAGAACCCTCCTAAACCCCTGACAAGGGTAATTTACAGAGGATGTCTAGTGGCTTTCAGAAATGATAGATCAATCCTTTCCAAAGGTATAACTACAAACATCTTATTTATTTTAATTATTATTTAGTCATTGACCTTCAGATATTCATATCTTAAGCATTATTTGTCGAAATTTGACATTCTTGGTGTCGTTTTAAAACTTATTTGATCATCTATCGTATCAAGCATTGATATTCCATCTTTTATATAGTATTTGATAGTCAATATTTGTGAAGATCATTCATTATATGTTGAGTAATCTAATACATTGACTCTCCTCTCTCAATAAATTGTCCAATAATTTGGGATCTATTTGGGGAAATTAATTATATACTAATTGGCTAATTATTTGTAGAGATTATAGAGGGAAGGGTGTTTGATTCCATTGATTGCTTGGCTTGCTATTGTGTATTCGCCTTCATCACTTATATTTTTTCTCATCATCTAAAAAATCTAAAAAAGATACATTGCATCTATTTATTTCTTGTGCCACCTCACAACATAAAATTATTTTCCAGCATTAAAATTCTTTCACAAAACTCATGCATCATGTTTCCTCTTTGAATTGATTACATTATTCAATAAAAATCCATAAAAAGCTAATAATTGCATTAAAAATACCAAAAATGCCTCGAAAATCACGCACAAACTTCAATAGATATTAACCTAGGTTGTTCCTTTTCCTCCTTGAGTTTGACCCTGGGACTTGACCAGTCTAAATAAACATTAAATGGCTTCAATTAAAATTAAATTAATTGATTAAGTGTTTATTTCTTGATTGATTCATGTTACCACCTACAATGAACGATACATTTTTAAACGCTTAATTATCACAAATTAACAAGAGGGTTTTCTTGACTCATCAACAATCTAGTCATACGTGGGTGTGGGAAATTTGCAGAGGATCCTTGCTACATTTTTTATTTGTAGATAAGATCTCATATGAGCGCTTTTTTTACATTTAACACTATATGCTTTTGTAATTGTGATTTAGTCCCTATAAGGACCTATTTGTGATGTTTTGTGAGTTTCAATTATGTTTTTTTTATAATTGTGTCCCTAACTTCAAACATTAATATCTTGATCATATGATGTTCATCTTTTAATGAAATTGGTCTCGTTGAAAAGATAATTTAATACTCTTCCAATTGGTATATATTATCTTTTTTGACTCTTAATTAGCATATCAAACTTTAGAGGAGTTGTTAGTGAAGGCACGGTGATTAGCCTCGTGAATCTCGAAAGCGTGAAAATCACATCATATGCAATCTAGTTCAACTAGTCGCACGAGTTGGCATTTTAATGGAAAAATAAAAAATGTTTAAGATGAAACAATATGGCATGAGAACCTTTCACATACGTTTTATCAAGACCACGCAGATATTAAGGTCACCTCTTGAAGCATGGTTGTAATCCTCGATGCTTCTAAAGTAAAAAGCCTCCTGAGTCAAGTCATATCTAGTGAGAGTGCACTTGCATGCATGATGATGAATCATGTGGTTCCTGCAATCCTAAGCAATGATCCAAGCAAGCGATCTCCTGATCACGAAATTAGTCGTTCCATTCACGATCATGAAGTATGAAAGAGGATAGAATTCCTGAAGCCATTTATCCAATAGTACGACGATAACACAATGATGATCGCGATCTCCACCAATCTTGGATAGGGGGATGCTAAGGGTTTTAGAGAGGCAGAGGTTGGACGTGTATAGGGATAGAGAGAGTTTTTTCTATGCAACAATTGTATATGGCGTGTGTGTGTGTGTATGTGTCTAGAGGTCTAGGTGTAGCCCTCCTTTTATAGGCTTTTGGAAGTACACGGATCCCAATCCATGTGCTCTTGAGATCAACATTTTAGATTCATTTGTGTTTATTAGTAAACAAAAATAAATCTAAAAAATAATTTGAACAATAATATTCGAACTATCTCTTTTAATTAGTTCAAACATTATATAATTAATAAATAATAGAAAATAAAAAGGAACCATTCCACTAACTAGCTTAAGGTGGACGTCCACCATGGTGACACAACACCATAGACGTCCACCTCAAGAAAGGGGATTGGTTAATTTCATTTTTTGACTTAATTATTATTTGAATATTTGAATTTATTAAATTTATCATCAAATAAGTATATTTGTGATAATTGCAACAAAATCATTGATAAATAAGAATTAATAACTTCCATCCTAAATTTTATGCAAATTATATTTACATTAAATTATGTAATATGAATCCAATTCGCATTAACATATAAATTGTGAATCTCATTCACTATTGTCTCTCTATGATATTATGGATCATATCTACGTTATCTATGTTATTGTAGATAGTGTTATACACATTAATCCTACCCATTATAATTAAATCTATTTTAGGTATCCTAGATACCTCTATCCATATTATAATTTTGATAAATAAATATAATATAATTATCCAATTACCAAATACTTAGATATTATAATCATGGGACAATTCTTGACTCTTTCAAGAACTATGTGCGTTTTCCTCAGGTACTTGTAGATAAGGTGAGAGAGATTGTATATGCCATGTATAGTGACTAGTATAGTGAGATCCAATCTCATATCCAGATCTACAAGATCAATCAGAAATGTCTGATCATGTTAGACATGATATCCCATATTCTCATTACATCCAAATCATATTCAGATCAATGTCCAACAACTGGATCACGATAGGATATCTATACCACTGAGAGGCATCACTAAAATCCAAACTCGTTTCATCACTCCCTCAGAATGGAAGCTCCATGGTATATAATCGTTTAAGATCACATCACCCTTGGGTATTCCTAACACCATACATCCTACATACTAGAAGACCTCGGTTAAACCTAAAGTTTTGATCTCATTTTGGATTGTCTTCTTTAAATTTTTATCATCAAGTTTCTCATTCAATCATTGAGAGTCGTTATTGATCATATGCTTTCCAAAAGCATATATCATGCCCACAAATCTTTGTTCCAAAATGAGATTACCATAATTTGGAAATTAGTTGGTCCCAATATCTCATAAGTAAGCTCATGTCTTCCGGTTCGATGGTGAACATGTATGATCCCTTTGAAAGATTGTATTAATCATATGCCATTGTATGCAGACCAGCTTGTCAGTACATAGACCATGATTAGGTCATCAACCTAATGATCTGCCTAATTTACATACTCATATATACATTAATACATATGTCTCCGATCAGAGGATATATGTATATATCGTGACTGCATATGACATAAGTGTTGGACATGCGAGCCCACGGCGAGCCATTATGCAATAAATGTTATTGCGAATATCATTCCCTGATCTGAAATGAAGAATAATTAATTTGCATAATAGTTTGTTCGTACAATTAGGGTTATGTATCATGGCCATCTTAATGATCATACAGTTGTTGATTCCATTATTGAATCATAGACACTGGTGCTTGGATGAATATCTAAAGAGTTAGATTGAGGACTCATCAAGCACCGTCAAATGATTATTAAGAGATGATATCCATTCTAAGGAGGAGATGGCAATCCTTTCTCTGATGGTTGATATATAATCGACCTCTTGATGCAGGTCCTCTGCATAGGAATAGAGATTCGGAGGTGTTAAATAAGTTAGGTCAAAGAGTTGACTTAATGAGATCGAGATAACCAAAGACCTATGTTGTATGTTGTCATGATATAGGCACGCATCCTATGATCGGAGACAGATGTCTTACTATATGTCTGAGTATGTACATTTGGCAGACCAATAGGTTGATTAACCAAGGTCTATACACCGGCACGCTGGTGTGCATGTAAGGGCATATGAGTAATACAATCTCTCAAAGAGATCATACAGGTTCATTACTGAACCGGAAGACATGAGCTCACTCATGAGATATTGGGAAGAATCAAATTCTGTGCACGGTAGTCTCGCTTTGGAAGCTTGACTGAATTTGTAGGTTTGATATATACTTTTTGAAAGTATATGATCAAGACCTAGGTATGATATATGTTTTTGGAAAGTATATGATTGATACTGACTCCCAATGATTAAATGAGAAACTTACAGATAAAACCATGAAGTAGATAGCATAAAATTGATCTAATACTTCGAGTTTATTCAGGATCTTCCAGTATGCAGGATGTACAGGTATTGGGAATACCTGAGGGTGATGTGATCATAAATGATTGTATAACCATGAAGCTTCCATTCCTAGGGAGTGATGAAATGGGTTTGAATTTTAGTAATCCTCTCAGTAGAGAAGTAATCTGATCTTAGTCCAAATGTTGGACATTGATCTGAATGTGATTCAGATGCAATGAGAAGATTGGATTTGTGGTCTTGATTTAATCAAGTATCTATGGGAGACTCGAGATCTGGATTTGAGATGTGATCTCAATATCCAAGTCACTATACGTGGAATAATACAATCGTCTGTCCTTATCTCCATGTATCCATGGAGAAAGCGCATTATCCTTGAAAGAGTTCAGGATAATTTCATTGTTGATATATGTATTCGAGCATTGAGAAAATTGATAATTGAAGGTGATTTAATTATCATGAATAATATGAATTTGATTCATATTGTAAAGAGAATTATTTAAGATAATTAAATGTTATTTAATTATAAAAGATGTAAATAATGTGAATATGATTTTTATTATTTGGGAACATGAGAATAGAGATCCAAGATGATTAAATGTGATTTAATTATCATGGATATGAATAATGTTGATAGCATTATCCATATTAATCATGTATATTATAAATGTGATTTATAATATATAAGAGAGAAATCTATATGTAATTTACATTTGTTAATTAAATGTTGATGTGAATTGGATTCACATTGGACACTAAATTGAAAATGTAATTTACCTTTAATTTTGGGTTGTGAATGTGATTCACAAGTTTCCAATGGCATTATTGCAATGATCACAAGATAATTTGGAATTATTTTAGTGAATAATTTTGCAACAAAAGATGTTGCATATATGGAATATTATGTGACATATAAGATCTAAACATAATTGGAATGAAAGGCATGCATTCCATACATAGAGTGGATGGCCAACTTGGACTCTCCAAGTTGGTGGTCATCCATCCTATACATAGAAGTAGGCTTGATTTCTTTCCGATATATCCCATGTTTGTTGTTTCGATTTATATTGAAATATATTTATTAATTTTCAATATATTTAATTTATTTCAAAGACAACAAATTATTGTTGTGACAACAAGATCATAGTCATTAAAAGAAACACATATCAATGTGAGCCATTAGATTTGTGTTGTCCATGGATTGAGATCCATGGATCCCAAAATATTATAAATATAAAGGCACCTCTTGTTGTTCTTAGGTTTTACAACATATGTTCTCTCTCTCATTCTGTATACACGCCAACATCATCTCTCTCCCTCTCTCTTATGGCCATCGACCATGGAGACCACGCTTCAAGAGGTATCCCTAATAATTGTTTGTTGTTGGACGAAATGATCCGAGAAGTATTATCGGATCATGTGGTTTCATCACATAAAAAATATTTAATTTCCGCTGCCTCGAGCAACTAGTGCGAGTAGTCGCTCCAGATCGCATACGATGTGATCCTTACGCTTCCGTAATGCGTTTAAGGATCTTACCATATCCCACAATTGGTATGAGAGTCTTAGGTCGAAGGTTTTGGATGTGATCAATAAACTAAGGATGACTTGGGTTCATTAAGGTTTGCGAATTATGATCAGTTTAGTGAACATGTATCCACCGTTTCGGCGTCTCGAAATACATGCAAATCTCACAGTTTATGTATTAAACAAAATTAGCAAACTTTAGGAACTTAGTTTGTTTAATTTTGATGTAAATTGATTGACATATGGTAATTTTAGTAAGTGAGGGTCATTATTGAAAATTACTTCCCAAATCAAGAACCTTGTGATTGTCATTTAGTCAATTAGTGAAATTAAATGATTTAATTTCCTGGAATAGTTATGGATAAATATTTGTGAAATATTTTTTATAATTATTTACTTAAATGATATTGCCTTAACCAATAATTTATTAGATATGATCTAGATCACAAAATTGGTTACATGATATACATTCCAACAAACAAAGTTGCTTGAATAGGATTAGGGATTTGTTTAGCAAATATCTTTATAATGTAAATTAAAATGTTTTTTATTATTACTATATGGTATAATTTCGGTTGAAAAACCGATTATCATCTCAAGTAAATAATGATCAATTTGGCATTATCCTTTCTTGAGGTGGATATGGTGTCTAGTTGGGGAGCATTGGGGTAGCAGATTGCACTGTGTGTGGTATGTCCCACTCCAGTCGGTATTGGACATGACAGCGGATAGGGACTCGATAATGCAGGAGAGATCACGGTGTATTTTTCTAATTATTGAAAATCTAAATAATATGTATTTGACATAATATCATATTTAAAGTAACAATAAAGAATGTTTGTTGGATATTAATTGGATCATTAATTTAATATGATTAGATTAATTGGAATCCAATTAAAATTAAACACTCTATTTTTAATAGAGATGTTATTTCCCTTGTAAGAATTAATTATGTGAATATGATTCATAATAATTAATTAGAGTTTAAACTATATGGAGGATCACATAAGTGACATCCATGGTCTCTCGTAAAGGTGAAGGGTTTTGTCGCCAGGGATTGTATGTAGGAGACGCCTATCCAAAGTGACAACTCTTATATGCAAATGCATCTCGATAGGGCTCGTCGCTTATCAAAAGAATAAGGACGTATGTGTAGTGACCCCAATATCGGGTCTTCATATTAATGGGACGATCTTGGATTGCACGTAGCGAGTTGTATTCCAATTGACGATTGATTCAATTAATGACGGGTCAACATCACCTTGGGGGGGTGGGCCCAGGTGTTAAAGACCGAATTGGGAAATGCAAGTTAGACTTGCAAGGTGGAATGTGTTCTCGTTTGTTTTTATCGGAGTTACAGGTTCTCATATTATTGGGATGTAACAATGATAAGGAACGAGATGTCAGATCTTGCTTGAGATATAATAGCAAGTATATCTCTTACATTGAAAGTGATTAAGGGAATGAACTTTCATTGTTGAAAAGGCAAGACAACTTTGATATAAAAACTCCTAGATCAAAGTAAAATATGTATATATATATATATATACACACACTTATGCAAATTTCTTATTTCAGATAATACTTCATTAAACCCACTCAGTACTATACTCAATAATAACCAGTAAAATATCATGGATTGGATCCTTGATCAAGATATTGTACTTGCAGTTGGAAACATAATGTATGTGGTTGCAATGTGCAAGTTTCCTCATAATAATGAGGAATGACAATTAAATAGACAATATATCTACAACCCTAGGGTTTGTATGTCTCTATAGTCTTGATCTCTCATTGAATGTACTTTGGAAGTGACATGTCGATGATGATCGTAATTGTCAATTAATCCTTATAAAATCTAAAAAGATGTTTTAGGCATACATATGTGCTCTTGACATTTAATCATGAGTGGCATGGTTCTCTTCATCATGCAAAATGGTAGCTCTGTAAGAGATGATATATTCAAAATGTTTGAGTATCTACCTGAACCAAGAATTTTAAGAGTTAAGATGGATGTAGATATGATGAGTGTCGCCGTTATACTATCTATACACTAGTCATTTATGAAGCCTTATAATATTCATATTGTATGAATTGGATGAAGCATGTATAAATGTTGAAATACTCTTACATTGATTTCTTTTGAGTTCAACATAAGAGATCCTTAGTCTTAAGCAATAGTTGCTTATAGATGAAGGGAGTGTAGTGGAAGCATGGGTCAGACCCAAGTGGAGAAGGAAAGTCAAAGAGTTGACTTTGCTTCTGTGACTTCCATATGACATCCAAAGAGTTGGATGAATGCCTATACTGCAATAAGTTGATGTGTTAATAGATTGACTATCAAGTCTATTAAGAATCCTTAGAGAAGGACTCGGATAGTGTATCAAAATAATCTACATCTACACATAATCATTTAATTTGACTTTCTTATTGAATAAGATAAAGTCTAATAATCGTAACTCAATCTTCTAACAACACTTGCCATGTGTTGCATATGTTTTAGAAGATTGGAAAAATTGATCTTAAGGTTTATAGTCATCCACATGGATATTAAAATTGTGGCAAAACCTCTGCTGGATTGATAGACTTCTCAATTTCAGTGGGAGATAGTCTTAGAGAATGTCTCTACGACCTATATATAAGAATACACTCATAGTTTATTTATAATTGTTGAAATAAAAATGAATTCTGGAATAACCTATCATAAAGATTTATGATAGATGTATTTCAGATAGTATTCTAACATCTAGTGGACTCTACTTAATTAGAAAAATTAATGAATGCTTCATTAACATTTCCAATACTGAAAATTTAAAACCTTAAAAGATCAATAGGAGGATGAAGATCATTTGACAATTATCTGGCATCAAGCCTTGGACATATGTCTATTGATGATTTCAATAGAATAGTAAGAGATGACTCTTTAGGTTGTCTATATCTTCATATCTTATATACTTGTGAAAATTGTATTCAAAAATAAAAATGTTCAATACACCCTTCCTTGGGAATGGTGTTAGATGTCGAGTATTCAAGATCTCATACATATTTATGTATGTAAATCATATGTATCTTAACAAACATTGATGATATGTGATATCATTCGATGAATATTGGTGATAAGATATTTCTTCCATTTACCTTAGAAAGCTTTGAAATGTTCAAATATTTGACAATTTTGGTTTAGAATCAAAGTTTGAAGGAAGATGAAATGAATTTGATCTAACCTAGATAGCTTGTACCTGTTAGATAAATTCAAAGAACACCATATGGAGATATGAATATCATTTCTATCTCAATCCTCCTAACACACCTAAACCCAATGGAGTTGTAGGAAGATGCAATTAGATCATGTGTGACATGATTTGATCAATGATGAATTTTAGCATAATTATATCTTAGTTTCCAAGGTATATATGGAGTAAAGACTACAATATATATATCATTAATAAGGTTCCATGCAAATAAAATGGAATCTAGCACTAGAGAGTGCTACTTCATTGGAAAAATAAAGGATGGTCTTGGATACCTACTTTATGACCTTGATATTCTTAAAAGATTTCGTCTCTGAGGATATGATTCTTAGAGGATGACTCTCTTGAGAATCAAGATGAAAATGAAGTAAAGGAACTCATTTAATCTTGAGAATATATTGAGGTTCCTGAAATCAAAAACTGAAAGGACAATTAAAGAAGAAGCATTCATACCTCTTCAAATGAATTTGAGAATGGTTTCCATGTGTTAGAGAAATCTAACAATGATCTTACTTCATGTGATGAAGATCATGACATGGGAAGATGGATGTTTGCAATAAAGTCTAAAGTAGACTTCATATACAAATGTTGTATATGGACCCTTGAGGATCCACCTATATGGGTAAGACCCAGAAAAGTGTAAATGGATCTTCAAGAGAAAGAGGGAACCTCATGAGAAGGTAGAGACCTCCAAAGCACAGACCGTAGCTATGAGCTACACACCGAAGAGAAGACATCTCTTCGGATGAGGCTTGCTCTCTAGTGACCATGCTTAAACCCATCAGAATATTGCTAACTATAGCTACACAACTTGACTTTGACATCTTAAAGTTGAAAGTCAATATTGCATTTCTCTATGAATACCTCTCTGAGGATATTCACATGAAGTAGCCCTAGGGCTTCATGGTTGAGAAAAGCAAGGTGTGCAAGCTAAAGAACTCTGTCTATGGACTCACATAAGCATCTAGTAGTTGTAACATAAGATTTGATGGAATTATAAATGTTATGATTTCATATACAATCTTGATGAACCATATGAAGTTTAGTGGGAGTACCATTGTGTTCATCGTGCTAAACGTAGATGATATCTTAATCATTTGGAATGATATAAGGATAATAATAAGTATTTTATAATCTGGCTATTCCATACCTTGAGATATGATCTCAAGGATACCTCTTGGATCTTAGTTCTAGAGGTGTTCACAATAAAGAGAAGAAGATATTGGGACCGTCACATTAGTGATACGCCTTGGATATGTTCCATCTTCTGGAAAACTCCAAGAAAGGCTTCATCCCTTAAGATATGGTACTGACCTATCTGAAGGGATAGCACCTCAAAGAGTTGAGGAAGTGAATGCTAAAATTGCTTGCCCTTGTACATCAGTTACGAGAAGCTGAGTGTATGCTAGATCTGTACAATAGCCAGATTTCTACCATGCAGCGGGAGTAGTAAATGTTACTAATCCTAATATGGAAATAAAACACTTGATTACAGTAATAACAATAGCTTCAATGAGGAAAAGACTTTCGAGATAGTGATATCTAAGTCTTATCATCAAGGAGTTAAGACTCTATAGATAGTGATCTAAAAGGTCTTAACTGCAGATACCTTAGGAGATAGAGATCTCTATAAATAAGGGTATTCTTATTAGGATTATGGAAATACTGATTATAATAATTATTGAGCAATGGTGTCAAGGACACTATAATTGCTTTAACAAGATTGAGTATTGGTTGCATAAGATGCAACATTCGCAGTGGATGCGAGTACTGTTACTAGGAGATATGCAAATGTCGTAAAAGGACTTGGCATAGTCTTTTGAAAACAGATTGACTGATCCGCTTACCTAGTTTTTTTTCTAAATAGCCTACGATTGTCACATGAGTGTGGGTTTAAATATTATCTCATTAATGGCTCTTTGGGTTAGTGGGAGATTGTTGGACATCGAGCCCACAGTGAGCCATTATGCAATAAATGTTATTGTGAATATCATTCCCTCATCTGAAATGAAGAATAATTAATTTACATAATAGGTCACTTGATACAATTAGGATTATGTACCATGGCCATCTTAACGATTATACAGCAGTTGATTCAATTATTGAATCATAGAGGCTGGCGCTTGGATGAATATCTAAAGAGTTAGATTGAGGACTCACCAAGCACCATCAAATGATTATTAGGAGATGATCTCCAGACTGAGAAGGAGATGGCAATTCTTTCTCTTATGGATGATATCTAACCGACCCTTTAATGCATGTCCTCTGCATAGGAATAGATATTCGGAGGTGTTAAATAAGGTAGGTTAAAGAGTTGACTTAACGAGATCGAGATAACCAAAAACCTATGTCGTATGCTATCACGATATAGGCACGCGTCCTCTGCCGAAGACAGATGTGTTACTATATGTCTGAGTATCTACATTTGGCAGACCAGTAGGTTGATGACATAACCAGGGTCTATACACCGGCACATTGGTGTGCTTGTAAGGGCATATGAGTAATACGATCTCCCAAAGGGATCATACAGGTTCATTACTGAACCGAAAGACTTGAGCTCACTCATGAGATATTGGGAAATATCAAATTCCATGCACGGTAGTCTTATTTTGGAAGCTTGACTGAATTTAAAGGTTTAATATATACTTTTGGAAAGTATATGATCAAGACCTAGGTATTATATATGGTTTTGGAAAGTATATGATTGATACTGACTTCCAATGATAAAATGAGAAACTTAAAGATAAAACTATGAAGTAGACAGTATAAAATTGATCTAATACTTCAGGTTTATTCTGGATCTTCTAGTATGTTGGATGTACAGGTATTGTGAATACCTGAGGGTGATGTGATCGTAAATGATTGTATAACCATGACACTTCCATTCATAGGGAGTGATGAAACGGATATGGATTTTAGTGACTCCTCTCAGTAGAGAAGTAATCTAATCTTGGTCCAAATGTTGGACAGTGATCTGAATGTGATTCAGATGCAATGAGAAGATTAGAGTTGTGGTCTTGATGTAATCAAGCATCTATGGGAGGCCCGAGATCTGGATTTGAGATATGATCTCGATATCCAAGTCACTATACGTGGAATAAAACAATCGACATGTCCTTATCTCCAAGTATCCGCGAAGAAAGCACATTATCCTTGAAAGAGTTCAAGATAATTTCACTGTTGATATATGTATCCGAGCATTGAGAAAATTGATAATTGAATGTGATTTAATTATCAAATATGTAAATAATATGAAGTTATTCATATTATTTGGGAACAAGAGAATAGATATTCAAGATAATTAAATGTGATTTAATTATCATGGATATGGATAATGTGGATAGTATTATCCATATTAATTATGTATATTATAAATGTGATTTATAATATATGAGTGAGAGCTATCTGTAATTTACATTTGTTAATTAAATGTTGATGTAAATTGGATTCACATTGGACACTAAATTTAAAATGTAATATACATTTTATTTTGGGTTGTGAATGTGATTCACAAGTTTCCAATGGTTGATTGCAATGTTCACAAAATAATTTGGAATTATTTTGGTGAATAATTTTGCAAAAAAAAGTTATTGCATATGTGGAATATTATGTGAGATATAAGACCTAAACATAATTGGAATGAAAGACATCCATTCCATACATAGAGTGGACGGCCAACTTGGACTCTCGAAGTTGGTGGCCATCCTCCCTATACATAGAAGGAGGCTTGATTTCTTTCCAAGATATTCCATGTTTGTTGTTTTTGATTTATATTGAAATATATTTATTGATTTTTAATATATTTAATTTATTTCAAAGACAATAAATTATTGTTCTGTTTTTAACAACAAGATCGTAGCCATTAAAAGAAACACAATTCAATATGAGCTATTGGATTTGTGTTGTCCATGGATTGAGATCCATGGATCCCAAAATATTATAAATAGGACACCCTTTGCTCTTCTTAGGTTTTACAACATATGTTCTCTCTCTCATTCTCTATACACGCCAACATCTTCTCTCTCCCTCTCTCTTATGGCCTTCCACAATGGAGACCTAGAGAAAGTCGCTCTCGCCGTAGCATCGCCGTTATGCTGTCGGATTATTTGCTCGTGGATCTCCATCTCCTTCAGTGCCCCTCACTCGTGAAGAAGTTGTTGGATCTCGTATGACCAGATCAGGAGATTCGTTGCTTGGATCATCAACATGGATTGTGAGAAGCATGCCTTTCATCAACTCGCTCGCAAGCATCTCGTCCGTCGGATGGGACTTGAGACAGGAGGTCTCTTCATTTAGAGACTCGATCGCAACCACGTTTCAAGAGTTAGCCCTAATAATTTTTTGTGATTTAGATGAAATGATCTGAAAAATGTTCTTGGATCATGTGATTTTGTCACATAAAAAAATTTTAATTCTTGTTGCCTCGAGCAACTAATGCGACTAGTCACTCCTGATCGCATACGATGGAAACCTCACGCTTCTATGATGCGCTTAAGGATCTTACCATATCCTTCAATAAGTCTTAGCAATCTCGATCTCTCTAAGTCAACTCTTTGACTTAACTCATCCGACACCTTCGAATCTCTCTTCCTATGTTAAGGACCTGCATCAAGAGGTCGGTCGGATATCAGGCTTTGGAGTAAGGATTGTCACCTCCCTCTCAGGCTGGAGATCCTATCTTGATATTCACTTAACAATAATAGATGAGTCCTCAATCTAACTCTATAGATATCATCTCAGCACCAACCTCTATGATTCCATCATTTAATTAACAACTTTATGACTATTAAGATGGCCATGGTACATAACCCTATTTGTATGCAGGGGCCTTTGTAAGTGCATTCATTTATTTATTTTAGACAAGGAGTGAAAACAAATAACTTTTATTGATATAAAATGATTACAATAACATTTATTGTACAAATGGTTCAGTAAGGGCTCGCAGGTCTAAAAGTTAGTTCATTGCTTATTAATCTGAACACTATCTCTCCTTTATGAAGTGACTAATTGATCTTAATCAATCATTGATTTACTTGATAAATTGAGAATCGATTTAAGTAATTGATCTCGTATATTTATTATTAAACTTTGATTGATTATTTAATTAAAATGGAATTAGTTAGGTGAATTGATTGCTTTATCATTAACACAATATACTTGGTTTATTGATGTGTAATTAGAGTTTTAAAAATCCTTTGTTGATCAATTGACTAGAGTGAATTAATTTAAGATTAAGGTAGGAATTATTATTGTGTTTTATTTGTTTTCATTGTATTGTATTGTGCAATCCCATGTTGTATGCATTTCCATCATTGTGTCATAAAATAGAAATACATGCATTCTATTGCATCATCTTGACCTAGATTTCACTAATCATACACTTAATTAAATATTTAACATCTCTGTTTAATTAACTAAGTGTTTGTGTCTTTGTGTTTGACTCTTGACTTATCTAGGATAAATCAGACTAAGTTCTCTTCATAGAGATATATCGACTTAATTACGATTAATTTCTTAATGAATATATTACAACATATTAATATTAACTTAGTCGTTTAGCAAATAGTCAACCATCGAGCTCTAGTTTACACCTTGAAGACTCCAACCTCAATAAAAGAGAGTTGAGTGATATGTAATATTACATGAATAATACGGATGCTTGCTTGACATATTCTGGAGTGGCATAGTTGATATTTTTAATCTCACACTTAGACGTGACATTAGGTTCTGGAGTGCAATGAACGTGGCCATGTTGGGTGGCATACTAAATGTTAGCATCATGAATGCTATTCCAAATTTAGTTAACCAAGGAGTTGAACGACGTTTCAATCGTTCTTATTCTAGATGATGGTGGAGTTATCTTGAATCTAAATTCAAGGTTAATAATCAAGGAAAAGGATTGGTGATTTGAGATCCTAGACTCACGCCCTACAACATCGAGGGTTTGCTAATGGATAGTGAACTTTGGGTGAATTATAATGATGTTTGTAAAAAAAACAAATAACCAAAGAAATGATACTCTAATAAGAGTTGTGATCTAATGTAAGTTAGTGTTTTCCTAGTGTATACAATTTTGTGGTGAATGTGTGTGCCCCCAACTAGAGGGTTGGCATACCATTGGTTACCCTTGCACTATGTTTAGGTTAGATTTGTTGCTGGTCAATCGTTAATTATATATGGTGTGTGGATCTAAGAGAAATACCTGAACAACTGCATCACTAGAGATCATGTTTAATTAATATACTATCGATAAAAACTTACACCAAATATGGTGCATTAATTTTTACATTATTTACTTTAATTCCTTTTAATTTTGTTTTCTTGAAAGTCACATTACAGAGAGTATGTTTTTTGAAAGCGTATTGTAATAGAATTACATGCTTACCTATGATGTATATTTTGTTGATAGACTATATTTTTGGAAATGACTAACGAGAATGAATGTAATTTTTCTGATTCATATTTATATGTTATTCTTCAATGGTCGAATTTTTTTAAATGGAATACTTTAAATGAGTTAGTTCTAAAAAAACCTTAAATTTCAAATTTCATATTTATTTTATCAAAGCCTGGAAAGAGAAATTTTGGAGAATTTTGCTGAAATCATGGGAATATTTCTAAACTTGATTTTTCCTCAAAAATTAAAACTTTTTATGTTCCTAATAATCAAATATATTATAAATATATGTTTATTTGTAAAATAAAGGTGTAAATATAAATTTTGAAATAGTATTATCATAATAATCACCACATATTTTGATATGTTGTAGTAACGTGCTGTTTAGATGCAGAATTAGATTCTAAACAAGAAACAAAAGTCATGATAATCACATTTTGAACAACAATAGGTGGCACATGTAATTACTACTAAACAAAGAATATATATAAAAATAAATAACAAAAAAACATTCTCTTAAGTTCAAAAGTGAATTCAACTCTTGAAGCTTATGTCTAACTGATTTGGCTTGGATTTAGACCTCAAATTTTGAAATTAAATAAAGCAACTTCTTCAGATAATATAAATATCTCTAGTAACTTATCGCATTGAGAGATGAATAGTTTAAAAGTCATTGATATAGGTAAATTTCAATGAATGCAAATGGTAGATTCCGCTCTTTTATCATTTCGACGAAAAGACATACCATTTCAATGAAATTTTAATGCAATTCCGTTGACATTTTGCTGAAATCTTGGAAAATAAATAAGGTAGTATTTTCATTCTGTTGACTTGAAGAAATAAAAAATTGAAGAAATTTGATCGAAATTTGCTGAAATTTGAAGCCATGCGCCCGTGTCCATGACATCCCCATCCAACTGGACTCCACAATAAAGTAATGACATGTAATATTTGTCTTCCAATTTTGACTATCATATATAACTTTATGCACCATGTTAAAATTTATAAATGTTATTTTTAATGTTAAAGAAAATAATGGCATGTTTTAATAAGTGAGAGACTGCTTACTTGAAGAAAACAAGAATATTGTTGCGCGCTTTTTGAAAGGGCTATCAATCTAACTTCTATGTAATTTTGATCTCACAAGGAAGATATAAAGATACATAACCAATAAGGCGTTATTTTAATTAGGCATTTATATACTAATAATTCAAGAAATTATAGTTTGGCGGTTTCTAACTATTTGGATAAGGTTAGTATCATTTCTTACTAAAGGGATTGACACTTTTAAAAAAATAGAACTTATGAATAGTTTTTCCTCACATGCGACATCTAATTGACCTATATTATATGAAAGTAAGACTAACGAATCTTTAAAGAATTAACTAGTAGTGTTCGTGGATGCTGAAAACATAGTAAAAGACTGAGTGCAAAAACCCAACCAAATGAAGACATGTAGCTCTGCCCTTTTTGTGCGTTGTTCTTCATGTCGCAGCTTCAGGTGATGGGAGTTCTCTCTCCAGACGATCAGATCGGTGTGGCCAAAGTTCTATGTCATGGAGATAAAGGGGATGGAGGAGCTCCTCTCTTCGACTCACCCATCAAGGATCTCCAGCAGTCGGTGAAGAGGCTAGAGCTCAGAAAGGTGGGCCAGAGGCTCAGAACTCGAGCCCCTCCATAGGGCACCTACAAATGATGTGATCTCTTCTCGATTCCAAAAGGAATCGGAACTCAAATTTAATTGCACGTGATTGGATTAGCTTGTAACATGCATCAAAAGAGATCTTAGATCTAATTTCTAGCATATGAATAATATTATTCTTGGATGTGTCGACTTCACATCGGATTTAGAGAAGAAGCATTTGGGCATCAAATCAGTATGATATAGTCTAACACATATACTTAACTCAGATTCATTTACAGATCTAAATAGATAGAGATGGGTACAATATAAGTTTATTTTACATATTTTTATTCCCTTGCTTTTATTGTAATTATTTACAAGCATTTTATTTGAATTTTGTTTTATTGACACAGTATAAAGTATGTATAACAAATTTAAAATACCAGTCATGGGAAAATCACCTTACATACAGATAGATAAATAGGTAAACAATTATTGAAAGCCATGTCGCTTACACGCTTTAGGTCAATTGCTTTGATAACAATGATGATGATAGGGAATCGAAATCGTATTTGGTAGGACTATTTATTGCTAGAATGTAGTTCTTATAAACGGATATGATGTCGTATAATTTTAATGTAACGACCCGTATTCTAATAATATAACTTAAAATAAGAATGAGATAATAATAATAATAATAATAAGAGAGACATCTAATAAAAGAAGAGAGAGAATGTGTGTGCATGATGAGTTGGAGATGGACTTGTTCACCAATATTTTGGAGGTTGGGATTTTTATTTTAGGGTAATTGATCTAATTAGGTGAGAGAGAGAGTGTGGGAGAGATACATAGAGAGAGTGTGTGAGAGATACAAGGAGAAGGAAGGAGAGAGAGACGTGAATGGAGATAGAGAGAAATAAGTAGAGGGAGAGATGAGAGAAGTGAGAAGAGAGTGAGAGAAAGGAGATAGAGATAAAGAAAGCACAAGAAGAGGTGATGCATTGTGCAAGATTTGTATCCAGCAACGACGGCTCTATATGTCGGTATTGAAGGTTGATCCGACAGAATCTGAGGAGCGTCGACATGATCTACAACGGTTCAGATAGATGAAACCGTCTTCATGGGTGTACTTTTCATATAATCGAGGTATGTGTCGAATCCTGAGGATCCGCACTATGTTGTAGTAGTTATGATATCGGAGGTTAATGTTAGAGTTTATTATTGGAACATGATTGTTGTTGTCTTGTCGTAATGTCTCTTGACCATGAATCGATTAAGATTATTATTCTTTAGAATTATGTTTTCCATTTGATGATAGGCATAACCTTCGTATGTGGATCTTCACTCTGGAGAATAGTGAAACTAATAACATGATGGAAATGATGTTAAGGTCTCTCAATAATTATAATTAGTATAACAAATGCCCTTTCCATTCCGTTGATAGAGGTTGGTATAATCTTGTTTAATTATACAACACAAGTCAAGTAGTTATTTGTAGGAGAGAATTCTTGTGTGCATAATTTTATGTTTCGTGTATATGCACCGATAATCACTTATGTAGTATTGTCATCATACTTTCTATAGTTGTTTTCTTGGGATAGCCTTAAAGAATTAAAATATATGCTTACAACGTAACTAAGATATTGAGTTCTTACTGTAATTATTGTGATTATATAATTTTAAGGTTCATGTAATGTTTCCATAATATAGTAATACACATGAACTGTTCACTGTTATTGTGTACCATGTTATAGGTTTCATATGATTGTACTAATTAGCAAGGAAGCAATTCAGTCTCTATGTTATGTGTATATAACGTGTAAACTACAAATTAGGGGTATATCATAAGATGTGTAGACTTTATATGTGTCGTAAGCTTTACGTCATAATTAGGTACTTATATGATAAATATGGTGAAACACCATACTATATGATCATATGTATAACATACAATGTTATTATTGTGTTGTGTAAATATAGTATATATTACAATTACATAAGAGTCTAAATCAAGTATATAAAAATAAATCATTGTAGTTGGTTATAGTCATAATGAAATAACCGGGTTTTAATAATATTATCAATCATCAATTATTTAACATGTTTGTAGAATCTATTGAATGTCTATTAATTACTTATGTATTGGAAATTTTGATGTGATATTATTGTAAATGATGCACAAACGATTATACACAAGATTGATTATTTTTAAACATAATATTCAATAGTTTATATTAATATGGTGGGTTCGAAAACTATCCATTACGATGTAGTGTGATCATAATTGAAGGATTTCGACATCTAAATATACTGTATCCAAAAATTCAATATAAAATGATAATATCAAGTGCCAAATAATTGTGTTCTATCGGTGATGTATTTTGTACAATGGAGACGTATTTGACTAGTTGAATCAAAAGGTTTACATGAACCATATTGCATAAAAATGATATTAAAAGAATCTGAATTTCCTTAGCATGAATAATGGCACGTAATGGGTTGTGGAGCTAAGTGCTACAACTAAGGTGGGAGCCAACTCTAGAGTCCGTTTATTGAGAGCCTAAAGGGCAACACCTTCCCGGGATGTCGGGTTCAGTAGAAGCTAGTGGAAAGTTCACCATTGACTCGGCGTTGATGTCATCACATTCCATATAGTGATTGAGTGATTGCTTGTACCGGCATTAAAAGCCACAAAAGCCACCTAAAAATTACAAGATAAGACAAATCCATAATGCATAAGCTAAGTACTTATGAGGAAGCTAAATGCTTAATTGAAAGTTAAGTGTATATGTGCAATTATGTGAAATTTTAAGTGTATATGTGCATTCATGTATAGTGCTAAGTGTATATGTGCAATTAGGTGAAATGTTATGCGTATATGTGCATTCATGTGAAATGCTAAGTGTATATGGGCAATTATGTGAAATGTTAAGTGTGTATGTGCATTCATGTGAAATGCCAAATGTATGAGAGCAATTATGTGAAATGATAAGTCGTATGTGCAAGTATATTATTGTTATGGGCATATGTTCAAATATGATTAACCTTAATATGCATATACAGAAGTATGGTATGCAATACATGAATACAAAAAGAATATTCTTTTATATGTATAATTAAGTTCATTACATATCTATAAGATCATATTACATGTGGCAAATCAAATCTTTATGAATATGGTAAGGGTGGAAACTATAAATTGATTAGGTGGCATATGTCTAAATAAAGTGAATGTCTGAGTGTATACATGAAATATGACATGTTGTATAATATGAATGCCCTTATGTATGCCGATAATTATGAGTAAGATATATTAAGATTGCGAATTACATTCCATATATTGAGTTAAGGGTATTATGAATATTACTAATGATAGGTATATGGATATGACACCTTTATGCATATTATGAGATTTGGTATTTTTTAGTAAATCACATGATGCATTCACATTTGAATGAATATGGAAAATTAGGAACTTCTTATTTTTAATCAATTGCGGTGTTACTAATTACACTCATGGACAATGTAGGCGAACATTACTCATAATTGGAAAATAAGATCAATGCTAAGTTCTCGTGTTAAGATTATTTATGTTAAGAATGAAGTGTTTAAAGTAGACTAGTGAAGACTTGATTTTACACTAGCTGGTTTGACCTTATCTCGACACATGCTGAGCGTTAAGCTCATACCATGTTATCTTGTGTTTTTGTTGCAGGTTAATGTGAGAAGAAATTTAGTTACAGTTGGAGACTTTTACGGAGTCTGAAGGAATGATATCTTTGTGCCCATTGGAATGAAGGATCTTGGATATGTACTAGCGATGTATACTTTTATGGATAGAAAATTGTACAGATAATTCCTTACTATAAATGTGATACTATTGATGTTCAAGAGAAACACTCGGATCCGATGTGGCATATGGTATGTTTTCGCTGATTACCAAGGATCCGAGCTATTACAGGTTGTATCAAAGCAGCAGTTCCTCTGGGCATAAGATATCTGATCATAGATTGTGCAAGTCTGTTATTTATAGAAAATTTTTGGTAGATCATTGGACATTTAGAATGACCTAAATGTCTTTATGAGATAACATTTGTATTAAAAAGTTGACCAATAAGGAGATATATTAGGTCCTGAAGATTACCGATTGCCCCAAAGAGAAGAAATTGATTTTAGTATATCAGAAACAATAAATTGATTATTGTGGAGACAAAAAAAGAGAGTCGGATGATTATTTCATTATCAACAACGATCATCAGGTGTATGTCTTATTTAGCTAAAAAAAATATTTTCATGTATGACTTGGGATTTTGGAAGTAATGATATTTTTAGATAAAGTTGTTGATGATCTTATGATCATCCGTCCTAAAGAGATATGATCATCCGTTCGAAAGAGTTATTGACTTCACTATAGATATACTACCAGTGACTACACCCAAATAAGTTTAAAAATAATTAAAGGGACGATTAGATAAGGGATTAGTGAGACTTGGTGTTTCCTTGAAGTGTTTGCATTACTTAAACTCCACTAATTATTGAAATAAGGTCTTCATAAAGATAAAAGATTTTGTTCTTTACAGATGATCAGTTGCAACAAGAAACCATATTTATTAAGGTTGACCTTAGTTAGAATGCCATTAGTTTATAATTAAAACCGCAAACATATCAGCGACTGACAAGAATTCTAGAGATTCCTTTGACCTCACAAGGGCACATGCTACTTTATGAAGTGATGAGTCAGATATTTTTAGGTTACTTAGAAAAGTTTCTGATGCTTTGTGTTGTTGATAATTCAGATATATAGTTATTAGACAATATTGGTGTCTTTAAACTCACTTACGATATTGCTTGTATGATTAGGTTTAGATTTTTAAATATGAGACCGCTTAGGTTATCTATGATACATGATTGTGGTAAATGAATCTAATAATTGTGATTAGTTAAGATATTAATTAATGTTGGTCAAGATTCTTGTTTAATTATAACTATTACAAGATATATAAGTTAATTCAGTGAATATTGATTTTGTGATATGTTAGTTTCTAGTAATAGGCACAATCCTTTTTACATATTTCCATATCCCAACTTGAATTAGAATTGCCTTTCTTTATATATATCATAGTTGTGCACCTTGATAGACTATTTTCAGTGAGTGACAACCCACAAATTGACCCTTACAGATTGCTTTAAACCTCTAGCTGGGTTAATTACTCTTGTCTCTTAGGTGAAGATATATTGTTATGGATTTATTTATCTTGCAATTAAGATCTTCAAGGAGGAAATTATCTTATTGTTAGAGAGGTCCTAGTTACAAGGAAATGGCTCTAAAGTAAGAGAACAAGAAATCTGGTCCAATAAAATGTGAAGAGCAAAGCGAAAAACATAGGAATGAGATGTGAGTCAATATCACAAGATTTTTGTTAAGTTTCTTAACCAGTAAATTTCGGGACAAAATTTTTTTAGGGGAGTAGATTGTAACGACCCGTATTCTAATAATATAAATTAAAATAAGAATGATATAATAATAATAATAATAATAATAAGAGAGACATCTAATAAAGAAAGAGAGAGAATGTGTGTGCATGATGAGTTTGAGATGGACTTGTTCACCAATATTATGGAGGTTGTGATTTCTAGTTTAGAGTAATTGATATAATTACGTGAGAGTGTGTGTGTGTGTGTGTGTGGGAGAGATACATAGAGATGTGCGTGAAAGATACAAAGAGAGGGAAGGAGAGAGTGAGATATTAGGGTAATTGGTCTAATTACGTGATAGAGAGTGTGCATGAGAGATGCAGGAAGGAAGGAGAGAGAGAGAGAGAGACGTGAATGGAGATAGAGAGAGATATGTAGATGGAGAGATGAGAGAAATGAGAAGAGAGTGAGAGGAAGGAGATAGAGATAGAGAGAGAGAGCACGAGAAGAGGTGATGCATTGTGCAAGATTTGTATCCAGCAACGACGGTTCTATATGTCGGTATCGAAGGTGCTCCTACAGAACCAGAGGAGCGTCGATTTGATCTACAACGGTTTGGATAGATGGACCGTCTTCATGGGCGGACTTTTCGTATCATCGATATGTATGTCAAATCCTTAGGATCTGCACTATGTTGTAGTAGTACATGATATCGGTGGCTAATGTTAGAGTTTATTGTTGGAATGTGATTGTTGTTGTCTTGCCGTAATGTTTCTTTACCACAAATCGATTAAGAAGATTATTCTTTAGAATTATGTTCTCCGTTTGATGATAGGCATAACCTTTATACGTGGATCTCACTCTGGAGAATAGTGAGACTAATAACATGATGGAAATGATGCTAAGGTCTCTCAGTAATTTTAATTAGTGTAACAAATGCCCTTTCCAGTCCGTTGAAATCCGTTGATATAGGTTGGTAGAATCTTGTTTCATAATCCAACATGAGTCAAGTAGTTATTCGTAGGAGAGAATTCTGATGTGCATAATTTTAGATTTCGTGTATATGCACCGATAATCACTATAATGTAGTATTGTCATCATACTATCTATAGTTGTTTTCTTGCGATAGCCTTAAAGAATTAAAATATATATGTACAACGTAACTATGATATTGAGTTCTTACTATAATTATTGTAATTATATATTTTTAAGGTTCATGTAATATTTCCATAATATAATAACAAACATGAACTATTTGCTGTTATTATGTTTCATATTATAGGTTTCATAAGATTGTACTAATTAACAAGGAAGCAATTCAATCTCTATGTTATGTGTATGCAACGTGTAAACTACAAATTAGGGGTATATCATGCTATGTTTAGACTTTATACGTGACGTAAGTTATACATCATAATTAGGTTACTTATATAATAAATACGATGAAACACCATACTTTATGATCATATGTATACCATACAATGTTATTATTGTGTTGTGTAAATATAGTATACATTGCAATTATATAAGATCTAAACCAAGTATGTAAAAATAAATCATTGTAGTTGGTTATAGTCTTCATGAAATAATCGGGTTTTAATATATTATCAATCATAAATTATTTAACTTGTTTGTAGAATCAATTGAATGTCTATTAATTAATTATCTGTTGGAAATTCTGATATGATATTACTGTAAATGATGCACGAGTAATTATTCACCAGATTGATTATTTTAGGACATAATATTCAATAGTTTATATTAATACGATGGGTTCGAAAACTATCCATTATGATGTAATGTGATCATAATTGAAGGATTTCGACATCTAAATATATGGTATCCAAAAATCCAATCTAACATGATAATATCAAGTACCAAATAATTTTGTTCTATCGGTTATGTATTTTGTATAATGAAGATGTATTTGACTGTGGAATCGAAAGGTTCACATAAACCATATTGCGTAAAAAATGACACTAAAAGAATTGGAATTTCCTTTGTGTGAATAATGGTACGTAACGATAAGCGGATCTAAGTGCTACACCTAAGGTGGGAGCCACCTCTAGAGTTCGTTTATTGAGAGCCTAGAGGGCAACACCTTCTGAAGGTGTCGGGTTCAGTATAACCTAGTGAAAAGTCCACCATTGACTCAACGGTTATGTCATCATGTTCCATTTAGTGATTGAGTGAATGCTTGTGCCGATGGTAAAAGCCACCAAAGTCGCCCAACAAATTACGAGATAAGACAAATCTATAATGAATAAGCTAAGTACTTATGAGGAAACCAAGTGCTTAATTGAAAGTTAAGTGTATATGTGCAATTATGTAAAATGTTAAGTGTATATGTGCATTCATATGAAATGCTAAGTGTATATGTGCAATTATGTGAAACGTTATATGTGCAATTATGTGAAATGTTATGTGTATATGTGCATTCATGTGAAATGCAAAGTGTATATATGCAATTATTTGAAATGTTAAGTGTACATGTGCATTCATGTGAAATGTTGTGTATATATGCAATTATGTGAAATGCTAAGTGAAAATGTGCATATATGTTATTGTTATGGGTATATGTTCAAATATGATCAACCTTAATGGGCATATACAGAAGTATGGTATGCAATACATGAATACAAAAAAATATTCTTTTGTATGCATAACTATGTTCGTTACAGATCTATAAGATGATATTACATGTGAGAAGTCGTATCTTTTATGAACATGGTAAAGGTGGAAACTATAAATTGATTAGGTGCCATATGTGAAAATAAAGTGAATGTGTGAGTGTATACGTGAAATACGACATGTTGTATAATATGAATACCCTTATGTGTGATGATAATTATGAGTAAGATATATTACGAATGCGAATTACATTCTATATATTGAGTTGAGAGTATTGTGAATATTGCTAATGATAGGTATATGGATATGACACCTTTATGCATATTATGAGATTTGGTATTTTTTAGGTAACTCACATGATACATTCACATTTGAATGAATATGGAAAATCATGAACTTCTTCTTTTTAATCAATTGCAAATGTTACTAATTGCACTCATGGACAATGTAGGTGAACATTACTCATAATTTAAAAATAATATTAATGCTAAGTTCTCATGTTAAGATTATTTATATTATGAATGAAGTGTTTAAAGTAGATTAATGAAGACTTGATTTTACGCTAGCTGGTTTGACCTTATCTCGACACATACTGAGCGTTAAGCTCATACCATGTATTCTTGTGTTTTTAGTGCGGTTAATGTGAGAAGAAAGTTACAATTGAAGACTTGTTACGGGGTCTGAAGGAATGAAATTTTGTACCAACTGGAATGAAGGATCTTGATTTTGCATTAGAAATGTATACTCCATTTATATAGAAAAGTTAGATAGTTTCTTCTGTTATTTGTGATATCATTGATGATTTTGAGTAACACTCGAATTCGACGTGACACTTATTATATTTCCGTTGGCATCCGAAGATTCGAGCCGTTACATTCAACTCATGTTTTGCACGGGGTGCACACATGTCACATTCATTTGATGACCCCTTCTTGACCAATCTTCTGGTTCCATTCTTGGAAGCATGTGCGGTTGCGTCTAACACCGAGGTCTATTTATATTAGCACATAGCGGTCTCTTTTAGGAATATTAGCCATAATTTTTTTTATTAGCGATAAATTCCTTTCCACGACCTTTTTATAGTGCCACATCCCCCTTGCGATACCATCACGTGCACCCTCTCTCACACACACAAAGCACACTGGCCATGGCCATGGCCATGGCCAGGCTCTTGCTCTTCCCCCGGATATCCGAGCTACCCGTGCAAAGCTGCTTAACTCCGAAACTTCCACGCTCCTCACGACGCAACCGCGCCATGATCTCTGTACGCGCCGTTGTTGGGCTGCACATCCCCAAAGTTGGGGCAACACAAGCACAAAGAAGTCATCGTTCATCACTCCCCAGCGAAGCAAGGAGCAACGTCGGTGCACTTGTGGATGGCGCCTTGACAGTGAAGGCCATCATTGTGATCGAGCTAGCAGACATGTTAGTCACTGGAGGCCTCGACGGCATCCAGCAATTGCTCGGTCGTTCCCTCCTCTCCCTGGAGCTCGTCAGCACGGAGCTCGACTCACGTATGCCTTCTTATCCCTTTTACTTGCTACTATTCCTTTTTAGTACAGATGCAAATAGATATGGATATACATGGTTGATCTTACGATAGTTAAAAATTATGAGCGCATGAGATCATTGAGTTTGAACCATTAGATCACATGCTCTCACAGTTTTTTGGCTTTCACGTGATCAACCTTCTATGTGTGCACACATAATGCATTGTAACATTCCGGATTTAGGTCCAAGTTCATTTAAGAAGTAAATTGATCATCATAATTTGTTAGGTTCCAGTTCAATTGGGTTTGTTAGCAATCATTGAAAAATCTTAAGGTCAAGTTGTCAAGTAGTAATCTCCGCCACTTATAATCCAAATCCAGACATCGTAAATTTTAGATGTGGGACTATATTTGGGTGTTAGAGTGTTATATGCATGTTCGATCAATCATCATATCTGTTAAACAAATTTTGACATCCGTATCTTCTTTACAATGATTGTGTGTGTTATTTTGACATTCACAAATAATTATTTTTGTATATCCATTTCATATATAAATATAGTTGTAAATTTATTTTTAATATGCAACATAACTTCGTACATTCTTTTCACTATATTTGATACAATTGCTATGAAATATATACATTTATTATAATTATATTGTGTATAATCTATCGAGTATATGTATATGTCAGCTAATATATATAGTATTTCTAATATATGTATTCTATGTGTAGATGTTTTTAAAAGATTTGATAACATAGTTTTCATATCCATCAATATATGAACGAATGACACTACAACAAATTAGGTATTTAGTCATGTTTATTTTAAATCCGCATTAGATGGTCTATTGTTATATATATATATATATATATGTGTGTGTGTGTGTGTATTGACATATTTTATCTGAATTATGTTTTATATTAGAAATTAATAGCAAAAGTCATATATATGTTACTATATCATCAGCATATAGAGCGTTGCTAATTATATATCAATGAATATTACTTTTGTTATTAATTCTAATATTAAAAAATCATTTAATAACAAATAATATTCATCATTATATTTACTTATCGACGATATAGTGACGCATATATCTGTATCAAACTGATTGCATGTCCAATTCTAACCTCAAAGTGGATAAGCCTGAGAATAACCATGTACAATTACCTGCTATAACCAAGTTATATGTAAGTGATATCGGATACTAACAACAACAAAAGAGAAAGTAAAAAGAAGGTGCAAATGTTTAGACGTAATAAGCCATCAAATATTATGCATTGGATGCAGTCAGGGGAAGAATTAGTGTGCCCTTTGTGTACCTGGAATCTCCTTTTATGATGGGACGGATCCTGAGCATTGTGTGAAAATATAAGCCCCACTGCTACAAATATTTGATCTTAAAATTTAACGGATTGGCAGTTGGTGTTGTGAGCCGCTTAATAATTGAGAGTTTTCAGTCAAGATTCCTGACATCTTTGTCGTTACTAAACAGGCCCAGCAACAACTGTTCAAGGTAATTTTACCCTCAACACGTCAGTTAAGCTTGACGGGATATGAGGTAGAGTAAGAAGATAGCCACCGTCAATTAAAATCGAATCCATTAATCGCCGATCTTTTTCATAATCAAATTAAATCGAATCGATGAGATAGAGTGTTTAAATCGCTCCATCGAATCCCGATTGAACCAATAAATACATATACATATATACATATGAAGATAGGGAAGCTGCAACATGTAGGAAGAATGTATAGATACTATTCTCATGTTGCTATACTCATGTATGAGCAGTTTAATATATCTTTGTAAAGTATATATAGAGAGAGGACAACAGTTCTTCGTTCTTTCATTTTTTGAAAAAAATTGATCAAAAAATGGATTCGATATCTGGAGCGAGATAGTGGTATGCGTGGATGTGGATGCCACCTCGGAGATATGCATCTTCAACGGAAGTTGGTACTAACTTTAGTTATGTAGTTACAAAGAAAAATCCACCATGACCCCTTTTGGTCTGTCTGAGGAAGAGGTTATAGCTTGTACTATTGAACTGGGTTGCCCTCTCAGTGCGAGACCAATTAGATATTTGGGTCTGTCGTTAGGATGCGGTTGCATCCTTCTCTCTGATTGGCTACCGGTGGTGGAGAAGTTAGAAAGGAAGCTGGCAGGTTGGAAGGGCTCCTTGCTCTCTCGAGGTGGTCGCTTGATTCTGGTCAAGGCAGTTTTGGCGGCGATCCCAATTTTCTTCATGTCGACGAGACTTCTTCCGGTGGGGATTCGCAATCGTCTTGAGAAGATCATGCGAAGGTTCTTCTCGGGCAGGGTGTGTGGTGATGGCCATGCTCTACATCTTGTGGATTGGCAGACTGTTACGCTACCAAAGGATGATGGGGGGCTTGGTATTGTGAGATTAGAGCTTATGAATCGTGCACTTTTGCTAAAATGGGCCGTGAAAATTTGGAGTGAAAAGAAAGACATTTGTAGTAGACTCATTCGCAAAATCTATGGAGTCGATGTGCGCTCTATTAGTGACTTTCGTCACCTTCGATTTGAGACGTCATTATGGAAGGGTATTCGAGCTATTATCTCGGATCTTCCCCTTCTCTTCTGTCCACGCTTAGGTGATGGCTGTAATTTCTTATTCTGGAAGGATGACTGGATGAATTGTGGAACTCTGGCGACCCTTTACCCATGTTTATTTGCTCTAGCAGAGGAAAAAAATGCTCGTGTGGCTGAGTTGTGGGAGGATGGGGCTTGGAGAATTACTTTCACGGGTGCCCTCTTTGAACGATGAATGCAAGATTATCAAGACTTGATGGAATCTTTATCTAACACTGATGGTCCCAACTTTGGTAATGACCACTGGGTTTGGAGAGAAGGTGATTTCTCTTTCAAGAAGGCCTACTCAAAGTTGATAAAGGGAACAGAGCAACTTCTAGAGGACATTGTTAGGGTTTGCAGAATGATTTGGGAACTGAAGATACCGGCCTGCATTAGAATATTCTTATGGCTCCTAAGACATGAGAGGCTCCTTACGAGGGAGAGGCGGGCTTGCATATTTTGCTACGAGGATAGCTCATGTGTTCTTTGCAATTCTAACGTGGAATCCGTTGAACACATGTTCCTGGGTTGTGAAAAGACGAAAACTTTTGGCAAATGATGAATGTGAATTAGGTAGATTATGACAACATGATGTTGTTCTGGGAATCTCTCCTCAACTCATGTTTTCGTCCAAATTCGGAGAGATTGGCACCAATAGCAGGTTTATGGGCTATCTGGCTTGCTAGAAATGGTGTAATCTTCCGTGCAGAAAGGTTCTATATTGAAAATGTAGTCCATTGCTCTCGGACTCTCCTCGAGTCCTGGTTGTTCTAATTTTATTTCTAATATAATATAATGGGATGGACACCTCAGCGTGTTTCCCCCCTTTTTGGATTCAAAAAAAAACTTTAGTTGTGTAGTTATTATCCATCCCAAATGTTTGGAGGGTTATTTTTAGCAAATACCCAAAAGTCGTTGACGTGATGAAATGTGCATGGGACATGCACATTGGAGGACTCATATTTAGAATAAGACTAGGAGGATATAGAGGAGGCAAGAGTAGTATAAATAAGGCCCCATGCATAACATTGAGGATCATTCTAACAACTCTCTCTCCCAGTTCTCTTTCTCTCCAAGTAGGAAGAGAAACGTTCCACACAAGGCATGAGGAGAAGCCCACGCAAGGTACGAAGAGTAGCTCGTAGGAGCGTGAAGAGAAGGCATATTTGCAAGGAGTTGTGCCGAAGGTGCGATTAGCAACCGTCAGGAGGTCCGTTCTCGAGGAGGGACATCACATAACGGGGAATAGAAATGTTATCATGTACACCAAGTACAAGATGATAGTTATCTGATTTTATTCTTGTAATTGAGCCTCAGTATTGTTGGACAATGAGAAGATATTGTGCCTTCTCTTTTTCGACCAAGTGGATTTGTTGCGAGTCATCGTGTCCCATGGATTTTTCCCCTCTCTCACATTGAGGAGGGTTTTTTCACGTAAAATTTCTCGCTTCTCTAAGGTTGCTTGATTATTGCGCTACGATTATTTTGCTTGGTTCTCATGTGGAGAACGTTTCACTGCTAGTCATTCTTTAAAGGATAGGTTAAGGGAACCCCGTGATTATCCTACAAGTGGTATCAGAGCTTCAATTGTCGAGATGGAGAAGGATGGTGAAGGCACGATGATCAAGCTGACGAGCACGAACAAGTAAATATGGAAGGCCAATATGGAGGACATCTTATATTGTAAGGACCCCCATGATCCGATGGAAGGAGAAACTGCTAAGCTTGAGGGCATGTCCGTAGTTGACTGGACGAAGCTAAACAGGAAAGCTGTCAGTACCATCAGGAAGTGGATGGACTTATTTGTATTCCACCATATCATAGAAGAGATGGATGCAAAGAAAATATGGGAGAAACTAACAGAGTTTTATGAGTAGAAGACAACCACTAACATTGGGGGGCAATGTAACGCCATGTACCCAAGTACAAGCATCGATAGTTATCTGATTTTATTCTTGTAATTGAGCCTCATATTGTTGGGACAATGAGAGAAAATTGTGCTTCTCTTTTTCGACCAAGTGTGAGTATAAAGACGAGAGGGGTTCCCTACCAGACAGTTGGGAAACCCCATGTGATTATCATGAGCAACTCCACTACGGTTTGTAAGATGGCCATACCTATGTCAAGAGCAGTCTTTTGAATGAATAAATCAGATGACGATCACTTGAAGAGTCATCTTCTTCACTTGTGTATGCAGTTGAGAGAAGGGGCAGGACCAACAGCAGGGGAAAAATCAAATGAGAGATAGAAATCTAGGGAGAAGTCTGGGGAAAGAGGAAAGTGCCATCAATACAACAAGTTTGTTCATTGAAAAAGAGATTTTAGAGAATGGAAAAGAGAGAAAGTGGAAGACAAAAAGAATTATAAGAAATATAAAGATGAGAACATTACTACAACAATGGCTGATGATAATGAGGATCAGTTCGTTCTTACTATTCAGGAACAAAGTCTACATGCAGGGGATGACTCCGAGTGAGTTGTGACAAGGTCTCCTCCTGCCACATGACTCCACACACAGAGTTCTTCACTTCCTATACAGAGGGAGATTTTGAGAGAGTCAACATGGGGAACAACCGTTACTACAAGATCATCAGTACGAGCACTATCTCAGTTCAGACTGATATTGGATGTGCAATGACTCTACAGGATGTCAAGTATGTTCCTCACTTGCGGCTTAGCCTCATATCTGACTCTCAATTAGATAGGGAAGTCTACCATATGAAGTTTGGAAACAGAATGTGCAAGATCAACAAGAGCTCTCTTATCATGGCCAGAGGCAGTTTGTGTTGCACGCTCTACAAGACACGGGTGAAGGTCATGGATGGAAGGCCTACATAATAGTGAGGATGATACATCGGATCTCTGGCATTGTTGACTCAGACACATGAGCCAAAAGGACTTACAGCTTTTGAGTAGGAAGGAGTTGATTGCATGCCACACTGAGATCACACTATGACCTTGTGATTCATGTGAGGTTGGAAAGAACAGGCGTGCAACTTTCAAGGCCAGATCAATGTGAAGGAAGACCTCCTACAGTTGATGTGATCTAATGTGTGTCTTCCCATGGACACAACATCCTTGGGAAGAAACAAGTCTTTTCTGACCTTTATTAATGATGCATCAAGGAAGGTATGGGTTTATATGTTGAGGATGAAGGATCAAATTTTTTATTACTTCATAAATTTTCATGTCATGGAGGAGTAGGAGACAGGTAAGATGTTGAAGTGTCTGCGCATGGAAAATAGAGGGGAGTACACCTATCACAACTTCTAGAGATACTGTGTAGAGCACGGGATCATGCATGAAAGGATAGAACCCGGCATACCCCAGCACAATGGTATTGTTGAACAAATGAATAGGGCCATTGTGGAGAGAGTTCGTTGCATGTTGAAGACAATGAAACTGCCCCAGACCTTTTTGAAGGATATGGAGAAATCCTCAAGCGCATCACGGAAGCGTGATCGTCGCATCGAATACGACGAAGAACGACTAGTCGTACTAGTTGTTCGGTGCAGTGGAATTTTAAAAAAATTTAAACCGATGAAACCACATGATCCGAGAACCATTCTGAAATCGTTTCATCTATAACCACATCAAGTATAATGCAATACCTCTTGAAGCGTGGTTGATCAAGTCTCTACGAAAAGAGACCTCCTGTCTCAAGTCCGATCGTCGGAGTAACGGCTTGCAGCGCGGAGATGAGTCGCGGTGTCCTCGCAATCCAAGTTGATCCAAGCGCGGTGCTCCTGATCTCGTCGCACGAGATCAAACGTCTCCTTCGTGAGGGAAGCACTCCAAGAAGACAAAGAACCGCAGAGAGTCGAAGCGGCAGCACGATGGCGCGGGCGTCGACGATTCTCTCCACCAAAGTGGACGGCCACCAAGAAGAGAGGGAGAGAGAGGATGTCGTGTATGAGAAAGAGAGAGAGAGAGTTTGTGCTACAATAGCATGTGTAAAGAGAGAGCCAAGTATGCCTCTCTATTTATAGGGTTTTGGGATCCATGGATCTCAATCCATGGGACACATAAAATCAATGGATGAGATTGATTTATGTTTATCCAATGGCTAAGATTGTTGTTGTCAAAAACAACAAATTTAGGTTAAAATATATTTGACAAAATCAAATGTAATTCATTCCTAAATCAACCCAACAAGTAAGGAGAGAAGACACATGGAGATTTCATCTCCATGTGCCTTCCAAGTGGGCGCCCACCCATTCCATATAGGAATGGTGTGCTGTCCATGAGATTGCATGGAGATTGCAATCTCATGGAAATCCATGAGATTGCATATCTCCTTGCAATCTCTCCTATTTATTATGCAACAAATTTATTGGGTTTTATTCTTCAAAAATAATTCACAATTATCTTTGAGAATATTGCATTCTTGCCATGGAAAAAATATGAATCATATTCACAACCCAAAACAACATGTAATTCATATTGTTAATTAATTACACAATGTGTATCCAATACACATCATAATTAATCAACACATATGAATTATAATTAACTCTCTCTAATACATTATAAATCACATTTATAATATATTATGAATAATTGGATATTTCTATCCACATTATTCTTATCCAAAATAATTAAATCACATTTAATCATATTGGATAATTTCTCATACATCATGATAATTAAAACACTTTTAATTATCAAATTCTCTTTGCTTAGATCTTATGGAATTGTTCTTAAACCATTTAAGAACCAATGCTATTTCTCCTCAGATACTTGGAGATAAGGACAGGACGATTGTATTGTTCCACGTATAGTGACTTGGAAGTTGAGATCATATCTCAAATCCAGATCCTATGGACCTCCCACTGATGCTTGATCAAATCAAGACCGTAGACTTAATCTTCTCATTGCATCTGAATCTTATTCAGATCAATGTCCAGTTCATGGACTAAGATTAGGTCACTTCTCTAATGAGAGGAGTCACTAAAATCCAAACCTGTTTCATCACCCCTCGGAATGGAAGCGTCATGGTTATACAATCGTATATGATCAAATCACCCTTCAGGATTCCCAATACCTGCACATCCCTACATACTGGAAGACTCATGATCATCCTGAAGATTAAAGATCACTTTTACACTGTCATCTTCAGGGTTAGATCATTAAGTTTCTCAATCTTGGTCATTGGGATTTGGTATAGATCATATGCTTTCACAAAGCATATATCTTACCTTCAAATTCATGTCATGCTTCCAAAGCATGACGACCATGCATGGAATTTGTTCAGTCCCAATACCTCATGAATGAGCTCATGTCTCCCGGTTCACAGGTGAACCCGTATGATCCCTTTGAGAGATCGTATTACTCATATGTCCTTACATGCACACCAGCTCGCCGGTATATAGACCTTGATTAGGTCATCAACCTATTGGTCTGCCAAATGTACATACTCAGATATATAGCAATACATCTGTCTCTAGTCAGAGGATGCATGCCTATGTTGTGACAGTATTCAACGTAGGTCTTTGGTTATTGATGAATACCCATTCATCACTCTTTATTCTTCTATTTTAGCTACAAAAACCTTTGCAAATACATGTAGATATGTGTAAATACAAATAATTACCAAAAGCATGCATTGTGTAAAAACCTGTAATTAGCATGTTTTTGTGCAAAATAAAGAATAAAGAGTAAAAAGAAAAAGAGGGAAATATTTAGAATAAATATTGAGCAACCTAACCCAAGGGAGGGCTCAGCATGGGCCTGACCGCATAAAAGCCAAAGTAGAGGGAGATAGGAGCTCATGTGTATAGACTTTTGTAAATAAATAAAATATATTTTCCTCACCCAAAAATATGCTTGTACATGTTTTGTATATATTTAGAAACTCCTAAAAACAAAATAAAAATTTAAAAATCAAAACTGCAAAAACATTCCTCCATCATGTGCATAGACCATCATCCTTTAGCCCTATAAATAAATGTATTTATTTTAAAAACTTTTTGTGAATATTCTATGGCATATTTTGTAAATAACAGAAATAAAAAGAAACAAAACAAAAATCAAATAAAAATTACAAAATTAAAATTTCAAAAATACATTGTATATATATACCATGTGTATAAATGTATATATATATTTATTTCACATATGTGTATAAATAATAAAAATAAAATAAAAATAGCCTTTTATTCCTCATTTTATTCTATAAATAAATAAAACATAAAATAGGAATAAAATTGTATAAAAATAATAATAAAAAAAATCAAAAATAAAAAGCCTACACATTGTATATATCCCTATAGAATGTACATACCTTATTCTTATTTCCAAAAATTAATTAAAAATCACCAAAAAATAGAAAAAAATAAAAGAAAAATATTTCATGTTGAAAGTTTTTGCAAAATCGGCCATTAGCTGCCTCATTTTTAAGTGTCAAATCTTTTCCACGTGGCAGCATCCCACTGGTCCACGGGGAATGTTGACCCCGGTCAACTCCCCCGCGGACTCTTTCCTTTTTGAGAAAATGCGCGCCGCCCCGCTTTCGCCATTTTCTCCACGCGCTACCAGCCTGTCATCCACGCAAACCCCGCGCCCGGATCCTTCGCTGATCATCCGACATCCTCGCCAGATCCTTCGCCGTGAGATCCACGCCTTCCATAGCCGTCGCCTCCCAACCCTAATCGGGCCTGCAACTATATATAGAACCACCTCCGCCGCCTCCGCGCCCCATCTTTGGACCTTCCCCTTCTTCCCAGTGAACTCCAGAGGCACCGCGAGAGTGACAGCAAGCGATCGCCCCTGTTGCAGCGAGGCGAGGAGGTGGAACCACTGATCCGGCGTCCTTCGCCGCCGTTGCTCCGCCACCAGCGTGAGCACCGAGCCTCGGGCCGAGACGACCCTTGAGGCTACGACCAGGAGCACCCCCTGCTCTTCCCCAGTCTCTCCGACCACCCAGGTAACCTTAGAGCTTCTTTATTTCGCTTAATTTCTTGTTTCCCCCAAATCGAAGCTCCGCCGATTTCCTTTTATTCCGACCATATCGCGTATCCTCTCGATCACCGGAACCCACGCTCCCCTTCGCCATCCCTCGACGCACCTTCTACGCCCATTCGTTCAACCCAGCTCGCCCCGGAGCTGGGAATCGGGCTCCACCATCCTCCGCTCGCCGGAGCTCATCCGCCCCGACGCATCGATCACCCTCACGCCGCTTCATCGGGTTGAGGCACTTTGCCCTCGACCCGCGAAGCTTTTGGTTCACTTTGCAGGCCAAGAGGAGGGCATCTGAGCCCCCCTCACATTCAGACCAGGAGCTCGTCGCCGCCGACCTCGCCGGAGCCCCTCCAGGGCTCGGCTGGGTCATCTGAAGCCATCACCAGCTGCGGGACTCCATTGCGGACCTTATACGATCATCTGCGGCAGCTGAGGAGGACTACATCACGCGCACAAGGCCGGCGAAGCTCGCCGGCCGAGTGTTCTTCCAGTATCCTCCTTCACCGTCAGATCAGCCCCTCCGCTCCAGTTTGCATCTCAGCCGTCCATTCATCAAGGAGCAGCTACCGTCGATCATCGTGAGGGGGCTGATCCGGACCGTTGGCACAGAGGAGAGAGGCCCCAGCACCTGAGCCGTTTGATCACCCACGTGGCCCCCTCTGCACCGTCGATTGGCCCAAGTGCGGAAGAGAAGAAGAGCGCCCGCCGTCCTGAACCGTTTGATCATCCACGTGGCGCGAATCCAGCCATCGACGTTAAATAAGGGGTAATTTACCTTAGGCCCCCTCGTAGTTTATGTTTTCACTTTCAGTCCTGTAAATATTTTATGCGTTTTATTTACGTAGGGATAATTGCACATTGGACCTCATCTTTTAGCTTATTTGCATTTACGCCCCTGTTTGTGTGAGCCACGTGCGTCATCACGTGTGTATTTGGTGTATTTGCAACTTTAGCCCTGTAGTTCTGGTTGTTTATGAATGAATGAAATATTTTTGATAATTGCATTTATGCCCCTGTGAGCATTTTATTTCCGCATGTGCGTCTTTTAGTGGGTTATTTGCATAACAACCCCTGGACTTCTTGGTACGAGTTACCAAAAGGTCTTCGGACTTGTTTTTCTTACATATAGGTCCCTGAGTGCCCCAGGCACGTGCTTGGCACGTGTTTTGCTGGGTATTTTGCACCAGACCCCCCAGAACTTTGGGTATTTGCACTTTGGTCCCTGTGCACAGTGCTCCTCCTTTATTTTTGAATAAAATATCAAATCACCTCCAAATTCGATGAAAATTTGGCACATGGCTCCTGCCATGGTATAGAATTTTTGTGAATTTTTGAGGACAATTTTGATTTCATTTGCTATTTTTAAAAATTCAAAAACCCTTATTTTTGCTACTGTTTAGAGTCAAAAACCCCAAAAAAATATCAAAACCCTTTTAAAAATTCTATAAAAATTAGTTACTGTTTATTTTGTGTTCCTTGATTTTCTAGCCAATGTTGGCTATTTTTCATTGAGTAAAAATCCTAAAAATATAAAAACACCTCAAAACTCATAAAAATCATAATAAATAATTTAAAAAACCCAAAAACAATAATTTCGTGCTCAAATTTTCCTTGTTTTCTCTAGTACACAGGAAAATTACCTCCAGGTCCCTTTGAGATCCTTAGATATTTTATCTTTGGGTTTTGGGCCTTGCTGGACAGTACCTTATTTTTTTAGTACTGTTTGATTTTTAGAAAATAAAATACACCTTATAAAAATCCCAAAAATTCACCAAAAACACTTAAAAACCTAAAAAACATAAAAACAATTTTTCTTGAATTTTTGCTTGATTTTTCATGCATTAAATAAATTGTTGAAAGTGTGCTTGTTTTCGTGTTTCCTTATTTTCTCTACATATTAAAAATCCAAAAAAATTTGAAAGCAATTAAAAATCACTAAAAAGTATTCTCTTGGATTTCTGACTACATCGTAGGTCTCTTGGCCAATCCGTGCTCCTTGTGTTTGACCCTGGGTGCTATACCAGGTTAATCTCATAGCAGGACCGCTCTGATTTTGTGCTTGATTGATTTTATTCCTTCTAGTGGTCTGATTTTTCTTGATTGAGTGACTCTGAGTGATAGAGGTCGCAACGACCTATTGAGTACCTTTACCTCTGTCATTTGGTCGCTCATCAGAATGGCGCCGTTGCCGGGGAGCACGGCTTTGTAGTCATTTTTCCATATTGTCTCTCTATATTGTCATTGTTTTCTGACACTCTCTCTCTTTGATTTTTGTGCGAGGTACTGCGTGGACAACTTGGAGTTTATTTTTGAGGACCCGCATGGGAAGAAGAGCAGGGCGAGGAAGAAGAAGAATTTTATTTTGAGAGAGAACAATATTTTTTGTAATAATTTAGAACTTGGACATTTGTGGACACTTGTAACTTAGCGGGTCTGTTTCGCCGAGTACCGGTGTGCTCGGGGGACCCATTTGGATTTTCGCGGCTTTTTCTGCGGTTTTGATAGCTAGCTGCCTTTTCCGGTGTTTACGCGGTTTTTCTCGAGCCCCTAGATTTAGGAATTTCTCTTGCTTGTGCCGTAATTAGTAGGGTCCCCACACTTAATTGCTTATCTGTTCCTATAGATCGTTGATTGGACCTACTAATAATAAATGATAAAAATAACTTAGTCACTTTCCTGAGAGCCTACGCGCCGCGAGCCTGCCCCGCAAGCGCTACTCCTGAACTCGACCTGTCGAGAAGAGGAGGGGTGGGCCAAGACCGGACTCTTTGGATCAAGGGCGAGTGACTGAGTTAGACGGTTCTGCGCTAGGAATTGCTCATCTAGGACTCGGTTTTTCCTCGCTGCACCATTTAGGTAGTTTAATTCTGTCTTTAAATTCTGCGCGGATTATTTGCATGTAGAGTGCTGGAGACAAGGTACGCATTTCTTTCTCTGCATGCATCATTGATTTCTTCGCGCATCGGCTTTTTCATCTTCTCCCTCTGTTTTTGGCTTAATCATCAGGAGAATCGGAAAATTCGTTAGGCCGCTTGTATTTATTTTGAAAAAAAAATTAAAAAGAAAAATAAAAAAAAAGAGAGTGGGACTGGATAACACTATTGACCCTAAAAGACACTCACATTAAAAATTTGTCTTGGGGAGAGCAACCCCCTCCTTGTATGGTTTGGATGCGCGAGAGAGTGACCCGCACCCTAGGTAGAGCCCTCCGGTGCTATTTCTAGCTGACTACCGACTCTTCCGTGCGGGCCAGTCGGATGGAGTAACATCGGGTATCCTAACAGGTCACGTAAGCGCTCTGATATTTTATGTGTTCACCCAATAAAATTGACAAAGATAAATTGACCGAGCTTTCACGGTCTTCAGATTGTGTTGCGTTGGTGAACCGGGGGTTTGCCTTGCGATCATATTTTCTCCAGATCCCATCCGCCCAACTCGCCAGATCAAGATGATGGGTAGACGATCTCTTAGGCAGCCTCTGGCTGCACCGCTTTCAGGCGCGTCTACTTCACCATCTAGGTTGGCCCGTGAGAGTCGAGACCAGCTCTCCGGGCCCGAGTACGATTCCACCCTGTTCTCCCTCGATCCCCTTTCTTTTGCTACTGAGAGACATGAGCCCGAGGAAAGACGAATTGATTTGACAGAACCTGAGTTGGGCTCATCTGATTTTGCAGACGTCACTATGGCCGGAGCCGGCAGTTCAGACCCAGACTCCCGACAACCCGAACATTTTGTACTAGACCAGGGAGCGATCAACTCCACTCTAATCGCATCATTAGAGACAGTACAGAAGCAGCTACGCGATCAGGGAGCTTTCATGATTGAGATGAGAAGGGAGTTGGAGCGACTCAGAGAAGAGAGAGATCAAAGCGAGCCTGAGGACATTCCTGATGCTGATGCAGAGGCAGCAGCCGCAGCAGCCGCAGCAGCGGCTGCCGCAGCGGCAGCCGCCGCCGCAGCAGGACCACCGAGACCGATGTGGGAGTTACACAACCCCGGATCTACACTGATGCACCATTGGGTGGTGGTACCTGCTATCGTGGGGGATTTCAAGTTCCCTCCGAACACCCTGCAGATGCTTCCTCATTTTCACGGACTTGCCACCGAGGAGCCCCACCTCCATCTCCAGGAGTTTTTGATGATCTGCAGCACTGTCCACGACCGCCATGTGGACCAGGATACGATTCGGATGATGGCCTTCCCTTTTTCACTGGCAGATAGAGCAGTCGCCTGGCTGAAGCATTTAGGGAAGTTTGTATACACCTGGGAGCAGCTCCGCACCGAGTACTTGAACAAGTACTATCCACTCGGGAGGACGAATGCAGCGAGGGCCCTGATCAACAACTTCTCCATGCTCCCTAACGAGCAGTTTCACGAGGCATGGGAGAGGTTCAGAGAGCTTCTGGATAGATGCCCACACTACAACATTTCCAAGCCGAACCTAGTTCAGAGCTTCTTTAGTGGGATGACGCCAGAGCTTCAGGGTCTGGTGAATGCTTCTTGCGGCGGGTCCTACTTTGCCAAGGACCACAACCAAGTCTGGGCCATCTACGAGGAGATGGCCGAAAATTACATGGTGATGTCCCAGACTCGGTTGTACACACAGAGATCTCAGCAGCCGCCAGGACCCGTGCAGTACCAGCGGATAGCACGGGTTGATGCAGGTCCATCCAGTTCGTCCACAGTTGCAGCCGCACAGGCAGAGTCGGCCGCTGCGGACATGGGGATTATCAGCGAGAAGTTGGACCGCATGGAAATAATAGAGAAGAAGCAGTGCCAGGGCATAACTCAGATGGAGCAGATGGCACAAACTCTGAGCGACGTGAAGACCCATCTCTTGTGTCTTCAGGAAGGCACAGACGGCTTCTCAGCCCCGTCTTCAGTCGCGAGGCGATTCCGGTGGCAGCCGCAGCTCGTCCCAGCGCTCCAGCTCCTTGCAGCAGCCTAGACAAGTTCACCTTGTACAGGCGGAGCCGTACCAGCAGCAGCAGCCCTCTTACCAGTCACCACCATCTCCAGACTTACAGATGGTGGTATATCAGCCGGATCAGCCTCTGGCAGTACTGCCGCCAGCCCCTTCGATGCAGAGCCGTTGATGGATGTCAACGGGATTTGGTACGACCGTCCCCAGCCTGGGATCCGACGAGACCATCCCGGATTCAGGTGGGGGAATGGGGGTAACCAGTCCCAACAGCAGCCAGCCGGTCAGGGAGGGCAGTACTCCCAGCAGAGAGATCACCAGCAGCCTTCAGCATACCAGTCACACCAGCCATCATCCTTCGTACCTCGTCCCTACCAGCAGCAGGGACAGACTTGGAGACGTGAGCAGCAGGCTCGCCAGCAGCAGCATCCTTCCTCTTACCCCTCTCAGCCGCAGCAGCACCAGGTCCAGCAGCCTCATTACCAGAGAGGCAACCCGTCGGGCTCCCATGAGAGCCCCGCCTTGGATGATCTAGCCCGCATCTTCACAGAGCAGCAGGCTACATTTAGACGGGAGATGGACGAGTTCCGCCAGGAGATGCGTGACCTGATGAGAGGGAAGGCCGCCATCCCTGCACAGATCGAGCCTAATCCGAATAGCTTGAAGAGGAAGTCTGAGCAGGTAGTTCACACTGAGCCTACCACTCCTAGTGACTCATTTGATGATATGTCGTCGGATCTATTTGATGCTGATTTTGTTACACTTAGGAGCGGTAGAAGACCAGCAGGCGGCGCCTCATCTGAGCGACAACGCGAGGATACATCTATAGCGCCAGATGAGGAAGAGGAGAGCGGTACTGAAGCCGCACATGATGATGACGGTGGTACTGATGCCACCCGAGATGCTGATTCCACCGGCGGTACTGAGGCCGCCGCTTCACCATATCGAAGAGGTGGTACTGACGCCACCAGCAGAGCCGAGCCAGCCCGCGGTACTGAGGCCGCAAGACGTCTAGTCGTAGAGCCAGCTAGAGGTGGTACTAAGGCCACCAATATTCATTCTGATAGATATGTTGTCTTTCCTCGTGTGGATGTATCTCAGAACTCTATTTTGAATAAAGGACAAGGTTTAGTTTCTTCTGATCCCACTGTGGTGTATGATGTATGTGAGGATCCGGTCATCAAACCGTCTAGGCCTATTCCTAGTCCTTCATCTGAGAAGGACCCTGTGATCCCCTTTCCTAGAGCCCTTGAGTTGGGGAAGGGGAAGAAAAGAGAAAAAGATCCAAAAAAGAGAGAGCAGGAGGAGTTCAACCAGAGCATGATAGACCGATTTCACATCCAGCTGACCCTCCATGAGGCTTTACAGCACATCCCTCTTCTTCAGCGATCCTTGAGAGACAGGACCACAATCAGGAGGAAGAAGAGGAACAACACCGCAGAGATTCATGTGTTGACAAAAGCCACGTGTTACGCGATCCAGAACCATCTGCCGACCAAGAGGCCAGATTTAGGAGCACCATATGTCAGATGTCAGATTAGTGAGCAGAGGTTCGACCGTACTCTATTAGATAGCGGATCGTCGATCAACCTTCTTCCGGCAGCCCTTCTCGACCACTTAGAGTTGGGCACTCTTAGACAGAGCAGGACATACCTTCAGTTTGCTGATCGGTATGTCAAGAGGCCAAAGGGGTTGTTGCGAGATGTTGTCGTCACGATTCAGGGTTTGCAATTCCCCGTGGACTTCGTAGTGCTGGACATGGAGACCCCTGACTCATTGACCGATTCCCCCATCATCCTCGGTCGCCCGTTCTTGGCCACAGCCAAGGCGGTGACTGACCATGACAGTGGGAAGGTATTCTTTCGCGTCCAGGGCAAGAGTATACAAATAGAGACGGTTAAGGACCACAGAGCCAGAGATAGATCCCGCTCAGAGGGCAGTACAGATTCAGAACAGCTGACAGATACAGAGCCAGATATACACCAGGACTGTGATTTTGTGATCACAGATGATGAGGCAGCTTGGGCAGATCCTGCAGCACAGACCATCCTCTCATATTCAGATACAGCTGATGCAGAGATGATAGCAGAGGATAGTCTGGAGAGCACAGCCCTGGTCCAGGATACTATTGAGTCAGCAGAGTCGGACCTTGATCGCGACACGATTTTCAGTGATGGTGGTACTAAGGCCACCCTGCTCTACGGTGGTACTGATGCCACCACAGTTGATACAGATCCCTCGGATTCAAAATCTGATTGGACAGATTGTGATGATCAGATGCCAGACCTGGATCCACCTGAGCCTATAGATGAGGAGGAGGTAGAGGTAGAGCAGATCAGAGACAATGCAGAGGACCCGCCTTCTCCAGATCCAGTTTGTGAGAGTTCTTTATCATTTTCCTAGGTAGATTTGGCAGAATTGTCAGCATACACACATCTTCTTCAGAAGCCAGATTTGCCAGCACCCAGCTGTCCAGAGCTAAAGCCGCTCCCTACTTCGCTGAAGTATCGATTCCTTGCGAGAGAATCTGAGATGTACCCAGTCATCATCTCTGCCGATCTGACTGGAGAACAAGAATCCCGTCTGATGGGGGTTCTTGAAAAGAACCGCAAGGCAATTGGATGGAGCGTAGCAGATCTCCATGGGATTAGTCCCTCGTTGTGCTCCCACCATATCTATCTCGAGGAAGGGGCAAAGCCGTCGCGTGAGTTCCAGCGGCGACTGAACCCCAACCTACGAGAGGTTGTCATGAAGGAAATATCAAAATGGTGGAGTGCAGATTTTATTTATCCCATTTCCGACTCCAAGTGGGTTAGCCCCTTGCATGTGGTGCCCAAGAAGACGGGCATCACGACTGTGATCAGTGAGTCGGGAGAGGAGATTGCTACACGAGTACCCACCTCTTGGCGGGTCTGCGTTGACTACAGGAGACTCAACCAGGCCACCAAGAAGGACCATTTCCCCCTGCCTTTTATTGATCAGATCATAGAGAGACTGGCAGGGAAGAGCCATTATTGCTTCCTGGATGGGTACTCGGGCTACAATCAGGTGGCCATCGCTCCTGAGGATCAGGAGAAGACCGCCTTTACCTGTCCCTTCGGTACATACGCCTTTCGACGCATGCCATTTGGGCTATGCAACGCCCCTGCGACTTTTCAGAGATGCATGCTGTCGATCTTTTCGGACATGGTAGGGGAGTGTTTGGAGGTCTTCATGGACGACTTCTCGGTTTACGGCGACGGATTCGATTCCTGTCTTGACTGCCTAGACCGAGTGCTCCAGCGATGTATTGCTACCCGCTTGGTTCTGTCTTGGGAGAAGAGTCACTTCATGGTGACTCAAGGGACGGTGCTTGGCCACATCATCTCTAACATAGGCATGGAGGTTGATCCGGCCAAGGTTGACATCATTAGAAAACTCGCACCGCCGTCCAATTTGAAGCAGCTACGGTCATTTCTGGGGCACGTTGGTTTTTATAGGAGATTCATTCATGATTTCAGCAAGATTGCCCGACTGTTGACTGACCTCTTGACGAAAGACATCGAGTTCCTTGTCGATGACAAGTGTCTCTCGTCCTTTGAGACTCTCCAGCAGTCTGTTATTGAGGCTCCTGTCCTTCAGCCACCCGATTGGTCTCTCCCATTCGAGATCATGACGGACGCCTCTGATTTTGCCGTAGGGGCCGTGCTAGGACAGAGGAGGGACGGAGTTCCGTTTGCCATACACTATGCTAGCCGCACATTGGATTCCGCCCAGCGGAATTATACGGTCACAGAGAAGGAGATGCTAGCAGTAGTGTTCGCCCTAGATAAGTTCAGATCGTATATCATTGGATCTAGAGTGACTTTGTTTACAGATCACACCGCCATCAGGTACCTCATGGCAAAGAAGGATGCCAAGGCCAGATTGACTAGATGGATCCTTCTACTCCAGGAGTTCGACATTGAGATCAAGGATAAGCCTGGAGTCAAGAATGTGGTGGCGGATCATCTTTCCCGATTAGAGCAGCCTGAGGATTCTGAGCAGATTGATCCTATTCGAGATACCTTCCCAGATGAGGCGATCCTTGCTATCACCTCACTCCCGTGGTATGCCGATATTGTGAACTTTCTCGTTGCTGGGAAAGTCCCACAAGATTGGCCCAGGCAGAGGCTTGAGACCTTCCTTGCGAAGGCCAAGTCCTACCACTGGGAGGATCCCATCCTTTACCACGAAGGAGGGGATAGCGTCTGGCGTCGGTGTATTCCTCAGGAGGAACACCATAGCGTCCTCACTTACTGCCACAAGCTTGAGGCAGGAGGACATCATTCTGGGAGGAGAACGGCACAGAAAGTGCTCCAATCCGGCTTGTGGTGGCCTACCCTCTTCAAGGACTCTGATGAGTTCGTGAAGAGGTGTACTGACTGACTGTCAGAGGATGGGCACTTGTGGACAGCGTGATATGATGCCGATGCAGCCCATTCACTTCTGTGAGGTTTTTGACGCATGGGGCATCGATTTCATGGGTCCATTCCCTAAGAGTCAGGGATTTGAGTACATTCTGTTGGCCGTAGATTATGTTAGTCGTTGGGTTGAGGCTATCCCCGCCCGAGCCGCTGATGCGAGGACAGTTTGCAGATTTTTGAGGAAGCACATCATCATGCGGTTAGGGGTTCCACGAGTTCTGATTTCTGATGGGGGTCTCATTTCGTCAACGACCAGGTGAAGGCCCTTGCTAGCGAGTTCAGTATAGACCATCGTGTTGCCACACCTTACCATCCACAGACGAATGGTCTAGCTGAGGTGTCGAATAGGGAGATCAAGAATATTTTGCAGAAAGTCGTCCGCCCTGACCGAAAGAATTGGTCACAGCTTTTGGACTCGGTCTTGTGGGCATATCGGACGTCTTTCAAGACTCCATTGGGCACATCTCCCTTTCGCCTCGTTTATGGCAAGCCTTGCCATCTACCTGTTGAGCTGAGGCACAAGTCACTTTGGGCAGTTACAGATATTCTTATGGATCCAGATGGTATGGGAGACCAGAGGAGGGCAGAGTTAGCTGCCCTGGAGGAGCTTAGAGATGCAGCTTTCTCAAGCAGCCTACATTATAAGGAGAAAGTGAAGGAGTGGCATGATTCTCATATCAGCCACAAGCATTTTGAGATTGGACAGAAAGTATGGTTGTTTGATGCAAGGCTACGATTATTTCCAGGAAAGCTACAGAGCAAATGGAAGGGACCTTACTTGGTCAGAAAGGTACACGATAACGGTAGCATTGATATATCTGAGTTATCTTCTGAGAGTACCTTTCGAGTGAACGGCCAGCGGCTCAAGCCATTTCTAGATCATGAGCCGCGGGACGTTATTGTTGCCCCGATTCATTTTGCGTGAGATGTGGTCTCTTGACTCACATCTTTTGCATCTCACGCCTGATTTTCACTGTTCCTTCGCCTGTATAGATCCAGTTGTCCATATCATTTTATTCTTTAGTCCCACATCCCTTTTCTCATCCTGTGATTATGCTATACTTAGGGTGTACTTTACCCTAAGTATAGGGGGGATTGTCGGACCTGCGAGTATTCTTTTCATTCTTTCTGCTCCTGTTTTTGCTGCCTATACTTAGGGATATTTTACCCTAAGTATGGGGGGGCAGACTCTGTATATTCTTCACTCGGATTTCCCTTCATGTACAGCTTGCTATACTTAGGATTAGTTAATCCTAAGTATAGGGGGAAACCACCGAGTCCCTCTCATTCTATTCATTTATTCGTTTCTGTACCTAGCCATTCCTTTTCACTTCCCTTTTACTAAGCACGAGTTATGTCTTCTTCATCGCTCTTGATCACTCTGAGGACATCGTTCGAGCTAAGTATAGGGGGGGTGTGTATATATTTCATATATACTTTAGCCATAACTCGTACTTTGTGTGAGTGTGTTAATAAATAAAATGGTTAAAAATCACAAAAATTTAAAAATTTTTCATGTACATAAACCTCTTTTATCTTGCACATACATAGCTAGTGTACAAAGTATTTTTGTAAAAATGATTTCAAAAATTTTTTGTGTAAAGCTTGTGTAAATATTTTTGTATCAAAATTATGTATATAGTACAAAATTTTTCCAAAATGTTTTGAAAATCAAAAGTTTGCAAAAATCTTGTGTAAATGTTTGTAAATATCTTTTTGCAAAACTTGCACCTCATGCATCATTCATCCATGATTTCAAAACATTTTTCAAAAATTTTGCATGATTGTAAAATATTTGTAAATAGCATCTTGTGTACATATATGTATATAGTTTTTCCTGGATGAGAGTTGACATTTAAACTAAGCCTGGAATTAAATTGAGAAATGGAGCTTGAATAAGATCTTAATCCACTTAACTTTAAGAGGAACCTTATAGGATTTAGGTTTAAGGCTTTTCAGGTCCATAAGGACTTAATTCTTTGAGTCCACTAGGCTATGAGCATATGTCATCTTGATGAGCTTAAGTAGAACACTTAACAACACACGCATGACTCTTAAAGACAATGGCTTGACTTGCACCTGCACTTTACACATGGCTCTCCACGGATGAGGTGGTGAGGAGGCAGTTTCCTTTGGCTTGGGGTAGCATATGAGGGTAGTACTTCTAGGCGGAACCTCTCTTCTTCTTCTAGTGAAGGAAGTGCGCCTCAAATTGGTCTAGTGGTGATGAAGGCTAAAGACAGAAGCTGTGGGTTGCAATAAAGCTTCAAAAGAGGGATAGTCTACTGGCTCAAGGGGAAATTTCTTATATGCTGCACCATGTAGATATGCTGTACAAAAATCCTTGAAAAAAAAATTGCAAAAATGCAAAAAGAACTCCAAAAAAGTGGTGGGTCGGATTGAAAATTTAATAACCCCACCGGAGTGTATATAGTCAAATAAAGCAAAGCTTATGGTATCCATGTTACATCTCATGAAGCTTGCAGCGGGAGACTTAGCTACACTGGCTAAGCTTCCAAAAACTCTATACTTCTACCCCCTCTTCTTGAGCCGGTTGCACTTGAACTTAGAAGGGAATACCCCGCTTCTCGAGGAAAGAGTTGCTAGACCGAGGCATTAGAGTTACCAGGTTGAGGGAGGTTGTTTCGTTATTACTTCTGAGGTGGAGAGCCACATATCACTTACACCGCATGGAAAGATTCATGGTCATTAGAGTTTGTGTATGTAGACTTGTTCTGATCTGGTTTATTGAGGAGTCTTGCCCATAGATTGGTGGAACTTAGAGGCAGTTGAGTTTTAAGCTTAAGTCCAAATAAGGTTCCGACACATTAATAATCCAAAGATCTGATCAAGCTCCATATTTCAATTTAATGAAGGAAAAGTTTAATAATTCAACCTGGATCCATGAACATCCTCTTTTTCTTTTTCTTTTTCTTTCTTTTTCACTTCTTTTTCAAATAAGTGTTTGCTAAGGGACTAGCAAAGTTAAGCATAGGGGGATGATGAATACCCATTCATCACTCTTTATTCTACTATTTTAGCTACAAAAACCTTTGCAAATACATGTAGATATGTGTAAATACAAATAATTACCAAAAGCATGCATTGTGTAAAAACCTGTAATTAGCATGTTTTTGTGCAAAAATAAAGAATAAAGAGTAAAAAGAAAAAGAGGGAAATATTTAGAATAAATATTGAGCAACCTAACCCAAGGGAGGGCTCAGCATGAGCCTGACCGCATAAAAGCCAAAGTAGAGGGAGATAGGAGCTCATGTGTATAGACTTTTGTAAATAAATAAAATTATATTTTCCTCACCCAAAAATATGCTTGTACATGTTTTGTATATATTTAGAAACTCCTAAAAACAAAATAAAAATTTAAAAATCAAAACTGCAAAAACATTCCTCCACCATGTGCATAGACCATCATCCTTTAGCCCTATAAATAAATGTATTTATTTTAAAAACTTTTTGTGAATATTCTATGGCATATTTTGTAAATAACAGAAATAAAAAGAAACAAAACAAAAATCAAATAAAAATTACAAAATTAAAATTTCAAAAATACATTGTATATATATACCATGTGTATAAATGTATATATATATATTTATTTCACATATGTGTATAAATAATAAAAATAAAATAAAAATAGCCTTTTATTCCTCATTTTATTCTATAAATAAATAAAACATAAAATAGGAATAAAATTGTATAAAAATAATAATAAAAAAATCAAAAATAAAAAGCCTACACATTGTATATATCCCTATAGAATGTACATACCTTATTCTTATTTCCAAAAATTAATTAAAAATCACCAAAAAATAGAAAAAAATAAAAGAAAAATATTTCATGTTGAAAGTTTTTGCAAAATCGGCCATTAGCTGCCTCATTTTTAAGTGTCAAATCTTTTCCACGTGGCAGCATCCCACTGGTCCACGGGGAATGTTGACCCCGGTCAACTCCCCCGCGGACTCTTTCCTTTTTGAGAAAATGCGTGCCGCCCCGCTTTCGCCATTTTCTCCACGCGCTACGAGCCTGTCATCCACGCAAACCCCGCGCCCGGATCCTTCGCTGATCATCCGACATCCTCGCCAGATCCTTCGCCGTGAGATCCACGCCTTCCATAGCCCGTCGCCTCCCAACCCTAATCGGGCCTGCAACTATATATAGAACCACCTCCGCCGCCTCCGCGCCCCATCTTTGGACCTTCCCCTTCTTCCCAGTGAACTCCAGAGGCACCGCGAGAGTGACAGCAAGCGATCGCCCCTGTTGCAGCGAGGCGAGGAGGTGGAACCACTGATCCGGCGTCCTTCGCCGCCGTTGCTCCGCCACCAGCGTGAGCACCGAGCCTCGGGCCGAGACGACCCTTGAGGCTACGACCAGGAGCACCCCCTGCTCTTCCCCAGTCTCTCCGACCACCCAGGTAACCTTAGAGCTTCTTTATTTCGCTTAATTTCTGGTTTCCCCCAAATCGAAGCTCCGCCGATTTCCTTTGATTCCGACCATATCGCGTATCCTCTCGATCACCGGAACCCACGCTCCCCTTCGCCATCCCTCGACGCACCTTCTACGCCCATTCGTTCAACCCAGCTCGCGCCGGAGCTGGGAATCGGGCTCCACCATCCTCCGCTCGCCGGAGCTCATCCGCCCCACGCATCGATCACCCTCACGCCGCTTCATCGGGTCGAGGCACTTTGCCCTCGACCCGCGAAGCTTTTGGTTCACTTTGCAGGCCAAGAGGAGGGCATCTGAGCCCCCCTCACTTTCAGACCAGGAGCTAGTCGCCGCCGACCTCGCCGGAGCCCCTCCAGGGCTCGGCTGGGTCATCTGAAGCCATCACCAGCTGCAGGACTCCATTGCGGACCTTATCCGATCATCTGCGGCAGCTGAGGAGGACTACATCACGCGCACAAGGCCAGCGAAGCTCGCCGGCCGAGTGTTCTTCCAGTATCCTCCTTCACCGTCAGATCAGCCCCTCCGCTCCAGTTCGCATCTCAGCCGTCCATTCATCAAGGAGCAGCTACCGTCGATCATCGTGAGGGGGCTGATCCGGACCGTTGGCACAGAGGAGAGAGGCCCCAGCACCTGAGCCGTTTGATCACCCACGTGGCCCCCTCTGCACCGTCGATTGGCCCAAGTGCGGAAGAGAAGAAGAGCGCCCGCCGTCCTGAACCGTTTGATCATCCACGTGGCGCGAATCCAGCCATCGACGTTAAATAAGGGGTAATTTACCTTAGGCCCCCTCGTAGTTTATGTTTTCACTTTCAGTCCTGTAAATATTTTATGCGTTTTATTTACGTAGGGATAATTGCACATTGGACCTCATCTTTTAGCTTATTTGCATTTACGCCCCTGTTTGTGTGAGCCACGTGCGTCGTCACGTGTGTATTTGGTGTATTTGCAACTTTAGCCCTGTAGTTCTGGTTGTTTATGAATGAATGAAATATTTTTGATAATTGCATTTATGCCCCTGTGAGCATTTTATTTCCGCATGTGCGTCTTTTAGTGGGTTATTTGCATAACAACCCCTGGACTTCTTGGTACGAGTTACCAAAAGGTCCTCGGACTTGTTTTTCTTACATATAGGTCCCTGAGTGCCCCAGGCACGTGCTTGGCACGTGTTTTGCTGGGTATTTTGCACCAGACCCCCCAGAACTTTGGGTATTTGCACTTTGGTCCCTGTGCACAGTGCTCCTCCTTTATTTTTGAATAAAATATCAAATCACCTCCAAATTCGATGAAAATTTGACACATGGCTCCTGCCATGGTATAGAATTTTTGTGAATTTTTGAGGACATTTTTTATTTCATTTGCTATTTTAAAAAATTCAAAAATCCTTATTTTTGCTACTGTTTAGAGTCAAAAACCCCAAAAAAATATCAAAACCCTTTTAAAAATTCTATAAAAATTAGTTATTGTTTATTTTGTGTTCCTTGATTTTCTAGCCAATGTTGGCTATTTTTCATTGAGTAAAAATCCTAAAAATATAAAAACACCTCAAAACTCATAAAAATCATAATAAATAATTTAAAAACCCAAAAACAATAATTTGGTGCTCAAATTTTCCTTGTTTTCTCTAGTACACAGGAAAATTACCTCCAGGTCCCTTTGAGATCCTTAGATATTTTATCTTTGGGTTTTGGGCCTTGCTGGACAGTACCTTATTTTTTTAGTACTGTTTGATTTTTAGAAAATAAAATACACCTTATAAAAATCCCAAAAATTCACCAAAAACACTTAAAAACCTAAAAAACATAAAAACAATTTTTCTTGAATTTTTGCTTGATTTTTCATGCATTAAATAAATTGTTGAAAGTGTGCTTGTTTTCGTGTTTCCTTATTTTCTCTACATATTAAAAATCCAAAAAAAAATTGAAAGCAATTAAAAATCACTAAAAAGTATTCTCTTGGATTTCTGACTACATCGTAGGTCTCTTGGCCAATCCGTGCTCCTTGTGTTCGACCCTGGGTGCTATACCAGGTTAATCTCATAGTAGGACCGCTCTGATTTTGTGCTTGATTGATTTTATTCCTTCTAGTGGTCTGATTTTTTCTTGATTGAGTGACTCTGAGTGATAGAGGTCGCAACGACCTATTGAGTACCTTTACCTCTGTCATTTGGTCGCTCATCAGTTATCTCGATCTTGTCAAGTCAACCCATTGACTTAACTAACCTGACACCTCTGAATCACTATTCCCATGCAGAGGACCTGCATCAAGAGGTCAGTCAGATATCAGTCATATGAGATAGGATTACCATCTCCTACTCAGACTGGAGATCATCACTTAATGATCATTTGATGATGCTTGATGAGTCCTCTATCTAACTCCTTAGATATTCATCCAAGCATCAGCCTCTATGATCCATACAATGAATCAACAGCTGTATGATCATCAAGTTGGCCATGGTACATAACCCTTATTGTACATAGGGACCCTATAGTGCATTCATTCATTAATCTCAGAAAGGGAGTGAAAAATAATCAATAACTTTCATTGATAATTTATTCATTACAATAACATTTATTGTAGAAATGGTTCGCCCGGGGCTCACATTGCTAACACTTTTGGTCTAAGGTGGTTCGGACTGCCTGCTTTTTTATTAATCGATCTCCATCTGTTCCCTAGAATTTTCAGGTCCCTGAGCACATTTGGTCTAGGAAAGATCTCTCGTATGCTCACATGAGGGTATTCGGATGAAAAGTTTATGAACTTATACCAGAAGAACAGATGAAGAAGCTATATGACATGGTAATGCCCTTCATTTTTTTGTCTAAGGAGATCAGGAGTTCGGATACTGACTTTTGGATCCGAAAAAGAAGACCATCACCAGGAATAGAAATGTGGTTTTCTATGAGAACCCGACATTGGCTGAGGATGATAGTGGTGATGGTGACTAAGATGGGATTGCTATGGATGATCACAACGATGATGACTTAGATTCTTATCCAGTACATGGTATAGACAGAGAAGATGTACAACCAGAATAGCATGAGACAGATGCAGACCCCACTACTGCAGGTCCAGGGGATCCTGGGCAGGGGGAGCAACTTCATCAAGAAGCAAATACATCATAAACTCAGGTCAGGAGATCTGGGAGGGTACATCAGCCATCATCCTGTTATCCTACTTCTCAGTATGTGATGTTGACTTATCATGATGAGCCATACACTTTTGAGGAGGCATAAGAGCATAAGGAGAGAGAACATTGGCAAAATACAATAAATGAAGAGATGCAGCCTCTGAATAAAAATCATACCTATGTCTTGTTGATCTTCCTGCTAGAAAGAGAGTACTGGAGAATAAGTGGGTCTACAAGCTGAAGTCATATGATGGTGGCAAGCAATAGAAGTATAAGGTCTGGTTGGTTGTGAAGGGATTCAACTAGAAAGAGGCATGGACTATGATGAGATCTTCTCACCAGTTGTGAAGATGAATTCTGTGAAGGTGGAATTAGGTCTTGTTGCAAGCATGGTCCTTGAGTTAGAGCAGATGGACATGAAGACAACTTCTCTTCACAGTGACTTGAAGGAAGAGATCTACATGGAGCAGTCACAAGGATACCCGATGAAGGAGAAAGAGCATATGGTTTGTAGGATGAGGAAGAGTCTCTATGTCTTGAAGCAAGCCCATAGACAGTGGTACTTGAAGTTTGGCACCTCTATGACGAAGCAAAATTTCTAGAGGACTATATCAAATCCATGTATGTACATTCGACATCTTCCCAATGGCAAGTTCATTATCCTATTGATCTATGCGGCTCACATGCTAATAGTTGATCACGATCCCAGGTTGATTGCAAAGCTCAAAATGGAACTCTCCAGGGAATTTGAGATGAAGGATTTGGGCAAGGCAAGCAACATGCTCTGGGATGCAAATCACTCGTGACAGAAATAAGCACAGGTTGGGTTTTCACAAGAGAAGTATGTTGAACACATTCTGGAGTAGTTCAACATGAAGAATGAGAATCCTGTCAACACGTCCCTTGCCGCTCATTTCAAGTTGACAAAAGAGACACGTTCTTCTAATTCTGAGGAGAAGGATGAGATGACTAAGATTCCTTACCAGTCAGCAGTTAGCACCTTTATGTGTGCCATGTTTTGCACCAGACATGACATTGCTCATGTCGTGGGCATAGTGTGCAGACTCATGTTGAATCCAGGGAAGGATCATTGGGAAGTCGTGATGTGGATGAGATACTTGAGAGGGATTGAGAGGGACCCCAACTATGTGTCTGATGTTTGGGAGGCCAAATCCCAAATTTTGTGGATACACAGATGCTGACATGGTAGGAGATCTGGATTAGAGGAAATCAACTCTAGATACATTTTCACTTTTGTAGGGGGGAGCAATTTCGTGGCGGTCCATGTTGTAGAAGTGCATTGCACTCTCAACGATTGAAGCTGAGTACATTATAGTTGCAGAAGTAGGAAAAGAAGTGATGAGGTTACAAGAATTTCTTGGTAAACTTAGATTCTAAGATAGTGAGCATAATGTTTTCTGTTATAGCCAAAACACCAAGCAAGAGAACAATGCACCATGCTCGCACAAAGCATATAGACATTCGATATCATTGGTTGAGAGATGCTATTGACAAGAAGCATCTCATTCTAAAGAAGGTCTACACAGATGTAAATCCATCAGATATGCTGACATAGGTCATGAATCGTGACAAACTACATCTCTATAGAGAGCTGAGTGGTGCCACCTCTCAGTGATCATCTTCTTGTAGAGACCTTCACATTGGTACCAGAGGCGGAGGTTGTTGGGTAGTTATTATCTGTCCCAAATGTTTGGGGATAGTTTTAGCAAATAACCCAAAAGTTGTTGAGGAGATGAGATGTGCATGGGACATGCAGGTTGGATAACTCCTACTTAGAATAGGACTAGGGGGAGAGAGATGAGCCAAGAGTAGTATAAATAAGGTCCCATGCATAGCATTCGGAATCATCCCAACAACAAGCATCTATCTCTCTCTCTTCTCTCTTAGTTCTCTCTCCCTCTCTCTAAGCAAGGAGAGAAGCAACTGACGCAAGGCGTGAGAATCACCATACGCAAGACGCAAAGAGTAGCTCTTGGGGCGTCAATAGAAGATGCATCCTCAAGGAGCTCTACACCAAAGGCATGAGGATCAGCTGCTAGGGAGGTCCATTCTTAAAAAGGGGAATAATGTGACGAGGAGAAGCAACGATAGGATGTTCTCCATGTATAAGGTGAAAGTTATTTGATATTATTCTTGTAATCGAGTCTCGGTTTTGTTGGCAACAAAATGGAGAAGACACTATGCCCTCTCTTTTTCGACCTAGTGGATTTGTCGTGGGTCGTTGTGTCCTATGGGTTTTTCCCCTCACTCACATAGAGGAGGATTTTCCCATGTAAAATTTCCCATCTCTTTATGATTTCTTGATTATTGTTCTATGATTATTTTGCTTGGTTCTCGTGTGGGGAATGTTCCTTTACTAGTCATCCTTTAAAGGATAGGTTAAGCTAATCCCATGATTTCCCTGCAAGTTGTATCAGAGCTTGCTTTGCCGAGACAGGGAAGGATGATAGAGGCATGATGATCAAGATGACGAGCACAAACTAGCAAATATGGATGGACAATTTGGAGGATATATTGTATTGTAAGGACCTCCATGATCCAGTGGAAGGAGAAACAGCCAAGCCCAAGGACATGTCCACGGGTAACTGGATAAAACTAAACAGGAAAGTAATCAGCACGATTTAGAAGTGGCTGGACTTGTCTGTATTCCATCGTGTCGCAGAAGAGACAGACGTAATGAAACTGTAGGAGAAACTGGCAGAGCATTATGAGAAGAAGATAGCCACGAACAAGGCGTTCTTGATTTAGAAGTTGGTAAATCTGAAGTATAAGGACATGATGAAGGTTTTTTGAGCATTAGAATGAGTTCCAGAGTCTCATCAATCAACTGAGTACCATGAACATGGCTCTAGATGATGAATTGCATGCGTTTCTTCTACTGGGTTCCCTGTCATACAGTTGGGAAACCATGGTGATTACCGTGAGCAACTCCACCACGGACGGTAAGCTGGCCATACCTCTGGTCAAGAGTATCTTTCTAAATGAAGATCATCAGGAGAATCCTCTTATTCACATGTGTACATAGTTGATTTAGTAGAGTCCTCTTATTCACATGTGTACGCAGTTGAGAGAAGAGACGATCCTCAGACGAAGATCATGCCTCTTCTCTCAACTCCACTACAGACGGTAAGCTAACCATACCTCTTCTCTCAGCTACGTACACATGTAAATAAGAGGACTCTCCAGATGATGATAATCAGGAGAGTCCTCTTATTCACATGTGTATGCAGTTGAGAGAAGAGGCGAGTCCAACAACAAGGGAAAATCACAAGAGAGACAGAAACCCAGGGAGAAGTCCAAGGAAAGAGGAAAGTACCATCATTGCAACAAGCCTGGTCACTAGAAGAGAGATTGTAGAGAATGGAAAAGAGAGGAAGTGTAAGACAAAAAGAATTAGAAGAAATATGAATATGAGAACATTGTTGCAGCAGTGGCTAATGATAATGAGGATCAGTTGGCTCTTACTATTCAGGAACAATGTCTACATGCAGGGGATGACTCCGAGTCGGTCGTTGACAAGGTCGTCTCCTACCACATGACTCGACACATGGAGTTCTTCACTTCCTATACAAAGGGCGATTTTGAGAGAGTCGAGATGGGGAACAACAGTTACTCCAAGATCATTAGTACGGGAACTATATCAATTTAGATTGATATTGGATGTGCAATGACTACAGGATGTCAAGCACATTCCTCCTTACAGCTTAGCCTCGTATCTGACTCTCAATTAGATAGGGAAGGCTACCATATGAAGTTTGGCAACAACAGGTGCAAGATCAGCAAGGGCTCTCTTATCATGGCCAGAGGCAGTTTGTGTTGCACGCTCTACAAGACATGGATGAAGGTCATGGATGGCAGCCTACATGATAGTAAGGATGACACATCGGATCTCTGGCATCGTTGAATCGGGCACATGAGCCTGAAGTACTTACAGCTTCTGAGTAGGAAGGAGTTGATTCCATGCCACGCCGAGATCACACTATTACCTTGTGATTCATGTGAGGTTGGAAAGAACAGGTGTGCACCTTTCAAGGCCGGATCAATGGTGAAGGAAGACCTCCTGCAGTTGGTGCACTCTGATGTGTGTCTTCCAATGCAAACAACATCTTTGGGAGGAAATAAGTATTTTCTGACCTTTATTAATGATGCATCAAGGAAGGTATGGGTTTATATTTTTAGGATGAAGTAACAAATCTTCGATTAGTTCAAAAAATTTCATGTCATGGTGGAGCATGAGACAGGTAAGGTGTTGAAGTGTCTGCGCATGGGAAATAGAGGAGAATACGCCTATCACAACTTTTAGAGCTACCGTGTAGAGGACGGGATCATGCATGAAAGTATAGAACCCAGCATACCCTAGCACAATGGTGTCGTTGAACGAATGAATAGGACCATTGTGGACAGAGTTCGTTGCATGTTGAAGCCAGTAAAGCTGCCCCAGACCTTTTGGGATGAGGCGGTTCAGACCGCCTGCTATTTAATCAATCGATCTCCATCTGTTCCCTAGAACTCTCAGATCCCTGAAGACATTTGGTCTGGGAAAGATCTCTCGTATGCTCACATGAGGGTGTTCGTATGCAAAGCTTATGCATTTCTACCAAAAGAACAGAGGAAGAAGCTTGACACATGGTAATGCCCTGCATTTTGTTGGCTATGGAGATCAGGAGTTTGGATATTGACTTTTGGATCTGAAGAAGAAGACCATCACCAGGAATAGAAATGTGATTTTCTATGAAATTAGACTTTGACTGAGGATGACAGTGGTGATGGTGACTAAGATGGGATTTATATGGATGATGACAACGATAAGGACTTAGATTCTTATCCAGTACATGGTATAGATAGAGAAGATGCACAGTTAGAACAACATGAGCTAGATGCAGACCTCGCTACTGTAGGTCCAAGGGATCCTGGGCAGGGGGAGCAGCTTCATCAAGAAGCAGATACATCATAGCCTCAGGTCAGGAGATCTGGGAGGGCACATCAGACATCATCCCGTTATCCTACTTCTCAGTACGTGATGTTGACTGATCATGATGAGCCATGCACTTTTGAGGAGGCACAAGAGCATAAGGAGAGAGAACATTGACAAAATACAATAAATGAAGAGATGCGATCTCTGAATAAAAACCATGCCTATGTCTTGTTGAGCTTCCTGAAGGAAAGAGAGTACTGGAGAATAAGTGGGTCTACAAGCTGAAGTCATATGATGGTGGAAAGCAACAGAAATATAAGGTCAGGTTGGTTATGAAGGGATTCAACCAGAAAGAGGGCATGGACTACGATGAGATCTTCCCCGGGTGTGAAGATGAATTCTTTGAGGGTGGTATTAGGTCTTGTTGCAAGCATGGTCCTTCAGCTAGAGCAGATGGATGTGAAGACAACTATTCTTCATGGTGACCTGAAGGAAGAGATCTACATGGAGCAATCATAAGGATACCTGGAGAAGGGGAAAGAGCACATGGTTTGTAGGCTGAGGAATAGTCTCTATGGCTTGAAGCAAGCCCATAGATAGTGGTACTTGAAGTTTTACACCTCCATGACAAAGAAAAATTTCAAGAGGACTACATCGGATACATGTATCTACATTCGACATCTTCCCAATGGCAAGTTCATTATCCTATTGTTCAATGTGGATAACATGCTGATAGTTGATCGTGATCCCAGGTTGATTGCAAAGCTCAAAATGGAACTCTCCAAGGAATTTGGGATGAAGGATTTGGGCAAGGCAAGAAACATGCTTGGGATGCAGATCACTCGCAACAGGAATAAGAACATGTTGTGGTTTTCACAAGAGAAGTATGTTGAACGCATTCTGGAGAGGTTCAACATGAAGAATGAGAATCATGTCAACACGTCCCTTGCCACTCATTTCAAGTTGACGAAAGAGACATGTTCTACTTCTGGGGAGAAAGTTGAGATGACTAATATTCCTTACCAGTCCGCAGTTAGCAGCCTTATGTGTGCCATGTTTTGCACCAGATTTGACATTGCTCATGGCGTGGGCATAGTGTGCAAACTCAAGTCCAATCCAGGGAAGGATCATTGGGAAGTTGTAATGTGGATGAGATACTTGAGAGGGACCTTAAGCATGTGTATAATGTTTGGGAGGTCAGATCCCAAATTCTATGGATACATAGATGCTGACATTGCAGGAGATGTGGATTAGAGGAAATCAACTCCAGATACATTTTCACTTTTACAAGGGGAGCGATTTCATGGCAGTCCATGTTATAGAAGTGCATTGCACTCTCAACGACTAAAGCCGAGTACATTAAAGTTGCAGAAGTAGAAAAAGAAGTGATGAGGTTACAATAATTTCTTGGTGAACTTAGATGCTAAGATAGTGAGCAGATTGTTTTCTGTGATAGACAGAATACCAAGCAAGAGAACAATGCACCATGCTTGCATAAAGAATATAGAGATGTGATATCATTGGCTGAGAGATGCTATTGACAACAAGAATTTCATTTTCAAGAAGGTCTACAAAGATGAAAATCCATCAGATATGTTGACGTAGATCATGAATCGTGACAAACTGCAGCTCTATAGAGAGCTAAACGGTGCCACCTCTTAGTGATCATCTTCTTGTAGACCTCTCCATTGGTACCAGAGGGGGAGGTTGTTGAGTAGTTATTATCCATCCCAAATTTTTGGGGGGTATTTTTAGCAAATACCCAAAAGTTGTTGAGGAGATGAGATGTCCATGGGACATGCACGTTGGAGGACTCCTATTTAGAATAGGACTAGGAGAAGAGAGATGAAGCAAGAGTAGTATAAATAAGGCCCCATGCATAGCATTGGGAATCATCCCAACAACAATCATCTCTCTCTTCTCTCTTAGTTCTCTCTCTCCAAGCAATGAGAGAAGCAACTGACGGAAGGCGTGAGGAGCAACATGCGCAAGATGCGAAGAGTAGCCCATGGGGCATCATTAGAAGATGCATCCTGATGAATACCCATTCATCACTCTTTATTCTTATATTTTAGCTACAAAAACCTTTGCAAATGCATGTAGATATATGTAAATATAAATAATTACCAAAAGCATGCATTGTGTAAAAACCTATAATTAGCATGTTTTTGTGCAAAAATAAAAGAATAAAGATTAAAAAGAAAAAGAGGGAAATATTTAGAATAAATATTGAGCAACCTAACCCAAGGGAGGGCTCAGCTTGGGCCTGACCGCATAAAAGCCAAAGTAGAGGGAGATAGGGGCTCATGTGTAAATATTTGTGTAAATAAATCAAACTATATTTTCCTCACCCAAAAATATGCTTGTAAATACTTGTATATATTTATAAAAATATAAAAAAACAAAATAAAAATTTAAAAATCAAAAAGATCAAAAATACTCCCTTTCATCATGTACATAAACCACACCTATATATTTATTTAGCTTTGTAAATATATAAGAGTAATTTTTATAATTTTTGTAAATAGTCTATGTTATATATTGTAAATAAATAAAATAAAAACAATTAAAAATTAAAACAAAATAAAAATAGAAAAATTAAAAATACAAAAATACATTGTACATATACCATGTATATAGATGTACATAAATAATAAAAATAAAATAAAAATACCTTTTTATTCCTTATTTTATTCTATAAATAAATAAAATATAAAATAGGGATAAAATTGTATAAAAATAATAATTAAAAATCAAAAAATCAAAACTCTATATATTGTATATACCTATATATAGTACATACTATGTATATAGCCTATTTTCATTTCAGAAAAATTATTAAAAATCACCAAAAAAATAGAAAAAAATAAAATAAAAATAGTTTGTGTTTTGAGTTTTTGCAAAATCGGGCCCTAGCTACCTTAATTTTGAGCTTCAAGATCCTGCCACGTTGCCCATCCTCATTGGGTCCTGGGGATGTTGACCGCCCGGTCAACTACCCCCCCCCAGGACCACTTCCTACGGGTTCGAGCTCCGGACCCGATTTCTCCAATTATTACCCGCTCGACCCGATCACCACTCCGCCTAACCCCGGGTTCTAATCCGAGATTTTTCGATCATGATCCACGCCCGGGGAGGTTTTTGGGGATCCGCGCGCTACGCTGCTCGCCCCGACCTCTGTTAACCGGACCCCTAGCCATATAAAGCTGGAGCTCCGCCACTCGATTGGAGTATCTTTGGTCATTCGCCTCCTTCCCTGTGAGCTCCAGAGAGACCGCGAGAGTGACAGCGAGCGATTCCACCTGTTGCAGCGAGGAGAGGAGGAGGAATCCACTGATCCGGCGACGTAGCCGCCGTAGCTCCGCCACCTGAGCGAGCTTCGAGCCTCGGGCCGAGACGTCCCTTGAGGCCGAGACCGGGAGCTTCCCCAGCTCCACCACAGTCTCTTCGACCATTCAGGTAGCCATTTAGCTTTCCCATTTCGTTCGATTTCCGTTTACGCCCAAATCGCATCTCCGCCGTCGTCCCTTGATTCCGACCACCCTATCACCTATCTCGATCATCGGAATCGACCGCCATCGCCGTCTCCCTCCGACGCACCTTCTGCACCCACGCACTCAACCCAGCTCGCACAGGAGCTGGGAACCGGGCTCCTCCGTCCACCACCTTCGCCGGAGCCCGCCACTCCGACGCACCAGCCACCTTCACATCGCCTAACCGGGTCGAGGCAATTTGCCCTCGACCCGCGAGTCTTTTGAGCCACTTTGCAGGTTCCACCGAGCCCATCTGAGGGCTTGGTCATTCAGGCCAGGAGACCCAGCTCCGCCGACCGCCCCTGAGCTCCTCCGAGCTCGGGCCGATCATCAGAGCATTGTAGCAAACGCGGGAGCACTCCAGCATTCTTCTCCGACCTTCAGAGTGCTCCAAGGAGGAGCGCAACGCACGTACGAGACCGGCGAAGCTCGCCGGGGCTTTGTTCTTCCATTATCCTCCAGCGCCGTCGATCGTCATTCCTCGCTCCAGTTTCAATCTGAGCCGTCCATCCCCTGTGCAGCTAGCACCGTCAGATCTGAGGAGACGTCATCTGGAGCGCCCATTGCCAGCCGCCGTCCGATCGCCACGTGGCGCGCATCCAGACCACCCGCTTAATAAAGGGTAATTTACCCTTAGGCCCCGCTTTTATTTTTATTTCACTTTAATCCTGTAAATATTAGAATCAGTTGTTTAGTTTTAAGTTTATTTGCATAGAGGACCTCGAGCTTAGTTTATTCGCATTCATACCCCTGCCTGTTGTGAGCCACGTGCTTCGTCACGTGTTATTTTGGTGTATTTGCAATTAAAGCCCTTGTAGTTCTGGATGTTCTTAAAGGAATGAAATCTTTTTGATATTTGCATTTATGCCCCTGTGAATGATTTATTTCCGCATGTACGTGATATCTTGGGTAATTTGCAAGTGAGGCCCCTAGACTTTCGGTACGTGTTACCGATAAGTCCTCGGGACTTATTTTTGTTACATTTAGGTCCCTGAGTGCCCCAGGCACGCGCTTGGCACGTGTTTTGCTGGGTTAATTGCACCGGGACCCCCAGAACTTTGGGTATTTGCATTTCAGTCCCTGTACACAGTACTCTCTTTTTATTTTTGAATAAAATATCAAATCACCTCCAAATCCAATGAGAATTTGACACATGGCTCCTGCCATGGTGTAGGATTTTCACGGATTTTTGAGGGCATTTTTGATTTTGTTTGCTATTATTAAAAATTCAAAAACAATCAGTTTTGCTACTGTCTAACTTTAAAAATCACAAAAAAAAAATATTAAATAGTGTCCAAAAACTACAAAAAAATTGTCCACTGTTTGTTTTGCTTAGTTTTATTTTCTAGCCAATTTTGGCTATTTTTCATCACTGAAAACCACTAAAAACTTAAAAACACTCAAAAACCCATAAAAATAAATTCTAGTAAAAAAATTAAAAATCTAAAAATAATAAAATTGGTACCTAAATTTTCCTTGTTTTATTATCTTTACAGGAAAATTACCTCAGGCCATTTTAAGGCCCTTAGATATTTTATCTAGGGCTTTTTGGCTCAGTTGGACAGTACCACTGTTGTTAGCTACTGTTTGATTTTTAGAAAATAAAATAAACATCAGAAAATTATCAGAAATTCACCAAAAACACAAAAAAAATATAAAACACATAAAAACATTTTTGTTGGAATTTTTGCTTGACTTTTAGTACCTTTAATAAATTGTTGAATTGTGTGCTTGGTTGTTTTTATCATTTTCTTAATAAACTTAAAAATCCAAAAAAATATAAACCAAATTTAAAACCACTAAAAAGATTTTCTCCTTTTATTTTGACTACTTCATAGGCCTCTCGGGCAATCCGTGCTCCTTGAGTTCGACCCTGGGTGCTATACCAGGTTAATCACATAGTAGGACCGCTTTTCGTGCTTGATTGATTTTTGATTTATTTAGTGGTTCGATTTTTTTTCTTGATTGACATAGCCAGGTGATCTAGGTCGCAACGACCATCTAGACATCTTTGCCTTGATCATTTGGCGTGTCATCAGAATGGCGCCGTTGCCGGGGAGCACGGCTTAGTAGTCATTTTTTTAGCTTTTCCGCGGCTTCTTCTTTTCACGGCTTTTTGTATAGATTTTTGTAGATATATTTTTTCTGATATTTTTTGATAATAATTTGGTCTGACCACTCTGTTCTTTTTCTTGCGAGGGCTCGAGGATCGAGGCGGCCGATTTCGAGAAGCCGACGCAACCGCGAGACTCGGAGGCGCCTCCCTTCTGCACGGACCCGCAGGAGAGAGCGAGAGAGAGTTGAGTGGGTAAGGTTAGATTAGGATTATTTGATTATTATTGTTGTAATAATACAGGGACTCAGAGACTGGACTTGGACTTGGTTGACCTAGCGGGTCTGTTTCGCCGAGCACCGGTGTGCTCGGGGGACCCTTAGGAGTTTTTCGCGGTTTTTACGCGGCTTTGTTTTCTTTCTTTCTTTTACTGCCTTTTACGGTTTTTAGCGGTTTTTCTCGAGCCCCTAGATTTAGGATTTTCTGCTTGACTGTGCCGTAATTAGTAGGATCCCCATACCTAATTAATTGCCTGTTCCTACAGAACGATAATTGGACCTACTAATAAATCAATAATAAAAATAGCTTAGTCGCTTTCCTGAGAGCCTACGCGCCGCGAGCCTGCCCCGTCAAGCGCTACTCCTGAACTCGACTTGTCGAGAAGAGGAGGGGTGGGTCTAAACCGGACTCTTTGGATCGAGGGCGAGTGACTAAGCTAGACGGTTCTGTCGAGTAGAAATTGCCTGTTTAGGACTCGGTTTTCACCGCTGCACCATATAGGTAGTTTCTTTCCTGTCTTTACATTTATGCGCGGATCATATTGCATGTAGAGTGCTGGAGTCAGGTACGCCTTCCTTACTTTGCATGCATCATTGATTTCATCGTGCATCGGCTTTTTCGTCTTCTCCCCCCTGTTTTGGATTAAATAATCAGGAGAACTGAAAAATTCGTTAGGCGTTTGTTTGATATTTGAAAAATATAAAAAAAAAGAAAAACCATAAAATTGGGACTGGTTAACACTATTGATCTTAAAAGACGCTCACCCTAATAATTTTGTCTTGGGGAGAGCAACCCCCTCATTGTATGGTTTGGATGCGCGAGAGAGTGACCCGCACCCTAGGTAGAACCCTCCGGTGCTAGTCCCGACTGATTGCCGACTCTTCCGTGCGGGCCAGTCGGTTGGGTTAGCACCGGGTATCCTAACAGGTCACGTAAGCGCTCTGATATTTTGTGTGTTCACCTAATAAAATCGACAAGATAATTTGACCGAACTTTCACGGTCTTCAGCTCGCGTTGCGTTGGTGAACCGGGGGTTTGTTTTGTGATCATAGTTTCTCCAGATCTCATCCGCACTACTCGCCAGATCAAGATGATGGGTAGACGCTCTCTTAGGCAGCCTCTGGCTGCACCGCTTTCGGGCACGTCTACCCGATCATCTAGGTTGGCCCGCGAGAGCCGAGACCAGCTCTCCGAGCCCGAGTACGACTCCGCCCTGTTCCCCCTCGATCCCCTTTCTTTTGGTACTAAGAGACATGAGCATGAGGAGAGATTAGAAGATTTGACAGCACCTGAGTTGGGCTCGTTTGATTTTGCAGATTTCGCCATGGCCGGCAGTTCAGATGATCACCCCCATTAGCCCGAGCACTTTGTACTAGACCAGGGAGCGATCAACTCCACCATGATCACATCACTTGAGACAGTCCAGCATCAGTTACGCGATCAGGGAGCGTTTATGATTGAGATGAGGAGAGAGTTGGAGAGGCTCAAAGCAGTTAGAGATCAGCAGAGCGAGCCTGAGGAGATACCTGATGCAGAGGCACGAGCCGCAACAGCCGCAGCAGCAGCAGCAGCTGTCGCCGCCGCAGCGGCAGCCGCCGTGGCAGGAGGACCACCACGACCTATGCGGGAGTTGCACAACCCCGGATCGACTCTGATGCATCACTGGGTAGTAGTACCTGCTATCGTGGGGGACTTCAAGTTCCCCCCGAACACCCTGCAGATGCTTCCCCGTTTTCACGGACTTGCCACTGAGGAGCCCCACCTCCACCTCTAGGAGTTTCTGATGATTTGCAGCACTGTCCACGATCTCCACGTGGACCAGGACACGATCAGGATGATCGCCTTCCCCTTTTCACTGGCAGATAGAGCAGCCACCTGGCTCAAACACTTGGGGAAGTTTGTCTACACCTGGGAGCAGCTCCGCACCGAGTACTTGAGCAAGTACTATCCACTCGGGCGGACCAATGCAGCGAGGGCCCTGATCAACAACTTCTCCATGCTCCCCAACGAGCAATTTCACGAGGCATGGGAGAGGTTCCGAGAGCTCACAGACAGATGCCCGCACCACGACATCACGAAGCCGAACCTTGTTCAGAGCTTTTTCAGCAGGTTGACACCAGAGCTCCAGGGCCTGGTGAATGCTTCTTGCGGCGGGTCCTATTTCGCCAAGGATCACGACCAGGTCTGGGCCATTTTCGAGGAGATGGCTGAGAATTACATGGTGATGTCCCAGACCCGGTTATATACACAGAGACCTCAGCCGCAGCAGCCAGGACCCGTGCAGTACCAGCGGATAGCACGGGTAGATGCAGGTCCATCCAGTTCGTCCGCAGTCGCAGCAGCACAGTTAGAGTCGTCCGCTGCGGACATGGGTATCATCAGCGAGAAGTTGGACCGCATGGAGCTGATTGAGAAGAAGCAGTGCCAGGGTATCACTTAGATGGAGCAGATGGCACAGACTCTGAGCGACATGAAGACCCAGCTCTTGTGTCTTCAGGAGGCACAGACGGCTTCTCAGCCCCATCTTCAGTCGCGAGGCGACTCCGGCAGCAGCAGCAACTCGTCCCAGCGCTCCAGCACCCTTGTGCATCCTAGGCAGGTTCACCTTGTACAGGCGGAGCCGTACCAGCAGACGCAGCCCACCTACCAGTCCCCACCATCTCCAGAGATGCAGATGGTGGTCTACCAGCCGGATCAGCCTCTGGCAGTACTCCCGCCAGCCCCCTACGATGCAGAGCCGTTGATGGATGTCAACGGGATTTGGTATGACCGCCCCCAGCCTTGGATCCGACGAGACCATCCCGGATTCAGGTGGGGGAGTGGAGGTACCCAGCCCCAGCAGCAGCCAGCCGGTCAGGGAGGGCAGTACGCCCAGCAGAGAGATCACCAGCCGCAGCAGCAGCCCCCAGCATACCAGTCACACCAGCAGTCGTCCGGCGTTCCTCGTCCCTATCAGCAGCAGGGACAGTCTTGGAGACGTGAGCAGCAGGCTCACCCAGCATACCAGCAGCATCCCTCCCCTTACCCCTCTCAGCAGCCCCACCAGCAGTTCCAGCAGCCTCAGCACCAGAGAGGCTACCCGTCGGGCTCCCATGAGAGCCCCGCCTTGGATGACATAGCCTGCCTCCTCACGGACCAGCAGGCTACCTTTAGACGGGAGATGGACGAGTTCCGCCAGGAGATGCGGGACTTGATGAGAGGGAAGGCCGCCATCCCTGCACAGATCGAGCCGAACCCGAACAACCTCAAGAGGAAATCTGAGCAGGTAGTACACACTGAGCTTGCCACTCCTAGTGACCCATTTGATGATATGTCTTCGGATCTATTTGATGCTGATTTTGTCACACATAGGAGCGGTAGGACCCCAGCAGGCGGCGGCGCCTCATCTGAGCTTCACCACGAGGATACTTCCGGGGCGCCACATGAGGAGGAGGAGAGCGGTACTGAGGCCGCTCCTGATGATGACGGTGGCACTGAAGCCACCAAGGATGTTGATCCCACCGGCGGTACTGAGGCTGCCGCTTCACCAGTTCGAGGAGGTGGTACTGACGCCACCCGTTTAGCCGAGCCAGCCTGCGGTACTGATGCCGCGAGACGTCCAGCAGCAGCAGTAGCAGAGCCAGCCCGAGGTGGTACTGAGGCCACCGGTGTTTGTTGTGATAGAGATGTTGTCTTTCCTTCAGTTCATGTACCTCAGAACACTGTTGTGAATAAAGGAAAAGGTTTAGTTTCTTCTGGTCCCACTGTGGTGCTTGATGTATGTGTGGACCCGGCCGTCGAGCCGTCTAGGCCTTTTCCTAGTCCTTCATCTGCGAAGGACCCTGTGATCCCCTTCCCTAGAGCCCTTCAGATGGGGAAGGGGAAGAAAAAAGAAAATGATCCAAAAAAGAGAGAGCAGGAGGAGTTCAGTCAGAGCATGATCGATAGATTCCACATCCAGCTGACCCTCCAGGAGGCTTTGCAGCACATCCCCCTTCTTCAGCGATCTTTGAGAGACAGGACCACAGTCAGGAGGAGGAGGAGGAGGAATCACACTTCAGAGATCCATGTGCTGACGAAAGCCACGTGCTTTGCGATCCAGAACCGTCTGCCGGCCAAGAGGCCAGATTCAGGGGCACCGTATGTCAGATGTCAGATTAGTGAGCAGAGGTTCGACCGGACTCTATTGGATAGCGGATCGTCGATCAACCTCCTTCCGGCAGCCCTTCTCGACCGCTTCGAGTTGGGCACTCTTCGACAGAGCAGGACAGTCCTTCAGTTTGCTGATCGATCTGTCAAGAGGCCGAAGGGGTTGTTGCGAGATGTTATTGTCACGATTCAGGGCCTGAAATTCCCCGTGGACTTCGTAGTGTTGGACATGGAGATCCCTGATTCAGTGGCCGATACCCCCATCATCCTTGGTCGTCCGTTCTTGGCCACAGCCAAGGCGGTGACTGATCATGATAGCGGGAAGGTGTACTTTCGCGTCGAAGGCGAGAGTATACAAATAGAGGCGATCGAGGACTACAGAGCCAGAGAGAGAGCACGCTCAGAGGCCAGCACCGATTCAGAGTAGCTGACAGACGCCGAGCCAGACATCCACCGGGACTGTGATTTTGTGATCACTGATGATGAGGCAGCATGGGCAGATCCTGCAGCACAGGCCATCCTCTCATTTTCAGATACAGCTGATGCCGAGATGATAACAGAGGAGAGTCTGGAGAGCACAGCCCTGGTTCAGGATACCACAAAGGCAGCAGAGTCGGTCCTTGATCGCGACACGGATTTCAGTGATGGTGGTACTGAGGCCACCTTGTGTTACGGTGGTACTGATGCCACCGCGTTTGATGCAGATCCCTCGGATTCAGAGTCTGATTGGGCAGATTGCGATGATCAGATGCCAGACTTAAGTCCACCTGAGCCTACAGATGAGGAGGAGGCAGATGCAGAGCAGATTAGAGATAGCACAGTTGAGCAGCCTTCTCCAAATCCAGTTTGCGAGAGTTCACTTTCTTTCTCCCAGGCAGATTTGGCAGACTTAGCAGCATTGACACATTTTCTTCCGAAGCCAGAATTGCCAGCGCCCAGCTGTCCAGAGCTGAAGCCGCTCCCTACTTCGTTGAAGTATCGGTTCCTTGCGGGCGAACCAGAGATGTACCCAGTCATCATCTCCGCCAATCTGACTGGAGAGCAGGAATCCCGTTTGATGGGGGTTCTTGAAAAGAACCGCAAGGCAATCGGATGGAGAGTAGCAGATCTCCATGGGATTAGTCCATCAGTGTGCTCCCACCATATCTATCTCGAGGAGGGGGCGAAGCCGTCGCGTGAGTTCCAGCGGCGGTTGAACCCCAACCTGAGAGAGGTCGTGATGAAGGAAATATCGAAATGGTGGAGTGCAGATTTTATTTATCCCATTTCCGACTCCAAGTGGGTCAGCCCCTTGCATGTGGTGCCCAAGAAGACGGGCATCACGACTGTGATCAGTGAGTCGGGAGAGGAGATCGCTACTCGAGTACCCACCTCTTGGAGGGTCTGTGTTGACTACAGGAGACTCAACCAGGCCACCAAGAAGGACCATTTCCCCCTGCCTTTTATTGACCAGATCATTGAGAGACTGGCAGGGGAGAGCCATTATTGCTTCTTGGATGGGTACTCGGGCTACAACCAGGTGGCCATCGCTCCTGAGGATCAGGAGAAGACCACCTTTACCTGTCCCTTTGGTACATATGCCTTTCGACGCATGCCATTTGGTCTATGCAATGCCCCTGCGACTTTTCAGAGGTGCATGCTGTCGATCTTTTCGGACATGGTAGGGGAGTGTTTAGAGGTCTTCATGGACAATTTCTCGGTCTACGGCGACGGATTCGACTCCTGTCTTGATTGCCTAGACCAAGTACTCCAGCGATGTATTGAGTACCATTTGGTTCTATCTTGGGAGAAGAGTCACTTCATGGTGACTCAAGGGACGGTGCTTGGCCACATCATCTCCAACAGGGGCATGGAGGTTGATCCGGCCAAGGTTGATGTCATTAGAAAACTCGTACCACCGTCCAATTTGAGGCAGCTACGATCATTTCTGGGGCACGTTGGATTTTATAGGAGATTTATCCAGGATTTTAGCAGGATTGCCCGACCGTTGAATGACCTCTTGACGAAAGACACCGAGTTCCTTGTCGATGACAAGTGTCTCTCGTCCTTTGCGACTCTCCAGCAGTGTGTTATTGAGGCTCCTGTTCTCCAGCCGCCTGATTGGTCTCTCCCATTCGAGATCATGACGGACGCCTCCGATTTTGCCGTGGGGGCAGTGCTGGGATAGAGGAGGGATGGAATTCCGTTTTCCATCCACTACGCTAGCCGCACATTGGATTCCGCCCAGCGGAATTACACGGTCACAGAGAAGGAGATGCTAGCCGTAGTGTTCGCCCTAGATAAGTTTCGATCTTATATCATTGGATCTAGAGTGACTTTGTACACAAATCACACCACCATCAGGTACCTCATGGCAAAGAAGGATGCCAAGGCCAGATTGACCAGATGGATCCTTCTACTCCAGGAGTTCGACATTGAGATCAAGGATAAGCCTGGAGTCAAGAATGTGGTGGCGGATCACCTCTCCCGTTTAGAGCAGCCTGAGGAGTCCGAGCAGATTGATCCTATTCGAGATACCTTCCCAGATGAGGCGATCCTTGCTATCGCCTCACTCCCGTGGTATGCCGATATTGTGAACTTTCTCGTTGCTGGGAAAGTCCCACAGGATTGGCCCAGGCAGAGGCTTGAGACCTTCCTTGCGAGGGCCAAGTCCTACCACTGGGAGGATCCCATCCTTTAACACGAAGGAGGGGATAGCGTCTGGCGTCGGTGTATTCCTCAGGAGGAACACCAGAGCGTCCTCACTTACTGCCACAAGCTTGAGGCAGGAGGACATCGTTCTGGGAGGAGAACGGCACATAAAGTGCTTCAATCCGGCTTGTGGTGGCCTACCCTCTTCAAGGACTCTGATGAGTTCGTGAAGAAGTGTACTGACTGTCAGAGGATGGGCACTTGTGGACAGCGTGATATGATGCCGATGCAGCCCATTCACTTCTGTGAGGTTTTTGATGCATGGGGCATCGATTTCATGGGTCATTCCCTAAGAGTTAGGGATTTGAGTACATTCTGTTGGCCATCGATTATGTTAGTCGTTGGGTTGAGGCCATCCCCGCCCGAGCCGCTGATGCGAGGACAGTTTGCAGATTCTTGAGGAAGCACATCATCACGCGGTTCGGGGTTCCACGAGTTCTGATTTCTGATGGGGGGTCTCATTTCATCAACGACCAGGTGAAGGCCCTTGCTAGCGAGTTCAGTATAGACCATCGTGTTGCCACACCTTACCATACACAGATGAATGGTCTAGCTGAGGTGTCGAATAGGGAGATCAAGACTATCTTGCAGAAAGTCGTCCGCCCTGACCAAAAGGATTGGTCACAGCTCTTGGACTCGGTCTTGTGGGCATATAGGACGTCTTTCAAGACTCCATTGGGCACATCTCCCTTTCGCCTCGTATATGGCAAGCTGTGCCATTTACCTGTTGAGCTGAGGCACAAGTCACTTTGGGCAGTCACAGATATTCTTATGGATCCAGACGGTGTAGGAGACCAGAGGAGGGCAGAGTTAGCTGCCCTGGAGGAGCTTAGAGATACAGCTTTCTCAAACAGCCTACAGTATAAAGAGAGAGTGAAGGAGTGGCATGATTCTCATATCAGCCACAAGCATTTTGAGATTGGACAGAGAGTATGGCTGTTTGATGCAAGGCTTCGTTTGTTTCCAGGGAAGCTGCAGAGCAAATGGAAGGGACCCTACTTGGTCAGAAAGGTACACGACAATGGTAGCATTGATATATCCGAGTTGTCTTCTGAGAGTACCTTTTGAGTGAACGGCCAGCGGCTCAAGCCATTTCTAGATCATGAGCCGCGGGACGTTATTGTTGCCCCTATTCATTTTGCGTGAGATGTGGTCTCTTGACTCACATCTTTTGCATCTCACGCCTGATTTTCACTGTTCCTCCGCCTTGTATAGATCCAGTTGTCCATATCATTCTATTCTTTAGTCCCACATCCCTTTTCTCATCTTATGATTATGCTATACTTAGGGTGTACTTTACCCTAAGTATAGGGGGGATGTAGGACCTGCGGGTATTCTTTTCATTCGTTCTGCTCCTGTTTTGCTGCCTATACTTAGGGATATTTTACCCTAAGTATAGGGGGGGCAGACTCTGTATCTTCTTCACTCGGATTTCCCTTCATGTACAGCTTGCTATACTTAGGATTAGTTAATCCTAAGTATAGGGGGAAACCACCGAGTCCCTCTCATTCTATTCATTTATTCGTTTCTGTACTTAGCCATTCCTTTTCACTCCCCTTTTACTAAGCACGAGTTATGTCTTCTCCATCGCTCCTGATCACTCTGAGGACATCGTTCGAGCTAAGTATGGGGGGGTGTGTATATATTTCATATATACTTTAGCCAAAACTCGTACTCTGTGTGAGTGTGTTAATAAATAAAATGGCTAAAAACCACAAAAAATTAAAAAAAATTTCATGTACATAAAACTTCTTTTATTTGCACATACATAGCTAGTGTACAAAGTATTTTTGTAAAAATGATTTCAAAAATGTTTTGTGTAAAGCTTGTGTAAATATTTTTGTATCAAAATTATGAATATAGTACAAAATTTTTCTAAAATGTTTTGAAAATCAAAAGTTTGCAAAACTCTTGTGTAAATATGTGTAAATATCTTCTTGCAAAACTTGCACCTCATGCATCATTCATCCATGATTTCAAAACATTTTTCAAAAATTTTTGCACGATTGTAAATTTGTGTAAATAAGCATCTTGTGTGCATATATGTATATAGTTTTTCTGGATGAGAGTTGACATTTAAACTAAGCCAGGAATTAAATTAAGAAATGGAGCTTGAATAAGATCTTAATCCACCTAACTTTAAGAGGAACCTTATAGGACTTAGGGTTAAGGCTTTTCAGGTCCATAAGGACTTAATTCTTTGAGTCCACTAGGCTATGAGTATATGTCATCTTGATGAGCCTATGTAGAGCACTTAACAACACACGCATGACTCTTAGGTAGCGTTTGGTTCGCGGGTTACCTGCGGGTTAGGAAAGTTTACCCCCCTTAACCCACAACCCCCTCTCTCCCCGTGGGCCCCACTTTATTTCTTTTTTAAAAAAATTAAATAAATCAATTTTACATCATCAATCCTATCAAAAAATAAGATATTATACCATCATATCATATAAAAATTATAAACTACTCCACTTCTACTCACTTTTCCAAACTTCAATACAATCACATCACAATAACTACTCACTTTTTCAAACTCCAATACAATCATATCACCCCAAACCCACTTCTAACCCACCCCCAATTTAACCCTCAATCCAAACACCAAAACACAAAAATGGGTTACCCTCTACCAGTTTAACCTGCCTTAACCCGCTAACCAAACACTTAGAGACAATGGCTTGACTTGCACCAGCACTTTACACATGGCTCTCCACGGATGAGGTGGTGAGGAGGCAGTTTCCTTTGGCTTGGGGTAGCATATGAGGGTAGTACTTCTAGGCGGAACCTCTCTTCTTCTTCTAGTGAAGGAAGTGCGTCTCAACTTGGTCTAGTGGTGATGAAGGCTAAAGACAGAAGCTGTGGGTTGCAATAAAGCTTCAAAAGAGGGATAGTCTACTGTCTCAAGAGGAAAATTTCTTACATGCTGCACCATGTAGATATCTTGTATAGAAGCACTTGAAAAAAAATATATTGCAAAATGCAAAAAGAGCTCCAAAAAAGTGGTGGGTCGGATTGAAAATTTAATAACCCCACCGGAGTGTATATAGTCAAATAAAGCAAAAGCTTATGGTATCCATGTTACATCTCATGAAGCTTGCAGCGGGAGACTTGGCTACACTGGCTGAGCTTCCAAAAGTCTATACTTCTTCCCCCTCTTCTTGAGCCGGTTGCACTTGAATTTAGAAGGGAATACCCCGCTTCTCGAGGAAAGAGTTGCTAGACCGAGGCATTAGAGTTACCAGGTTGAGGGAGGTTGTTTCTTTGTTACTTCTGAGGTGGGGAGCCACATATCACTTACACTGCATGGAAAGATTCATGGTCATTAGAGTTTGTGTATGTAGACTTGTTCTGATATGGTTTATTGAGGAGTCTTGCCCATAGATTGGTGGAACTTAGAGACTGTTGAGTTTCAAGCCTAAGTCTAAATAAGGTTCCGACACACTAATAATCCAAAGATCTGATCGAGCTCCATCCCCCAATTTGATGAAGGCAAGTTTAATAATGAACCTTGATCCATGTACATCCTCTTTTTATTTTTCTTTCTTTCTTTTTCACTTCTTTTTCAAATAAGTGTTTGCTAAGGGACTAGCAAAGTTAAGTATAGGGGGGTGATGAATACCCATTCATCACTCTTTATTCTTATATTTTAGCTACAAAAACCATTGCAAATGCATGTAGATATATGTAAATATAAATAATTACCAAAAGCATGCATTGTGTAAAAACCTATAATTAGCATGTTTTTGTGCAAAAATAAAAGAATAAAGATTAAAAAAGAAAAAGAGGGAAATATTTAGAATAAATATTGAGCAACCTAACCCAAGGGAGGGCTCAGCATGGGCCTGACCGCATAAAAGCCAAAGTAGAGGGAGATAGGGGCTCATGTGTAAATATTTGTGTAAATAAATCAAACTATATTTTCCTCACCCAAAAATATGCTTGTAAATACTTGTATATATTTATAAAAATATAAAAATAAAAATAAAAAGTTAAAAATAAAAAAGATCAAAAATACTCCCTTTCATCATGTACATAAACCACACCTATATATTTATTTAGCTTTGTAAATATAAGAGTAATTTTTATAATTTTTGTAAATAGTCTATGTTATATATTGTAAATAAATAAAATAAAAAACAATTAAAAATTAAAACAAAATAAAAATAGAAAAATTAAAAATACAAAAATACATTGTACATATACCATGTATATAGATGTACATAAATAATAAAAATAAAATAAAAATACCTTTTTATTCCTTATTTAATTCTATAAAAAAATAAAATATAAAATAGGGATAAAATTGTATAAAAATAATAATTAAAAATCAAAAAAATCAAAACCCTATATATTGTATGTACCTATATATAGTACATACTATGTTATAGCCTATTTTCATTTCAGAAAAATTATTAAAAATCACCAAAAAATAGAAAAAAAATAAAATAAAAATAGTTTGTGTTTTGAGTTTTTGCAAAATCGGGCCCTAACTACCTTAATTTTGAGCTTCAAGATCCTGCCACGTGGCCCATCCTCATTGGGTCCTGGGGATGTTGACCGGCCAGTCAACTACCCCCCCCCAGGACCACTTCCCACGGGTTCGAGCTCCGGACCCGATTTCTCCAATTATTACCCGCTCGACCCGATCACCACTCCGCCTAACCCTGGGTTCTAATCCGAGATTTTTCGATCATGATCCACCCTCGGGGAGGTTTTTGGGGATCCGCGCGCTACGCTGCTCGCCCCGACCTCTATTAACCGGACCCCTAGCCATATAAAGCTGGAGCTCCGCCACTCGATTGGAGTATCTTTGGTCATTCGCCTCCTTCCCTGTGAGCTCCAGAGAGACCGCGAGAGTGACAGCGAGCGATTCCACCTGTTGCAGCGAGGAGAGGAGGAGGAATCCACTGATCCGGCGACGTAGCCGCCGTAGCTCCGCCACCTGAGCGAGCTTCGAGCCTCGGGCCGAGACGTCCCTTGAGGCCAAGACCGGGAGCTTCCCCATCTCCACCACAGTCTCTTCGACCATTTAGGTAGCCATTTAGCTTTCCCATTTCGTTCGATTTCCGTTTACGCCCAAATCGCATCTCTGCCGTCGTCCCTTGATTCCGACCACCCTATCACCTATCTCGATCATCGGAATCGACCGCCATCACCGTCTCCCTCCGACGCACCTTCTGCACCCACGCACTCAACCCAGCTCGCACAGGAGCTGGGAACCAGGCTCCTCCGTCCACCACCTTCGTCGGAGCCTGCCACTCCGACGCACCAGCCACCTTCACATCGCCTAACCGGGTCGAGGCAATTTGCCCTCGACCCGCGAGTCTTTTGAGCCACTTTGCAGGTTCCACCGAGCCCATCTGAGGGCTTGGTCATTCAGGCCAGGAGGCCCAGCTCCGCCGACCGCCCCTGAGCTCCTCCGAGCTCGGGCCGATCATCGGAGCATCGCAGCAGACGCGGGAGCACTCCAGCATTCTTCTCCGACCTTCAGAGAGCTCCAAGGAGGAGCGCAGCGCACGTACGATCCCGGCGAAGCTCGCCGGGGCTTTGTTCTTCCATTATCCTCCAGCGCCGTCGATCGTCATTCCTCGCTCCAGTTTCAATCTGAGCCGTCCATCCCTTGAGCAGCTAGCACCGTCATATCCGAGGAGACGTCATCTGGAGCGCCCATTGCCAGCCGCCGTCCGATCGCCACGTGGCGCGCATCCAGACCACCCGCTTAATAAAGGGTAATTTACCCTTAGGCCCTGCTTTTATTTTTATTTCACTTTAATCCTGTAAATATTAGAATCAGTTATTTAGTTTTAAGTTTATTTGCATAGAGGACCTCGAGCTTAGTTTATTCGCATTCATACCCCTGCCTGTTGTGAGCCACGTGCTTCGTCACATGTTATTTTGGTGTATTTGCAATTAAAGCCCTTGTAGTTCTGGATGTTCTTAAAGGAATGAAATCTTTTTGATATTTGCATTTATGCCCCTGTGAATGATTTATTTCCGCATGTGCGTGATATCTTGGGTAATTTGCAAGTGAGGCCCCTGGACATTTGGTACGTGTTACCGATAAGTCCTCGGGACTTATTTTTGTTACATTTAGGTCCCTTAGTGCTCAGGCACGTGCTTGGCGCGTGTTTTGCTGGGTTAATTGCACCGGGACCCCCAGAACTTTGGGTATTTGCATTTCAGTCCCTATGCACTGTACTCTCTTTTTATTTTTGAATAAAATATCAAATCACCTCCAAATCCAATGAGAATTTGACACATGGCTCCTGCCATGGTGTAGGATTTTCACGGATTTTTGAGGACATTTCTGATTTTGTTTGCTATTTTTAAAAATTCAAAAACAATCAGTTTTGCTAATGTCTAACTTTAAAAATCACAAAAAAATATTAAATAGTGTCCAAAAATTACAAAAAAAATTGTCCGCTGTTTATTTTGCTTAGTTTGATTTTCTAGCCAATTTTGGCTATTTTTCGTCACTGAAAAACACTAAAAACTTAAAAACACTCAAAAACCCATAAAAATTCTAGTAAAAAAATTAAAAATCTAAAAATAATAAAATTGGTACCTAAATTTTCCTTGTTTTATTATCTTTACAGGAAAATTACCTCCAGGCCATTTTAAGGCCCTTAGATATTTTATCTAGGGCTTTTTTGCTCGGTTGGACAGTACCACTGTTGTTAGCTACTGTTTGATTTTTAGAAAATAAAATAAACATCAGAAAATTATCAGAAATTCACCAAAAACACAAAAAAATATAAAACACATAAAAACATTTTTGTTGGAATTTTTGCTTGACTTTTAGTATCTTTAATAAATTGTTGAATTGTGTGCTTGGTTGTTTTTATCATTTTCTTAATAAACTTAAAAATCCAAAAAATATAAAACAAATTTAAAACCACTAAAAAGATCTTCTCCTTTTATTTTGACTACTTCGTAGGCCTCTCGGCCAATCCGTGCTCCTTGAGTTCGACCCTGGGTGCTATACCAGGTTAATCACATAGCAGGTCCGCTTTTCGTGCTTGATTGATTTTTGATTTATTTAGTGGTTCGATTTTTTTTCTTGATTGACATAGCCAGGTGATCTAGGTCGCAACGACCATCTAGACATCTTTGCCTTGATCATTTAGCGTGTCATCACATCCTCAAGGAGCTCTGCACCGAAGGCGCTAGGAGCAGCTGCTAGGGAGGTCCATTCTTGAAGAGGGGAATCATGTGAGGAGGAGAAGCAACGATAACATGTTCTCCAAGTATAAGGTGAAAGTTATTTGATATTATTCTTGTAACCTAGCCTCAGTTTTGTTGGCAGCAAAACTGAGAAGACACTATGCCTTGTCATGGGTCGTCATGTCCTGTGGGTTTTTCCCCTCTCTCACATAGAGGAGGTTTTTCCCACGTAAAATTTCTCGTCTCTCTGTGGTTTCTTGATTATTTTCTATTATTATTTTGCTTGGTTCTCATGTGGGGAATGTTCCTCTGCTAATCATCCTTTAAAGGATAGGTTAAGCGAATCCCATGATTTCCCCATAAGTTGTATCAGAGCTTGAGTTGCTAAGATGGGGAAGGATGATAGAGGCATGATGATCAAGGTGACGAGCGCAAATCGGGAAATATGGATGGAAAATATGGAGGACATCTTATATTGTAAGGACCTCCATGATCCGACAGAAGGAGAAATAGCCAATCCCAAGGACATGTCCGTGAGTGACTGGACAAAACTGAACAAAAAAGCAATTGGCACCATCAGGAAGTGGTTGGACTTGTTTGTATTCCGTCATGTCGCAGAAGAGACAAACGTAATGAAACTGTGGGAGAAACTGGCAGAGCTTTATGAGAATAACACAACCACGGACAATGTGTTCTTGATTCGAAAGTTAGTGAATCTGAAGTATAAAGACATGATGAAGGTTTTTTTAGCACTAGAATGAGTTCCGGAGTCTCATCAATCAACTGAGTACCATGAACATGGATCTAGACGATGAATTGCAAATGTTTCTTCTAATGGAGAGGATTCTCCTGATGATCTTCATCTTAATAAGATGACGTAGTTGAGAGAAGAGGTATGTCACATGTGTACACAATTGAGTCTAGTTGAGGACTCTCAGACAACGATCATCAGGAGAGTCCTCTTATTCACATGCATACGCAGTTGAGAGAAATGGCGAGTCCAAAAACATGGGAAAATCACAACAGAGACAGAAACCCAGGGGAAGTCCAAGGAAAGACGAAAGTACCATCATTGCAATGAACCTGGTTACTAGAAGAGAGATTGTAGAGCCAGGAAAGGATGGCAAGCAGAATCTAAAAAGAATCAGAAGGAATATGAAGATGAGAACATTGTTGCAGCTATGACTGATGATAATGAGGACCAGTTGGTTCTCACTGTTCAGCAACAATGGCTACATGGAGAGGATAAATCCGAGTGGGTCGTTGACATGGTTGCCTCCTACCACGTGACTCCACACAGGGAATTCTTCACTTCCTATACAGAGGGAGATTTTGGGAGAGTCAAGATGGGCACCAGTAGTCACTCCAAGTTCATTGGCATGAGCACCATCTCAGTTCAGACTGATATTGGATGTGCAATGACTCTACAGGATGTCAAGCACATTCCAGACTTGCGGATTAGCCTCATATCTGGCTCTCAACTGGATAGGGAAGGCTACCATTTGAGGTTTGGCAACAACAAGTGCAAGATTAGCAAGGTATCTCCTATCATGGCAAGAGACAGTTTGTGTTGAATGCTCTACAGGATACGTGTGAAGGTCATGGATGGTAATCTACATGCTAGTGAGGCTGACACACCGGATCTATGGCATCGTCGACTTGGACACATGAGCCAAAGGGATTTACATCTTCTGATAAGGATGGAGCTGATTCCATGCCGCACTCACATCACACTATCACCTTATGATTCATGTGAGGTTGGAAAGAATAGATGTGCACCTTTCAAGGCCAGATCAATGGTGAAGGAAGATTGCTGCAGTTGATTCACTATGATGTATGTGGTCCCATGGACACAGCATCTTTGGGAGGAAACAAGTATTTCTTGACCTTCATTAATAATGCATCAAGGAAGGCGTGGGTTTATACGTTGAGGACGAAGGATCAAGTCTTTGATTACTTCAACAAATTTCATTTCATGGTGGAGTGTGAGATAGGTAAAGTGTTGAAGTGTCTACGCAAGGAAAATGGAGGGGAGTACACCTCTTACAACTTCTAGAGCTATTGTGTAGAGCACGGGATCATGCACGAAGGGTAGAGCCCATCATACCCTACCACAATGGTGTCATTGAATGAATGAATAGGACCATTGTGGAGAGAGTTGATTTCATGTTGAAGATAACGAAGCAGATCCAGACCTTTTGGCCTATGGCGGTTTAGACCAACTGCTATTTGATCAATCAATCTCCATCTGATCCCTTAAATTTTCAGGTCCCTGAGCGCATTTGGTCTGAGAAAGATCCCTCATATGCTTATATGAGGGTGTTCGGATGCAAAGCTTATGCATTTATACCAAAGGAAAAAGGGAAGAACCTTGATGATAAGGCAGTGCCCTGCGTTTTTTTTGTTATGGAGATCAGGAGTTTGGATACTAACTTTGGGATCCAAAGAAGAACAGACAAGAGCATAAGGAGAGAGATCACTATCAAAATGCCATGAATGAAGAGATCTAGTCTCTAAAGAAAAATCATGCATGTGATCTTGCTGAGATTCCTACAGGTTGTGATCTTGTTGAGATTCCTGCAGACAAGAGAGCACTGAAGAATAAGTTGGTCTACATGCTGAATTCAGATGACAGTGGCAAGCAACAGAAGTACAAGACCAGATTGGTTGTGAAGGGATTCAACCAGAAAGAGGGCATGGACTACGATGAGATCTTATCACTGGTTGTGAAGATGAATTTTGTTAGGGCGGAACTAGGTCTTGTTGCAAGCCTAGACCTTGATCTAGAGAAGATGGATGTGAAGACAACTTTTCTTCACGGTGACCTGAAGGAAGAGATCTACATGGAGCAACTATAAGGATACCAGGAAAAGGGGAAAGAGCATATTGTTTGCAGGCTGAGGAAGAGTCTCTATTACTTGAAGCAAGCCCCTAGACAGTGGTACTTGAAGTTTGACGCTTTTTTGGCGAAGCAAAACTTCTTGAGGACTACAACAAATCCATGTGTGTACATTTGACATCATCCCAATGGCAGATTCACTATCCTATTGATCTGTGTGGATGACATGCTTATAGTTGGTCATGATCCCAAGTTGATTGCAAAGCTCAAAATGGAACTCTCTAGGGAATTTGAGATGAAGGATTTGGGAAAGGCAAGGAACATGCTTGGGATTCAGATCTCTCGCGATGGGAAGAAGCACAGGTTGTGGTTATCACAAGAGAAGTATGTTGAAAGCTTTCCGGAGTGATTCAACGTGAAGAATGCGAAGCCTATCAGCACGTCCCTTGTTGTTCATTTCAAGTAAATGAAAGAGACATGTTCGTCTACTTCTGAGGAGAAAGTTAAGAGAACCAAGATTCCTTACCACACTGCAGTTGGAAGCCTTATGTATGCCATGGTTTGCACCAAACCTGACATTGCTCATGTCGTGGGCATAGTGAGCAGACTCATGTCAAATCTAGGGAAGGATCATTGGGAAGCTGTGAAGTGGATGAGATTCTTGAGAGGAACCTCAAGTATGTGTCTGATGTTTGGGAGGTCAGATACTAAACTCTATGGATACACAAATGTTGACATGACAGGAGATGTGGATCCTTGGAAATCAACTTCCGGATACATCTTCACTTTTGCAGGGGAGATATTTCATGTCAGTCCAAATTGCATAAATGCATTGCACTCTCAATGATTGAAGCCGAGTGCATTGCTGCTGCAGAAGTTGGGAAAGAGGTGCTATGGTTACAATGATTTCTTGGTGAACTTTGATGCGAAGATAGTGAGCAGATTGTTTTTTGTGATAGCCAGAATGTCATTGATCTAAGCAAGAGCACTATGAACCATGCTCACACAAAGCATACAGACATGCGATATCATTAGCTAAGATATGATATTGTCAATAAGCATCTCATTCTGAAGAAGGTCTACACAAATGAAAATCCATCAGATATGTTGACGAAGACCGTGACTCATGACAAGCTGCAGCTGTATAAAGAGTTGAGTGGTGTCTCCTCTTAGTGATCATCTTCTTGGAGACATGTTCCCTATTGGGACCTGAAGGAGAGGTTGTTGGGTAGTTATTATCCGTCCCAAATGTTTGGTGGGGGTATTTTTGCAAATAACCCAAAAGTTGTTGAGGAGATGAGATGTGCATGGTACATACACGTTGGAGGACTCCTATTTAGAATAGGACTAGGAGGATAGAGATGAGGCAAGAGTAGTATAAATAAGGCCACATGCATAGCATTGGGAATCATCCCAACAACAAGCATCTCTCTCTCTCTTCTCTCTTAGTTCTCTTTCTCTCCAAGGATAGAAACATCCTATGCAAGGCGTGAGGAGAAGCTCGCGCAAGGCACAAAGAGCAAATCGTGGTGGCGTAAATAGAGGCCACATCTTCAAGGAGTGTCTGCGCCGAAGGCATGAGGAGTAACTGCCAAGGAGGTCCATTCTTGAGGAGTGGCATCATGTAATGAGAAGAAGCATCGGTATCATGTTCTTCCAGTACAAGTGTGATATTATTCTTGTAATCAAGCATCAGTTTTGTTGACAATAAAACTGAGAAAACATTGTGCCCTCTCTTTTTCGACCTAGTGGATTTGTTGGGGGTCGTCGTTCCCGTAGGTTTTCTCCTCTCTCACCTTGAGGAGGGTTTTCCCACATAAAATTTCTCGTCTTTCTAGGGTTGCTTTATTATTGTACTACGAATATTTTGCTTGGTTTCCATGTGGGGAACGTTCTGCTGCTAGTCATCCTTTGCAAGTAGGTTAAGGGAACCTCGTGATTTCCATACAACTTTTGCTCAGACCACGCCTGGAGGAGGAAATTAATCCTGGTCAAGGGGTTGGATGGCCTAATATATCTACTTCTTTCTTCTGATCTTGCTCAAACAAATCAGGTATTGCATGTTTCATTCTCAAGATGGGAGATTAGGTATCTTCCTCGTTTAATGACTAGAAATGCATGTGTACCAATAGACAACTCTACGTATTGGAGATTTTTATGAATCGAGATCAAGTGGTGCAACAGCTTTCGACTCCTTGTGCTCCAATACAAAAGAATACAGGAGAAATTAGTTTGCCAAACTAAACAAAAAATAGAGAAATAAATCAAAGAACTCAAGACTACATGTGGAATTGGTTTTCTAAGGAGGGAGGTGGGTTCAGGAGTAAGACGAGATTGAAAGGGGGAGGGGTTAATGGGAATGCAATCTAATTGAAGGGTATTTAAGACAAGTCACTTAAGTTTTCTTAATGGAAAACTCCTCTTTCATGTTACAAACGGAGTGGGGACCCTATTTGTTATAAATGAAAGATGGGAATTCAATTTGGAATTGGATCCATAGATGCATATCCGATATGTAAATTATCCATGAGCAAGACATGTGTCAAAACTATCCCCGTAGATCGAGAAATTGTCCATGAAAACCTTTAGAAAGCTACCCACCATGTCAGCAAAAACGACCAACATACACCTTTGGAATGTAGCGGGGGCATTACCCAATTCAAAGGACATTCGTCTAAAGGCATAGGTGCCAAACGGACAAGTGAAATAGTTTTCTCCTAATCCTCAAGAGAGATAGCAACCTGATTAGATCCCGAGTACCTATCCAAGAAACAAAAGAACTCTTTCCCTGCCAACCTCTTAATAATCGGATCAATAAAGAGCAGTGAAAAGTGATCCTTCTTGGTAGCTAATTTCGAGCACCAGTAATCTACACAGACACGCCACGAAGTAGGTACCCAAGTTGGAATCTCCTCACCGTGGTCATTCTTCATGATAGTAATTCCAGATTTCTCCAGGATCACATGTAAAAGGTTTGACCCACTTGGAATCCGAAATGCATATAAAAAACCCGCATCACATCATTTTCTGATCTCCTTCATGACAAACTCCCTCAGATTTGGATTTAAACGGTGTTGACATTCACGGGAGGGTTTACAATCATCCTCTTTGTAGATATGATGCGATCAAAAAGCTGGACAAATCCCACAGAGATCTGAAATATTCCATCCAATCGCCTTGCAATTTCTCTCGAGAACCTCAAGCACGCGAGATTCTTGTTCATCGGTCAACTAAGAGATGAGGATGACCGGAAACATCTGGGGGGACCGCAAGGAAGGTATATTTCAATGTTGATAGTAAAACCTTGAGCTTAGATGGGGTCTAAATCAGATCTTTGACAACTTCTGTAGTTGTACAGGTAGAAGGTATGTGATATGTACTATGTGATCTGCCCACCATGGCTACTGTTAGCTCAGCAAATAGAATATTAGAAAGATCTACAACGAATGATCTCTGCTCAGAAAGGTGGGGCTCATCAGGATGTTCAGAATCCTTTGTAATCTTAAATACGAAGTGTTCATATATCTCAGTAATAATCTCTGAAAGGTGTCTCTCATTAGTGCATATCTCAGGAAACTCAACATGTGGTTCAGATATCTATTCCTCAGAACTCTCAGAAGGAGGCTTGTCATCAGTATTCTCAGAATAAAGTGTCTAAAAACTCAAACTAATCCTTAGAAATCAGCTTACTCATCAATAGGATCAATATGGGGAATCCTGTCAACAATGCTTTCTACTAGTTCCTTCTGGGAAAGAAACTCCTGGGTGTCTATGAAATCAGTAAAAAGATCTGTTTCTCTAAATTCTGTAAGAAAATCACAGTCCTCAGGATCTGATGTAACTGTCTCTCTCACCTGTTGCAGCTGGTGACAGTGATGATCTAGGGCCGGGAATCATCTCAATTTTCACCTTATCATTGTTAGAGTGAAAGATGATCTCTCCACTACCGTAATCAACTACTTCTTCGGTCGTTCGAAGGAATGGAAAACCTAGTATGATTGGGGTATGGAGTAACGGTGCAGGTGTGTCCATGTCCAAGACAACAAAATAAACAAGAAATTTCATTCCCTACACTATTACAATAATGTCCTCTGAATGCCCCTCAGCCTCTTAGTCGATCTATCAACAAACTGAAGGATCATCCTAGTTGTTTTAATAGGTCCTAATCCAAACTCAATGAGTAGAGAGGATGGCATGAAATTAATGGAGGAATCGCTATCGAGAAAAGTGTGATCAAACTCTGATCAAAGATGTGGCAATGATTGTAAGGTGTTCCCTCATCATTCTTTTTGGGTAAGAGGTTGTTAATGACATGAACTGGAGCCATAGTCAAAATATGCTTTTCTGTATTCTTTCCTCTATTCTTTGTTTGACATTTTTGAGTGCTTCTTTTTTCATTCCCTTTTTCACTGGAAGAATGTACTCCATTGCCTTAAGGAGCGGTATTTATAAAAAAGATGTTCTGTAAGATTTCGACCACTCCAGGATCAGATAAAGTTGTTTTTCATTTTTTGGATTTTTTAGAGAAGAAGGAAATAGCACGAAGTCAGAAGAAACATTCAAATGCTCATTTCTATTATTCAAGGTGGAATCATCATTTATAATAGGACAACCAGAAGTAGTATGTACAATATTATCCAAATTAGAATAAGGAAAAACATAATCTAAAATAGGACGGGCTATTGCTGCGGGTGAAGAGGAAGGATTCACGAATGGTGTGTTCTCCCTCTCGACTGATGGTGGTCTGCATATGCCAGGTAAAGATGAAGGTGGTGGTGAAGGCGATGAAAACTCCAGAATCGTTTACTATTATACTAGATCTCTTGACTGAAGGTAAAGAAGATGATGTGGAAGATGAAATTCTCTCAGTGGCTCGATCCCAACCCCAATCGGTGTACAGACGGCTGCAATCTCCTACCGCTCTTGAGATGAATGGCATCAAATAAACACCAAAAATCAAGGGTCATACCTATCTCAGGTGTGGATGGGGTGTGGGATACATGCTCCTTACGTCTGAAATTATTGGGGTTGGCCTTGACCTGTGCAGGAATCAATGTCTTTATGGTGGTCTGGTCGTCGATCCTCTGAGTCAGTTCATTCATGTTCTTCATGGGCAGTGCAAGCTGATCAAGTACGGTATTTGTTGAAGGGGCCTTTGGATGCTCAATGACAAGTTGTCATTGAGACTGATAGTGTGGAGTTGTTGGTATCCATATTGTTGTTGATTAGGAGGAGGAGGAGGAGGAGGAGGAAAATATGCAAACCGGTGCTGATGGTAGGGATGTGGAAAATAAGCAGACTGCTGCTGCTAGAGACTGATACTGAGGATGGAACTACTTGTGTTGGTGTTGTTGAGGTCTGCCTCCATGAAATTGGTCGCCAAGTCTCTGACCCTGTAGTTAATCCAACTGGCCTTGCCCTAACAGACAGGGCTAGTTCCACTCATGATTGAACCAGATACCGTTCACCTCCTGAATGATAGGTGCAGGTGGATCCTGATGCTCAGGAATATATGGACCCTCTTGTTGGTATGGAACAATTATTGTGAATGTTGTGGGACCAGAACAGGGGTCTGCATGTAGTAAACATGTTGAACTGTGGATGGTCCTCTGATACTATGTTGGGTGGAAGAAGTTTGCTCCTGGGTAGAATTGTCGGTTGTCACAATCTTGCTATGAACTATGCAAGTCGTACTGACAAGAAGTTTCAGGTGCTTTGTGATTTCGTCCAGCTTGTCCAGGTTTTTAGTCTTCTATTCTATCACTTGGAGCTTTTTCAAGCTCCTTGGATCATTTCTCAATTATATCAACTTTATATAGGTTATTCCCAGTGATGTTCAGATCAGTATTGTCCACCCTATCCACTGAAGGATATGGGAAGATCCTTAAGCGCATCACATAAGCGTGAGGATCACATCGAATGCGAACGGGGCAACTAGTCGCACTAGTTGTTCCGGGCAGTGGAATTTAAATTTTTAATGTGATGAAACCACATGATCCAAGAACATTTCTCAGATCATTTAATCCAAACCACAAATTAGGTATTAAGGTTACCTCTTGAAGCATGGTTGCGATCGAGTCTCTAAATGAAGAGACCACCTGTCTCAAATCCGGTCCAACGAAGGAGATGCTTGCGAGCACGTTTATGAGATGTGTGCTTCTCGCAATCCATGTTAATGTTACAAGTGGGGAATCTCCTGATCTCGTTGCACGAGATCCAACATCTTCTTCATGAGAGAAGTGCACTGAAGGTGATGGAGATCCATGAGCAAGCAATCAGGCAGCATAACGACCATGCTGCAGCAATGGCGACTCTCTCAAGGACTCCATGGTGGACGGCCACTGTGAGGGGGGGCTTGACGTGTAGAGAATGAGAGAGAGAGAGAGAGAGAGAGAGAAAGAGAGTAATTGTCGATGATGTAACTTGAAGAGCAAGGGGTGCCTCTTCTTATATAGGGTTTGGGAGTCCATGGATCCCAATCCATGGACAACACATAATCAATGGGTGAGATTGATTTGTGTTTCTTTCAATGATCATGATCTTGTTGTAAAAATACAAGAACAATTAATTTAATTAAATTTAATGTATATATATATATATATACCCACTTAATGGTCTAATGGTATTACAGTGTGTCTGCTACACAAAAGACTAGAGTTCAAATCCCATTCTTGCAGGGCTTGCGTTAGGTAGTCGACGGCCAGCATAAAAAATAATCGAATCTTTCAACATGGATTTGAGAAAGAATCCTTGTAGCCAACCCTACTTATAGTGGGAGAAGGCTTAGTACATTTTTTAATTTAATATATATTGATAAATCAATATAAATTAATTTCAAATCAAATTAATTGGCTAGTCTTGGAGATAATGAGAAGATTGACCACATCCCCTAAAAAGGGGGCGCAGCTACCCTTTTTGAGATGGAATGGGTCCATCTCCTCAAAATCTCATGAGATCTCATTATCTCATTATATCTCCAAGATTTACAACAATGTTTGTTGTAAATTATCTCACAATATAATTCATTATTATCTTGTGAATATTGCAATCATGCCATTGGAAAAATGTGAATCACATTCACATCACAAAATAAAATATAAATTATATTTTCAATTAATTATCCAATATGAATCCAATTCACATCAATAATTAATTAATTAATATAAATCACAATAGGCTCTCTCTTATATATTATAAACCACATTTATAACATATATGAATAATATGGATAGTGTTATCCACATTATTCATATCCATGATAATTAAATCACATTTATTCATCTTGGATATCCATTCTCATATGCCCATATAATATGACACATTTAATCATCTTGGATCTCTATTCTCATGTGCTCAAGTAATATGAATCAAATTCACAGTATTCACATCTTTGATAATTAAAGCACATTTAATTATCTCAGATAACTCTCCCTATAATATGAATCAAATTCATATTATTCATGATAATTAAATCACATTTAATTATCAATTTTTTCATTGCTCGGATATATAATATTAACAATGAAATTATCCGTGAACTCTTTCATGGATAATGCGCTTTCTCTACGGATACTTGGAGATAAGGACAGGGTGATTGTATTGCTCCACATATAGTGATTTGGATATTGAGATCGCATCTCAAATCCAAATCTTGCGGACCTCTCATAGATTCTTGATTAAATCAAGACCGCAAATATAATCTTCTCATTACATCTGAATCACGTTTAAATCAACATTCAATATTTGGACCAAGATCAGATCACTTCTCTATTGAGAGGAGTCACTAAAATCCAGACATGTTTCATCACTCCCTAGAAATGGAAGCGTCATGGTTATATAATCGTTCATGATCACATTACCCTCAGGTATTCCTAATACATGTACATCATGCATACTGGAAGACCCAGAATAAACCCCAACTATTAGATCAATTTTACACCGTCTACTTCAGGATTTTATCATTAAGTTTCTCATTTGATCACTGGGAGTCGGTATCAATCATATGCTTTCCAAAAGCATATATCATACCTAGGTGTTGATCATATACTTTCCAAAAGCATATGTTAAACCTACAAATTCAGTCAAGCTTCTAAAAGTGAGACGACCGTACACGAAATTTGATTCTTCCCAATATCTCATGAGTGAGCTCATGTCTTCCGATTAACAATGAACATGCATGATCCCTTTGAGAGATCATATTACTCATATGCCCTTGTATGCACACAGCACGTCGGTGTATAGACCTTGATTAGGTCATCAACCTATTGGTCTGTCAAATGTACATACTCAGACATATAGTAATACATCTGTCTCCGGTCAGAGGATGTGTGCCTATATCATGACAACATATGATATAGGTCTCTGGTTATCCCGATCTCGTTAAGTCAAGTCTTTAACCTAACTTATCTAACACCTCCGAATCTCTATTCCTATGTAGAGGACATGCGTTAAGAAGTTGGTTAGATACCAGCCTTTAGAGAAAGGATTGCCATTTCCTTATCAGGCTGAAAATCCTCTTTTAATAATCATTTGACTGTGATCAATGAGTCCTCAATCTAAATCCTTAGATATTCATCCAAGCACCATCCTCTGTGATTCAATAATTGAATTAGTTGTATGATTATTAAGACGGCCATGGTACATAACCCTAATTAGAGTAAGGAACCTATTATGCAAATTAGTTATTCTTCATTTCAGATCAGGGAATGATATTTGCAATAACATTTGTTGCATAATTGCTTGTCATGGGCTCGTATGTCCAACAATCTTCCATTAGACCAAAGAGTCATTAATGAGTTAATCTTTAAACCCAAACTCATGTTACAATCATAGGTTATTTAGAAAAATAGCTAGGTAAGCTGATCAATCACTCTATTCCTGAGAGACTGCGCCATGTCCTTTTACAGCACTTACATATCCCTCAGTAGCAATGCTCACATCCAATGTGAATGTTGCATCTTATGCAATCAATACTCAATTTTCTTAAAGCAATTATAGTGTCCTTGACACTACCGCTCAATAATTATTATAACCAAGTATTTTTATAATCCTTATTAGAATACCCTTATTCCATGAGATCTCTATCCCCTAAGGTATCCGCAGTTAAGACCATTTAGATCACTATATATAAATTCATAAGTTCCTGAAGATAATACTTTGAGATCACTATCTCAAAATTATTATCCTCTTTGAAGATATTATTATTATTGCAATAAAGTGTTTTGTTTCCATAGTAGGATTATTAGCATTTACTACTCCGACTGTATGACAGACATCTGACTTTTGTACACATCTAGCATACAGTCGGCTTCTCGTAATTGATGCACAAGGGCGGGCAGTTCTAACATTCACTTCCTCAACTCTTTGAGGTTCTATCTCTTTAGATAGGTCGGTACCATATCTTAAGGAAAAAAGAAGCCTTTCTTGGAATTTTATAGAAGATGGAACATATCCAAGGTGTATCACTAATGAGATAATCCCAATACTCTCTTCTCTATGCTTCTGAACACCTTCAAAACTAAGATCCAAGAGGTATCCTTGATATCATATATCAAGTTATGGAATAGCCAGTCAAATAAGATACTTATTATCATCCTTTTATCATTCCAAATGATTAGAATATCATCTACATTTAGCACGATGAACACAATGGCACTCCCACTAAGCTTCATATGGTTCATCAAGATTCTATCTGAAATAATAACATTTATAATTTCATCAAATCTTATGTTCCAACTACAATAAGTTTATTTGAGTCCATAGATGGAGTTATTCAGCTTTCACACCTTGCTTTCCTCAACCGTGAATCCCTGGGGCTATTTCATATGAATATCCTCGAAGAGGTATTCATGGAGGAATGCAATCATGACTTCCATCTTGAAGATGTCAAAGAACATGTGTATATCTATAGTTAGCAATATTCTGATGGGTTTAAGCATGGTCACTTAAGAGCAAGTCTCATTACAAGCGATGTCTTCTCTTTGGTGTGTAGCTCATAACCACGAGCCATGCTTTGAAGGTATGCACCTTCTCATCGGGTTCCCTCTTTTTCTTGGAGATCCATTTACACCTTAATGGGTCTTACCCATATAGGTGGATTTTCGAGGGTCCATATACAACATTTTTATATGAAGTCTACTTTAGACTTTATTACTAACATCCATCTTTCCATGTCATGATCCTCATAAGCTTCATTACATGAATTCAGATCATTGACAGACTATCCTCGAACTCATTTGAAGAGGTATGAGTGCTTCATCTTTAATTATCCTTTTAGTTTCTGATTTCAGGAGCCTCGTTATCTTCTCAAGATTCAATGAGTTCCTTTACTTCATTTTCATCTTGATTCTCAAGAAAGTCATTCTCTAAGAATCATATCATTAGAGATGAGATCTTTTAAGAATCTCAAGGTCATAAAGTAGGTATCTAATATCATCCTTTATTTTCTTAACGAATTATCACTCTTTGGTGCTAGATTCCAACTTACTTGCATGGAATCTTATTAAGTATATATGTTGTAGTCTCTACTACATATATATTTTGAAATTAATAGGTAATTATGCTAAGATTCGTCATTGATCAAATCATGTTATACATGATCCAATTGTATCTTTCTACAACTCCATTGAGTTAAGGTGAATTAGGAGGAGTGGGATAGGAATGATATTTCTTTCTCCATAACATATTCCATGAATTCATCTAATAGGTATTGACTACCTAGGTTAGATCAATATCATTTCATCTTCCTTTAAACATTGGTTCTAAACCAAAATTGTGAAATCTCTGAACATTTCCAAGGTTTCTTATGTGAAGAGAAGAAACCTCATATCACAAATAATCATTGAATGATATCAAATATCATCAATGTTTATCGAGATATAGATGATCCACATACATTAATGAGATCTTGAATACCTTGGCATCTTACACCATTCTCAAAGAAGGGTGCATTGAACATTTTCTAAATATTAATAAGTATGTAAGATCTGATATTCCAGACATTCTAAAGTTTCATCTCTCACTAGTCTGTTGATCTCATCAACAGACATATGTCCTAGGCTTAATGCCAGATCATTGTCAAATGATCTTCATCCTCCTATTGATCTTTATAGGTTTAATTTTCAATATTAGAAAAGTTAATGAACCATTGATTAATATTCTAATTTAGTAGAGTCCTCCAGATGTCATATTATTGTTTGAAATATATCCAGCATAACCCTTTATGATAGGGTTATTCCAGAATTCATGTTTATTTCCAACATTCATAAATAAAAATGAGTGTATTCTAATATCTAGGTAATAGAGACATTCTCTAAGACTAAGGGCTCTCCCACTGAAATTATGAAGTCTATCTATCCAATAGAGATTGTTGCAACAATTGCATCAATATCCATGTAGATGACTATCAAACCTTAAGATTAAATTTCTAGACTTCTAATACATATGCAACAAATTGCAAGTGTTATTAGAAGAATGAGATACAATTATTAGTCTTTTAATCTTATCCAATAAGTAAGTCAATTTCAATGATGATATGTAGATATAGATTATTCTGATGCACTATCTTAGTCCTATTCTAAGGATCCTAGATAGACTAGATAGTCACACTATCAATACATCGGCTTATTGCAATATTGGCATTCATCCAACTCTTTGGATGTCATATGGAAATTATAGAAGTATAGACAACTCTTTGACTTTCCTTCTCATATGGGTTAGACCCATGCTTCTACTACGCTTTCTTCTTATATAAACAACATTGCTTAAGACAAAGGATATCTTATGTTGAGCTCAAAAGAATTCAATGTAAGAGTATTTCAACATTTATACATGCTTCATTCAATTCACACAATATAAATATTATGAAGCTTCATGAATGACTTGAGTATAGATAATAGAATGATGACACTCACCGTGTATACATACATCTTAACTCCTAAAGACTTAGGTTCAAGTAGGTACTCATACATTTTGAATACATCATCTCTTATAAATCCACCATTCTGCATGATGCAGTGAGCCATGTCATTCATGATTAAATGTCGAGAGCACATATGTATGACAGAAACATCTTCATTGATTTTATAAGGATTATTTGACAATTACGATCATCATCGACATGTCACTTCTAAATTACATTCGATGAGAGATCAAGACTGTAGAGACATACAAACCCTAGGGTTGTAGTCCTACTATCCATTAAATTGTCATTCCTCATTCTTATGAAGAAACTTGCACATTGCAACCACATACATTATGTGTCCAACTGCAAGTATAATATATGTATCATGGATCGAATCCATGGTATTTTACTGGTTATTATTGAGTATAGTTTTGAGTGGGTTTAATGAAGGATTATCTGAAATAAGAAATTTGCATAAATGTGTATGTGTATATATATATATATATTACTTTAATTTAGGAATTTTATATCAAAGTTATCTTGCCTTGTCAACACCAAAAGTCCATTCCCTTAATCACTTTCAATGTAAGCGATATACTTACCATTATATCTCAAGCAAGATCTAGGGTCTCCTTCCTTATCTTTCTCACATCCTAATAATATGAGAACCTAAAACTCAGATAAAAAGAAGCGGGAACACATTCCACCTTGCAAATCCAACTTGCATTCCTAATTCGATCTTTAACACCCAAGCCCACAACCCCTAAGGTGATGTTGACCCGTCATTAATTAAACCAACCGTCAATAGGAATACAACTCGCTATGCGCAATTCAATATCATCCCAATAATATGAAGAGCCAATATTAAGGTCACCACACATACGTACTTACTTTTTCGAGAAGCAAATAGCCATGTGTCTCCTACATACAATCCCTGGCAACAGAACCCTTTGCCTTGACGGGAGACCGTGAATGTCATTTATGTGATCCTCCATATCATGTTCAAATTTAGTTAATCATAATGAATCATATTCATTACGATTAATTCTTCCAAGGGAAATAACAACTCTATTCATAATAGAGTGCTTCAATTTTAATTGGATTCAAATCAATCTAATCACATTAAATCAATGATCCAATTATATCGAACAAACATTCTTCATTGTTACTTGAAATCTGTTATTATCTCAAATACGTATTATTTCAAATTTTAATAATTAGAAAATACATCATGATTTCACAAGCATTATACCAACCCTACCCACTGTCATGGCCAGTACTGACAGGAGTGAGACAGACCGCATACGGTGCAACCTGCTACCCTAATGCTCCCCGACTAGATACCACATCCTCCTCGGGAAAGGATAATGCACAATCGATCACTTTGTACTTGAGATGATAATCGGTTTTTCAACCAAACTTATATCATATACCAATAATAAAAATCATTTTTATTATAAGGAAACTTGCTAAACAAATTCCCAAACATATTCAAGCAACATTGTTTGTTGGAAAGTGTATGATGTAACCAATTTGATATCTAGTTCATATCTAATCAATTACTAATTAAAACAATGTCATTTTATGAAATAATTATCATTAAATATTTATCCACAATTATTCTAGGTAATTAACCATTAATTTTATTAATTTCTTAAATGATAATCACAAGATACTTTATAAGGATTGCAATTTCCAATAGTGGTCCTCACTTACTAAAATTGATATATCTCATTCAATTTAAATCCAAATCATGTAAAATCAATTTTAAAAGTTTGTTAATTTGATTAAAAAGAACCCAATTGATTAGAACATATTTCTAGGGGTTTCAAAACAGTAACTAACTCCTTATTACCGTCATGATACGTCATCCCTGAAATAGTGGATATATATTTATTAAAATGATCTAACTAGAGTTATCGGATCCCAATCATGTAAATCAAGTCCCAAGATTTCCTTAATTAATAGTTAACATTATCCAAGTGATAATTTCATGTTCAAACATTTTAAACAGGGTCGAAAATATTCACAAAATAGGGCTGTGAAATTGAATGCGTTAAAAATTTCTCAAGCCCTAATGAACCCAAGTATTCTTAGGTTTATGGATTGTATCCAAAACCTTCGACCTAAGGCTATGATACCACTTGAACTATATGGAAAGACCCTTAAGCGCATCACGGAAGCGTGAGTATTGCATCAAATGCGATCAAGAGCGACTAGTCGCATTAGTTGCTCCGGGCAGCGGAATTTAAAAATTTTTATGTGATGAAGCCACATGATCCAAGAACATTTCTCAGATCATTACATCAAAATCACAAATTATGTATTAAGGTTACCTCTTGAAGCATTGTTGCGATTGGTCTCTAAATGAAGAGACCTCCTATCTCAAGTCTGATCCAATGGAGGAGATACTTGTGAGCGCATTGATGAGACACACGCTCCTTGCAATCTATGTTGATGATACAATCAGAGAATCTCCTGATCTCGTCACACGAGATCCGATGTCTTTTTTACGAGAGAAGCGCACCGAAGGAGACGGATATCCACGGGCAAGTAATCAGGAAGCATAATGACGATGCTGCAATGATGGTGACTCTCTCAAGGGCTCCATGGTGGACGACCACTATGAAAGAGAGAGAGAGAGAGAGGAGCTTGACGCGCAGAGAATGAGAGAGAGAGAAAGAGAGAAATTGTTGATGATGTAACTTGAAAACAAGGGGTGCCTCTTCTTATATAGGGTTTTGGGAGTCCATGGATCCCAATTCATGGACATCACACAATCAATGGGTGAGATTAATTTGTGTTTCTTTCAATCGCCATGATCTTGTTGTAAAAACACAACACTTAATTTAATTTAAATTAATATATATATATATATTGATAAATCAATATAAATTAATTTCAAATCAAATCAATTGGCTAGTCTTGGAGATAATGAGAAGATTGACCACATCCCCTAAAAAGGGGGGAGACTACCCTTTTTGAGATGGAATGGGTCCATCTCCTCAAAATCTCCTGAGATCTCATTATCTCATTATATCTCCAAGATTTACAACAATGTTTGTTGTAAATTATCTCACAATATAAATCATAATTATCTTGTGAATATTGCAATCATGCCATTGGGAAAATGTGAATCACATTCACATCCCAAAATAAAATGTAAATTATATTTTCAATTAATTATCTAATGTGAATCCAATTTACATCAATAAGTAATAAATAAATATAAATCACAATAAGCTCTCTCTTATATATTATAAACCACATTTATAATAAATTGAATAATATGGATAGTGATATCCACATTATTCATATTCATGATAATTAAATCACATTTTATCATCTTGGATCTCTATTCTCATGTGTCCAAATAATATGAATAACGTTCACATTATTTACATCTTTGATAATTAAATCACATTTAATTATCTCAGATAACTCTCCATATAATATGAATCAAATTCATATTTGATATTATTCATGATAATTAAATCACATTTAATTATCAATTTTCTCAATGCTCGAATACCTAATATCGACAATGAAATTATCCATGAACTCTTTCAAGGATAATGCGCTTTCTCCACAGATACTTGGAGACAAGGACATGGTGATTGTATTGTTCCATGTATAGTGATTTGGATATTGAGATCACATCTCAAATCCAAATCTTGCGAACTTCTCATAGATGCTTAATTAAATCAAGACCGCAAATCTAATCTTCTCATTGCATCTGAGTTACATTCAAATTAATGTCCAATATTCGGACCAAGATCAGATTACTTCTCTACTGAGAGGAGTCACTAAAGTCCATATATGTTTCGTCACTCCCTATGAATGGAGGCATCATGGTTATAAAATCGGTTATGATCACATTAGCCTCAAGTATTCCTAATACATGTACATCCTACATATTGGAAGACCCAGAATAAACCCCAAGTATTAGATCAATTTTACATTGTCTACTTCAGGGTTTTATCATTAGATGTATCATTCGATCATTGGGAGTCGGTATCGACTATATGCTTTCCAAATGCATATATCATACCTAGGTGTTGATCATATACTTTCCAAAGGCATATATCAAACCTACAAATTCAATCAAGCTTCCAAAGCAAGACGATCGTGCATGGAATTTGATTCTTCTCGATATCTCCTAAGTGAGCTTATGTGTTCCGATTCAACAATGAACATTTATGATCCCTTTGAGAGATCGTATTACTCATATTCTGTTTCATGCACACTAGTGCATCAGTGTATAGACCTTGATTAGGTCATCAACCTATTGGTCTACCAAATATACATACTCGGACATATAGTAACATATTTGTCTCCGGTCAGAGGATGTGTGCCTATATCATGACTGCATACGACATAGGTCTCTGGTTATCTATCTCGTTAAGTCAACTATTTGACTTAACTTATCTAACACCTTCGAATCTCTATTCCTATGCAGAGGACCTACATCAAGAGGTCAGTTAGATATAAGTCTTTAGAGAAAGGATTGCCATTTCCTTCTCAGGCTGGAGATCTTCTCTTAATAATCAATTAACGGTGTTTGATGAGTCCTCAATCCAACTCTTTAGATATTCATCCAAGCACCAACATTTATGATTCAATAATTGAATCAACAGTTGTATGATTATTAAGATGGCCATGGTACATAACCCTAATTGTACTAAGAGATCTATTATGCAAATTAGTTATTCTTCATTTCAGATGAGGGAATGATATTTGCAATAGCATTTATTGCATAATGGCTCGACGTGGACTCGCATGTCTAACATCCACTTCATGCGATATTGTCATATTAACAGCCTTGTGGAGTACTGTAGGAGAGGTAACGGGATGCTTCTAAAAAGCACGTGAAGAAGAAAGAGTTGTTGAGCTCTCTGCCATCTCCTTAAAAATCTGATAAAGGACATCCTCATCCTTGTTGAAGTGACTTCCCTCACAAGTGGCTATACTTAACACCCCAAAAAAATTTACACTAAGCTCATCTTGGGAATATCATGGTGGGGTCACTTCTTTGCCAAGTCTTTAAATCTTTCCAATGCCTCATGAATAGGCTCATTAAACATCTGAGAGAAGTTAGCAATTAATTATCGCATTTGATTGAGTTGTCCGAGAGGGTAATATTTGTTCAAAAATGCGGACCTCGACTATTCTCATGTTTTGATAACCTTTCCCAAACGATTGATCCAATATATACCTTGTCCGTCAGACTAAATGGGAAGACCGTCATCTTCACTACCTCTAATGGGACATTTTGGTAGTATATTATTCCATATATGTCAACAAACTATTGGAGGTGTAAGTGAGGTTATTCATTGATGCTTCCGTAGAATATAGGGACAAGTGGCAAAATTGTGGGCTTGAGCTCAAAATGTCTATGAATTGTAGGGATTTGAATCCATGAGTTCGTTTATCCTACCCATGAATTATATGCATATTTTAATGTAAGCTAGCCACTGGCTCTATAGGATTTTCTCCCCCATTCCCACCTCCTCCATTGTTTCTATCCTCCTCTCTCTTGTCTTCTCTATCCCACCTCAGCTCGAGAATCATATCTCTCAATTCAATTTGAAAGTCATCATGTTCTGTTAACTGTGCCTGAATGGACTGAATAGAGGCTAATATGGTAGTGTTGATCTCTAACTATTCGACCATAGATCCTTTTCTCTTAGGTGGCATCAAATGTACGGAATCTAACTTTCAAAATACGCATGACAGTCGATTATTCCTCATAAATGATGGAGTCTCAGATACTATTTCGAGATTATATCCAATCTCAAACAACGGGTTGATGGATGAAGTGAAGGATGAAGTAGATAAAGAGGAATATTCGAGAAGTAAGTCTCCCTAAATAGAAGACAAACAAATCGAAATGTAAAATGAGTTCGCAAAATCCGAACGAGGAATGCTCGATCTGACATTTTCGAAATCAATAGGCAAGATGTCTGACCACGAAGGTCAATGCAATAGGAAAAATTGAGTTGAAGGCGCAAATGGCACGAAAGGATCTCTAGCACTAGCAATCAAGACATAATACAAACACCCTTTTTCACCAACTCAACATAAGTGGAGATCGCAAGAGTTCGGTCTTTTTATCTTTTCATTTTTAATTGGTGATAAATACAATCTTTGAAAGACTTAACGAGATGTTAGTTGCATCTATTCCCTAAAGACTAGACCGATTCTTATGAATAGTTGCACCTACTTTCGTCCAGCATGGGAGTGAGTACAGACTGTAAAAACAGTTACCCATTTACTTGAAGATGGAGCCTTACACGGTGTCCTTTAAACCTTCCACTCTGCTAAGGAAACACATACCATTTACCGATTACCTGCATTTCCTCACTGAGAAGCAGCTACTCATTTTTGTAGAACCAGTATTCTATCTGAAAATCCTTACTTGGCTCTATCCTAATATTTGTCTCTCTCTCACTTGCAAGTAAAATCAAATAATGTGGGGTTTACTCTCCCCAAAACAATTATTTTTCCTTACGCTTACTTTTAGGTCGAGTTTTCTTTAACAGTCTTGGTTTTATGAAATTATCACTCTTTTTGAATATTTGTAATGAACTTCCTAATGAGTGTCCAATTTCCCTTTTAATTTATGTGAGTGAAAACTAGGGAGGAAATCGAAATGGCCAATGCGCTTTTAAGTACAATGGTGCTTGTAGGATATTAGAGATGCATACCTTATCGCCAGCACTCTACATGCAAGATGATAAATGTAGAATTTAAATACATAAATTAAAACTAATATAAATGATGCACGTGAATCAACCTAGAAATAACTTCTATTAGCGGGCAAGAACTGGTTAATCTGACTAAGTCCAAATACGCTCTACTCTATAAGTACAAAAATCCTTATTAGGATTTTGGACCAATTAATTACCTGGCTCAAGCAAGTTAATCAAAGCAATCATTAGTGGCTCAGTGCAGAAAACTTCATGAAACAAATAAAAATAAAGCGATGAAAAATAAAACTAGTGAGATCCTCCAAGTGCGCCGACACCTGGTGAAACAGACCCCACAAAGCGCTATATAATATCCTTTTTACAAGAGTTTTTAATGAATAAAAAATGATAAAATCTAATTACAGCTATCTATGCTCCATGTGTTGGTCTCCTTACATTCTTTTCCTCCCTCTACGTTCTCTTATGGTTCAGGAAGAATCAAGTCGCCTCTACTTCGCTTGGGTGTGTCGGCGCTCCTAAGAATGTCGCCTCGCTTGTCTGGCCCTTGCAAGAAAGAGGAAATAAAGAATGTGTAAGAGATGCGATGTTTGAATATGAGCTAAAATAAATAAATGTAATGAAATAATGAATAAAATTATATATTAGAATAAAAGAAGAGAAACATGTATTTACAACCCAAGAATAATAGGTCGAAATAAAAATATAACTATCTTCATTGTGCCTCGCCAGTAACAGCGCCATTTTGTTAACACGATTTTCTCTAGGTTTTTATTTGGATGAATAATTACAGGTGTCGTCGAAACCCAAAATTTTGATTTTTTATTCATTTTGTTTATTATTTTTATTTTATTTTATTGCAAAAGGGATATATTTTTAATTTTATTTTAAAATAATACAACATGAGAGAGATAAACTAAATAAATAAAATAATGTTATATTTTTGGAATTTTTAATTACAGTAACATACAAAAAAATTGACTAAAATTATTTTTGGGTTTTTAACTATTTTGAAAGTTTTTGTGATTTTTCCAGAATTTTCCAATTTTTTTAAATTTTTAAATAATTAAAAACAGTGAATAATGTAAATAGATATCAATACGATTATTTTATTTTTTTAAAAAATAACAAACAAGATAAAAAATGGATGTAATATATACAGGATAAAATGTATATTTTTATATTTTCCAGAAAGTCATTTTATGATTTTTTCTGTGTTTTTCATTGAATTTTTATGAGATTTTTAATGTTTTTATTGTTTTCCATTTAAGGTTTTTATAGATCATAAATACGCAACAGTGATAATGCAATTGAAATAAATCAAAACAAACATGCAAGGATTTTTTAGAATTTTTGAAGAAGTTTTTATTATTTTTATTGGTTTTCAAATGTAAACAAGGATTTTTATGAGGTTTTTGAATTTTTATAAATAACAAATATGGTGAAAAAACAAAATGCAATTTAATGGTGACAGATGAATGATACAGGAACTTCTATGAATTTTGGAAATTTTTTAGATGGGTTTTGTTATTTTTATTTGATTTTCGACATGCAAATTAAATATAGACAAATAGGGGTATAAGTGAGAACAATTAAAATTTGTAGGTGAAATGATAACAATTAAATATATACATGAAGTAATAGTGCAAAATGTCGAAATAATGTGTGCGGGCGCACGTGAGCCTCGGTGGAATGGACTAAATGGTAATTAAAATAACATCAGGGTCCAAACGTAAACTTCAATGAACATGGATCTATTGAAAATTGCACAAACATCACGAGCAAGGCACGCTCTTTGCTCAAAAAGGGATGAGATTGTAATTAAACTAAAGTGTGGTGAATGAAATGTAGAAGATCAATAAATACAATGCAAACATGTGCCTGTATATGACTTATTTGAGAATAAAATGATACAGTGGCTCATATATAATAACACCCTTAAATGACGTGGAACGTTGGATAGATCAGATGCTCTACGACATTGATCGGACGACTAGAAGTAAATCTTGCATCAACGGCCACAAGCAGTTCCTGAAGATGTAATCTACAGTTGACTTTTGGGGCACCATCGATGGCTGATATCTAAATTGGGGAGCCTTTTTTCCATCGTACGATCCAAAGGGCACATGGAGGAACTGGGAATCATGTGCTCTACTTCAAACTTGGATTGCGTAGATCTTCGTCGTCTCTTAACCAATCTATTTCAGATCACGCTCAGAAGGTGGCACGAATGAATCCGCTCCGGTTCAGCTCCTCGGATTGGCAACTCGACGATTGGATCTTGATCTGCATGGGTTAGAACCTGGAGGCTCAAGGTATCTCTAGTCAATCTTGAATCTGCATGTCACTCTCGATCTATCATCCCTGAGAGTACAAACGAGTATATGCTCAGAGTCTGATCTCCAACGATAGACTATTGCATAAATTTTTGTGAAATAAAGGTGAGATGGGTGATTCATATCCTGCAAAAATGGAGTAATCAGATCTGATGAATTTATCAAATCCAAAGATCAGATCGTGATCAGATTGCGTGGTGGAGGTGAGTCGAATGAGGTGGAATTTGTGGCGGTTTGATGAATGACTTGATCAGAGATGAGATCGGGGCCTAATGCTCTGATCTTCGATTCGATGATTTAAAAAATGATTCAATGGAATTAAATAGAACTCAACATAGAATTAGATTTAGAGGTGAAAAAAACACAAAAACATTTGATGTTAGACCTCAATAGGTCGCAGATGTACATGGAGGTTAAAGAAAGGTGGTGCTCCGCTGGAAGATTTTTGCCGGGAAGGATCAAGCCTCCAGTTGTGTTCCCCCGGATCACGCCTCCAATTGTGTTCCTCTCCCATATGATTATAGGAAAAGGAAGTTGTCACCTTCGCCTCTCACTGGAGGTCAACCTCAGGGAAGAATAATAGACAAACACGAATGAAAACTCGATGAAGAATGGAGGAGGATATTTATAGAGTAAATTCAAGTGCTGGTTTGAATTTTGAAATGGGCAAGATCGATAGCTATTTGAGTGGATCCGAGGTGATGGCGTGGATGAGATTTGAATAGGAGAAAGATTCAGAGAAGGGAGTGGGAGGAGCTATGGATTACGGTGCATGGGAAATTGCATGAAGTAACGGTGGTGCGAGGTTAGCAGGGGAAAAGGGTGCGGGTGAGGAGTTGACTCAAGTCAACAAACTTGGGTCAACCAATCAGGAAACTCGTATAATACAACCAAAAAATACTACATGACACAATTCAATAAAATATTTGAATAGTTCGAATAAAAATTGAAAATGAATTTGTTAAATTACATAATGTAAATAAAAATGGAAGTAAAATTTAAAATTAATTTTAGTGATTTTTTGTAAATTAAATAATACGGTTACAAGGGTCAAAATAAATACAAGGTATTATTTACAAGTATATATACCTATATACATAGTATTTTGATTTTTAATTAATTATTTTATACAAAATATAATATTTTATTTATTTAAAATATTTTACAAGTATTTTAGTGATATTTTTTATTTTTAACAGTTAATTTATTAGGTTAATTAAATAGGAATATGTACAATATATACATGGTGATACATATACAATGAATACATGTTTTTATTTTTGTCAATTTTTGATTTTGTAATTTTTATTTGTATTTTGTATGAGTTAAATATAATATTTACAAGTAATGAAAAGTACAATATTTACAATCATGCACAAGAAAATGATATATAAATTTAGTGTGTATTTATGTACAATAATGCCCCAATTGGCTACATTTCACACCTTAATTTCGACTTTTACAAAATAACAGACATTTTAAAGAGTATTTAATTTGGAGCATGATGAAAGTGAGTTTGATGAATTTGGAGTTCAGGCGAAGAACATATTGACTTTGAAATTGCGTACTTTGTGGATTTTGGAGAATAATATTATTTACACTATATACACGAATTTATTTTGCAAATTTTTTTGTTATTTACAAAAAAATTATGCACAAAGTTTAAGAAGTAATTATCTTTATTTACAAGGGATTTGGGAATCAATGTAATAATGCGTAATGTAGACAATAATGTACAAGAGAGGAATATGTACATGTGTCAAATATTTTTTCTGGATTTTTGGCCCTATCTCCCCCTACTTTGTTCCTTGTCGATCAGGTCAAGTCTTGACCATATTTTGGGGTTTGATTAAGCATGTATCTACTACATATATACAGTCTTTATTTTCTTTATTTTTCCTTTATTTCTTTATTTATTTATTTTAGGTTAAAATGTGATAAATATACAATATTTACACAAAGATGATGGTTGGTAAGAAGATGATTTTATTGATATATACAGGTGTTTTACAAGTGATTTTAAGATAAAATAAATGAATAAATATGATGAAATTCATATTCATCAGGCGAACTAAATTTTAGTTATTTCATAAAAATAGAAAATGAAATCGATCGAAATAAAAGCCTAAGTTAGAATACTGATAATGCTAGGAAAGAAAAGAACTAAAAACTTAGGACTCTACCTGCAACAGAGGGAGCGAAGGAGGAGCTCCGATGAACGTGTCCAGCAAGCTCGAATCACTAGCTTCAGGGCCTCTTCCTTCACGCCAAAAGTTCTGGCGATCTCGTTGTTGTCACCAGTAAACTAGGGCACGTGAAATCTTGGGGATTTCAAGGATGAAATGGGATCAAATCCAAAAATAAGGCAGAGGAGGAGTTTTATACAACGGGTGGTTTGAGCGAGGCCACAACTCGACTCAGTGATTCTCAGATTCAGGAAAAATAATGGTGTGGAAGATCGATAATCGAGGATGAAAAGTCAAGAAGGGCTCGAAAAATAAAAAAGAATCGAATGGGAAAATAGAGGAAGATGTGGCAACAACGAGTTTGACATGCCTAGGGCCCAAGAGGGCCAGTCAACTTATGGGTCAACTAAGTCCACACCTTCATTGGGCCACGTCAGCCGCTAGGTGACAAATAAAAAAATAAAACCTTTATTATTTTAATTTAAAATAGTAAATGATTATTAAATTTTCTTTAAACATGAAAAATATTTATTATTAATGTGGTATTTATGTGATTTTCATTTGTTTTTTGAGTTAATTTATTATGTGTTACTTTTTGCATTACAATTATAAGTATATTTACCTATATATCATGTTTTCTATTTTTATTTTGTATTCTATTTTATACAGTTATTTTATATATTTATATATTTAAATACACGCACACACACACATATTATATTTTCTAAGTTTGTTTATGTACTGAAATAAATATATACATTTATTATATAAGTATACATAAGTGTAATTCATCTATGTATTTATGTATACTTATTTATTTGAATATACTTAGTTATTTTATTTTAATTATGTATATGTATTTTAAATAATATTTACACAATTATAAAATATATGTAAATGAAAATAAAAGGAATAAATATAATGCTTTTTTATACAGATATATTGCACAATGAGGGCCCAAAATCTAGTTTTGCATCTCAACTTCAAATAATTCACCATTAAATATATAATTTGATTTATAAACAATAAAGGTGAGTTTGGTGAATTTTGACCTTGTATGGAGAAGGTACATGTCTGAAAAGTTTTCTTTGTGGCTTTTTATTCTAAGTGTCCAGAGCACACTGTGCAATATTTTTTAGTGAAATAAGTTCTGTATTTTTCTTTTTAATTTTACATACAAGAGTTATGTTCAAAATTTATTAATTGGAGGTATAAATAACGAGAAATAAAATAGGTCCCAAAATCTATTTATTGATGAATTGAAAATTAGGGTTTTGAGTAGTTATTGGCCCTTATCTCCCCCTACTTTATTCCTTATCAATCAAGCCATCATGATGACTGGATCTTGGGGTTTAGGGTCATTCAATTCCTTAGGTATTTTATTTCTTTTTTCTTTTCTTTTCTTTTCTTTATTCTTTAGTTTAAATATAATATTTTATACAAGATAAATATATCAATGAATGAATATTATTATGTACAAAATAATGCTATTTATATGCATTTAACTAGGGAGTCAAGGTCAAAATGAAAGAATAAAGATGACGAAAGGAGGATTCATCACATGTTTCACCCCTAACTCGGGTGAGGCTCAACTTGAGTGTTCGAAGCTAGGGTTAGGCACGTGGCCCTTCAAGCAACATTTATTTCATATATTGTATACTTGATCGTGGTTAGGACACACTAACACTGCATCTATGATATTCACTACATCTTATAAGAATTATTTAGATGCATGTAAACATTGCTTCACTTAGCCAAATTAAATGAATTCTTTCCTACTAATAGTAGCATGTTTAGAATGTGGCCTTTTCAACTAGCATGCATATAATGTAGATTTAGTTATTCAATCTTGCACTTGTATGAAGAGAGCTAGAGGCACTGTGAGTATTTCTCTCTCAAGCATGCATCATGATTTCCATTTGCATCGGCTTTTCTGAATCCTCCCTTGTTTTATGACTTAAAATAAAATGGAATTGGGATTGAATGGTAGACAGTGTATTTTGGCTTGCTCACATTAAATCTAATTGACAAACTAAAGATCTTAAAATTGGGACTGATAAATGCAAGTTCACCTTAATAAATTGGAGTAAAAATCATCTTGTCTTATGAGAGAGAAAACCCCACATTATATGCATGTACTTTATCCATGTTGAGAGGTGAGGACGTATCTTTAGAATAGCACCCAAAACCATTTTTAAACATGGTTGTACGTAATGGATGCTATATTGGACTATCACTAATAAAATCAAAAAGATAAATGACCAATATTTATTGGTCCCCATGTGTGAGTTAGCGAACTTATGGGTATTTGCTTGATTGGTTCGAGTCATGATTACGATTTCTTTAAACTACTCCCGAAAAACCTTTAGACTCCATTTCATCTCTTAAGATTCATTCGTATTATTATATTAAATTAACCCTAACTCTTGGTATTCTAGTTCCCCATCCTTAGCTCCATATTATGCTACTTAGACTACTCTTCAGCCAAATTATATGGGAATCGAGTTTTTTTTGATTGCTCACCTCGGGTCCCTTCATATCCATTTGACATCTCACTAATTAGGCTCTTCTCATCGTAAGTATAGGGGAACCTGAGTCCCCATTCATTTCTATTTCTTTACTCAATGGCCCCTCTTCTTTGCCTTCTTCTTATACTTAGGTTATTTTTTTAGGTTATTTTTAACCTAAGTATAAGGGGGAGACCCAAGTCAGTTCATGTATGTTCCTTTGTATTTAGCATGAGCCATGGTTTCATATCACTTAGTGATATGAGGCCATAACACCAGCTAAGTATGGGGGTGTACCATATATAATTCATATACTATAAACATAGCTCACAATTTCAAAATTTTCAAAACTTTGGTCTTAGGGTAAAGTATCTTTTCAATTGATTTTCTTAAAAATATTTGGAAAATTTTATACCTAATGTGACACTGTTTCAAAAAATATTTTACATTTATTGGGAAAATAGGAATTTTACTTGTTTTGAAAATCATTTTTAAAATGTTTGGAAAATCTATATTTATATGGCACAATTTGAAAATATTTTCAAAAATATTTTTAAAATGAGGGTGTAAATGAGACTAACAATTGTTTTGTAAATAGATCTAACTTAATTCAAAAAAATATATTAGAAAAAAGAGCATAAAACCACTAACTAAATAAGTTGATTTCTAATCCCTGACACTTATACATTCACACAAGACTTGAAGAGCTCGAGAATACTAAGTTTATGTTGTCCTAAGATTCAAAGTTAACCACTCTTAGCCATTATGATTTAAGACTTAATAATTCACACTTCCCTAGTTTGAAAGATAAGTGTGCTATATTGCATACTTAATCTCTACCTTAAAGAATATAATAAATATCTCACACACATGATTGCAGATATGATGTGATGAGTTGAGGTTTTACTTGAGGAACTAGGATGAGGGAATTGAGTTGAGACCCGATCTAAAGATTCTCGAGCATGGGATAAAATCAATGAAGGTTTTATGAATCATGCATGTCAACAATTTAGCCAGTATAAGAACAAATTCTTGTACTACCTTGTAGTATTTACCTAAGTGTTAGGGTGTGATGAAATTAAATAAAAATATTGATCAGTGTACACTAACTTGGTAAAAAGCAGTGGAGCTAACCAAAAATAAATAATAATAATAAACAACAAAAGAAAAGAAAGAGAAAGAAAAGCTCTTACACTACAAAGATAAATTCAAAAGAGCTTCCAACAAAGGTGAGCGCTTCCAACCTTTCAAACTACCCACTTGGATCAGTATATTAGGCATTTATGAGTCGGCCTAACACTCAAAAAGGGATCTGCATTGTATAGTGTAACAACCATGGGTGTTGAAGGTATATTAGATACTCATAAGAGAGACAATCCTATCCATTACCTTGAAAACAAGTGTAGATGACTCATCACTCTCTGGACGGACACACTAATCACACCAAAAAAATACATGTATTGAGCAATAAAGCACTTGAGAGGATCATTGTTCCAATGAGAAGGAGAGAAGAAAAGACACCAACCTATGCCCTCTATGAACTGACCTTCCATCTGCCCATTTAATTCTGACAAATAAGGAGATGGTGGATTGAATGCAATAAATGATATACTCCCTGGTGTTGAGGATTGGGTCTCTAGGAGAGTCTCTTTGATTGGAAATTGGAGTGACGCTTTGACTCTACGCTTGTAAGTGTAGTCTACAATAAATCTCATATCCTTATTTTATATGTGTAAATGTGGAGTTTAAGAATTAGGGGAGTTGGATTCCTTTTGATTAGAGCTTGATTCATCTTATAATTTTAGGGTCACTAAAATCAAAGGTTCGTAACAAATCAAGCCTTGTACATTCACATGTATAGTCAGGGATTAATCCACCTTATTCATCCTTTATTTTGCTCGAGGACGAGCAATGCTTAAGTATAGGGGCATATCTTTCATTTACTATCTCTCTTACTTAAATTATCCAGTAAGATCCAACACTAATTCATTAACAATAACATCTAATCCTATGTATATAATTAATGCTAATTATTGTTTATAAAAAGCTATTAATGTACCTTTATTTTTGTGTCTTCTTAATAACAAAAATCATAAAAATTATATTAATGTTGTGTCTATTTTATTGACATTAATTACATATTAAAAATACAAAAAAAACACAAAATAAATTGAAACATTTTTTAAAATACTTATAAAAATATAATTATGTACAAATGATGTATTAGTGTTTGGGTTCTACATAAAACTTGTGGATCTTGGAGAGATCTACAACTTTCATGTTTAACACTTTTTGATTTGAAGCTTCTGACTATTTTATTTATATTTTACTAACATTGTTATTTCTTTTAAATCCTATTAGGCCACATGGTGCCTTCTGCTCCAGCCATGTGGCATGCCCCTTCTCTACCACCCACTCCCTCTTCTGGCCCTTAAATCCACGTGAAGGATCTGATCTGGGCCTTCCACATTCTCCCGCTTCACAACCCAATGATTAGATCTGATCACGGCCATCTTAACTGTAAAACGGTGCATCTCCATTAACAGTTGGATTGTTAGGTCCAACGCTCATCCTCTATCGTCAACCTCCAATGCCCTCTCTCCCCTACGATGCAAACCACCAACCATTGATCTTCTCCTATTTTCCCTTTGTCCTCAAGTAATCCCCTCACCAACTAACTGACACACGACTGAGACCTAACCACCCTCGTCCACACCTTAACCCTAACCTCTATATTTATCCTTGTGTACTATGTGGAGGAGCGGTTGAAACCCGTCCAGGAACCACCTGAGTAGCATTCCTTCTTCTTCAAATAACCTCTCACCAGCCACTTTTGGTTGGGTACACCTTTATACGATTATCCCCTAGCATTCCATGTCTCTCAGGTAACAGTTTAGGGGTGACAGATCAAAGCCTCGATGGCTATGAAACCCTGTGAGACCCATGGTCGTCCGACCATGCTACAGTTTCCATGTCAGTTGTTTGAGCTTCTTGGTAGGCTGACTAGGTTAAGCGATGACTAAAGGTTCCTCTTGAGCCTCTGCATAAGCCCTTCAACATCCGACGATGATCTTCAAGGTTCTAGATAAGCTTTGATTTGTTTTTCCCTTTATTTTTTCAATTTTTCCATCCGTCTACAGATGTTTCAATCACCATCCCAATAGTGTCCAACCATCATTGGAGGTTGGTATCCATCGCGGGAGGTCCCGATGGCATTCAATGCTCTTCCTACACCTCTTACCACCTTGACCCTTTTCTTCGTCATCAAGATGGAGCAACCAATGGACCTCCCTTTTCTCCACCCTGATATATCCTCATCTCATTCACACCTCGCTCATACTCATTCTATGCACACTTCGGCTATTGATGAATCTCGTATTCATCATGCTAATTGTTCCCCAAGTTCATATGCATGTAATAATTAATATAGCAACATTAGCAGTCATACATGTGTAATGAATATCCGCATTTCATCATGCATAATTACATCAAAAATCCAAGTGTAAATTAGCCTAAAAACTGGTAAATTCTCATATTTTTAATTAATTCATCCTAACTCCATTTGACCTGAAACCACTTCATTGTGTAGATATTACTAACAAGAACAAAAAAATTGTTAACTCAAATAAATGTCAAATAATCCCAAAACTAAATTTCACATCTAACGGACTAAAACATGCATATCTCTTTCATACAATGTCTGATTTTGGTCTATTCACTTTTAAAGTACTTCATTTTCAAATATCTTCAAAACAAGACCAATTTCATAAAATTCAAAGCTCATATGTGAAATAGGTTTAGGGCCTCTTTTGCCCATTTTAGCTTTTTGAGGTTTTTGACCCAAGTTTTTATGTACCTAATTAACTATTTTAATTTTATTAATTCTTCATTTGTGTTCTTTGCTGAAAGTTTTATCAAAAGGCATAGAATCCTAATCTAGATCAAGATTAAAATCAAAGAAACCAACTGTGTTCGAGTGTCCTCCGTGTGTTTGTACAAAAGTCTCTATTTCATACTGCTATTTTATTTTTTTTCTATTTTCTTATTTATTAAAAATACAAAAAAAATATGTTAATTTGTAATTAATTTATCATATTTTATTGTAATTTTTCTATAATTTTTATTCTCTTAAAACCACCCAAAAATTGCAAAATCCCAAAAAGCTGGTTTTCTATACACATGGAGATCACCAAAAATACCACTTTGTACATATGACCTCTATTGCTCTTGGGTCCTTCATGTCATCTAGACAAACAACTTTCATAAAGAAAATTTTTTGATCTGAGGTCTTCCTCTCTTTCTTTTCTAATTTTCTTCATCATTTTCTTTTGATTTTTTTGGGGTGACACGTGGAAGCCCCTAGGTGTGCCACGTGGAAACCTTGTTTCTCTCTCTTGTCGTCCGCTTCCCCTACGAGAACCACTCCGACAGGCATCTCCATTCCTCCTGCTCGTCGCTTCTCCTCTACCTTTCCAAATCTTCCACCTCCGGCCTCACAAAGGTCGGAGCTCTAGCTCCTTTCCCTCACCACTACGCGGAGCTCCACCCCCATATCCCCTTTTCGTTTCTGCTAACCCCTGCAGGTCTCCATCACTACACATGGATGAACAGCCCACATCAGCAAACCCTCTGCCCAGAGCCTCCTCCACGTACAGTTGCGCTCCAGTACTCGGCCTCACCACCTTCATCTTTGCCTCGACCACCGTCTCGACCTCAAGTGTATGTCGTCTGAGGACGAGCCCAGCCGGAACTTGCGCTCCGCCACCTCGTAGCGCCTTACAAAACGATGAGGAGTAGCTCCCATTCGATCAAGAATGGGAGCGATCACATCCCTCCATCTTCACCCAAACCCCAGCCATTGATCTCACTTGATCCGACGATCCTTTACCAGCCACGTCGCTGCTTTCGAACTAGCCGCCAAGCCTCGAGGCTCGGGTAGCCGACCCGTCGGATCGTTTCCACATGTAGGCTAGGAATTCCGAGCCTCTACCTTCACCTGGACCTCCAGGCGCACGTGCAACGCACATACGTAGGGGGTAAATTGCGTCTATGCCCCTTGACTTCCATAGATATTAAAAGATCCCCTACCAACTCAATCATGTATCACTCACATGACGCACAGGACAAATTGCAATTGATCCCTTAAAGATCCAGAATATTACAAAGCAGTCCTGCAAATCAGGAGGCGTGTGCTTCTTGGAAAATTTACACCAAAGCCCATAAAATTTTCCATATTCGCAGATAAGTCCTTCCCAGGACCTTTTCGAGGAAATAACTTTATTTGTATTACATTTCATTCTCCAAAACTTCAATTTAGTTTATCTTCTCCATTTGAACTCCATTTTTTATGCACAATATGTCGATTTGAATCTATTTGTGTGCTCTATCATATTATATGCTTTGTGCGCTAATCTGAATACCTTTCATGTTGTTTTTATTTGAGGAGTGATTTTGATCTATTCATGCTTGATTTTTAATATTTATGTGATATTTTATCAAGAAGACTAATGTTTTATTCTGTAGGATATGCACTGAAGAAATTTTAAATTGATACGTATATCAATTGGTATATTTGAGGATCTAATCCTTGTAGGGAAGCTTTATTGTGGAATTTTATTTAATAAATTCTCTTGTGACAATTTGTTTTTTAAAATTAAAGATCTATTTTCTACAAGAGTCATTTGAGGTGAAATTAATTATTTTTCTAATTTTTCATGTAAAAAAGGGAATTTGATTTAGCTAAGAAGTTCGAGGATAATTCTTTTCGCTTGATCTGAATATTTACAGAATTATTAATTGTGAGATTAACCTTTTAGCCTATAGTTTAGTTTTTGTTGAAAAATATTTCTCAAAATTACCTTTTTGATTTGTGTTGGAATTTTGAGGACATTGATTGTTATTGTTGGATTAAAAATCATAAACCATGGATCTTGCACTCTATTATCTGCTATGTTTAAATTTCCTTCGCATTGCATCTCCCATATCTTTTACTATTGCATTGCATTTCTTTTTCCATCTATTTTCTAGCACAGAAACTAACTTAGTAGTTTAATTAATTCTTTAACTTAATTTAAAATCATGCAACTAAAAATCATTGTTTCTTGTGTTCAACCTTGGTAGATTTGCCAAGAAAAATTCTCCACAACATTTAAAGTTTGTGGCTTTTGACGAATCGTTTTTCGCCTCTTATACTAAAATTATCAATTATTAAAGAGGTGAAATCCACATTTATCAAATGGCATTGTTGCCGGGTAAAGATGAATTTTTAGAGTTTTAAATTATTTTCTATAATTATTTTTTTGTAAAATTATTTTTTTTGTGTTATTTTGCATTTTATTTTTTCTGCATTCTATTTTGGCATCTCTTCTCTCAGTATAGATACTAACCGCGTCTTCTATCTTTGCATATTTCTCAGAGCAAATTTTGAGATATAATTCAAGGATTTTCGAAGATGAAGACTGGTTTTTTGAGAGAGAGTTAGTTTAGATTTAATTAATTTTCTACATTATTCATAGGGTCCCTCTCTCTTTGAACACTGTTAATTTGTAATATGCAGGATTAGACTTCTCTGTGGTGTATAGGATCTATTTCAACCCTTTTGTGTGGTTGGCGTAGGAATTTGGTACATATAAGCTTGCTTATTTATCCTTGATTATGCTCGTAATTTTTAGGTCATACTTCTTCAATAACAAGACGCACTATAGATCATTCGACTCAGCCAAAAATTTTAATCAATTCTTTCCCCCTAATAGAACTATCTTCTTAGGGCAATTTCATCTATGCATATCATTTAGTGTAACTTTTTTAAATTCCTTGTATTGCATCCCGCATGAAGAACATGAGGAATCACCGTAAGTCTTTTTCTTAAGCATGAATCATTGATTTACGCTTGCATTAGCTTTTTTTATTTTCCCTCCTCAGTTATACAACATAGGAATTAAAGGAATTGGGACTGCTCGTTAGGCATGAATTTATGTGCTCACTTAAAAACTTAAGTGATAACCTTAATTTAAAATCAGGATGCTAATCAAGGCGACTGTAAATAAAATTAACATAAAATTAACCCTTGTGTCTAGTGGAGAGAAACCTGCTCATTTTTTTAAGGATCAGATCACACACTTAGGGTAGAGACAAAACCAAAAATTTTCATTTAGACTACTATTTTTAGAAACAATTAGCTACTTCTTAGTGAGGGTTTCGGGGAGCCATTTTATGGTCTGACTTCCCTTAGTAGAGTGGGTGGTTTAGCGGAAACCGCGAAAGGCTTCGTCCTCAAGTAACACGGGTAGCCGTCTAACAGTCCATTCTTATACCCATACTGGATGAAAGTTGGTGCAACTAGTTGTACGAGCTCGGGACAGTCTTTGTGAAATATTTCGGCACCTAACAATTCCTCTTAATTTTCAAGATTGCTTTATCACTAATTAAAATTAAAAAGATAAGTGGTCAAGCCCTGACATACCTTCACCAGTGTTGAGTGGGTGAACTAGAGAGTTTGATTTGTGTTTGCTTTGTGTATTCTTTCTCAAGATGGATCTCTTCTTGATCCCTCTTGGTCTTGGGGTTATCCTCTTTCCAAAGATCAATTAACCTCCCTCAGGGTTCAGTCAATCTCAGACTAACACTTCATTTTACTCTTTTGCTAAGGAAACCTTTATCTTTGGAAATTCTTCACATCCTTCAGCTCATAATTTTGAACTCTTTACAATAAAGGTAAAGAGGAAGAAGGAGTCACGATCCCTTCAACAAAGAACCCTGGTGAGGACGATAATGATAATGACCTATTGTGCACTTTTGGCTATAATTATTGTTGCCGAACAACACAATGTACTCCTTAGAGCACAGATGGCAGAAATGCAACGCGACAAGACTGTTATAGAAGACACGTACCTCCCTGAATTAGATGAAGATTATAATTGGTTGAGATCGTTACCCCCGAGGACGCGTTCAACACAAACTGCATTTCCTTGCATTATGGCCTAAGTTCGGAGGGAATAATCATGAAGAACCATATATATCTTCCTCAATGATTTTGAGCTAGTATGCGCCAACCTATGCCACCCTAGGATTAGTCAAGACAACATAAGACTGAGAGTTGTCCCCTTTGCCTTAACTGATAAGGCGGCTTACTAGCTGAAAAACTTAGGGGAAGTGTTTACCACGTGAGCCACCTTCAAGATGGTGTTCTTAAAGAAATGATACCTAGTTAGTAGAATTAATCATATGAGTATCAAGCTCACAAGCTTCACTCAACACCTGAGCGAGCCATTCCATGAAACCTGGGAAAGGTTCACATACCTAATCCAGAAATGCCTAAGACATAGGATAAGTAAAATGATGATGGTTCAAAGTCTTGTCGGTGGACTGAACCTTGAAACCCAAGGGTTAGTGAGTGCATCCTACAGAGGAAGCTACATGGGATGCCACGAGGACACCGTCTACAAGGTGTTCGAAAAACTAGCAGAATCCTATCGTGCACAGACGACCAGTCAGGCTTACATAGATGGCTCTAAGAAGATGGTGAATAATCTGACGACTGATCAGAGTACTGACATGGGAATAATTGCTAATAAGCTAAATATGGTTGAACATATATTATAAGAAGGCGGATGAACTCCATAAATCATCTGATATGGAGAATCTGGCTAAATTGCCTAAACAAATAGAGGAACTGGCTGACAGGGTATCTAAGATGCAGATACCCTGCCCTGATTTCAACCCCTTCCCCCATCCACCAAACTCACTACATTCAAGGGCTAGGGTTAGGGAAACATATCCATTGGGTGGATACCAAGTCTTTTCTCGTCAACCCGAAGAAACCTCCCTTCCAACTATTTACGAGGAACCTCCACAAGTCATGGAGATAAACGGAGTCTAACATAACCTGGAACCTATCAACCGATCGGATCCAAACTCTACTCTGAACCCTCGTCCTCCACAATATCGATCCATCTACCAGCCTCAGCAGCAACATCAGCAGCAGCGTCAGCAATATTGTACGGGTTATAGAACCCGCAACCACAATAGCAGCATCAACGGTAAGGCCAGCAGGGCCAATTCAGACAATACCAACATCCTCAGGCCAAGAAAGTCTAGGGGTCCTCCTCTTCTTCAATCTCTCCTAAACTACAGTGAGTGCTGGATGAACTTCATGATATGAGAGTCGACATCAATCGACTCTCGCGATGGAAGGACGAGTTGACTGCACCCTAAATCGTGATCCTGGCTCAAGTCCAGGCTAATATAAATGGCCTCAGAAAGAATCAGGTATTAACCTATGAATATTCTTTACCTGATTACAAGATCTTTTTACATGATAACACTTATCATATTTCTCTTAGGAGCAGAAAGATTGTAACCATGCCTGATCAAGCAAAAGAACATGGTGACATAGCCCCAGCGTCTACTAATTCACACAATCCTGGGGAAGAAGAGGAAGAGAGGCAAGAGGAGGAGAACGAAAAAGTCCCACCCACACCACCCGTCGAACACTACACCACTGAGGATCTCAGAGAGTCAGAATCTGAGTCTGACGAAGAGGCATCACCAAGACATCTGCCAAGGTCCACCAATATGCTTGTTTTAGTCAGTCCGAGTCCTATAAATATGTTTAATTCCTCATTCAAAAAAAGCGATATTTTTTATCACAATGAGCACATTCCTTTCCTCGTGCTCTTATGGAAGGAAAGAAGAAAAACGTAAAAAACAAAAAAAAATGATGAAGAGATGGCCCACATCTTTAGAGAAAACATTAAGGTCACTCTCTCCCTAAATGAGATGATAGAAAGAGACCAGACTTTTAGAAAATACCTTAAGGTGAGATGCATATCAACAAGTGATAGCAAAAAGAACCCTAGCTGAACAAAGAAGCACATACTCTCTATTGCTACATCTCTCCTGATAAAAAATGAGCTACCAAGAAAGAAAAGAGACATGGGTGCTCACTTTGTGACTAGCCAGATCAATAAAATCAAGTTTTCCCGAACACTACTAGACAATGGCTCCTCCATCAATCTCATGCCCACAACTCTATTTGAGCATCTAAATCTAGGTCTTCTTAAGAAGTTTAGAGCCGTACTTTGATTCACAGATACATCAACTAAGAGACCTAAGGGGGAGATTAGAAATGTTTTCATCAACATAGAGGGATAAAATACCCGGTAGATTTCACAACACTAGAAATTGAAAAAACTCCCAAATGATACTAGGACAACCCTTCTTAGAACTGCGGAAGATTTATTCAATTACACATCAGGGATAATCCAGTTTGGAGAAGTTGAACTTAAAATGAAGGAAACTAGGTTTCAACGACCTGACACCGAGTCTAGCATTGAGTCTAAAAACTCAGAACCTGAGGCAGAAATACAGAAATAATAGTTGGACCCTGGAGAGAGAACCCGATCACAATGATAGAATCACTCTCATCTGGAGAGGACATTGTTATTGATTTAATCTGCCAGCACATCCATGTATCTACCTACACTCCTGGAAACTCAGAGGTCCCTCTTGAGCTGTCAGTCCTTTCTCCTTATGGACAATCCTAGAGTGAGGTAATCAGAACGGACGCATTGTTTTCCAAACCACATTGTATCTTTAGATATCCGATCCTTGAAATAATTAAGATGGTGGCCAATAATGATACACAAAAATCATCCACATCACAACCAGAATCGCCAATGATAGAGCCAGATTTTGTGAATGATATAGACTTACTCGAGCTCAAACCATTATCCCCTACTCTTAAGTATGCCTTCCTTGCATGAAATAAGGAACAGTTTCTGGTCATCATCAATTCACATCTGATCGAAGAGTAGGAGATATGTCTGCTTAAAGTTTTAGAGAAAAATCGCAAGGCTATAGGCTGGAGATTGTCAGATCTTCTAGAGATTAACCCAGCCCTCTGTTCGCACCATATTTACCTTGAGGATAATGTTAAACGCTCCTATGAATGCCAGCGTAGATTGAATCCAAATTTATGAGAAGTGGTTAAGGCTGAGATCAAAAAATGGTGTAAGGCTGATTTCATATATCACATCTCAGACTCCAAGTGGGTGTGTAATTTGCATGTCGTCCCAAAAAAGTAAGGACTTCAGATTATCACTGATGAATCTCGGATTCATCACTCTAAATCTCATTTTTTAAAGCTCAAATCCCTTAAAATCAACAGCATTTAAGCATCTATTCTGCATAATTATCATTCATGCATAATTTCATAAGAATTGCATTTTAGCACAAATTTCTGCACAAAATAAGAAGCCAAAAATCCAAGCCAAAATTGACCTGTAAATAGCCTAACTTCCCCGATTTTTAACTCATTCATGCTAACTCCGAATAAGTCAAAACCACCTCCACTGTGTACATATCACTCACAAGAATAAAGAAAAAATAAAAAAAATAACTAACCCAAATAAGTGGACCAAAAACCCAACTTTTACATATGAGCTTCCCCCTATACTTAAAGCATGCTCATCCCTGAGCATTAAAAAGAAATGCCATGAAGTGAAATGAGATTGGGTTTCATACCAAGATCATGAGCTGAAGGTGAAAGTGAATCTAGACTCAACCTTTGGATTATTAGAGTGGCGAAACTTCTCTGAGACTTAGAATTTTAAAATCAACAGCCCTCAAGTTCTACACATCATTGCTACAGTTTCGGCTCAGAAGTCATCTTAGATCAATCCTCTTCCCAAAGCATACCCTATGAACATTGAACAATCGACTCATGTGTTGTGAAAGGTTTTAGCTCTTCCCTCCCAGAATGCCGGACTACCGCACAAACCTCCTCTCCAGTAACTCGTCCTCGGGGAGTCAGGTATTTCCTTTCTAAGGTCTATCATGTTGTGTTCACAATCGAATTGGGGGGAGAAGTTAGAAGAAAGAGAAAAGAACTCGAGGGTGGCCAGTATAGTCACCTCTCCTTGTGAAGCTGGCCAGTGTAGCCGAGTCTCCACCAAGATCTGCATGTTTCTTGAAGCTTGGACCTTTTGGTCGGATATTTATTTTGTAGAATGCTTCTTTATATTTGGAATTTTTGGTGGTTGTGCTTGGATCTTGTTGTACCCCTACGGACATAGAATCGTTTGTTTCCGTACATTTTTGGGGTCTTAGAAAAAATTATGCCCAGTCGCCCATCCCTTATCCGAATCTTTATTTCAACCTGTACTCCGGTCTTTATATTTCCACGCTACCATAAAAGAAACTCACACAGTCTTCCAACATCCCGTCTGAGTTGAGCTAAGTGCATAGTGTGAGAGTACAAATTAATTCCTTATTCCAGAGTTGTACCCGGAATGAAGAGACCAGGTTAGACACTAAGAGTCAAACTCTGCACATTGTCATGTGGAACTTAAAGAATTAAGTCAATGACCTGAAGTTTCTAAAATCCTATTTCTCGGTGAAGTTCCTCTGAAAATTAGGTGGATTAAAGTCAAGTCCAAACCACTCTCGATTTTGGCTCATAACTTGGTTCAGAACTCAATGACTTTTCACAGATGCAAATGAATGCGATGCTGGATGAAGTGCAGGTGTGTGGAATGCAAACACAGTTTTTTGTGTTTTTTTATGCAAAAAATGAATAAGAAGCCATTTTTTTCAAAAAAATGTGGGCATAGTTAGTGTTAGTAGCAAAACTCTTTCTTTCTTTTTCTTTTCTTATGTTTTTTTTAATTACCCACCCCGTAAATACATATAGACTTACGCAAAAGTACGAGGTATGGCTAAAATATATACGTAGTATATATACAGACCCCCCTATACTTAGCGAGTGTTGTGTCCTCAGAGCATAAGAAGCGTAAAGAAGACATAGCTCGGGCTAAGCGTAAGAGAGTAGAAAAATTGAGATACAATGGCCCGCCCCCCTATACTTAGACTGAGAACAGTCTAAGTATAGAAGAAGAGCGCAAAAAGAGGTGGTCGGGATATGTAAATGAGGAGAGTATATACAGGTGGGTGTCGGGTCTCCCTATACTTCGGCTCTGCTCAGCCTAGGTATAAGAGAAAGGTGAAAATGGAGCGTTTGGGAGAAGGAGTGTGATGCGGGAAAATGGTATATACATATGGCATCGGTCCCCCCCTATACTTAGGCTTTGGCCTAAGTAGAGGAAGAAGTTGTACAAGGAGACCGATGTGGTCGGGAGGGAGGGTGGGTACCTGATGATTAAGGCGGTTTACGGCTGATCTTTTTGTGAGCCTGTGAGGGGAGATCGTAATGATGAGATGGAGATGAAACATATGATTCCCAACTATTATCAGTGTCATCCTCAGAAAAATCATGATGGATAGTAGATGAATCATTTGAGTCAGACGAAAGGTAGCCATCATCAGAGTTATCCTCAGAGGAACAGTATTTGAAAGTGGACACACTCCAGATATTCATGTCTTTTTGTTTCTTTAATTGTTTCCTCAAAATTCGTTCCTTTTTAAGATCAATCGGTTTGTCCTCAGATGAATGTTCTGATCCTCTGGTCTCAGTCAGCTCATAAGAAATAATTCCAGTGTACTTGTGGAAGGTAGGAGCATCAGCTTTGGATGAGTAATAATTAGGAATGGGAGTTGTCCAACGAGAATCGAATTTTTGATCCTTGCGAAGATATGGCTTTAGAGCTGTCGAACAGACTTCACTCGTAGACCACCTTTTCCGGACCTGATGAGGAATTATCAACCGATTCCTCTTCCAAAAGGTCAAAGCTGACTCTTTTTTTCTTGTTTCGTGAAGTTGTCGGTTCATTTGAGTATCCAGATGAGTAGCCATTAGAATTCTTCTCCTTGATTGGTGTTCGGCCTGTGTGTTTGTTCTTAGTCTCCTTAATGTTGATGCACTCTTGATTTGGGAGGATTTGGTCAAGATAATCAGAGTAGGTTGCTCCAAGGTACGACCATGCATATGTCGTAGGATCGTAGTAGAAGGATTTGTCTATTTTGAGATCCATGGGAATTGAAATACCCGAGAGAGTCTCTGCATGTTCATTCTCAATTGATTTGACATTGGAGCATTCCTGTGTCAAGTTGATGTAATCCATGTAGTCAGCATAGGTTTACCCAGGGTGTGACCATGCATAAGTCTCCGGATCATATGATTCATATGCTCGACTTTCCATGGTGAGAGCAGCTGGGAATGGAGTAGGGGGGAGATTCTCTAAACCAATAGTATCATCAACAACCGCAATATCAGGTGTAGCTGCGGGATAGGTCTCTTCTACCGCTTCATGATTGCGGTTATCGGGGACTTCGTGTGTTGCTTCAGATGATCGTGGTTCCTCAAAGACATGGTCAGATCTAAGTGATTCCAATGCTGTGAAATTTATTTGCCGAGTCTCACAATCAATAATTGCCTTAGACAATGCTAAGACTGGCTTTCCGAGAATAATTGGAGACTGGGTGAATTCTCCTTGATGCTCAATATCAATGATCGTGAATTCCATTTTGAGCAGAGCACCTTGGAATATCATGATGACAGAAATGATTCCTCTCGGCCGTTTTATTGATCGGTCCACCAATTGAACAATCTCTCGTATTTTTCTAATCGATCCGAGTTTAAGTTCGTGAAACACAGAGGTCGGGAGGATATTGATCGGTGAATCGTTATCAATCCTAACATGGGTAAAAATTGTGTCTTTGATTCTACAGTCGAATCTGGGCAATCGCTTCACTATGCGGCTCTTTGTTTTTCTCCTCAACACCAAGGAGGAGGCCATTGACAAGATATGTCTTTCAGTTTTTGTTCTAATCCTTCCCGACTTTTTGTTCATTAATTTGTCCATTAAAAATTTTTTAAGGTCGGAGAAGTGTTCAATGGCCTTTATAATGGGAAAGACAAAAATCAAGTGTTTTTCCAGTGCTTCCCGTTCAATAGGATCCAAATTTTTTAGATCTTCTTCAGTTTCAATTTTTATGAAATTTTGTGGATTTTCGATTTTTTGTAGTTTTCAAATTTTTCATTTTTTTTGGTATTTTCTGTATGGTGTGGTGATGTGATGTCTTACATAGATGAGAAGGGACCTTGATAATTAGAGCAATGGTCAAAGGCATAATCATTCCTAGGGGAATAATGGGCAGAAGTCTTGATGTTAGAATCATCCCTAGGTCTTTGAATATCCTCAAAATTTTCATCATGAGATCCAATCCTTTCCTCATTCATTTTTATATCCGAGCCACCATAGAATGAGATTACTCAGTCGGCAAATTTTTGAAATCTATCTTCCATCAATTCAAATCTTGTTTTTATCCTCGAAACATTATCCTCAAAATTCTGTTCATGATCAATCATGGGAGCAGTCGTTATATGTTCAATGATTTCATCTTCTATTTTTCTGTATGCGCGGAGAGGAGAATTTCTTAGAATATCCATCATATGATCATTATTTTCTTGAAAATTTTTCCTCAAAAATTATGGAAGGAGGCTGCTCATATGGTCCAGGCATATGCATTTGATCTGAGTAGATATCAATCCTTTGATCATGATTGGTCAGACCTTGATATCGTGGAAGCATACAGGGTTTATGTGTTTCTGGGAGTTCAATCCAGTCCTCTATATGGGTATCATGTCTGAAGAGGGGTCTGTCATGATCAATCCAATGCCGATGATCATTCAGTGTATGTCTTTCCATCTGGGTTTGGTTTCTCTGCAAGTCATGAGATTTGAAGGGATTTTGATATAGAAATATTTCATTGGCGAGAAACTGAGAATAAGGCGGTTCAGTCCAAGATGATAGGTGGTCACTTGTGGTTGGATGATTCGAGTAAGAATTCACTGAGGGCGCTGAATTCATCCACGGGTGAAATTTTCCCGCAAATGTTGGAGGTTTATTGAAAGAAGAGGATGTAGTTGATTTTGGCCTAACCGAGACAGATTTATTTTTATAGTATAGCTCTGATGGATTTTTAGATAATTGTTCGGTCAGAAATGATGGGTTTGATCTGCAAGAGTTTTTGCTCAAAAGTTCCATGATGAGAATTAAATCAAGAGATGAGAGAGATGATTGCCCACGATAGTCAAAAGAAATTTTTGTCAAATGTACGGCTTTTGATATTTGAAAATGGTTCACGTACACTAATGCAAATACAAATCACACCCCGAGTTCACCAACTCACACAATGAAGCCGTAAGAGTTCGGCTATTATCTTTTCAATTTTAGTTGGTGATAAATCAATCTTGGCAAAAATTTAGCGAGTTGTTAGGTGCCGAAATTTTCTTAAAGACCGTACCGAGTTTGTACGACTAGTTGCATCCACTTTCAGCCAGTATAGGTGTAAGTACGGACCGTAAAACAGCTACCCGTGTTACTTAAGGATAGAGCCTTACGCAGTGTCCTTTAAACCACCCACTCTGCTAAGGAAGTCCGGACCGATAACCGGCTACCCGTATTCCTCACTGAGAAGTAGCTAATCGTTTTTAAAATCAGTAGTCTGGATGAAATTATCGAAGCTTGGTTCTAACCTTAAGTGTCGTCTCTCGCTCACTCAGCAAAATAAAGACAAACAATGTCGGGGTTGCTCCCCGCAAGAATTCTTGATTTTATGGGTTCTTAAAAATCGGCTATATTTAGTTGTCCCAGTTTTAATTTGGTGATCACTGAAGAAATTAAGTGAGCAAAAATATACGTCTACCGTTGATAGCCCGCCCCGTACCCTATGTTAATTCGGTCAAATTAATAGTCCAAATTAAGTTTAAGTGTTCGTTGCAGTCGGACACGAGAGGCTAATCAAAAACCACTTTAATTAGATTCGAGTTAATTTCAAGCGGCAAAATTTTTTTACTTGGTGAAGTCCAAGGTCAAACTCAGGGAGGCAGCTGTCTCCTTAGGTCAAATTTTAGCAAAATCCAAGTGTGAGATTTTGGGAGGGAATATTTTTGGTCTTTTTCTATTTTCTATGCAGACGCATGCAACCCGCAGGCCAATATAACAATTAATTCAATTAAGATATCAAATAAAGTCCAAAAATTCTAAAAATTGGCCAGATGATTAATTGTGATGAAAATGATCTACCCTAATTTTTCTGGAATTTTTAGACACTAAATGAATTTACTGTGAATTAAATATGCAGACAGGGTGATTTTCACTATTTTATTTTTAATAAATAACAAATCACAATTTCTTCAAGAGATAAAATTATCGTAGATGTCACTCAAGATAAGGAATCCAGGAAAATTGACAGATCTTAATTCCAATGTGAAATGAATTTACTAAAATTAAAATGCGAAAACCACTCAACAATTTATTTAGGCCTCGATATGTGTGCAAATGACATGAAATTTTTATGGCATGTTAAGAATACTATCCTTAAGCTACTGTGAATTTTTGAGGATTTTTGGAACCACAGAGAATTAACTAGAAATTAAAAGGTGTCACTGGGCAAACTATTCCAAAAATATACCAATTAATTCATTAATAATTCCACTGAAATTACAAAAATGTGACACGTGGCTCAATAGACAGAGGACAAGTCTCTCAACAAAATGCAACTTTTAGAATTTGAAAAATGATGTAATATGCAACTAGGGATGCGTGCAAACACAGGGGTGTAATTGCAATACAGGAAAATAAAAATACAAAAAGCAAATATGCTGACAGGGACTAAAATGCAATTACCTATTATGATGAGGACTCGAGTGCAATTTCTCCAACAGGCACGTGCTCCTCACGTGGGCTCAGCTTCACAGGGACCTTTTTGCAATATCTGAAACGTTTCGGGGCCTCTGTGCAAAATACCCAGGCTCACGTGGGTCGGCCTAGGCTCGGGTGGCTTCGGAGGCTCGGGACTTGGCTCGGGAGCTCTTGGAGGTCCGGAGTGAGGCTCGGCGTAGCCTCGGGAAGTCCGAACCTAGGGTCGGAGTTGAGGCTTGGTCTTCGTCGACGTGGCTTGCTGCGGACCTTTGGATCAAGATCGATCCAAAGGCTGTCGGGGCTGACGCGTGACGCGATCAAAGACCGTCAGATCGCAAGAGGATCCGACGGCGCCTGAGAACCGAGGAAGGGGGGGCGACGTGGCTGAATGCTGTTCGTAGGATCAAGAAAGATCCCACGGCTGTCGGCTGCTCCAGATGATGGATTACGTGGCGTGAAGTCGACCGTTTGATCGAGATGATCGAACGGTAGCTGGGGCTTCTCCCTCGATGGGCCTCCGCCACCTGCGGAGGAGTGGACTGAGCTCCGGCGACGAGGCGTCTGCTCCACCTGGTCCTCCTAGTGCCGGTGACGCTCTCCGGACGTTCGGAGATAGCTTGGGAGACGCGCGGTCGTGCGGCGATGCTTCCAGTGGTCCCAAGAGTGACGGAGGCACGTAGGAGAGCTCTGGCGATGAAGCTCGATAGGTGCTCCGGTGGACCTCCGGCCAATGAACGATATGGTACTTGCAGGTGTTAGGAGTGTAGCCGAAGCTCGTGCGTGCTAGTGGAGATGTGAGGATGGAGTGGCGAGGCCTAGTCGGAGTGAAAAGGGTCCGACGATGGTGCTCCGCCTAGGTGGCGGAGCTGGAGCTGATGGAATGTGAAATGGTTCGTCGGAGGGTGTGAAATACAGTGTGAGGATGAGAGCTCCGTCGCGGAGCTCGGCGAGGTGGGAGCGGAGAGAGAAGATGAAGATGGAGCTCGAATAAAATCGGAGATATGAAGGGAAAAATCAGAACGAGGATCAAACAGAGATGGAGGAGTTTACCTGTGGTTTGGAGCTCGATCTCGAGGTCCAGGTCATCGCTCGAAGGGGCGGTAAGGCCCTGAGCTCAAGCAGCAACTCGGAGGAGGACTACGACATGGCGGTGGCACCGCGGATCTCGCCGGAGAAGAAGGTCCGTCTTCGCTCAAGGATTCACTCAATTCCTGTCACAAATCGAAGGCTCCGAGCTCTAGGTTCTTCCCTGGAATGGCGGATAGCGGCGACAATGGCCGGAGAGGGGGATTTATAGGTTGAAGTAGAGGAGCGGCCTAATGATGGAGCGAAGTTCATGGGGGTAGTGGGGTGTAGCTGGCGATCGACGTGGGAAATGAAGTGGCTGGCGAGGATGACGGATGAGTGGGGAAGGACGTGGAGTAATTGGTGGTCGGAGATGGTGGTAGGCATGGTGGCGAAAATAGAAAGGGGGTGGCTTGTTTCGCAAGGGCGAGATCGTGGGCGAGAGGCGTCCGGAGGTAGACGACGAGGCCCTGGCCGTTGGATCTTGTGATCCAACGGCCCAGATCAAAGCGTGAAGGGACGTGTGGGATTAGATCAGGGTGCGGTGATAAGAGGCCGTGATCGCGCCACGTGGAAGCAGCTGGGCGAGGCGCGAGCGAGCAGCTGGGATCAAGTCAAGGCGATGCGATCGGAAGGTGCGGAACTTGCCACGTGTCGTGGTGAGGCAGCGGCGCGAACGAACGGCTTGGATGAAGGGTTGAGGTTAATCGAAGGGACGAGGGACGCCAAAGGAAGAGCGGCTTTGATGGAAGGATCGCGGGCTTGATCAGATGGTGTACACGCCGCCACGTGGCGAGCTCCGGAAGAGGCGCGGACGGGCGGGTCAGATGAGACAAGGGGATGATCTGACGGTGTGGATTTGAGGCACACGTGGAAGCAGCCAAGCCGTTGGATATAGAGCGTAATCCAACGGTTGTGGCAGCGGGCGGATGAGGCAAGGGGATGCGGGCCGCGTGGCGCAACCAGAGGGCGCCACGTGGCCTGCTGTGAATGGCCGAAAGAAAATATATGTGTAGAGAGAAAAGGGGGGCGAATTTGGAAAAACTCAAAACATGAAAGTTGTAGATCTCGATGAGATCTACAAGTTTCATGTTGACCAAAGACGGAGATGAGGTCAAATATGATACATAAATTCGAAGATACAAATATACATATATGTAGTATACAAAGTGGCCCAAAAACCCAACTTTCTCATACGAGCTCCAAATTGTATGAATTTAGTCTCATTTTAAAGGTCTTTTAATGTGGAGTATTCTAAGAGTAAGTAGACCTATTTCTGAGTTTGTATGAGGGCTTTATGTGTATTTTAGTGTACAGTGGTTCTGAGGCTTTATTGGCGAAATTACAAGGGGGAATTTTTGGCCTTCTTCCCTATATTATTAACTAAGGAGTATATATTATAAAGAAGAGGTTATTTTAGTGAACAGGTATTTTACAAGGGATTTTTGGCTTCTTATTTGAATGCAAATGGACTGCTAAAATGAATGTATTATGTATGTATGCATGAGTGCTATTTATGCATTATAAAGGAAAATATGCCTCTATTTACTCGGGAACAAGGCTCTATTTTTGAATTTTGAAATGATGAATCACAGATTCATCAACCCCCTATACTTAAACATTGCTCGTCCCCGAGCAACTAAATGAAATGCAGAAGTGAAATGATTTTGGGTTCCATACCAAGGTCATGAACAAAAGTTAAAAATAGAGCTTGACTCGACCTTTGGATTAATTATGTGTCGGAACCTTATTGGGATCTGAGTTTAAGACTTAACAGACTTCAAGTTCCACAAGTCTTCTATTCAAGACTCCTCAACACACCTGATCAGAACAAGTCTACATACACAAACTCTAATGACCATGAATCTTTCCATGCAGTGTAAGTGATATATGACTCCCCACCTCAAAAGTAACAAAGAAACAACCTCCCCCAACCTGGTAACTCTAATGCCTCGGTCTAGCAACTCTTTCCTCGAGAAGCGGGGTATTCCCTTCTAAGTTCAAGTGCAACCGGCTCAAGAAGAGGGGAAAGAAGTATAGACTTTTGGGAGCTCAGCCAGTGTAGCTAAGTCTCCCGCTGCAAGCTTCATGAGATGTAACATGGGGACCATAAGCTTTTGCTTTTCTTGACTACATACACTTCGGTGGGGTTATTAAATTTTCAATCCGACCCACCACTTCTTTGGAGTTCTTTTTGGCAATATTTTTTTATTTATTTTTTTTTCAAGTGCCTCTGTACAACATATCTACATGGTGCAGCATATATACAAGAAATTTCCTCTTAAGCCAGTAGACTATCCCTCTTTTGAAGCTTTATTGCAACCCACGGCTTCTGTCTTTAGCCTTCATCACCACTAGGCCAAGTTGAGACGCACTTCCTTCACTAGAAGAAGAAGAGAGGTTCCGCCTAGAAGTACTACCCTCATATGCTACCCAAGCCAAAGGAAACTGCCTCCTCATCACCTCATCCGTAGAGAGCCATGTGTAAAGTGCTGGTGCACGTCAAGCCATTGTCTCCAAGAGTCATGTATGTGTTGTTAAGTGCTCTACTCAGGCTCATCGAGATGACATATGAACATAGACTTGCAGACTTAAAGAATTAAGTCACCTGACCTGAAAAATCTTAACTCCAGTTCCTATAAGGTTCCACTGAAATTAGGTGGATTAAGGTCAATTCACTTCCATCCTCAATATCTGCTCATAACTTAGTTCTGAACCCACTAGCTTTTCACTTTGCCTATGCAAAGTATGCAGATGAGATGTCATGCTATGAAAATGCAAGACTCTTTTTTTTCTTTTTGGATGCAGAGATGGTATGCAAGATTAAATAAGAAGCCTTTATTTTCAACTTTTTCATTTTATTTTCTATTATACAACAATCTTTAGTTTGTAATAATATACATAGTGTCATATTTTACAGGAGTATTATTTTTGTTTTATACAAGTAAAATATTTATTTATTATTTTATTTTTTTTCAATTTTTACCCACCGTACTTATTGCATAATATATACAAAAATACGCGAAAAAATACGCGAAAGTACGAGCTATGGGTAAAGTATATATGTAATATATACACGCCCCCCTATACTTAGCGTGTGCTATGTCCTCAGAGCACGAAAAGCGACTAAAAAGACATAGCTCGGGCTAAGCGTAGGAGAGCTAAAATAACAAAAAGTATAGAAGTCGTGCCGCCCCCCTATACTTAGGCTCTGGCAGCCCAAGTGTAGAAGAAGATCAGAAATGGGGCGGGCGAGGGAGAGATGGGGAGTGGATGAGTATCAATGCGGGCATCGATCCCCCCTATACTTAGTCTTAGGTTAGCCTAAGTATAGGTGAGAAATGAGTATGAGGACCAATGTGATCTGGAGGATGTACAGTGAACTGACTCAGGTGACCCCTCCCCCCTATACTTAGGATCTGGTTATCCTAAGTATAGTCCAGGATAGTGATCTAATGAGGCGGGTATGGGTTACTAAAGTCGTGTAAGAGAGAGGATAAGATGTACAAGAAGAATGATATATACAGATGAGTCGGTCTGAATCTTTCGAGATGCTGCGGATGGCTGGAACTCACTGCTGCAAGGTCTCATACGCGGCTCGAGGTGTATCTACTGTATCTGTCTCGCGCATGAATACAATTTCCTCAACATGGACTAACTGCTCATTGGATTCGACGAAGTGCTTCAACAGCTGTCCATTCACTAGGAATGTCGGTGCGTCATCTGCAAGATCTGAGATCTCGACACATCCACTATCATGCACCGTACGGACGACAAATGGGCCTGTCCACTTAGACTTCAACTTGCCTTGGAAAATCTTCAGCCTAGCATTGAACAACCATACCTTCTATCCAGGAACAAAGGTCTTTCGTCTGATATATCTATCATGCCAACGCTTCACCTTGTCCTTGTACACCAAACTGTTGTCATAGGCGTGGTTTCTGACTTCCACAAGCTCATTCAGATCCATATCTCTCTGCTTCTGACCCAGGTGTGTGTTCCGATTGACCTTCTTGATTGCCCATTCTGATTTGTGCACTAACTCTGCGGGCAAGTGGCACGGCTTTCCGAATACCATTCGGAATGGGGAGGTGCCTAATGGTGTCTTGTAAGCTGTCATATACGCCCAGAGGACTTGATCCAAAATCTGCGACCAGTCCTTCCTGTCCGGGCGGACAAGCTTCTGCAATATGGTTTTCACCTCCCTATTTGACACCTCAGCCATACCATTGGTTTGTGGGTGGTAAGGACTCGCGACACGGTGTTCAATGCCGTAATCCTTCAGGAGTTTCTTCACCTCCCGATTCACAAAGTGGCTACCCCCATCTGATATCATCATTTTGGGAATCCCGAACCTAGAGATTATGTGCTCTCTGATGAATTTGCAGACAGTCCTGCTGTCTGCAGCTCGGGTCGGGATAGCTTCCACCCATCTGGACAGATAGTCTACCGCAAGAAGGATATATTCGAACCCGTGGCTGATAGGGAATGGGCCCATGAAATCGATGCCCCAGGCATCAAAGACATCACAAATGATGACCGGCTGCATTGGCATCTCATCCTTGGAACCAACGGTTCCTCCCATTCTCTGGCAAACTGGGCACGACTTCGCGAAGGCGGTGGCATCGCGAAACAGAGTCGGCCAGTAGAAACCACACTGAAGTACCTTCCATGCGGTCCTCTTCCCGGAGTGGTGTCCTCCTGCCTCCAAACTGTGGCATAAAGAAAGGACACTCTGGTAGTCCTCCTGAGGAATACACCATCTCCAGACACAATCCGGTCCTTCGAAGAAAAGGATCGGATCCTCCCAATGGTAGTGTCTAGCGTCCGACTTTAGTCGGTCGATTTGGCTCTTGGGCCAATCTTCGGGAACTTTCTTGGAGACAAGATAGTTCACGATATTGGCATACCATGGGAGTGAGTCGATAACAAAAATCGACTCGTCAGGGAAGGAGTCTCGAATTGGTGAATCCTCGGAAGTATTAAGATCTTCGAGACGAGAGAGATGATCGGCCACTACATTCTTCTTTCCAGGTTTATCACGGATGTCCAAGTCAAACTCCTGGATAAGTAAAATCCATCGAAGAAGACGCGCCTTCGCATCCTTCTTCTCCATCAAGTACCGTAGTGTCGTATGGTCAGTGAACACAGTTACCTTGGATCCAATTAGGTGAGATCTGAATTTGTCCAAGGCAAACACTACCGCAAGCATTTCCTTTTCCGTAACTGTATAGTTACGCTGAGCGGTGTCAAGCACTTTGCTTGCGTAGTGAATTGCAAACAGGATGCCATCTCTTCTTTGTCCCAACACAGCCCCAACAACATAATCAGAGGCGTCCGTCATGATCTCAAAAGGTAGAGACCATTCTGGGGGTTGTAGGATGGGTGCGTCCATTATCATTCCTTGCAAAAGCTTAAAGGCCTCAAGACATTTGTGATCAACAACAAACTCCATGTCTTTGCCTAAAAGCTCAGTTAGCAGTCGGGCAATCTTAGAAAAATCCTTAATGAATCTCCGATAAAATCCAATATACCCGAGGAACGACCGCAACTTTTTTACGTTGGTTGGTGGCTGGAGTCGTCTGATCACGTCCACCTTGGCAGGGTCAACCTCCATTCCTCTCTTGGAGATGACATGCCCCAACACTATGCCCTCCGTCACCATGAAGTGACTTTTCTCCCAGGAGAGCACCAGATTAACCTCACAACATCTTTTGAGGACTCAGTCCAGATTCCTAAGATAGGAATCGAAAGAATCGTCGTGGACCGAGAAGTCATCCATGAAGACTTCCAGGAATTCGCCGACCATTTCGGCGAATACAGCAATCATGCACCTTTGAAAAGTACCTGGAGCATTGCATAGCCCAAAAGGCATGCGCCTAAAAGCATAGGTACCAAAGGGGCATGTAAACGTGGTTTTTTCCTGGTCCTCTGGAGCTATTGCTACTTGATTGTAGCCCGAGAACCCATCTAGGAAGCAGAAGAACTCTTTCCCCGCTAATCTTTCTAAAATCTGATCAATGAATGGTAGGGGGAAATGATCCTTCTTCGTCGCGGCATTCAGGCGTCTGTAATCCACACAGACACGCCACGACGTGGGTACTCTCGTCACGATCTCCTCTCCATCCTCGTTGGTGGTCGTCTGAATTCCCGACTTCTTCGGGACAACATGGATTGGGTCCACCCACTTAGAGTCGGAGATTGGATAAATGAAACCCGCGTTGCACCATTTTTCTATCTCCTTCTTCACGACCTCTCGTAAATTTGGATTCAACCGGCGTTGGAATTCACGAGAGGGTTTGGCTTCATTCTCCAAGTAAATATGGTGCGAACACAGAGCGGGATTTATCCCGTGGAGATCGGAAATGCTCCAACCTATCGCTTTGCGGTTCTTCTCCAGGATCTCTAGCAAGCGAGATTCCTGCTCCTCGGTCAATTGCGAACTGATGATGACCGGAAATTTGTTGTCTTGGCCCGCAAGGAAGGCAAACTTTAAGGTTGTGGGTAAGGGTTTGAGCTCAGGAATAGTGTGATCGTCTAAGAAATCTAGCTCAATCTGATCTGGTTCAGTGTTGGAAGTGGCTGGATCGTTCTCTGTGATTGCTGCCACCAAGTTTGGCTCTGGAGTCGGATCGTCAAAGGTCTCCATACAATCGGCAAACGCCTCGTCCGACTCGTCATCCTCATATTCCGATTGTCCTAGAGATGTAAGGACTGACAGGCCCAACTGGGCCTCGACGTCATCGAAGATGTAGGGCGATGCAGGCTCAGAGCTGTACTCGTTCCTGAGGATCTCGCAAACTGACTCGTGCACTGGATCATCTTCGGAGGAGATGGACACATCGGTGCTGGCTAGGTTCTGTCTCCATGGCCCAACTAAGTCTACATGCTCGCAGTCTGTTCCGGTAGAAGAGTACTCGGTGCTGGATTCTGAATCCGGTCTCTGCCATCTTGTCTGCTTCATTTCAAGTTCCTCATCTCCGCCTGGAGTTTGGAACTGAATCTTCCCGATCTTATAATCAAATAAGGCCCCTGCTGTTCTGAGGAAGGGCCTACCTAAAATGATCTGGGAGTCTCTCCAATTATGAGGGGTTTCCATATCCAGGACAGTGAAGTCCACCATGTATTCTTGTCCCTCGACTTTGATCACAATGTTCCTCAATTCTCCTTGGGACCTCTTGGTTGATTTATCAGTAAACTGTAGGAGGGCTCTAGATTTCCTAAGAGGTCCGAGATTAAGCCGCTCATAGAGGGCTGTAGGCATCAGATTGATCGAGGAACCATTGTCCAGGAGAGTGCATGCAAACGCGATGTCATCAACATGACTCACTACATAATGTGCACCCATATCTCTTCGTTTCCTTGGAAACGAGTTCTTTATTGCACAAGTTGTGGCTACTGATAAAACGTGTTTCTCAACACGGCTTTTGATCTTCTTTCTAACCCTAGTAGGTGTGCATCCCACCATAAGGTATTTTTGGAATGCAGGGGTCATCTCCACGTACTTGTCAAAGGGGATTGTGACCTTGATATATTTTTGCAGAATTCAGCCATCTCAGGGTCATCTTTTTGGATTTTTTTGGTTTTCTTCTTTCCACCCGTAAGATCTCGGGGGAAAGGGATTATTGACTCTAACTCAGGTTCAGAAACTGAAATTTTCTCATTGACTTCGAGAACTGAGTTCTTAACAGGACTCTGACTCTAATACAAACTAGGACTCTGACTCTGACTGAAAAGAAAATGCTGAGGCGAAATCGGTGACGCTCCTTCTGCGACTGTTGGACGATCCTCCTCAGATGGAGGTGCGGGCTCTTCATCGGTTTCTTCTGACTCTATGCAAATGCAAGAATGCTGCTTCGAGGACTCAGATGTCCTCTTCTTCTGCCGGCGATGATGGTGGTGATGCTCCTCTTCCTCCAAGTTCTCCTCAGGTAGAGACTTGGAAGTTCCTTCCTTCTGTGCCCGTGCCCGATCAGGTATGGTCACGGTCCTTCCGCTCCTGAGGGACATATGATTTACATTATCGTACGAAAGGATCTCATGTTCAGATAAATAATTATCTGAATAGTATACCAGATCACGAGGTCGGTTCTGGCCCTGGTGTAAGCTGTTCGGGTTGGCCTGAACCTGTGCGGGAATTGGGGTCTTTGGCGCCATGTGTTGGTCCTGTGTACGAGAGACACGATTAATATCGGTTCTCATGTCCAGATAATCATTCTGCATCTGTTAGACCCTATCAGACAGGGTCTGGATCTCCAAGGTGAGGGACTCCAATTCAGTGGGCTGGGCTGGCTGATGTGCAGACGAGGTTCTGTATTGGCCCTACCGATATTGCTGCTGCTGATGGGATGGTGCTGGCCCCTGCTGATAGGTGCACTGTTGCTGCTAGTACTGCTGAGGCTGGTACCCTTGTTCTGGCCTGGACGGAAAGCGTGGTGTAGGAACGGGCCTGGTTTCTTGGTAGGCTGGGGATGAACGGTGAGGCTGATCCTTCCCCATTTCGGCCTGCCTGACAATCGGGTCACGGCTATACCAAAGCCCGTTGATCTCGTACACTCGCGGAGGCTCCTCGTATCCCGTCTCCACTTGTGGGGGTGCATGCTGGTCCTGCTGGGTGTAAGTCTGCTCCCAGCTACTCTGAGACCCCGGTGCCTGTTCCTGTACAAGATGGACTCGATGTACAGGTACAGGTGGTGCAGAAGGGGCAGGTAGCTTGATCTTAGCTACCTTCTCAGAAAGTTCCTCCACTTGCTTCGGTAGACGCGAAAGACTCAAGTTCCGTGACTCTCTTGTGGATCTGCTCGACCATGGTAAGCTTGTCGGCAATCATCCCCATGCTGGGGATAAGGTCCTCAGTCAGATCCGCTACAGTCCTTCGGGTTGTCTCATTAGATAGGATTGAGGGAGACAACTGATAGGCCCTGGTGGCCTGCGACCTGTCGGTTTCCGCCATCTGCTCCAGGATCTTCCATATGGCGTGCTCCTTTTTGTTCAGATAGCTTCCTCCACAGGCGGCACTGACTAACCCCTGCATCTCTAGGGTTAGGCCACAGAACAAGGTCTGGACTAAGATCGCCTTTGAAATGCCGTGGCAGGGGCATTTCTGTACTAAATCATTGAACCTATCCCAAGCGTCATGGAAAGGTTCACTAGATCCTTGGGCGAAGCTGGCGATCTTCGTTCTCATCTGGTTTGTCCTACTGAGATGGTAGAACTTTTTCAAGAATAGGTCCTTGAACTGCATCCAGGTATTGCATACCACCCCTAAGTTTTTCAGCCAATGAGCAGCCTTATCACCTAAGGCAAAAGGGGTGGCCTTCAGCCGAATATAATCTTGGCCAATATTGGGATGGCTAAGATTGTTGCACACCAACTCGAAGTCACGGAGGAAAGTGTATGGTTCTTCATTTAAGTTTCCGTTGAACTTCGGAAGCAGACTAAGGAAGTGGGGCTTTAGCTCAAATGCCTGGGCGGGAACTACGGGTGCCAACCAGTTCTGAATCTCATTCTCCGTCGGGTTATAGGTATCGACCATTGGTCGGTCGATTCCTCCTGCTACTATAATCTATCCCATCCGCACCGTGAGATCTTCATTCTTCTGTTCGGCTTCAGCGAGGCGAGCAAGAATCTGTCGCATTTGTTCCTCATCCGATGGTACTTTTGGCGGCATCTTGTCCTCTAGTCCTGGGGGGGAAGTAAGGTCGATGTTAGAGGATAAATCAAGGAAAGGATTACCGAGGAGATGATCTTCCTCGATAATCTCGGAGGAGATGAAAGGGTTGGTTTGAGAGTTACCACCCTGGGTATGAGGGAACCAAGACTCAAGAGGGTCATGAGTCTTGGGTGGTCCAAGGTGCGCTTGGGCCGATGAAGACGAGTTGCTTGGGGGACTCATAGAGAGATCGGTGAATAACGCGTCGAGATCTCCCCAGTTACTCATCTTGATGTGGCGAGAAGAAGATAGGGTTTTACTCCTACCTGAAGCAAGCAAAATCAATCCAAAACCCAGGGTTCACACTCAACACAGTGACGGACTCGAAATCGAGTCCGATTAATCTTGTAATTTTTAAGTGTGATTGTTCAAACAAGATAACAAGGATTACGCGGCCTATAGGGAAGTCGGCTTAGAGCCGGATGCGTCTTCCCTGTTTATCCTGTCGCCTAAGATACCGCCGATCCTTCCTTTCTTCGCTCCTATCTAGAGTTGGGGACTCAATGACGTGCCCCTATCTACTTGCAAGCAGGCGGAGGCTGACAAAGCTAGGCCTTGTCGCAGAGTACCGCTGGTTCGCCCCTATCTACCTGCAAAGGCGGAGGCTACTTGGTACTTGTCAATGAGCTTAAAAGTATTCCACTCGTGATATTTGCTAAGATCAGTTGGCTCGTGATATGGAAGGCGGGGATTTGGGCTCTGCCTTAAGGTGTTCACACACACTCAAGTACCCTCACTCAGCCTGAAAACAGGGTCGGGGATTAATCTCCCGCAAACAACTTTCAAATTTTATTCCTTTTTTGGTCAATACAGTTTAGCAGTCCCGATTTTAAGTTAAGTTATCACTGATTAAGTCCACCACACAGCACGCCTATCGGACAGTCCCAATTTCCGTTTACTTAAATGTGAAAATCAGAGGGAGAAATCGAGAAAAAAAAACCGATGCAAGATAAAACAATGATGTTATGCTGAGTTCAGGAGACTTACAGTGATCCCTTCGCTTTTTATGCAGGATGCAGAACAGAATTGAAATTTTATCTAAATGCAAATGCAGGCGATGAAAGCCACTCCTAGACAGGCAGTTCTATTAGTGTGAAGAACAGTTTAATTTGGCTAAGTACTGCGGTCTAAATGCGTCTTTTAAGTGATTTGTGTGATCCTAATGATTACGAGCACAAGTAATTCCTAGATTGGCTCGGGGAGCCGCTAGTGCAAGCTAAGTTACAATTCAACCACACAGCACACGGGGACACGATTCCACTATTTTTACACATGCGAGAACCCGAAAGGGAACCGCTGGAAATGATGCGAAAAATGTGGAAATAAATGGAATTACAGGTTCTCTCAACTCACTCAAACAAATTCAAATGCGTGTTCCTCGAAGCGTATTCGACTCCGGTGTCCCTCGCACAAAAACAAGTTGAGGTCAGATAAAGAACGACACAAAAAATGTAAAAAATTTAAAAGACAGAGAAATATTCACAAGAAAAACCGGGGGTCAGACTACCCGGGGAAAGAAACTCAAGCAATCAGAATTTCACCAAAAATTAACCTAAGCCGTGCCTCCCCGGCAACGGTGCCATTTTGATAGCCCGCCCCGTACCCTATGTTAATTCGGTCAAATTAATAGTCCAAATTAAGTTTAAGTGTTCGTTGCAGTCGGACACGAGAGGCTAATCAAAAACCACTTTAATTAGATTCGAGTTAATTTCAAGCAGCAAAATTTTTTTACTTGGTGAAGTCCAAGGTCGAACTCAGGGAGGCAGCTGTCTCCTTAGGTCAAATTTTAGCAAAATCCAAGTGTGAGATTTTGGGAGGGAATATTTTTGGTCTTTTTCTATTTTCTATGCAGACACATGCAACCCGCAGGCCAATATAACAATTAATTCAATTAAGATATCAAATGAAGTCCAAAAATTCTAAAAATTGGCCAGATGATTAATTATGATGAAAATGATCTACTAATTTTTCTGGAATTTTTAGACACTAAATGAATTTACTGTGAATTAAATATGCAGACAGGGTGATTTTCACTATTTTATTTTTAATAAATAACAAATCACAATTTCTTCAAAAGATAAAATTATCCTAGATATCACTCAAGATAAGGAATCCAGGAAAATTGACAGATCTTAATTCCAATGTGAAATGAATTTACTAAAATTAAAATGCGAAAACCACTCAACAATTTATTTAGGCCTCGATATGTGTGCAAATGACATGAAATTTTTTATGGCATGTTAAGAATACTGTCCTTAAGCTACTGTGAATTTTTGAGGATTTTTGGAACCACAGAGAATTAACTAGAAATTAAAAGGTGTCACTGGGCAAACTATTCCAAAAATATACCAATTAATTCATTAATAATTCCACTGAAATTACAAAAATATGACACGTGGCTCAATAGACAGAGGACAAGTCTCTCAACAAAATGCAACTTTTAGAATTGAAAAATGATGTAATATGCAACCTAGGGATGCGTGCAAACACAGGGGTGTAATTACAATACAGGAAAATAAAAATACAAAAAGCAAATATGCTGACAGGGACTAAAATGCAATTACCTATTATGATGAGGACTCGAGTGCAATTTCTCCAATAGGCACGTGCTCCTCACGTGGGCTCAGCTTCACAGGGACCTTTTTGCAATATCTGAAACGTTCTAGGGCCTCTGTGCAAAATACCCAGGCCGCGCGTGCTCCTCACGTGGGTCGGCCTAGGCTCGGGTGGCTTCGGAGGCTCGGTACTTGGCTCGGGAGCTCTTGGAGGTCTGGAGTGAGGCTCGGCGTAGCCTCGGGTAGTCCGAACCTAGGGTCGGAGTTGAGGCTTGGTCTTCGTCGACGTGGCTTGCTGCGGACCTTTGGATCAAGATCGATCCAAAGGCTGTCGGGGCTGACGCGTGACGCGATTAGAGATCGTCAGATCGCAAGAGGATCCGACGGCACCTGAGAACCGAGGAAGGGGGGCGACGTGGCTGAATGTTGTTCGTAGGATCAAGAAAGATCCCACGGCTGTCGGCTGCTCCAGATGATGGATTACGTGGCGTGAAGTCGACCGTTTGATCGAGATGATCAAACGGTAGCTGGGGCTTCTCCCTCGATGGTCCTCCGCCACCTGCGGAGGAGTGGACTGAGCTCCGACGACAAGGCGTCTGCTCCGCCTGGTCCTCCTAGTGCCGGTGACGCTCTCCGGACGTTCGGAGATAGCTTGGGAGACACGCGGTCGTGCGGCGATGCTTCCAGTGGTCCCAGGAGTGACGGAGGCACGTAGGAGAGCTCTGGCGATGAAGCTCGATAGGTGCTCCGGTGGACCTCCGGCCAATGAACGATATGGTACTTGCAGGTGTTAGGAGTGTAGTCGAAGCTCGTGCGTGCTAGTGGAGATGTGAGGATGGAGTGGCGAGGCCTAGTCGGAGTCAAAGGGGTCCGGCGATGGTGCTCCGCCCAGGTGGCGGAGCTGGAGCTGATGGAATGTGAAATGGTTTGTCGGAGGGTGTGAAATACAGTGCGAGGATGAGAGCTCCGTCGCGGAGCTCGGCGAGGTGGGAACGGAGAGAGAAGATGAAGATGGAGCTCGAATAAAATCGGAGATATGAAGGGAAAAATCAGAACGAGGATCAAACAGAGATGGAGGAGTTTACCTGTGGTTTGGAGCTCGATCTCGAGGTCCAGGTCGTCGCTCGAAGGGGCGGTAAGGCCCTGAGCTCAAGCAGCAACTCGAAGGAGGGCTGCGACACGGTGGTGGCACCGCGGATCTCGCCGAAGAAGAAGGTCCGTCTTCGCTCAAGGATTCACTCAATTCCTGTCACAAATCGAAGGCTCCAAGCTCTAGGTTCTTCCCTGGAATGGCGGATAGCGGCGACAATGGCCGGAGAGGGGGTATTTATAGGTTGAAGTAGAGGAGCGGCCTGGTGATGGAGCGAAGTTCATGGAGGTAATGGGGTGTAGCTGGCGATCGACGTGGGAAATGAAGTGGCTGGCGAGGATGACGGATGAGTGGGGAAGGACGTGGAGTGATTGGTGGTCGGAGATGGTGGTAGGCGTGGTGGCAAAAATAGAAAGGGGGTGGCTTGTTTCGCAAGGGCGAGATCGTGGGCGAGAGGCGTCCGGAGGTAGACGACGAGGCCCTGGCCGTTGGATCTTGTGATCCAACGGCCCAGATCAAAGTGCGAAGGGACGTGTGGGATTAGATCAGGGTGCGGTGATAAGAGGCCGTGATCGCGCCACGTGGAAGCAGCTGGGCGAGGCACGAGCGAGCGGCTGGGATCAAGTCAAGGCGATGCGATCGGAAGGTGCGGAACTTGCCACGTGTCATGGTGAGGCAGCGGCGCGAACGAACGGCTTGGATGAAGGGTTGAGGTTAATCGAAGGGACGAGGGACGCCAAAGGAAGAGCGGCTGTGATGGAAGGATCGCGGGCTTGATCAGATGGTGTACACGCCGCCACGTGGCGAGCTCTGGAAGAGGCGCGGACGGGCGGGTCAGATGAGACAAGGGGATGATCTGATGATGTGGATTTGAGGCACACGTGGAAGCAGCCAAGCCGTTGGATATAGAGTATAATCCAACGGCTGTGGCAGCGGGCGGATGAGGCAAGGGGATGCGGGCCGCATGGCGCAACCAGAGGGCGCCACGTGGCCTGCTGTGAATGGCCGAAAGAAAATATATGTGTAGAGAGAAAAGGGGGCCGAATTTGGAAAAACTCAAAACATGAAAGTTGTAGATCTCGATGAGATCTACAAGTTTCATGTTGATCAAAGACGGAGATGAGGTCAAATATGATACATAAATACAAAGATACAAATATACATATATGTAGTATACAAAGTGGCCCAAAAATCCAACTTTCTCATACGAGCTCCAAATTGGATGAAATTAGTCTCATTTTAAAGGTCTTTTAATGTGGAGTATTCTAAGAGTAAGTAGACCTATTTCTGAGTTTGTATGAGGGCTTTATGTGTATTTTAGTGTACAGTGGTTCTGAGGCTTTATTGGCGAAATTACAAGGGGGAATTTTTGGCCTTCTTCCCTATATTATTAACTAAGGAGTATATATTATAAAGAAGAGGTTGTTTTAGTGAACAGGTATTTTACAAGGGATTTTTGGCTTCTTATTTGAATGCAAATGGACTGCTAAAATGAATGTATTATGTATGTATGCATGAGTGCTATTTATGCATTATAAAGGGAAATATGCCTCTATTTACTCGGGAACAAGGCTTTATTTTTGACTTTTGAAATGATGAATCACAGATTCATCAACCGTCCAATCCCAATTTCCTTTAGAATTATTTGATAAAACAAGAGGGAGGAGTTCGCGAAAAGCTGATGTACGCGAAAAACTATGATGTATGCTCAGTTAGAAGACTTACAGTGAATCCTCACAATCTTCATGTGGGATGCAATACAAGAATTGAAAAATTATTTTACATGAAGAGCAAGCTGATAAAAAATTGCACCTAAGTAGAAAGTTCTATTAACGGGGAAGAATTGAGGTAAATTGTTGGCTAAGCTGAACGATCTACGTGCGTCTCAATTAATAGTGCAATGTGTCTTATGAAGGATATAGAATTATCCTTAAGCGTATCACGGAAGCGTGATCGTCGTATCGGATACGACGAAGAACGACTAGTCGTACTAGTTGTTCGGTGCAGCGGAATTTAAAATTTTCATACGATGAAACTACATGATCCAAGAACACTTATTGAATCGTTTCATCTATAACCACAATAAGTATAAGAAATACCTCTTGAAGCGTAGTTGATTGAGTCTCTAAAGTCCGATTGTCGGCGAGACCGCTTGCGAGCGTGGGGATGAACCGCGTTGTCCTCGCAATCCAAGAAGTTGATCCAAGCATAGTTGCTCCTGATCTCGTCGCACGAGATCAAACGTCTCCTTCGTGAGTGCAGCACTCCAAGATGACAGAGAATCGAAGAACGTCGAAGCGACGGTGCGGTGGCGAGAGCATCGACGAACCTCTCCTCTAGGGTTTGGTGGTTGGCCACCAATTAGAGGGAGAGAGGGTAGACGTGTACCAAGAAAGAGAGAGAGAGAGAGAGAGAGAGAGAGAGAGAGCTCTAATATTGCATGTAAATAGAGAGCATGGTATGCCTCTCTATTTATAGGGTTTTGGGATCCATGGATCTCAATCCATGTGACATACAAAATCAATGGATGAGATTGATTTATGTCAATCCAATGGTTAAGATTGTTGTTGGTAAAACCAACAAATTTAGACCAAAATATATTTGACAAAATCAAATACAAATTAATCCAAAATTACACCAAATAAATAAGGAGAGAATATACATGGAGATTACATCTCCATGTACATTCCATATGGAGGGCCACCCATTCCTATTTGGAATTGGGTGCCGCCCAAGCTTTCCATGAGGAGAGCAATCTCATGACAAGTCATGAGATTGCATATCTCCATGGAAATCTCTTTATTTATTTCCAACAACTTTAGTTGGGTTTTATTCTTCAAAAATAATTCACAATTATATTTGAGAATATTGCAATCTTGCCATGGAAAAAATTGTGAATCATATTCACAACCCAAAACAACATATAATTTACATTGTCAATTAATTACACAATGTGTATCCAATACACATAATAATTTAATAAACACATATAAATTATAATTAGCTCTCTCTAATACATTATAATTCACATTTATAATATATTATGAATAATGAGATATTTCTATCCACATTATTCTTATCCACATTAATTAAATCACATTTAATTAATTTGGATAATTTCTTCATACATCAAGATGATTAAATCACATTTAATCATGATTTCTTTATTGCTTAGACCTTATGGAATTATTCTTGAACCCTTCAAGAATAATGCAATCTCTCCGCAGATACTTGGAGATAAGGACAGGGCGATTGTACTGTTCCACATATAGTGACATGGATATTGAGATCATACCTCAAATCCAGATCGCGGGCCTCCCATAGATGCTTGATTAAATCAAGACCGTAAATCTAATCTTCTCATTATATCTGAATTACATTCAGATCAATGTCCAACACTTGGACCAAGATCAGATCACTTCTCTACTGAGAGGAGTCACTAAAATCCAGACTCGTTTCATCACTCCCTAGGAATGGAAGCGTCATGGTTATACAATCGTTTATGATCACATCACCCTCAGGTATTCCCAATACATGTTCATCCTGCATACTGGAAGACTCAGATTAAACCCGAAGTATTGGATCAACTTTATACTGGCTACTTCATAGTTTTATCAGTAAGTTTCTCATTCGATCATTTGGGAGTTGGTATCAATCATACACTTTCCAAAAGTGTATATCATACCTAGGTCTTGATCATATACTTTCCAAAAGTATATATCAAACCTACAAATTCAGTCAAGCTTCCAAAGCGAGATGTCCATGCGCATGGAATTTGATTCTTCCCAATACCTCATGAGTGAGCTCATGCCTTCCGATTCAATAACTGAACCTGTATGATCCCTTTGAGAGATCATATTACTCATATGCCCTTATATGCACACCAGCGCGCTGGTGTATAGACCTTGGTTAGGTCATCAACCTATTGGTCTGCGAAATGTACATACTTAAACATATAGTAACACATCTGTCTCCGGTCAGAGGATGTGTGCCTATATCATGACCAGCATACTATATAGGACTTTGGTTATCTCGATCTCGTTAAGTCAACTCTTTGACCTAACTTATCTAACACCTCCAAATCTCTATTCCTATGCCAAGGACCTGCATCAAGAGGTCGGTCAGATATCAGCCTTTAGAGATAAGGATTGCCATCTCCTACTCAGGCTGGAGATCATCTCTTAACAATCATTTGACGGTGCTTGATGAGTCCTCAATCTAACTCTTTAGATATTCATCCAAGCACCAGCCTCTATGATTCAATAGTTGAATCAACAGTTGTATGATCATCAAGATGGCCATGGTACATAACCCTAATTGTACTAAGGGACCTATTATGAAAACTATTTATTCTTCATTTTAGATCGGGGAATGATATGTGAAATAACATTTATTGCATAATGGCTCATCGTGGGATCGCATTTCCAACAATCTCCCACTAGCCCAGAGAGCCATTAATGGGCTAATCATTTAAACCCACACTCATGTGACAATCATAACTATTTAGAAAATAGCTAGGTAAGCTGATCAGTCACTCTGTTCCTGCGAGACTATGCCAAGTCCTTTTACGGCACTTGCATATCCCCAGTAATAGTGCTCTCATCTAATGCGAATGTTGCATCTTATGCAATCAATACTCAATCTTGTTAAAAACTATAGTGTCCTTGACACTACGGCTTAACAATTATGATAACCAGTATTTCCATAATCCTTATCAGAATACCCTTATTCCTGGAGATCACTATCTCTTAAGGTATCTATAGTTAAGACCTTTTAGATCTCTATCTATAAAGTCTTAAACTTTGAAGATAAGACTTTGAGATCACTATCACAAAAATCTTGTCATCTATGAAGATTTTGTTATTACTGCAATCAAGTGTTTTATTTCCATAGTAGGATTAGTAATAGTTTACTACTCCTACTGCATGGCAGATATATGGTTTTTGTACACATCTAGCATACACTCAGCTTCTCGTAACTAATGCACAGGTGCAAGTAGTTCTAGCATTCACTTCCTCAACTCTTTGAGGTGCTATCCCTTTAGATAAGTCAGTACCATATCTTAAGGGATGGAAGCCTTTCTTGGAATTTTCCATAAAATGGAATATGTCCAAGGTGTACTACTAATGTGATAATCCCAATACCCTCTTTTTCTTGCTCCTGAACACCTTCAGAACTAAGATCCAAGAGGTATCCTTGAGATCACATCTTAAGTTATGGAACAACCAAATAATAAAATACTTATCATTATCCTTATATCAATTTTGAATGATTAGGATATCATCTACATTTAGCATGATGAACACAAAGGCACTCCCACTAAGCTTCACATGGCTCATCCAGATTCTATCTGAAATCATAACATTTATAATTTCATCAAATCTTATGATCCAACTTCAAGAAGCTAATTTGAGTCCATAGATGGATTCCTTATCTTGCACACCTTGCTTTCCTCAACCATGAAGTCCTGGGGCTACTTCATGTGAATATCCTCAGAGAGGTATTCGTAGAGGAATGCAATATTGACTTACATCTTGAAGATGCAATAATCAAGTTGTGTATCTAAGGTTAGCAATATTCTGATGGTTTTAAGCATGGTCATCGAAGAGCAAGTCTCATTGCAAGCAATGTCTTCTCTTCCGGTGTGTAGCTCATGGCTACAAACCGTGCTTTGAAGGTCTCTACCTTCTCATCAGGTTCCCTTTCTCTTGAAGATCCATTTACACCTTTATAGGTCTTACCCATATAGGTGGATCCTCTATGGTCCATATACAACACTTGTATATGAAGTCTACTTTAGACTTTATTGCTAACATCCATCTATCCATGCTATGATCTTCAGAAGCTTCGTCACATGAAGTTCGATCATTGTCAGATTTCTCTGACACATGGAATCCAAAACTCATTTGAAGAGGTATTAGTGTTTCATCTTCAATTGTCCTTTTAGTTTCCAATTTTAGGAGCCTCATTATCTTCTCAAGATTAAATGAGTTCCTACACTTCATTTTCATCTTGATTCTCAAGAGTCTCAACCTCTAAGAATCACATTCTCAGAGATGAGATACTTTAAGAATCTCAAGGTCATAAAGTAGGTATCCAATACTATCCTTTTATTTTCCTAATGAAGCAGCACTCTTAAGTTCTAGATTCCAACATACATGGAACCTTATTAAGGATATACATTGTAGTCTCTACTACACATATATACTTGGAAACTAAATTATGCTAAAATTCATCTTGATAAGATCATGTCACATATGATCCAATTGTATCTACCTATAACTCTATTGAGTTAAGGTGTGTTAGGAGGATTGAGATAGAAATGATATTCATATCTCTATAAGGTATTCTTTTGAATTTATCTAGCAGGTACTTGCTACCAAGATTAGATCAAATTCATTTTGTCTTCCTTCAAACTTTGGTTCTAAACCAAAAATAATGAAATCTTTGAACATTTCAAAGGTTTCTTAGGTGAAGAGAAGAAATCTCATATCATACATAATCATTAACAGATATCACATATCCATAATGTTTACTATGATATAGATGATCCGCATACATCAAAATGTATGAGATCCTAAATACCTTGACATCTTACACCTTTCCCAAAGAAGGGTGTATTGGGCATTTTTCTTTTTGAATACAATATTCATAAGTATGTAAGTTTTAAAATTTTAGACATTCTAAAGTTTCATCTCTTACTAGTCTATTGATCAAATCAATAGACAAATGTCCAAGGCTTGATGCTAGATCATTGTCAAATGATCTTCATCCTTCGATTGATCTTGAGGCTTAATTTCAGTATTTAGAAATGTTACTGAACCATTCATTAATTTTCTAATTTAGTGGAGTCCACTAGAGTTTAGATTACTTTTTGAAATATCTTCATCATAACTCTTTATGATAGGTCCATTCCAGAATTCATGTTTATTTCCAACATTTAGAAACAAACAATGAGCGTATTCTAATGTCTAGGTCATAGAGACATTCTCTAAGACTAAGGGCTCTCCCACTGAAATTATGAAGTCTAGTGATACAATGGAAATTGTTGCAACAATTGCATCAATGTCCATCTGGATAACTATAAAGCTTAAGATCAAAATTTTCCAGTCTTCTAAAACATATGCATCCCATTGCAAGTGTTGTTAGAAGATTGAGATACAATTATTAGACTTTATTTTATTTAGTAAGTCAATATCAATGATTTATGTAGGTTATTCTGATGCTCCATCCGAGTCCTTCTCTAAGGATTCTAGACAGACTTGATAGTCGTACTATCAACACATAAATTTATTGCAGTGTTGGCATTCATCCAACTCTTTGGATGCCATATGGAAGTCACAGAGGTGCAGTCAATTTTTTTACTACACTTCTTACTTGGGTCCAACCCATGCTTCCACTGCGCTCCCTTTATCTATGAGCAACCATTGCTTAAGACTAAGGATCTCTTACATTAAATTCAAAAGAATTCAATGTAAGATCATTTCAACATTTATACATGCTTCATTAAATTCATACAATATGAATATTATGAAGCTTCATGAATGACTAGAGTATAGATAGTAGAATAATGACACTCATCATCTACATCCATCTAAACTCTTAAAACATAGGTTCAGGTAGGTATTCAAACAATTTGAATACATCATCTCTTATAGAGCGACCATTCTGCTTGATGCAGTGAAACATCTCATTCATGTTAAATGTCAAGAGCACATATGTATGCCAGAATATCTTCATTAATTTTATAAGGATTATTTGACAATTGCGATCATCATCGACATGTCACTTCCAAAGTACATCCGATGAGAGATCAAGACTATAGAGACATAAAAACCCTAGGGTTGTAGTCCTATTATCTATTTAATTGTCATTCATAATTAGTATGAGGAGATTTGCATATTGCAACCACATATATTATGTGTCCAACTGCAAGTGCAATATCTGGATCATGAGTTAAATCCATGATATTTTACTGGTTATTATTGAGTATAACATTGAGTGGGTTTAATGAAGAATTATCTGAAATAAGAAATTTTCATAAATTTATATAATTATATATAAATACACATTTTACTTTGATTTAGGAATTTTTATATCAAAGTAGTCTTTCCTTGTCAACACTGAAAGTTCATTCCCTTAATCACTTTCAATGTAAGAGATACACTTACCATTATATCTCAAGCAATATCTGGGATCTCCTTCCTTATCGTTGTTGCATCCCAATAATATGAGAACCTACAACTCGGATAAAAAGAAGCGGGAACACATTCCGCCTTGCAAGTCCAACTTGCATCTCCCAATTCGGTCTTTAACACCCGAGCCCACCACCCCTAAGGCAATGCTGACTCGTCATTAATTGAACCAACTGTAAACAGGAATACAACTCGCTATGCGTAATCCAATATCGCCCCAATAATATGAGAACTCGATATTGGGGTCACTTCCTTACTCTTTAGAGAAGCGACGAGCCCGATCCAAATGGATCATATGCAAGAGTTGTCACTTCAGACAGGCGTCTCCTACATATAATATCTGGCGACGGAACCCTCCGCCTTGACGGGAGACCATGGATGTCACTTATGTGATCCTCCGTATCCTATTCAAATTTTAATTAATCATTATGAATCATATTCATTATGATTAATTCTTCTAAGGGAAATAACATCTCTATTCATAATAGAATGTCTTAATTTTAATTGGATTCCAATTAATCTAATCATATTAAATTAATGATCCAATTAATATCCAACAAACATCCTTTTTATTGTTACTTGAATTATGGTATTATCTCAAATACGTATTATTTCGAATTTTAACAATTAGAAATACATCGTGATTTCTTAAGCATTATACTAACCCTACCCGTTGTCATGGCCAGTACCGACGAGAGTGGGACGGACCACATACGCTGCAACCCGCAACCCCAATGCTCTCCGACTAGACACCATATCCACCTCGGGAAAGGATAATGCAAAATAAATCACTTTGTACTTGAGATGATCATCGGTTCTTCAACTGAAATTATACCATATAATAATAATCAAAACAATTTTTGATTAACATTATAATGAGATTTGCTAAACAAATCCCAAGTCCTATTCAAGCAACATGTTTGTTGGAATGTTGATCATGTAGATCATACAACCAATTAGTGATCTAGATCACATCTAATCAATTATTGGTTAAGGCAATGTCATTTAAGGGAATAATTATCATCAAATATTTCACAAATATTTATGCACAATTATTATAGGAAATTAAACAATTTAATTTCACTAATTGATTAAATGACAATTACTATTCAAGCATCAAGTTTGATGATTGTGTTTCCAATTAAGATTTAGATCAAATCTAATCAATTAATTAGTTGAGGCCAAGTCAATTATGTAAATAATCATTTTTCAATATTTCACAAATATTTTTCATGATTATTTCACGAAATTAACAATTAAATTCACTAATTTACAATCACTTGGTTCTAGATTAGGACTGTAATTTCAGTAGTGACCTCTACTCACTAAAATTAACATATCTCAATCAATTTAAATCCAAATTAGACAAACTCAATTTTCAAAGATTTCTAACTTGATTTAGGAAAGAAACCAAGTGATATTTCACGCATTTCGAGGCAGATTATAACAGTAATTAACTCTTTAATCATGTTAAAATCTACTGTTCCCGCAACAGTGCATACATGTTCATTAAAACAACCATATCTAGAGCATACGAAATCCGATTTACGCAAACTCAGATCCTATGGTTTCCTTATTTAATGGGAAACAAAATCCAAGTAAATAATTCGTGCTTAAACATTTTAAACATGGCCTAAAATATTTACTAAACAGATCTGCGAAATCAAATGCGATAAAAACTTTCGCGACCATAACGAACCCAAGTCGTCCTCGGTTTTCGAATCATATTAGAAATCATAAACCTGGCTCTGATACCACTTGAAAGATATAGAATTATCCTTAAGCGCATCACGGAAGCGTGATCGTCGTATCGGATACGACGAAGAACGACTAGTCGTACTAGTTGTTCGGTGCAGCGGAATTTAAAATTTTCATACGGTGAAACCACATGATCCAAGAACACTTCTTGAATCATTTCATCTATAACCACAATAAGTATAAGAAATACCTCTTGAAGCATGGTTGATCGAGTCTCTAAAGAAAGAGACCTCCGGTTTCAAGTCCGATCGTCGGCGAGACCGCTTGCGAGCACGGGGATGAATCGCGTTGTCCTCGCAATCCAAGAAGTTGATCCAAGTGTAGTTGCTCCTGATCTCGTCGCACGAGATCAAACATCTCCTTCGCAAGTGCAGCACTCCAAGAAGACGGAGAACCGAAGAACGTCGAAGCGGCGGCGCGGTGGCGAGAGCGTCAACGAACCTCTCCTCTAGGGTTTGGTGGTCGGCCACCAATAAGAGGGAGAGAGGGTAGACGTGTACCAAGAAAGAGAGAGAGAGAGAGAGAGAGAGAGCTCTAATATTGCATGTAAATAGAGAGCATGGTATGCCTCTCTATTTATAGAGTTTTGGGATCCATGGATCTCAATCCATGTGACATACAAAATCAATGGATGAGATTGATTTATGTCAATCCAATGGCTAAGATTGTTGTTGGTAAAACCAACAAATTTAGACCAAAATATATTTGACAAAATCAAATACAAATTAATCCAAAATTACACCAAATAAATAAGGAGAGAATATACATGGAGATTACATCTCCATGTACATTCCATATGGACAGCCACCCATTCCTATTTGGAATTGGGTGCCGCCCAAGCTTTCCATGAGGAGAGCAATCTCATGACATGTCATGAGATTGCATATCTCCATGGAAATCTCTTTATTTATTTCCAACAACGTTTGTTGGGTTTTATTCTTCAAAAATAATTCACAATTATATTTGAGAATATTGCAATCTTGCCATGGAAAAAATTGTGAATCATATTCACAAGCCAAAACAATATATAATTTAAATTGTCAATTAATTACACAATGTGTATCCAATACACATAATAATTAATCAACACATGTAAATTATAATTAGCTCTCTCTAATACATTATAATTCACATTTATAATATATTATGAATAATGAGATATTTCTATCCACATTATTCTTGTCTACATTAATTAAATCACATTTAGTTAATTTGGATAATTTCTTCAAACATCAAGATGATTAAATCACATTTAATCATGATTTATTCATTGCTTAGATCTTATGGAATTATTGTTGAACCCTTCAAGAATAATGCAATTTCTCCGCAGATACTTGGAGATAAGGACAGGGCGATTGTATTGTTCCACTTATAGTGACATGGATATTGAGATCATATCTCAAATCCAGATCGCGGGCCTCCCATAGATGCTTGATTAAATCAAGATCGTAAATCTAATCTTCTCATTGTATCTGAATTACATTCAGATCAATGTCCAACACTTGGACCAAGATCAGATCACTTCTCTACTGAGAGGAGTCACTAAAATACAGACCCATTTCATCACTCCCTAGGAATGGAAGCGTCATGGTTATACAATCGTTTATGATCACATCACCCTCAGGTATTCCCAATACCTGTTCATCCTGCATACTGGAAGACTCAGATTAAACCCGAAGTATTGGATCAACTTTGTATTGTCTACTTCATAGTTTTATCAGTAAGTTTTTCATTCGATCATTTGGGAGTTGGTATCAATCATACACTTTCCAAAAGTTTATATCATACCTAGGTCTTGATCATATACTTTCCAAAAGTATATATCAAACCTACAAATTCAGTCAAGCTTCCAAAGTGAGACGACCATGCGCATGGAATTTGATTCTTCCCAATATCTCATGAGTGAGCTGATGCCTTCCGATTCAGTAATTGAACCTGTATGATCCCTTTGAGAGATCGTATTACTCATATGCCCTTATATGCACACCAGCACGCCGGTGTATAGATCTTGGTTAGGTCATCAACCTATTGGTCTGCCAAATGTACATACTTAAACATATAGTAACACATCTGTCTACGGTCAGAGGATGTGTGCCTATATCATGACAGCATACGATATAGGACTTTGGTTATCTCGATCTCATTAAGTCAACTCTTTGACCTAACTAATCTAACACCTCTAAATCTCTATTCCTATGCAGAGGACCTGCATCAAGAGGTTGGTCAGATATCAGCCTTTAGAGATAAGGATTGCCATCTCCTACTCAGGCTGGAGATCATCTCTTAACAATCATTTGACGGTGCTTGATGAGTCCTCAATCTAACTCTTTAGAAATTCATCCAAGCAGCAGCCTCTATGATTCAACAGTTGAATCGACAGCTGTATGATCATCAAGATGGCCATGGTGCATAACCCTAATTGTACTAAGGGACCTATTATGCAAACTATTTTTTCTTCATTTCAGATCAGGGAATGATATGTGCAATAACATTTATTGCATAATGGCTCGCCGTGGGCTCGCATTTCCAACAGCTTAATCCTACGAGCACAATCAAAAATATAAATGCTCTGAGAGCCGTATGTGCAGGTCTAGCCTAATCGCCACTCAAGTCGGGCTCCACCCTGACCGGAGAGTGAAACAGTCCACGACACACCACATAATAAAGTTAGAGGTCTTTTTACACACGCGAGAGCACAAACGGACACCGTTGTAAATGTACAATTAATTACAGAAATTAAAGTTCAGAAAAATAAATCCTAGACTCTACGCTCTCTCACGACTCGACTCGATCTTAATTTTAATTACGGCTTTTGCAGAAGTCGGTGAAGTTGCGTCGGTTCTTGAAAACCCGCTCCACGAACGCCGAGTACCTCGCAAGAAAAATAAGAGAGATAGTATAAGAGAGTGACTCAAAAATATATCAAAAATATATGCTGAAATTTGCAGGAAAAATATGGAATTTATAATAGAAATTCGGGGGTCATACTATCCGAATACGGAAAATTGAACGAAATTTTCAAAACACAAAACTAAGCCGTTTGCCTCCCCGGCAACGGCGCCATCTGACGTATCCGGAAATGCAGAGTTAAGGAGTTGTTTTTATTTGTCATGCGTTGTAGGCGGCAATCAGAAACGGTCAAGAAAATAACCACAGAAAATTTAATCAATTTTTAATCAAGTGATTTTATGTTTATTTTACTTGGGCAAGTCCCAAGGTCGATCACAAGGAGGCAAAGGAACAACCTAGAATTATGTCTATCAAAATTCGTGCACGATTTTCGAGGCCGTCTTTTCTTGTTATTTTCAATGCAATAAAGGGTGCAAAATGCAAATTCGACCTATTTTAGGGACTAAAATGTAAATTACATTCAAACGATGTCCGAAAAATATGAAACTTGGCCACTATGCAAAATATGATGAAATGGATGCTGTAAGTTTTTTGGAATTTTTGGATGCAATATGAATTGTTTATGAATTTTTAAATGCAAACAAAATGAATTTCAATATTTAATTATAATAAATATTAAAACTAATTATTTTCAAGGAACAAAATTATCTAAGATCTATCACTAGGTGATTGATCTTATAAAAATCCTAAACCTCGAAAATGTGAGATCTAATACCTATTAAAAATTAAACACTGAAATATGCAAAATGATTTTTACAGGGCAAACTATGCATGCAAATGCAAATCTTTTTGGGCACAATGTTAAGCACAATTAACTCTACATTATATGATTTTTCGACGATTTTTAGAGCAACGGTTATTCAATTAAAATTTCAGAGTAAGAAATGGACAAAATATGTAAATTTCCACAAAACAATTATTTATTAATTAACCATCCATCGCCAAAAATGCCCACAATATGTCAAAGTGTAGAGAATTAATTGACAAACAAACTGCTATTTTTGGATTAATAAAATAAGTAGACAAGATGTCCAAAACAGAGGGAGAACACAGGGATATAACTGCAATTACAATAAATAAAACAAATAAAAAGTTACAGTAGAGGGACCTGTATGTAAATACCTGAACTCTTGGGGGCCCTTCTGCAAAATTCCTAGAGGTCACGTGCTACGCACGTGCCTCTGGCTGGCGGGGGTCTGAACGCAACTGAGATGATCTTCTGGGGGGTATTGTATAAATTACCCAAGGTCACGTACTGCGCACGTGACATGGGTTGCTGACGATGGATGGCGTTCCCCCACACGCACGTGCCTCGCACATGGGGGGTCTCGAGGCTGGCCCCGGTGGCGATAACGGCGGAAGGGGGCGCTCCTGGCGGTGGAAAAATCGAGGCAGTGGAGGCCCGGCGTCGTGGCTATGTCGTGAGGGCTCGATGGCTGACCGGAGATGGCGGAGGAGCGTATCGAAGGTGATGGCAGCGTAGTGGTTGATAGGCGGAAATCGTTGGCGATGGCGTTGGCTGAAGGCGTAGCAGATCATTGGTGGTGGTGCTCCTATGGTCCTCCTGGAGTGGGATGGTCGAGGCGGAGGAAGCGGAGACGGAGGGCCGCTCCTAGTGGGGCTCCCCGGCCAAGGTGGAGGAAGTTGTCGAGGAAGACGGACGATGAAGATGGATAGCGTTGGAGACAGTCAAAGTCGTGGCGTCGTTGGCTCGACAATAAGTTCGGAGCATCGGCAGCAAGGCAGCGAGGAGGCTCTACTGCAACGACCACGGGGAGGGGTGTGGCCGGATCTCGCCGCGAAGATGAAGCTCGCCGGGTTGTCACCACCGGCGAGGCTTGAAGTCGAGGGCTTATCGGCGGATGATATTTGAGGGTCGGCGGTGGGTTTCTTAGATAGAGTTGTGGTGATCTGGTTGGAGATGGAAGGGGATTAGAATCAGGGATGAGATTCGGGAGAATCTGGGATGAAGGGGGAATCGGTGATGGAGAACGGAGATGGCGAGGAGATTGGCGGCGGCGAGATTCGCGGGGGAGATGGGGATACGGGTGATGGAGGAGGGATGGCGCCGGCGAGATACGCGGGGGCGGCGGAGAAATCAACGGAGGTGGTGGGCGGTCGAATTGGGAAAGGAGGCTGAGGAAGACGAAGCACACTGGGCGTCCGATCGGCCGAGATCGGACGGTCGCGATCAAGCCACGTGGCAATAGGGGGGAGAAAGGGGGTGTACGTGCGGAGCACGTGTCTTGGAGGCACGTGCGACGTACGTGCGTCCTCTTTATATTTTTTATTTTTTTAATTTTTTATTTATTTTTTAATAAAAATGATATTTAAATATGCAAAAATGGCTGACACGTGGCGGCACCAGGTGCTACCACGTGTCAGCACCACAAAATTCGAAAATAAAAGATTTTGTAAAATCGATAAAGAATAATAAATGACCTCGGATTGAAAAAATTTCTTCACAAAAATTGCTCGTCTCGATGAGATCTACAACTTTTATGAAGACATCAAACCAAAATCGATCATTTGCACAAAGTGGTATTTTTGGGGTATCTCACGTACATAGAATACCTTGATTTTGGGGTTTTGTAATTTTTATGTCAATTTTAGATTAGATAAAAATCCGAAAAAAATATGATAAATCAGAGATAAATAAATAAAAATTAATCTATTGTTTTGGATTTTTATTAATCAATAAAATATGTACATAAAATATTAGGTCAAAACCGCTAAAATATACAGTATACAAAAGGGGCCAAAACCCAACTTTTACATATGAGCTCCGATTCACTTGAACTTGGTCTTGTTTTGAAGGTAATTGAATATACATTAGTTCAAAAGTGAATAGGATTAAATCGGACACTAGATGAGGAAGATATGAGGTTTTTAGTCCGGAAATCCTAAAACTAGAGTTTGGGTTTTTGGTCCACTTATTTGGGTTAGTTATTTTTTGTATTTTTTTCTTTATTCTTGTGAGTGATATGTACACAGTGGAGGTGGTTTTGACTTATTCTTAGTTAGCATGAATGAGTTAAAAATCGGGGAAGTTAGGCTATTTACAGGTCAATTTTGGCTTGGATTTTTGGCTTCTTATTTTGTTCAGAAATTTGTACTAAAATGCAATTCTTATGAAATTATGCATGAATGCTAATTATGCAGAATAGATGCCGAAATGTTGTTGATTTTAAGGGATTTGAGCTTTAAAAAATGAGATTTAGAGTGATGAATCCGAGATTCATCAATCACTGACGAGGTGGGAAAGGAGATCATGACCTGGGTACTCACGTGTAGCATATTTGTGTAGATTAAGGCACCTTAATACCGCAACGAAGAAGGACCACTTTCTGTTGCCTTTTATTGGTCAATTTTTGGAGAGATTGGCATGAAGAGAGTACTTCTATTTCTTATATGGGCACTCAGGCTACAATTAGGTAGCCATCGCCCCTGAGGACTAGGAAAAGACTACTTTTACATACCCTTTCAGCACTTACGCATTCAAGCGCATGCCCTTTTGGGCTTTGCAATGCCCCATGCACTTTTCAACGATGCATGATTGCAATTTCTGTTGAAATGGTTGGAGATTTCCTGGAAGTCTTCATGGATGACTTCTCGGTCCATGGTGATTCATTCGATGATTTCCTAATGAACCTGGATCGAGTCCTCCAAAAGTGTAGGGAAGTGAATCTGGTGCTCTCTTGGAAGAAAAGTCATTTCATGGTAAAAGAGGGCATTGTGTTGGGTCACGTCATCTCCTAGAAGGGAATGGAGGTTGACCCTGCTAAGGTGGATGTGATCAAGAAACTCGAGCCACCTACCAATGTTAAACAAGTGCAGTCTTTTCTGGGGCATGTAGGATTCTATAGGAGATTTATTAAATATTTTTCTAAAATTACCCGATCATTGACTGGCCTCTTAGGGAAAGACATCGAGTTCATTGTAGATCATGAGTGTCTTGAAGCTTTCGAGCTTCTCAAAAAGAGGATTGTTGAGACTCCCGTCCTACAAGCCCCCAACTGGTCTCTTCCCTTCGACATCATGATAGATGCTTTAGACTTCACAGTAGGGGCTATCTTAGGCCAAAGAAAAGATGGAATCTCGTATGTTATTCTCTACACAAGAAAAGTTTTAGATCCAACTCAGAAAAAATACACTGTGATTGAAAAGGAAATGTTTGTAGTAGTCTTTGCCTTGGAAAAATTTAAATCTATACTTCTAGGATCTAAAGTGATAATTTACATAGATCATTCTGTCATTCAGTACTTAATGGCAAAAAAAGATGTAAAAGCATAACTCCTCAGATGGATACTTTTGCTTCAGGAATTTGATTTGGAGATTAAAGATAAACCTGGAGTAAAGAATGTTGTGGCTAATCATTTATCACGGATCGAACAAAACAAAATCCCTGAGTCTGAATCCATCTGTGAAACCTTCCCAGACGCGTCAATTTCTGCTATTGACTCTCTCCCATGGTATGTTGCCATGGTGAACTATCTTGTCTCCAAGAAAGTTCCCCAGGGTTGGCTCAAGAACAGAATTGACAGACTCAAGTTGGAAGCCAAACACTGCCATTGGGAGGATCCGTTCCTATTCTTTGAGAAACCAGATTATATATGGAGAATATGTATTCCTCGAGAGGAATACCAAAGCGTCCTCAATCTTTGCCATACCTTGGAGGCAAGAGGACATCACTCCGGGAAGAGGACCACTGAGAAGATACTATAATGTGGATTTTACTGGCCGACCTTGTTTAAGGATGCCTACAATTTTGTCAGGTTGTGCTCAGTATGTCACTGAATGGGAGGGACCATTGGTCCTAAAGATGCCATGCTTGTGTAATCAGTGATCATTGATGATGTATTCGATGCATGGGGCATTGACTTTATCAGCACATTCCCTAACAGTCAAGGACTTGACTATATTCTTCTCACGATAGATTATTTATCAAGGTGGATGAAGGCTATCCCTACTCGAGTAGCAGAGAGTAAGACTGTATGCAAGTTTTTTAAAGATCATATTATTTCAAGGTTTGGAATCCCTAAGATATTAATATCTGATGGGGGTTGCCACTTTGTCAATCGGGAGGTAAAGAAGTTGAATAAGGAATATGACATCGAGCACCGTGCCATTAGTCCTTATCATCCGCAATCCAATTGCATTTCTAAGGTGTCAAACAGGGAGGTCAAAGGAATTTTACAGAATTTAGTCCGCCCTGACAGAAAGAACTGGTCCCAACTCCTTGACCAAGTTCTATGGGCTTACCGGACGGCTTACAAGACCCCATTGGGCACCTCCATGTTTCGAATGGTATATGGAAAGCCGTGTCATTTGCCTGCAGAACTTGTGCATAAATCAGAATGGAAAATCAAAAAGATCAATTGGAATTATCACCAAGGAAAGAAGAACAAAGATAGGATTTGAATGAACTATCCGAAATCTGAAACTATGCCTACAAAAATATCACCATTTACAAGGACAGAGTGAAGAAATGGTACAACAAGAACATCCGAACAAAGACCTTTGTTCCATGACAGAAAGTATGGTTATTTAACGCAAGATTGAAAATTTTCCATTATAAATTAAAAACCAAATGGACAAGACCCTTCATCATGAGAGAGGTGCACAATAACGGAAGTGTTGAGATCTCAGAAACTGTAGACAACATGCAAACTTCTATAGTCAATGGTCAGATACATAAACATTGTGTCGAAGCAAGCGTCTAGATACTACAAGTAGAGCAGGTCTCCTTCACTTAGGGCACTGTATTATACGAAAGACTCAAGCGGCCTGGATGAAACACCTCTTCCAATAAATTCCATCACTCTTTTGTATATCCATCAATCTGTAAATCTACTCGCTTCTCCATCTGTAATTATCCAATCATATTTAGGTTGACCCAAGCCTAAGTATAGGGGGTTGGTACCATTGTGTATACATCATTTCTATTCTTTCCTCTCACCATCGACTGCCTCATTTCATGCTTTTCTGCTATGCTTAGTCCCTCAAAAGTCTAAGTATAGGGGGGCATGTCGACTTCTATTCTTTTCCACTCATCTATACTTAGTATGAGCTATGTCTACATTTCACTTTGTTCCATGAGGACAAAGCACAGGCTCTAAGTATAGGGTGGTATGTTTGTATATATTCTACTTACTTTATCCATAGCTCGTACTTTAATTGTTTCATTTAACACGGGGGATGGGTACACATAGTGTATATTATCTATATAATATTAAATTCTTTCAATTAAAAACAAAAAAATCTTTTATAAAAAATATCATTACTCGTAATCTTGAATTTCATCTCATACATCCATGCATTCATTGGTTGGTATATTCCTGACACATTCACTATCACTCAAGGCTTGAGAATTTTAAAGACACTTGATTTCTGAGATCTTGAGAGCCTAAGTTAGCCAGCCTTAGTCATTAGGGTTTTGAAACTTAATAATCCACACTTCCCTAGTTTGAAAGATTTGAGCAATATATTGCACTCTTCATCTCTACCCTCTAAAGAATATGATCAGCACATCACTTTCACAACTTCATGATTGATGAGATGAGTTGAGTTATCACTTGAGGAACTAGGACTAGTGATTTGAGTCTAGACCTGATCTAATGATGCTAGACGATGGAATAAAGTTAATGAAGGCTTCAAGAAACCAGAGTGTCACCAAAACCCTGGCCAGTATGTGAACAAGTTCATGTGCTATCTCTTTGATATTTACTTATGTGCCAGGGTGTGATGAAACCTAAATAATTGTTGATTAGAGTGCGCCAACTTTTGGTAAAAGCAGTGGAGCTAGCCAAAAATAAAAGAAAAGAGAGAAGTCCTCTTAAAGAAAAGATATATCCTTCAAAGTCATATTACAAAGAGCTTCCACCAATGGCGAGCGTTCCCTACCATTTTCGAAGTGTCCACTTGGACCATAGGTTTTAGGACCAAGGAGTCAGGCTAGCACCATAAAAGGGCACTGCATCTTATAGTGATACAAGTCTAGGTGTCGAAGGTATCTTAGATACTCAAAAGAGACACACCTCAGTGTACCCCCAGAAAAACAAGTGCAGACGACTCTGAATTCTCTTGATGGACATATTGATCAACAAAATAAAAATATACAAGTATTGAGTAATAAGGCACTCGAGATGCTCCTTGTTCCAATGCGAGGAAGAGAAAAATATATACAATCCTATGCCCTCTGTCATCTGATTGTCCATATATACTTTCAAGCCTGACAAACTAATGAGGCGGTTAATTGAAGCAAGAATCGTCTTATTCCCTAGTGTTGAGGATTAGGTCTAGAGGAGAGTCTTTTGGACTGGAACTTTGGATGATGTCTCGACTCGACTCGCATGAATGCAGTACATTAAAAGTCATATCCTTATATTATATGTACAAACAAAGAGTCTGATAAATAGAGAAGTTGGATTTCTTTTGATTAAAGCATGGTTGAGCCTGGAATTTTAGGATCACTCAAATTAAGGGTTTTTGATGAATTGAGCCTTGAAAATTCACATGCATAGTCAAGGATTTATCCAACTAAGACGTTCATTCATTGATGCTTGGGGATGAGTATAGTTTAAGTATATGGCTATGATGAATCTCGTATTCTTCATGCTAAATTTGATCTATTATACTCTGTTCTCCAAAGTTCAGAAGATTTAAAAATTAATAGATCATCATTAGCATTCATACATGTGTAGATAATATTCGCATTTTATCCTGCATAATTGCATAAAAAATCTAAGTGTAAATTAGCCTAAAAAGTTGTTAACTTCCCATATTTTTAATTAATTCATACTAACTCCAATTGACCTGAAACCACCTTCATTATGTAGATATTACTAACAAGAACAAAAGAAAAATACAAAAAACTGCTAACTCAAATAAATGTCAAATAATCTCAAAATCAAATTTAACATCTGACAAACTAAAATACGCATATCTCTTTCATACAATGTACAATTTTGGTCTACTAACTTGTAAAGTACTCCACTTTCAAATGCCTTTAAAATAATACCAATTTCATAAAATTTGGAGCTCATATGTGAAAGTTGGGTTTTGGATTTTTTTTTACGCATTTTAACTTTTTACGAGTTTTGACCCAAGTTTTTATGAACCTAATTAATCCTTTAATTTATTTCTTCTTCATTTGTGTTCTTTGATGAAAGTTTTACAAAATGACATAAAATCCAAATCTATATCAAGATTGACATAAAACAAACTGACTGTGTCCTAGTGTCCTATGTGAGTTTATACAAAAGTCTCATATTTCATACTCCTATTTTATTTTTCTATTTCCTTATTTGTTAAGAATAAAAAATAGATTATTGTGTCATATTTTTCTATAATTTTTATTCTCATTTAAAACCACCAAAAATTGCAAAATCTCAAAAAACTGTTTTCTATACAAACATGGAGACCACCAAAAATACCACTTTGTACAAATGACCCCTTTTGCTCCTGGGTCTTTCATGAAAGTTGTAGATATCATCGAGACGAACAATTCTGTGAAAGAAAGTTTTTGATCCGAGGTCTTCCTCTATTTATTTTCTAATTTTCTTCATCTTATTATTTTGAAAATTTTTTAGGGTGACACGTGGCAGTCCCTAAGGGCCCGTTTGTTTGGGGGGTTACCCCCCAATTTGGGCGGGTTACCCTCCAAACCCCATAATCCTAACCCACAAGTGGGGCCCACTCCCTTCCCATCAAAAAATTTATATATTATACCATCATATCATCTAAAAATCATAAAATACTCAACTTCTACTCACTATTCCAAACTTCAATACAATCACATCACAACAACCACACACTTTTTCAAATTTCAATACAATCATATCATAATAACTACCAACTTTTTCAAATTCCAATACAATTACATCACACAAACCCTCCCAACCCTTAACCCACCAACCAAACACACAAACACAAAACCGGGTTATCCTCCCTTGGATAACCCACGAACCAAACGCACCCTAAGCGTGCCACGTGGCACCCCGTTTCTCTCTCCTACTGCCCACTCCCCAATCACGTGCCTCGCACGTAACCTCAACCTCTCCCAATTCATGTGAAAATCACATGACCTCCATCCCCTTCCCAGCACTACCCGTGTCCTTCTCGTAACCGCCACCGCCACCCTCGTAACGACAGTCGCCGCCTCCACACCCTCTCCGGTCGTTACAAGGTTGAACCTCGCCCACATAATGATTGTTGACCGTCCTCCTATAAAGCCCTATCACGACTCCAGTAGCTGGCTTCATCCACCATTCACGAGGGCATCTCATATCCCCCTTCTAGCTCTGAGCTGAAGATCGATGATAGCGGTCCAGGCTTGTTGGGCAACAACGAAGGCCGAGACCTCGGCATGATCCAAGGCCCCATCATGGACCTTGTAACAACAGCGACTCGTCCTTCTGCTGCATGAGCTTCAGAAGACTCACAACCTCCTCAAGCGATAACCCAGAGTCCGAAGCATCCCTTACTCCCTCAACCTCAGGTGAACCTTTCTCCGCCTTCCTGGTGATCCATCTGACCTTCTGCACCCTCGCCCCGAGCGTCCCGCACATCTGCTCGCTGCTTCACCCACGATTTACCCCATGAGAACCACTCCGATAACCACCTCCATTCCCCCCCCCCCCGTCGCTTCTCCTCTACCTTTCCGGATCTTCCACCTCCAGCCTCGCAAAGGCCGAAGCTCTAGCTCCTTTCCCTCACCACTATGCGGAGCTCTGCCCCATTTCCCCTTTTCGTTTATGCTAACCCATGCAGTTCTCCATCAATGCGCGTAGACAAACAACCCACAGCACCGAACCCTCCGTCCAGAGCCTCCTCTGTGCACAGTCGTACTCCAGTACTCAGCCTCACTGCCTTTATCTTTACCTCGACCACTGTCTCGACCTAAAGTGTGTGTCGCCTGAGGATGAGCCTAGCCAGAACATGCGCTCTGCCACCTCGCAATGCCTTATAAAAAGATGAGGAGCATCTCCTGATCGATCAAGAATAGGAGCTATCACAACCCTCCATATTCACCCAAAACCAGTTGTTGATCTCCCTTGGTCCGATGGTCCTTCACCATCCACATCCCCGCTTCCGGACAAGCCACCAAGCATCGAGGCTCGGGTAGTTGTCCCCTCGGATCGTTTCCACGTGTAGGCTCGGAATCTCGAGCCTATGCCTTCGCCCAAACCTCCAAGCACACGTGCAACGTGCGTGTGTAAGGGGAAAAATTGCATCCACGACCCTCGACTTCTAAAGAATCGCTAAAAGATCCCCCCATCTTAATCATGTGTCGCTCACATGACACACAGGATAAATTGCAACTGAGCCCCTAAAGATCCAGAACATTACAAATCAGTCCCACTTGTCAGGAGGCATGTGCCTAGCACGTGCTTCGTGGAAAATTTACACCAAGTCCTTTCAAGGACCTTTTCAAGGAAATAACTTTATTTTTATTGCATTCCAGTCGCTAGAACTTCAATTTAGCTTATCTTCTCCATTTCAACTCCAATTTTATGCACAATATGTCGATTTGAAGATATTTCTGCGCTCTATCATATTATGTGCTTTTTGGACTGAAGACATTTCCTGTTGTTTATTATTTGAGTGATTTTGGTCTATTCAAGCTTGATTTTTTATATTTACATGATATTTTATCAAGGATACTAATGCTTTATTCTGGAAGATATGCAATGAAAAAATTTAAATTGATATGTATATCTATTGATATCTTTGAGGATCTAATCCTTACAGGGAGGCTCGATTGTGGATATTTATTTTATAAATTCTCTTGTGTCAATATGTGTTTTTAAATTAAAGATCTATTTTTTCCAAGAGTCATTTGAGGAAAGATTAATTAATTTCATGATTTTTCATGTGAAAAAGGGGATTTGATTTATGTGAGAAGTTCGAGAATAATTCTTTTTACTTGATCTGAATAATTGCAGGATTATTAATTGTATGATTAACTTTTAGCCTGCAGTTTGGTTTTTATTGAAAAATATTTTGCAAAATTTCCTTTTTGATATGTGTTGGAATTTCAAGTAGATTTATTATTATTGTTGGATTAAAATCACAAACCATAGATCATGTGCTCTATATTCTACTCTATTAAAATTTCTTCGCATTGCATCTATCGTGACTGTGAAGGCTGTGACTAAGGTTGTGGCTGAGGCTGTGACAGTGAAGGTTGTGGCTGAGGCTCACCTGATCTCAGGGGATATTGATGCCGATAATGTCCCCACTCGTGACACAAGTAAAAACGGACTTGGCCGGGTAGGTGAAGTGCTCATGTTTGTGCTCTGAGTCGGTCATGTTAGAGGTCTGTCGGCTTGATGTGATCCAGATGATCGATCGGAATCTGTGCCATTCACAGATACTTATCATAAATGCTTTTTCTCTTCTTGGGATATAGTATGAAAATTAATGAAATTGGTGACATCTGTGTTGATTGAATTTGAATGTCATATTTCCCCTTCTCGGACTCACGACAAGTCAGAAGACTGTCACTATCCGAGAACTTAATGCCATCAGAAATGAAATACTGCGAATGTGCGTATCGGGGTACCACTGCTCTGATACCAAACATGTAAAACCCTGAGGATCTGGGTGCCCATTTACACACATTTCGCATTACAACATTCATTAATATCACATTAGGTACATGAAAGTCAGGGAAAATTTTTCACGTTGAAGCTACATATGACATCACATTCACAACCACAAAGCTAATCGAGACAAATGCCACCAAAATTTCATCTCATCAACTTCCATTTATTTTACAACATGTACAATGACCAGTAGTACTTCCCAAAAATCTGACTGAAGAGAAAGGAAGCATATTACATTATCGATCAAACAAAAACTGAGATAAAAGGAACATACCGTCTGGTATACACACGGTCTCCTAAAGTCATGTATAACTACTAAGCAGCAGGTTGTTTGCCTGCCAAAACATGTTAGGAAATAAGAGGCGTCAGCGGGCGCTGGTACCTCCCACAAACTTAAAAAAATAACAGGCATTTATTTATTTTTAAAAGCAAGCAAGTAGAAAGGTATATATGATAAAAAAACTACTACTACCTGCGTAGAGAATGGTTTCCAACTGTTTGGTATGTAGTTCACCTGTTCACCCCTTTTCCCATTCCTCCCATATACATATATATATATATATATATATATAAAGTTAGATGATGGTCCCTAAACATATATTGATTTCCTGCATTTTAAAGATCATGATTTGGGCCTTGGAGATCATGTTGTAGATCTTATATATATATATATATGGTTGATGGCACATGTAGATGCTATTCTTGCCATTGAGAATATGTCATGGTTTTTGATAATGGACTGATATGGTGATGATTGATTTGATTCCTAATTCTATTTACTCTTCTGATTAGTGGATACTCTATAGTCTTGGTCTCTATGTAACCTCACACTATGACTATAAGGTATTAAAAGTGCCTAGGGTTGGGCTGCCTCCGTAGGCATGCGGTGTTGTGTAATGCATCCTAACCAAGTTCTCAAAACGTCCACTAACTTATAGGGATTTCGAATCAAATTAATGTCACTTCCAATCATCTCAATTTCAATTGTAATTTCCTCCAAACCTTTACGGTAACTTTCCCAGATGTAACTCTCGATGATGTAGATGTAGATGTAGATATGGATGTCTGGATGTAGAATCGCCAAGTCTGTGGCAAAAGTAAAACTCAAGCGATGAGGTAGCCTACAAATGGCTCTTCCGTCTCGCCCTCTAATTAGAAGAGCGGCCTAATAGAGGGATAGGTCTACTCCAAAACTACGCCACTGAGACGGTGAGAGAGACTCTCCAGAAAAGTTGCTCTAGAATACGACCCTACCGGTAACGGGCAAACAAGGTCGTATGAAAAACGAAAATCAAGGATCCCCCGCCTGGGTATCCTAAACCAAAGGGTCAATAGAGCTGGTCTAAAGTCAGGATCCTAACGAGGTGTAAAAACACTGCGAGCTCTCATAAAAACCGTGAAAGGATCGTGATCCTAGACCCGCGCACTTGGTGGTCGCTGCCCGAACTGGGTTTCCTATCTCTGTCCCAGTTGAGGGTCACCGCACCCTCGCATGGTCAGGTGTAAGGGGCACCGTGATCGGCACTCAAATTTATAAGTCATTACTTATTCACGAACATCTTCACTTTCCTGATCGCTTAACTCTTTTTCGATCTTTTCTGTGGTTGATTTTATAAGTCTAGTAACTTGTTACAACTTATCTTTAATGATGTATAGAAAAATTGTACTCAAGGATCAATTGATTGAAGATATATATTTATAATGATCTTTAAACTGACGGCAAAGTATATTGGTGTTCTTATCATGAACTACATGTATATATATTTCCTCGCATCTCCCCTGACTTGCATTATACATCATTATGGCCTCCCTCACTCACTAGGTTCTCTTCGGTATGGATTAATAACGCTCAAGTCTCCTTACCATTCATATGCTAAGCTCCTGAAGTATCGACATCCTTTAAGGCCTTGATGCCGGACTTTACATTATTGATATTGTAAAATACACAAGATCTCATTTTTGAGTAAGGTTAAAATCAGCTAATTTAAATTTACTTCTCTAATTATTTGGCACTAACTTAAGAAAGATCTACCCACTGTAGTAACTGGGTATATAACTAGTCTTCCTTTACTCATATCTATTGAAGGATGTCTGCTAGTCAAACTCAACCAATACATTGTTCCAATCCTATTTAAAGTGCACACCAAATTTTTGGAGCCATCAGAAACTCAAATTGCCAAATGCCACAAGCTACCAAAGTGTTATATTAATTTGGGGAAAAGAACCCTACAATAGAAGGTTGCTCATCCAATTTGTAATGGGGATAGTTACAACGTTCGAGAAACTTATGCCCATTATTTGGTAGGGACAATCAGCTATAATATCTGAAATTGGTTTAATTTTTACACTAAAACCCCCATATTAAATCAAGAATTTTATAGTCGTTATACAGATCTGAAACTTGGGTTTAATATAAATAAAAACCCCCATTTTTTAAGAATCAAAACATGGATTTTTGGGCTCTAATTCTGATCTATAATTCTTGAGAGAATACATTCAAAATTCCCAATTTCATCATGAAAATTCCAGCTCTTGAACTATAATTTCAGGTTTGAAATCTAGAGATAAAGACATCCAAAACCCTTAAATTTTAGGTTATAAATACATGGTTCTTGGGGCTCTAGTTCAGATTTATAATTCTTAGGATAATACCTTTTAAATCCCCAAATTTCAGAATGAAATATGTAGCCAATTGTTGGTATAAGTTAACTCAATTGTATGTAAAATACCCCCAAATCTTCCTCTTTTAAAGCATGAAATCATGAGCTTTTTACTTGGTCTAAATTGAAGACTAAAGTCACAATTTTGTGACATTTGAACATCAGCTAATCACCTACAAAAATCCCCAAAATTTCATCTCTAAATGCATGAATATGGGCGGGCTCTAGAACTAATCTGAAGCCAAATGATAATTCTGAATTTAGGCCCAAGTCGTATGCTAAACCACCCAACTTTTCATATCTAAAATGTGAGACCTGTAATATCAAAATCTGATCTGATTTTAGATGAGAATTATATAATTCAGTGGCTTTTGAAGAGCATAATGTTGCATGCAAACACCTCAATTTCAACTTCATTTCAATAGAATTTCATCATCCAAATTCGTCTACAAAATCCCCCAATTTTCATCTCTAAAATGCCAAGTACAAGAGCTCTAATCGGATCTGAAATTTCTCTAACTTTTACACTCAGGAGCTTTCAAAGAGTGAAAAGTTCACATGGAAGTCTCAAAATTTTACTCTTTTTCAAATCTGAAACTCAGGAGCTAAACTTGATTTGAATTAGGTTTTAAACTCACAGAGAATGGCAGCAAGAAGAGGCTAAGATTTTACATAAAATCAAGCAAAATAATCATGCATGGCAGCAATGAGGGGAAGAAGGATGGTACCTTTATCTTAGATCTCTAATATACATATCACAAGCATGCAAGAGGATTGGATTAGAGGGAATGGGAAAATGGGGAAAGGGAAAGGGGCTCCCCACGTTGGTTTTATAGAGAAAAGAGGGGGGGAAGGGGAAGTTTCCTAGAAACTTCCTCCTTTCCACTTTCTCTCTCTCTCTCTTTCTCTCTCTCTCTCTATATGGAAAAAATGGGGCTGCCCCCGTCCTATTTTTCGACGTTTTTTTTATTTTTTTGAAAAATAAAACCATGTATATTCACCACTATGTCCCTCCTATATGTCATTCGAATTTCGTCAGAAACAGAGACTCCTAAAGCCTCCATCGAGATGATGTCGATTTAAAAAATTCTGTTACCGTTAAAAAATGGTTGTCTGGATGGAGGTCGTTGGAGTCTCTGTTTCTGACGAAATTCGAATGGTATATAGGAGGGATATAGGGATGAATATACATGGTGTTATTTTTCAAAAAATATAAAAAAATTGATGTGGGCGGAGCTATGTTGGCTGCCCCTAGGGGGCAGCCACATATGACCCTATATATATATAATATATATATATATATATATATATATATATTCATCTCCCCTATTGCTGTCAGCCTTTATGATGTCACCAATGACATCATCCCCATGACATTATTTATGATGTCAATCTCTTATTAATTTCTATTTATATCAATAGGCTATTTTTAAAAAAACGAACACCGAACCGATTGTATGTCTGTTGTCTGGTACTTTACTATAAAAGAAAATAAATAATTATTTTTTTTAATTCATCTATTTGAGATATTTAAAAAAATCCGTATGCGCACATCGAGCCTCTGATTTCGACAAGCAAAATTTTATTGTTATAGTTTCTGAACGACGATCAATATGAGTATAATATCAATATACTTCCGATCGGGTTTGGATGCCTAAGATTTTCGAGATACGGATTTTGATTTGGGTTAAATTTTGCGATGTAAAAATATCAAACGACCTCCGATTGACGAACGGTCGATTCTGTTAGTCTCGTTTCGTCGAATCAGATTTAATGACGATCTCGATTTGTTTTGCGGTTTCCGATTTTGTGTCGTGGTTTTTTCAAGGCACGCATTACGATGCGATCGATTTTTGGTCAATTTCGCCCGAACGACTTTTAATTCACTATCAATTGATCGTTTTAGGTTGTTTGGTATTGACCAACAAGTCTATTGGGTTAATCGGACCCTAATCGGATCGGGATTCGGGTTTGGTTGGAAACCAGATATTACAAATATAAAATCCTCAAAGGGAGTCTCGCCCTCGAGACTCAAGTTAAGGTCATTAAGTATCTTGTTTAGATTCTTATGGTCATAAAAACCTCAAAGGATTTTAAACCCATAAAAACCTTAAGGAGAAAATAAGCCATATATATGTATCTAATTACAAATGCTTGTTTAGATGATTACATTTAGAAAAGCTGTGGATATCTTGCTCTCATGTCAGCTTCAGTCTCCCACGCCGCATCTTCGACGCCGTGTCAATGCCACAACACCTTGACTAATGGAATCTTTTTGTTGTGAAGCTTCTTCACAGCACGGTCAAGTATCTGCACCGGCTTCTCCTCGTATGTCAAATCGGGCTCCACGTCTAGATTCTCATAACTGATGACGTGTCAAGGTTCATGCACATACTTCCTCAAGTTGGATACATGGAAGACATCGTGGATAGAGGAAAGATGTGGAGAGAGGGCTACTCGATATGCCACTTTCCCCACTCTAGCAAGGATCTCGAATGGTCCAACATATCGTGGCGCCATCTTGCCACGGACGTCAAATCTCTGTATTCCCTTCATGGGAGATACACGGAGAAATACCCAATCTCCCACCTATAATTTATGGGAATGTCATTAGTATGAGATTTAACTAATTTTGCAAAACGAGCAAGAGGAAAGTATTGGATACCTAAAACTCCAAATCTCTTCTCCGATGGTCCGCATAGCTCTTCTAGCGCCTTTGAGCCATCAGAAGCCTCCGTCTCACAAGATCAACAGCTCTCGCGATTTCTTTCAGGAGATCCACGGAGTAAAAAGCATGATCACCTACCTCACGCCAACTAAGAGGTGTGAGGCATCTCCGCCCGTATAGGGCTTCGAATGACGACATTCCAATACTGGAATGATAGTTGTTATTGTACGTGAACTCAACTAATTGCAGATGATCCTTCCAGGACCCTTTCCACTCTAAAGTGCAAGTGTGAAGTAAATCCTTGAGTGTCTGAATGGTGCGCTTACTCTGCCCATATGTTCGCGGATGATATGCAGAACTCATCTTCAGCTTTGTCTGTATTGCTGACATGAATTGATGCCAATAATGCGATGTAAATCTTGAAATCTCTATCAGACACCACCTCTCGTGTATACTATGTAGCCTAATGATATTTTGCACATATAGCTTGGTCAATCTAGATGGATTGTAAGTTGTGTTGACAGGTATGAAATGGGCTGACTTGGTCAACCTATCAACAACGACCCAAATGGAATCATGGTCACCTGGTGTCTTCGGAAGACCTGTGACAAAATCCATAGAAATGCTCTCCCATTTCCACTCGGGAATGGGGAGAGATTGTAGTAATCCTAGTGGTATCCTGTGCTCAGACTTGGCCATCTGACAGGTCATGCATCTACTAACATGTAGCGTCACATCGCGCTTCATTCCATTCCACCAGAAATGTCGATGCAGATCACGATACAACTTCATGTTACCTGGATGAATAGATAACCATGAACTGTGTGCCTCATCAAGTATGTCTCTTCGTAACTGCTCGTCGCTGAGCACAACGACCCGTCCTACCTTCCATAAAATGGACTCTGTCACCACAAAATCATCAACCCCATACTTGACGGCGCACATGTATCTATCTCGGATCCATGGATCTGTCTTCTGGCCTTCGACGATGCGATCCCACAAACTGCTGAATCGCGGAGGTACGGTTGTGGAAATGGATGCGCTCTCTTGTGGATGCCAATTAGTCAAAGCTGCGAGCATATATCATGTTTATAGCCAGTTTGTCGTACCCTCAGCATGATCTCTCCTTCTAAGTGTATCAGCCACTACGTTTCCCTTACCGGGATGGTAAGAGATCGCGCAATCATAATCCTTCAATATCTCGAGCTATCTGTGCTGCCTCATGTTCAGCTCCTTCTGATCAAAGATATACTTTAGGCTCTTGTGATCCGTGAAAATCTCGAAGTTCACCCCATAAAGATAATGATGACAGATCTTCAATGCGAAGACAACTGCCGCCAAAAGTCGTGGGTGGGATAATTCCGCTCATGCGGTCTCAACTGTCGTGACGCGTAAGCAATCACTTGGCCTCGCTGCATCAGTACTGCTCCTAGACCTTCTACAGATGCATCTGTATAGACTGCATAATCCTGAGTACCTGAAGGAAGAGCAAGAATAGGTATCGTAGTCAATCTCTCCTTCAGTGTATTGAAGGCCTGCTCGCATGAATCGTCCCAAACGAATGAAATTCCTTTCTGCGTCAATTGTGTCAAAGGGCGAACAATGCGTAAAAATCCATTGACAAAGCGTCTGTAATAGACCGCTAGCCCAAGGAAGCTCCGAATCTGAGTAATTATCTTGAGTTGTTCCCAAGACATGACTGCATCAATCTTCGTAGGATCAACTGCGATGCTTGCTCCTGAAATGACATGCCCTAGAAATGAGACCTAGGATAACCAGAATTCACATTTGCTCAATTTGGCATATACCTTGTGCTCCCGCAATGTATCTAAGACGATCCAGATCATTTGCATGATCCCATTCATTCCGTGAGTATATGAGCACATCATCTATGAACACCACTACAAATTTGTCCAAATATGGACGGAAAATCATGTTCATCATATCCATGAAAGTTGCATGTGTACTGGTGAGCCCAAATGGCATCATCACAAACTCGTAGTATCTATAACGCGTCCTGAAAGCAGTCTTCAGAATATCAGACTCTCGAATCCTCAGCTGATGGTAGCCTGAGCGAAGATCGATTTTCGAGAACACCGGAGATCCCTGGAGCTGTCAAGCAAATCATCGATGCGTGGCAAAGGATAACAGTTCTTCACCGTTCTCTTGTTCAGTTGCTGGTAATTGATGCATAACCTCATGTATCCATCTTTCTTCTTAACAAATAGAACCGGATCACCCCAAGGTGAAGTGCTCGGCCTCACGAATCCCAAGTCAAGTAACTCATGTAACTGCACCTTCAGCTCCCGTAACTCAGCTGGTGCCATCTGGTAAGGAGCCATCGAGATCGGTTGTGTATCTGGTAGCAAAGTGATCTCAAACTCGATCTCTCTCTCAGGATGTAATCCTGGTAGATCATCGGGAAAAACATCTGGATATTCAGATACTATTCTGATGTCATGTATCATCGGCTCTTGATCAGATATCTTCCGAACAAATGCAAGGTATGAATCACAACCCTGATCAACAAGTCACTGAGCTCGTAACACTGAAATGTACCCCATGGTGGAGTCATGTATAGTACCCTGAAAAGTGAACTCGGGTAGATCTGGAATTCTGAAGATAATTGTCTTCCTAAAGCAATCAACAAGTGCATGATGAGCATATAACCAATCCATGCCTAGAATCAAGTCAAACTCATCAAGTTGTAGAAAGCAGACAATCTGCGATCATCTCGTGACCGCCAATCAATACGAGAAAGTGCCTGACTATCAAGGAAATGACAAACAACTGGCCACCTGGCCTCAAATGTGATATGGAGAAGATAGTGTCTCTGCAACTCTATATAAAGAAACTAGTAGCCTCGAAGTAAGAAAAGAGTGTGTCGCACCTGAATCAAATAAAATATGGAAAGGTCGGCCCAAGACTGAGACCATACCTTTCACCACAGTAGCGGATGACCGTGCCTGCACCTCAATAACTGCATGTAACTGCCCCTGCCCGGCTGGTGTTGTACTGGAACCTGCCACACTCTGCGTCTTCCTCTGTTGTTGTCGCCTAAAATTGGAGTTCCTACCACGGAAACTCCCTGAACATTGTATCTGAGGCTGTGACTATGAAGGTTGTAGCTGAGGCTCACCTGATCTCTGGGGATACTGATGCTGATAATGTCCCCACTCGTGGCACAAGTAACAACGGACTTGGCCAGGTAGGTGAAGTGCTCATGTTTGTGCTCCGAGTCGGTCATGTTGGAGGTCTGTCGGCTTGATGTGATCCAGATGGTCGACTGGAATCTGTGCCATTCACGGATACTTATCATAAATGCTTTTTCTCTTCTTGAGACATAGTATGAAAATTAATGAAATTGGTGACATCTGTGGTGATTGAATTTGAATGTCATATTTCCCCTTCTCGGACTCACGATAAGTCAGAAGACTGTCGCTTTTCGAGAACTTAATGCCATTGGAATTGAAATACTACGAATGTGGGTATCGGGGTACCACTGTTCTGATATCAAACTTGTAAAATCCCGAGGATCTGGGTACCCGTTTACACACATTTCGTATTACAACATTCATTAATGTCGCATTAGGTACATGAAAGTCAGGGAAAATTTTTCGCGTTGAAGCTACATATGACATTCACATTCACAACCACAAAGCTAATCGAGACAAATGCCACCAAAATTTAATTTCATTAACTTCCATTTATTTTACAACATGTATAGTGACCGACAGTACAAACAGTATTCCCAAAATTCTGACTGAAGAGAAAGGAAGCATATTACGTTATCGATCGAACAAAAACTAAGATAAAAGAAACATACCGTCTGGTATACACACGGTCTCTTGAAGTCATGTATAACTACTAAGCAGTAGGTTGTTTGCCTGCCAAAAACATGTTAGAAAAGAAGAGGCATCAGCGGGCGCTGGTACCTCCCAAAAACTTAAAAAAAATAACAGACATTTATTTATTTTCAAAAGCAAGCAAGTAGAAAGGTATATATGATGAAAAAAACTAGTACTACCTGCGTAAAGAATGGTTTCCAACTGTTTGGCATGTCGTTCACTTGTTCACCCCATTTTCCCATTCTTCCCATATATACATATATATATATAAAGTTAGATAAAGGTCCCTAAACATATATTGATTTCCTGCATTTTAAAGATCATAATTTGGGCCTTGGAGATCATGTTGTGGATCTTATATATATATATATATATATATATATATATATATATATATATATATATATATAGAGAGAGAGAGAGAGAGAGAGAGAGGTAAATGGGGCTGCCCCCAGGGAGTAGCCAACTTGGCTACTCCCACCCCTATTTTTCCCTCATTTTTTTATTTTTTTGAAAAATAAAAATTTGTATATTCATCATTATATCCCTCTCACATTCTATTAAAATTTCGTCAGAAACAGAGACTCCTACGGTCTCCATCCAAACATGGTCGATTTAAAAAATCCTGCGACCTTTAAAAAAATGACGTCTGGATGGAGGGCTTAGGAGTCTCTGTTTCTGACGAAATTTTAATAGAATGTGAGAGGGATATAATGATGAATATATAATTTTTTATTTTTCAAAAAAATAAAAAAATGAGGGGAAAATAGGGGTGGGAGTAGCCAAGTTGGCTACTCCCTGGGGGCATCCCCATTTTACCCATATATATATATATATGGGATAAATGGGGCTGCCCCCTGGGGGGAGCTAACTTGGCTCCTCCCGCCCCATTTCGCCCGGTTTTTTTATTTTTTTTGAAATTTTCTTCCGTGGAATTTCATCACTATATCCCTATATTATGTCATTAAAATTTCGTGTGAAACAGAGACTCCTACGGCCTCCATCCAGACAGTCATTTTTTAACGGTAACAGGATTTTTTAAATCGACCCCGTTTGGATGGAGGTCGTAGGAGTCTCTGTTTCTCACGAAATTTTATAGCATAATATAGGGATGTAATAATGAATTTACACGGTTTTAGATTTCAAAAAAAATAAAAAAATTATGTCAAAAAGGGGCGGGGGGAGCTAAGTTAGCTCCCCCTAGGGGGCATACACATCTTACCCTATATATATATATATATATATAATATATATATATATATGAGGAAAGGGAAGCTACATCATGATGTAGCTAACCTTAGCTACATCAGGGGCAATTTCGTCCTCTCTTTTTAATTTTTTTTTGAAATTTCGATGATGGATTTTCACATATCCCTCTAATATGTCATTCAAATTTCGTCAGAAACAGAGACTCCTACGGCCTCCATCCAGAATAGGTAAAATACAGCAAATCTGTGATCGTTAAAAAATGACTGTCTGGATGAAGGCCGTAGGAGTCTCTGTTTCTGACGAAATTGGAATGACATATTAGAGGGACATAGTTATTAAAATCCATCGTGGAAATTTCGAAAAAAAAATAAAAAAAAAAGAAGACGAAATTGCCCCTGATGTATCTAAGGTTAGCTACATCATGTTGTAGCTTCCCTTTCCTCATATATATATATATATATATATATATATATATATATATATGGGTCATATGTGGCTGCCCCCGCCTTATTTGGGCAAATTTTTTTTTTTTTTGAAAAATAACACCATGTACATTCATCCCTATATCCCTCCTATATACCATTTGAATTTCGTGAGAAACAGAGACTCCTACGGCCTCCATCCGGACAGTAATTTTTTAACGGTAACAGGATTTTTTAAATCGATACCATCGAGATGGAGGCCGTAGGAGTCTCTGTTTCTGACGAAATTCGAATGGCGTATAGGAGGGATATATGGATGAATATACATGATTTTATTTTTCAAAAAAAAATAAAAAAACGTCGAAAAATGGGGCGGGGGCAGCCATGTTGGCTGCCCTCAGGGGGCAGTCCCATTTTTTCCTATATATATATAGTTGATGGCACATGTAGATGCTATTTCTTGTCATTGAGATTATGTCATGGTTTTTGATAAAGGACTGATATGGTGATGATTGATTTGATTCCTAATTCTATTTACTCTTTTGAGTTAGTGGATAGTCTGTGGTCTTGGTCTGTATGTAACCTCACACTATGACTCTAAGGTATTAAAAATGCCTTAGGTTGGGGTGCCTCCGTAGGCATGCGGTGTTGTGTAATGCATCCTAACTAAGTTCCCAAAACGTCCACTAACTTATAGGGATTTCGAATCAAATTAAAGTCACTTCCAATCATCTCAATTTTAATTGTAATTTCTTCCAAACATTTACGGTAACTTTCTCAGATGTAACTCTCGATGATGTAGATGTAGATGTAGATATGGATGATCTGGATGTAGAATGGCCAAGTTTATTGGCGAAAGTAAAACTCAAGCGGTGAGGTAGCCTACAAATGGCTCTTCTGTCTCGCCCTCTAATTAGAAGTACGGTCTAATAGAGGGATAGGTCTACTCCAAAACTACGCCACTGAGACGGGTGAGAGAGACTCTCCGGAAAAGTCGTTCTAGAAAATGGCCCGACCGGTAATGGGCAAACGAGCTCATACGAAAAACTAAAACTGAGGATCCCCCGCATGGATATCCTAAAACAAAGGGCCAACAGAGTTGGTCTAAAGTTGGGATCCCAACGAGGCGTAAAAACACTGCGAGCTCAGGTAAAAACTGTGAAAGGACTGGGATCCTAGACCCGCGCACTTGGCAGTCGCTGCCCGAACTGGGCTTCCTATCTCCCGTCCAGTTGAGGGTCATCGCGCCCTCGCACGGTCAGGTGTAAGGGGCACCGTGACCGACACTCAAATTTATAAGTCATTACTTAGTCACGAACATCTTCACTTTCCTGATCGCTTAACTCTTTTTCGATCTTTTCTGTGGTTGATTTTATAGATCTAGTAACTTGTCACAACTTATCTTTAATGATGTATAGAAAAATTGTACCCAAGGATCAATTGATTGAAGATATATATTTATAATGATCTTTAAACCGGCGGCAAGGTATATTGGTGTTCTGATCATGAACTACATGTATATATATTTCCTCGCATCTCCCCTGACATGCATTATACATCTTTATGGCCTCCCTCACTCACTAGGTTCTCTTGGGTATGGATTAATAACGCTCAAGTCTCCTTACCTTTCATATGCTAAGCTCCTGAAGTATTGACATGCTTTAAGGCCTTGATGCCAAACTTTACATTATTGATATTGTAAAATACACCAGATCTCATTTTTGAGTAAGGTCAAAATCAGCTAATTTAAATTTACTTCTCTAATTATTTGGCACTAACTTAAGAAAGATCTACCCACTATAGTAATGGGGTATATAACTAGTCTTCCTTTACTCATATCTATTGAAGGATGCCTGCTAGTCAAACTCAACCAATACATTGCTCCAATCCTATTTAAAGTGCACACCAATTTTTTGGAGCCATCAGAAACTCAAATTTCCAAATGCCACAAGCTATCAAAGTGCTATATTAATTTGGGGAAAATAACCCTACAACAGAAGGTTTCTCATCCAATTTGTGATGGGGATAGTTACAACGTTCTAGAAAACTTATGCCCATTATTTGATATGGACAATGAGTTATAATATCTAAAATTGGTTTAATTTTTACACTAAAACCCATATTAAAAGAAGAATTTTATAGTCATTATACAGATCTGAAACTTGGGTTCAATATAAATCGAAACCCCCAATTTTTAAGAATCAAAACATGGATTTTAGGGTTCTAATTCAGATCTATAATTCTTGGGAGAATACATTCAAAATTCCCAATTTCATCATGAAAATTCCAGCTCTTGAACTATAATTTCATGTTTGAAATCTAGAGATAAAGACATCCAAAACCCTTAAATTTTAGGTTATAAATACATGGGTCTTGGGGCTCTAATTCAGATTTACAATTCTTAGGATAATACCTTTTAAATCCCCAAATTTTAGAATGAAATTGGTAGCCAATGGTTGGTATAATTTAACTCAATTGTATGTAAAATACCCCCAAATCTTCCTCTTTTAAAACATGAAATCAGGAGCTTTTTACTTGGTCTAAATTGAAGACTAAAGTCATAATTTTGTGACATTTGAACATAAGCTAATCACCTACAAGAATCCCCAAAATTTCATCTTTAAATGCATGAATATGGGTGGGCTCCAAAACTGATCTGAAGCCAACTGATAGTTCTGAATTTAGGCCCAAGTCGTATGCTAAACCCCTCAACTTTTCATCTCTGAAATGTGAGACCTGTAATATCAAAATTTGACCTGATTTCAAATTAAAATTATATAATTCAGTGGCTTTTGAAAGAGCATAATGTTGCATGCAAACACCTCAATTTCAACTTCATTTCAACAGAATTTCATCATCCAAATTCGTCTACAAAATCCCCCAATTTTCATCTCTAAAATCCAAAGGAGCTCTAATCGGATCTGAAATTTCTCTAACTTTTACACTCAGGAGCTTTCAAAGAGTGAGAAGTTCACATGGAAATCTCAAAATTTTACTCTTTTTCAAAATATGAAACTCATGAGCTAAACTTGATTTGAATTAGGTTTTAAACTCACATAGAATGGCAGTAAGAATAGGCTAAGATTTTACAAAAAATCAAGCAAAATAATCATGATTGGCAGCAATGAGGGGAAGAAGGACGGTACCTTTATCTTAGATCTCTAATATACAGATCACAAGCATGCAAGAGGATTGGATTAGAGGCTTCAACAGAGGCTGAAAGCATCAACAACAACATTTAGAATTGTTGGACAGCAGCTTTGCAAGGAAGAGAAGAGCTTTGGTGAGGAAAAATTGGAAGAGAGAAGAGGGATGAAGCTCTTCTCACGTTGGGGATTGGAGTAATGGAGGGAATGGGAAAAAATTGGGGAAAGGGAAAGGGGCTCCCCACATTGGTTTTATAGAGAAAAAAAGGGGGAAGGGGAAGTTTCCTAGAAACTCCCTCCTTTCCACTTTATATATATATATATATATTCATCTCCCTTATTGATGTCAGCCTTTATGATGTCACCAATGACATCATCCCCGTGACATTATTTATGATGTCAATCTCTTATTAATTTCTATTTATATCAATAGGCTATTTTTTAAAAAAACGAACACCGAACATACTGTCGCAGAAGAAAATAAATAATTAATTTTTAATTCATTTATTTGGGATATTTAAAAAAATCTGTATGCGTACATCGAGCCTCTGATTTTGACGCGCAAAATTTCGTTGTTATCGTCTCTGAACGACGATCGATATGAGTATAATATTGATATAATTCCGATCGGGTTTGGATGCCCGAGATTTTCGAGATACGGATTTTAGTTTGGGATAAATTTTGCGATATAAAAATACCAAATGACCTCCGATTGACGAACGGTCGATTCCGTTGGTCTCGTTTCGTCGAATCAGATATAATGATGATCTCGATTCATTTTGCGGTTTCCGATTTTGTGTTGCGGCTTTTTCATGGCACACATTACGATGCGATCGATTTTTGATCGATTTAGCCTAAACGACTTTTGATTCACTATCAATTGATCGTTTTAGGTTGTTTGGTATTGACCAACAAATCTATTGGGTTAATCAGACCCTAATCAGGTCGGGTTCGGGTTTGGTTGGAAATCGGATGTTACAAGAGCCTATTTGTGATGCTTTTGTATTTATTCTTATGTTTTTTTGCACTTATGATCATCGACTATTTGCATTATATCTTGAGCAATCAAACTTAGATTTTAGTAACTTCTATTCCATTATAATGCTTGTTTGATGATCTAGATAATGGCATTAATTATTTTATGATTTGACAATTGAAATGGGAAGAATTAATTTGAGATATATTGTGTCATATTTTCATTCATTTAAATGCCGTTTGATTAAACATAGACTTATTTTGATGCATCAAATCAAGAATGGAATTGATTGTCTTATTGTTGCTCATGTAATTGATTATATCGTGGGTATATTTGTGTATAAGCATTTGTTTGCATTCCAATTCCTTTTTTGCATTATGTCATTAAATCTAGTTTGCATAAAATCAACTAAATGCATTTTGTTCATATGTATATGTTTTGCATCACTTTGTGTACATTATTAACCTAGATAATTTAATTATCACTTAACCTAGGTATGAAGGATTTAATTATTATTTTGATAGACCGTGTCCCTGAGTTCAACTTTGGATTTACCCAAGTAGAAATATAAACCGATCCACTCTTCACAGAGATTCTCACTCAGTTCTGATCAATGCGTATCTGGTTGTACTACAATTCGACATTATAAACATAGCCAGATACGCTTGCATCTGTATACCATGATGCTTCCATTTATAGGGAATGATGAAACTAAATGGACTTCGGTGACTCCACTTAGATATCAATAAATGACATTTGATTAAATTATATCTTAATTTATAAAATCAAATTCCATATCCAAAGAATATGAAGTTGATTTTAAAATGTTACTAGTCGATTGGATATTTGGTTTAATCTAACTTGAATAGATAACTCAAAGTAGTTTTAACCTTGATACTAATATAGTCTAAATATCAAGTCACAAATATATGGTCTATACAGTCTCTTTGATATTATCTTTAAGTATGTATTCATAAATGCAACACAAATAGATTTAGGAGGAAATATTGTGTCACACACACAAACACACAAACATGCATTACTAAAAGTACATGCAAATATACAATGTCTCACAAAAGTACAACGAAGCTAGTAGGAAAGTAAACATAACTGCACAAGTGCTACAAAAATATACACACCTTGACCGGCAGCTACCATGAAACTGTGCCAAACACAAGTCGCTCACTACTGCGACTGCTCCTGAAAACCTATTGGATCCATGTACATTTATGAGCAATTTCTCAGTAATGTGCTAAACAAATGTACAAAGTAAAGGGAATTGAAAAGTGTACAAAAGAGCTGCAAAGGCAAACATGTCAGCAATACAATTACCATAATTGTAGTTTCACTGCGAAACACCCTCAGCTCACTGTGAGCTCAAAGCAGTTGAAACCTCTGAAGACCAGTAGCCATTAATAAGAGTCTGTAATGGCATAGACCATAAGTCATAACACTAGAAGATCTGACAACATCACCAACATAGCCAACCTCACACGGGGAATTTTAAATGAATGCGAGAACTAACATTCCTCTTCACTAATCCTCTTCTCAGAACTCACCTCGAAGATTTGAGGTTTGGATATAACCTACATCCGCAAAGATCTAAACATCAATCATGTCTGGAAAAGCAAAACTTAGACTGCCGACCATGACTACTTTACTGCAATAAAGTACATCGTGAAAATGTACCTCCGAAGGCACCGCAAAGAACAACCACGGTGCATAAAATATTTAAGGAGTACCAGAATGTACCAAAAGAACCCACCACAATATGCCAAGTAACATGTCTCCTTAGTTCATATCCTTCTAGAATTGCGACCATACAAGCTTCTACCTGGATCCCCATGGGTGTATACCTTTCCCTTGGTAGCAACTACTCCAACTACCCACATGTCACTAAAGGAAAACCATGGCATCTAAAGATTCATCATGGGAAAACTCGTCCACTAAACTCAAGTAACATATGATAATAACTAGATTTGAAATTCCGTATTTATACGTAAAGGATGCTCTCAGTTAGGAGGCTCACTGCGTATATTTTACTTATAAATATGATTGAACACATTTTATTTCCTTTAACAATTTATCTACATCCAATCGTAATATTTATCATTATCATAATGTCCTAGGTGGATCTACTCTCTTTGTTTCTTTAATACAAATATTTCATTTTTAAAATCCAAATGGGTCCCAAATCCTTGAATGATCAATCAATCATCACCACATGGTCTGTCAATCTGACTATATTAATCAATAAACATGGAAATATGATCGATCAGTGTTGATTGATCAATCAGGTCATATTGATTGATTAGCCATGCAGCTAGCAATAAGGTCATCGTAGAAACTACCCAGATCTCCAATCCGAGTAAATTCATGTGATCCTCATTCATCTCCCAACAAAAAGACATAACTTTCATCTTAATTCACTACACGTATTTCCCAAAATCACTTCACACATGTTGCAATATAAAAAATCCGACTAAATATGACTTGAACATGATGAAAACAACATCGAATAGGTGTCCCAATCTATAAATACAAAAATGGCTTGAACTCAACACCAAGAGGGGGTGAAAAATGTAACTATGAGGACATTCCCAAGGGAATTCCCCCATCCCAAATGACAGTTCCTAGGCATTGCACGTAAAATGCATGATATCCTAGTGATTCCCACGTCGTGCTCTTCGCGATGGGGGTCTGGTTGTCGAAAATGTTTCCAACTAGGTGGTGATACCTCGACGGGGATTTTGATGATATCTTCGATGAATGGTAGTGCTTCAGTCACCTTGATCAGGACATCTTCCTATTTATAGGTGGTCCAAGTGTAATCAGATTCAGATTCATAAGCTGCCCTAGGATCTTAAAAATACAAAAAATATGTTAATTTGTAATTAATTTATCATATTTTATTGTAATTTTTCTATAATTTTTATTCTCTTAAAACCACCCAAAAATTGCAAAATCCTAAAAAGCTGGTTTTCTATACACATGGAGATCACCAAAAATACCACTTTGTACATATGACCTCTATTGCTCTCGGGTCCTTCATGTCATCTAGACAAACAACTTTCATAAAGAAAATTTTTTGATCTGAGGTCTTCCTATCTTTCTTTTCTAATTTTCTTCATCATTTTCTTTTGATTTTTTTGGGGTGACAGGTGGAAGCCCCTAGGTGTGCCACGTGGCAACCTTGTTTCTCTCTCTTGTCGTTCGCTTCCCCTACGAGAACCACTCCGACAGGCATCTCCATTCCTCCTGCTCGTCGCTTCTCCTCTACCTTTCCAAATCTTCCACCTCCGGCCTCACAAAGGCTGGAGCTCTAGCTCCTTTCCCTCACCACTACGCGGAGCTCCACCCCCATATCCCCTTTTCGTTTCTGCTAACCCCTACAGGTCTCCATCACTACACGTGGATGAACAGCCCACATCAGCAAACCCTCTGCCCAGAGCCTCCTTCACGTACAGTTGCGCTCCAGTACTCGGCCCCACCACCTTCATCTTCGCCTCGACCACCGTCTCGACCTCAAGTGTATGTCATCTGAGGACGAGCCCAGCCGGAACTTGCGCTCCGCCACCTCGTAGCGCCTTACAAAACGATGAGGAGTAGCTCCCATTCGATCAAGAATGGGAGCGATCACATCCCTTCATCTTCACCCAAACCCCAGCCATTGATCTCACTTGATCTGACGATCTTTACCAGCCACGTCGCTACTTTCAAACTAGCCGCCAAGCCTCGAGGCTCGGGTAGCCGACCCGTCGGATCGTTTCCACATGTAGGCTAGGAATCCCGAGCCTCTACCTTCACCTGGACCTCCAGGCGCACGTGCAACGCACATACGTAGGGGGTAAATTGCGTCTATGCCCCTTGACTTCCATAGATATTAAAAGATCACCTCCCAACTCAATCATGTATCACTCACATGACGCACAGGACAAATTGCAATTGATCCATTAAAGATCCAGAATATTAAAAAGCAGTCCTGCAAATCAGGAGGCGTGTGCTTCGTGGAAATATTACACCAAAGCCCATAAAATTTTCCATATTCGCAGATAAGTCCTTCCCAGGACCTTTTCGAGGAAATAACTTTATTTGTATTGCATTTCATTCCTCGGAACTTCAATTTAGTTTATTTTCTCCATTTGAACTCCATTTTTTATGCACAATATGTCGATTTGAATCTATTTTTGTGCTCTATCATATTATATGCTTTGTGCGCTAATCTGAATACCTTTCATGTTGTTTTTAATTGAGGAGTGATTTTGATCTATTCATGCTTGATTTTTAATATTTATGTGATATTTTATCAAGAAGACTAATGTTTTATTCTGCAGGATATGCACTGAAGAAATTTTAAATTGATACGTATATCAATTGGTATATTTGAGGATCTAATCCTTGTAGGGAGGCTTTATTGTGGAATTTTATTTGATAAATTCTCTTGTGACAATTTGTTTTTTTAAATTAAAGATCTATTTTCTACAAGAGTCATTTGAGGTGAAATTAATTATTTTTCTAATTTTTCATGTAAAAAAGGGAATTTGATTTAGCTAAGAAGTTCGAGGATAATTCTTTTCGCTTGATCTGAATATTTGCAGAATTATTAATTGTGAGATTAACCTTTTAGCCTATAGTTTAGTTTTTGTTGAAAAATATTTCTCAAAATTACCTTTTTGATTTGTGTTGGAATTTTGAGGACATTGATTGTTATTGTTGGATTAAAAATCATAAACCATGGATCCTGCACTTTATTATCTGCTATGTTTAAATTTCCTTCGCATTGCATCTCCCATATCTTTTACTATTGCATTGCATTTCTTTTTCCATCTATTTTCTAGCACAGAAATTAACTTAGTAGTTTAATTAATTCTTTAACTTAATTTAAAATCATGCAACTAAAAATCATTGTTTCTTGTGTTCAACCTTGGTAGATTTGCCAAGAAAAATTCTCCACAACATTTAAAGTTTGTGGCTTTTGACGAATCGTTTTTCACCTCTTATACTACAATTATCAATTATTAAAGAGGTGAAATCCACATTTATCAAATGGCATTGTTGCCGGGTAAATATGAATTTTTAGGGTTTTAAATTATTTTCTATAATTATTTTTTTGTAAAATTATTTTTTGTGTTATTTTGCATTTTATTTTTTCTGCATTCTATTTTGGCATCTCTTCTCTCAGTATAGATACTAACCGCGTCTTCTATCTTTGCATATTTCTCAGAGCAAATTTTGAGATATAATTCAAGGATTTTCGAAGATGAAGACTGGTTTTTTGAGAGAGAGTTAGTTTAGATTTAATTAATTTTCTACATTATTCATAGGGTCCCTCTCTCTTTGAACACTGTTAATATGTAATATGCAGGATTAGACTTCTCTGTGGTGTATAGGATCTATTTCAACCCTTTTGTGTGGTTGGCTTGCTTATTTATCCTTGATTATGCTCGTAATTTTTAGATCATACTTCTTCAATAACAAGACGCACTATAGATCGTTCGACTTAGCCAAAAAATTTAATCAGTTCTTTCCCCCTAATAGAACTATCTTCTTAGGGAAATTTCATCTATGCATATCATATAGTGTAACTTTTTTAAATTCCTTGTATTGCATCCCGCATGAAGAACATGAGGAATCACCGTAAGTCTTTTTCTTAAGCATGAATCATTGATTTACGCTTGCATTAGCTTTTTTTATTTTCCCTCCTCAGTTATACAACGTAGGAATTAAAGGAATTGGGACTGCTCGTTAGGCATGAATTTATGTGCTCACTTAAAAACTTAAGTGATAACCTTAATTTAAAATCAGGATGCTAATCAAGGCGACTGTAAATAAAATTAACATAAAATTAACCCTTGTGTCTAGTGGAGAGAAACCTGTGCATTTTTTTAAGGGTCAGATCACACACTTAGGGTAGAGCCAAAACCAAAAATTTTCATTTAGACTACTATTTTTAGAAACAATTAGCTACTTCTTAGTGAGGGTTTCGGGGAGCCATTTTATGGTCTGACTTCCCTTAGTAGAGTGGGTGGTTTAGCGGAAACCGCGAAAGGCTTAGTCCTCAAGTAACACGGGTAGCCGTCTAACAGTCTGTTCTTATACCCATACTGGATGAAAGTTGGTGCAACTAGTTGTACGAGCTCAGGACAGTCTTTGTGAAATATTTCGGCACCTAACAATTCCGCTTAATTTTCAAGATTGCTTTATCAATAATTAAAATTAAAAAGATAAGTGGTCAAGCCCTGACATACCTTCACCAGTGTTGAGTGGGTGAACTAGAGAGTTTGATTTGTGTTTGCTTTGTGTATTCTTTCTCAAGATGGCTCTCTTCTCGATCCCTCTTGGTCTTGGGGTTATCCTCATTCCAAAGATCAATTAACCTCCCTCAGGGTTCAGTCAATCCCAGGCTAACACTTCATTTTACTCTTTTGCTAAGGAAACCTTTATCTTTGGAAATTCTTCACATCCTTCAGCGCATAATTTTGAACTCTTTACAATAAAGGTAAAGAGGAAGAAGAAGTCACGATCCCTTCAACAAAGAACTCTGGTGAGGACGATAATGACAATGACCTATTGTGCACTTTTGGCTATAATTATTGTTGCCGAACAACACAATGTACTCCTTAGAGCACAGATGGCAGAAATGCAACGCGACAAGACTGTTATAGAAGACACGTACCTCCCTGAATTAGATGAAGATTATAATTGGTTGAGATCGTTACCCCCGAGGACGCGTTCAACACAAACTGCATTTCCTTGCATTATGGCCTAAGTTCGGAGGGAATAATCATGAAGAACCATATATATCTTCCTCAATGATTTTGAGCTAGTATGCGCCAACCTATGCCACCCTAGGATTAGTCAAGACAACATAAGACTGAGAGTTCTCCCCTTTGCCTTAACTGATAAGGCGGCTTACTAGCTAAAGAACTTAGGGGAAGTGGTTACCACGTGAGCCACCTTCAAGATGGTGTTCTTAAAGAAATGATACCTAGTTAGTAGAATTAATCATATGAGTATAAAGCTCACAAGCTTCACTCAACACCTGAGCGAGCCATTCCATGAAACCTGGGAATGGTTTACATACCTAATCCAGAAATGCCTAAGACATAGGATAAGTAAAATGATGCTGGTTCAAAGTCTTGTTGGTGGACTGAACCTTGAAACCCAAGGGTTAGTGAGTGCATCCTACAGAGGAAGCTACATGGGATGCCACGAGGACACCGTCTACAAGGTGTTCGAAAAACTAGCAGAATCCTATCGTGCACAGACCACCAGTCAGGCTTACATAGATGGCTCTAAGAAGATGGTGAATAATCTGACGACTGATCAGAGTACTAACATGGGAATAATAGCTAATAAGCTAAATATGGTTGAACATATATTATAAGAAGGCGGATGAACTCCATAAATCATCTGATATGGAGAATCTGACTAAATTGCCTAAACAAATAGAGGAACTGGCTGACAGGGTATCTAAGATGCAGATACCTGCCCTGATTTCAACCCCTTCCCCCATCCACCAAATTCACTACATTTAAGGGCTAGGGTTAGGGAAACATATCCATTGGGTGGATACCAAGTCTTTTCTCGTCAACCCGAAGAAACCTCCCTTCCAACTATTTACGAGGAACCTCCACAAGTCATGGAGATAAACGGAGTCTAACATAACCTGGAACCTATCAGCCGATCGGATCCAAACTCTACTCTGAACCCTCGTCCTCCACAATATCGATCCATCTACCAGCCTCAGCAGCAACATCAGCAGCAGCGTCAGCAATATTGTACGGGTTATAGAACCCGCAACCACAATAGCAGCATCAACGGTAAGGCCAGCAGGGCCAATTCAGACAATACCAACATCCTCAGGCCAAGAAAGTCTAGGGGTCCTCCTCTTCTTCAATCTCTCCTAAACTACAGTGAGTGCTGGATGAACTTCATGATATGAGAGTCGACATCAATCGACTCTCGCGATGGAAGGACGAGTTGACTTCACCCTAAATCGTGATCCTGGCTCAAGTCCAGGCTAATACAAATGGCCTCAGAAAGAATCAGGTATTAACCTATGAATATTCTTTACCTGATTACAAGATCTTTTTGCATGATAACACTTATCATATTTCTCTTAGGAGCGGAAATATTGGAACCATGCCTGATCAAGCAAAAGAACATGGTGACATAGCCCCAGCGTCTATTAATTCACACAATCCTGGGGAAGAAGAGGAAGAGAGTCAAGAGGAGGAGAACGAAAAAGTCCCACCCACACCACCCGTCGAACACTACACCACTGAGGATCTCAGAGAGTCAGAATCTGAGTCTGACGAAGAGGCATCACCAAGACATCTGCCAAGGTCCACCAATATGCTTGTTTTAGTCAGTCCGAGTCCTATAAATATGTTTAATTACTCATTCAAAAAAAGCGATATTTTTTATCACAATGAGCACATTCCTTTCCTCGTGCTCTTATGGAAGGAAAGAAGAAAAACGTAAAAAAACAAAAAAATGATGAAGAGATGGCCCACATCTTTAGAGAAAACATTAAGGTCACTCTCTCCCTAAATGAGATGATAGAAAGAGACCAGACTTTTAGAAAATACCTTAAGGTGAGATGCATATCAACAAGGGATAGCAAAAAGAACCCTAGCTGAACAAAGAAGCACATACTCTCTATTGCTACATCTCGCCTGATAAAAAATGAGCTACCAAGAAAGAAAAGAGACATGGGTGCTCACTTTGTGACTAGCCAGATCAATGAAATCAAGTTTTCCCGAACACTACTAGACAATGGCTCCTCCATCAATCTCATGCCCATAACTCTATTTGAGCATCTAAATCTAGGTCCTCTTAAGAAGTTTAGAGCCGTACTTTGATTCGCAGATACATCAACTAAGAGACCTAAGGGGGAGATTAGAAATGTTTTCATCAACATAGAGGGATAAAATACCCGGTAGATTTCACAACACTAGACATGGATGTCCCTAGAAATTGAAAAAACTCCCAAATGATACTAGGACAGCCCTTCTTAGAACTGCGGAAGCTTTATTCAATTACACATCAGGGATAATCCAATTTGGAGAAGTTGAACTTAAAATGAAGCAAACTAGGTTTCAACGACCTGACACCGAGTCTAGCATTGAGTCTAAAAACTCGGAACCTGAGGCAGAAATACAAAAATAATAGTTGGGCCCTGGAGAGAGAACCCGATCACAATGATAGAATCACTCTCATATGGAGAGGACATTGTTATTGATTTAATCTGCCAGCACATCCATGTATCTACCTACACTCTTGGAAACTCAGAGTTCCCTCTTGAGTTGTCAGTCCATTCTCCTTATGGACAATCCTAGAGTGAGGTAATCAGAACGGACGCATTGTTTGCCAAACCACATTGTATCTTTAGATATCCGATCCTTGAAATAATTAAGATGGTGGCCGATAATAATACACAAAAATCATCCACATCACAACCAGAATCGCCAATGATAGAGCTAGATTTTGTGAATGATACAGACTTACTCGAGCTCAAACCATTATCCCCTACTCTTAAGTATGCCTTCCTTGCATGAAATAAGGAACAGTTTCTGGTCATCATCAATTCACATCTGATCGAAGAGTAGGAGATCTGTCTGCTTAAAGTTTTAGAGAAAAATCGCAAGGCTATAGGCTGGAGATTGTCAGATCTTCTAGAGATTAACCCAGCCCTTTGTTCGCACCATATTTACCTTGAGGATAATGTTAAACGCTCCTATGAATGCCAGCGTAGATTGAATCCAAATTTATGAGAAGTGGTTAAGGTTGAGATCAAAAAATGGTGTAAGGCTGATTTCATATATCCCATCTCAGACTCCAAGTGGGCGTGTAATTTGCATGTCGTCCCAAAAAAGTAAGGACTTCAGATTATCACTGATGAATCTCGGATTCATCACTCTAAATCTCATTTTTTAAAGCTCAAATCCCTTAAAATCAACAGCATTTAAGCATCTATTCTGCATAATTATCATTCATGCACAATTTCATAAGAATTGCATTTTAGCACAAATTTCTGCACAAAATAAGAAGCCAAAAATCCAAGCCAAAATTGACCTGTAAATAGCCTAACTTCCCCGATTTTTAACTCATTCATGCTAACTCCGAATAAGTCAAAACCACATCCACTGTGTACATATCACTCACAAGAATAAAGAAAAAATAAAAAAAATAACTAACCCAAATAAGTGGACCAAAAACCCAACATTTACATATGAGCTTCCCCCTATACTTAAAGCATGCTCGTCCCTGAGCATTAAAAAGAAATGCCATGAAGTGAAATGAGATTGGGTTTCATACCAAGATCATGAGCTGAAGGTGAAAGTGAATCTAGACTCAACCTTTGAATTATTAGAGTGGCGAAACTTCTGTGAGACTTAGAATTTTAAAATCAACAGCCCTCAAGTTCTATACATCATTGCTACAGTTTCGGCTCAGAAGTCATCTTAGATCAATCCTCTTCCCAAAGCATACCCTATGAACATTGAACAATCGACTCATGTGTTGTGAAAGGTTTTAGCTCTCCCCTCCCAGAATGCCGGACTACCGCACAAACCTCCTCTCCAGTAACTTGTCCTCGGGGAGTCAGGTATTTCCTTTCTAAGGTCTATCATGATGTGTTCACAATCGAATTGGGGGGAGAAGTTAGAAGAAAGAGAAAACAACTGGAGGGTGGCCAGTGTAGTCACCTCTCCTTGTGAAGCTGGCCAGTGTAGCCGAGTCTCCACCAAGATCTGCATGTTTCTTGAAGCTTGGACCTTTTGGTCGGATATTTATTTTGTAGAATGCTTCTTTGTATTTGGAATTTTTGGTGGTTGTGCTTGGATCTTGTTGTGCCCCTACGGACATAGAATCGTTTGTTTCCGTACATTTTTGGGGTCTTAGAAAAAATTATGCCCAGTCGCCCATCCCTTATCCGAAGCTTTATTTCAACCTGTACTCCGGTCTTTATATTTCCACGCTACCATAAAAGAAACTCACACAGTCTTCCAACATCCCGTCTGAGTTGAGCTAAGTGCATAGTGTGAGAGTACAAATTAATTCCTTATTCTAGAGTTGTACCCGGAATGAAGAGACCAGGTTAGACACTAAGAGTCAAACTATGCACATTGTCATGTGGAACTTAAAGAATTAAGTCAGTGACCTGAAGTTTCTAAAATCCTATTTCTCGGTGAAGTTCCTCTGAAAATTAGGTGGATTAAAGTCAAGTCCAAACCACTCTCGATTTTGGCTCATAACTTGGTTCAGAACCCAATGACTTTTCACAGATGCAAATGAATGCGATGCTGGATGAAGTGCAGGTGTGTGGAATGCAAACACATTTTTTGTGTTTTTTTATGCAAAAAATGAATAAGAAGCCATTTTTTCAAAAATTTTGGGCATAGTTAGTGTTAGTAGCAAAACTCTTTCTTTCTTTTTCTTTTCTTATGTTTTTTTTAATTACCCACCCCGTAAATACATATAGACTTACGCGAAAGTACGAGTATGGCTAAAATATATACGTAGTATATATACAGAACCCCCTATACTTAGCGAGTGTTGTGTCCTCAGAGCATAAGAAGCTAAAGAAGACATAGCTCGGGCTAAGCGTAAGAGAGTAGAAAAATTGAGATACAATGGCCCGCCCCCCTATACTTAGACTGAGAACAGTCTAAGTATAGAAGAAGAGCGCAAAAAGAGGTGGTCGGGATATGTAAATGAGGAGAGTATATACAGGTGGGTGTCGGATCTCCCTATACTTAGGCTCTGCTCAGCCTAGGTATAAGAGAAAGGTGAAAATGGAGTGTTTGGGAGAAGGAGTGTGATGCGGGAAAATGGTATATACAGATGGCATCGGTCCCCCTCTATACTTAGGCTTTGGCCTAAGTAGAGGAAGAAGTTGTACAAGGAGACCGATGTGGTCGGGAGGGAGGGTGGGTACCTGATGATTAAGGCGGTTTACGGCTGATCTTTTTGTGAGCCTGTGAGGGGAGATCGTAATGATGAGACGGAGATGAAACATATGATTCCCAACTATTATCAGTGTCATCCTCAGAAAAATCATGATGGATAGTAGATGAATCATTTGAGTCAGACGAAAGGTAGCCATCATCAGAGTTATCCTCAGAGGAACAGTATTTGAAAGTGGACACACTCCAGATATTCATGTCTTTTTGTTTCTTTAATTGGTTCCTCAAAATTCGTTCCTTTTTAAGATCAATCGGTTTGTCCTCAAATGAATGTTCCGATGCTCCGGTCTCAGTCAGCTCATAAGAAATAATTCCAGTGTACTTGTGGAAGGTAGGAGCATCAGCTTTGGATGAGTAATAATTAGGAATGGGAGTTGTCCAATGAGAATCGAATTTTTGATCCTTGCGAAGATATGGCTTTAGAGCTGTCGAACAGACTTCACTCGTAGACCACCTTTTCCGGACCTGATGAGGGATTATCAACCGATTCCTCTTCCGAAAGGTCAAAGCTGACTCTTTTTTTCTTGTTTCGTGAAGTTGTCGGTTCATTTGAGTATCCAGATGAGTAGCCATTAGAATTCTTCTCCTTGATTGGTGTTCGGCCTGCGTGTTTGTTCTTAGTCTCCTTAATGTTGGTGCACTCTCAATTTGGGAGGATTTGGTCAAGATAATCAGAGTAGGTTGCTCCAGGGTACGACCATGCATATGTCGTAGGATCCTAGTAGAAGGATTTGTCTATTTTGAGATCCATGGGAATTGAAATACCCGAGAGAGTCTCTGCATGTTCATTCTCAATTGATTTGACATTGGAGCATTCCTGTGTCAAGTTGATGTAATCCATGTAGTCAGCATAGGTTGACCCAGGGTGTGACCATGCATAAGTCTTCGGATCATATGATTCATATGCTCGACTTTCCATGGTGAGAGCAGCTGGGAATGGAGTAGGGGGGAGATTCTCTAAACCAATAGTATCATCAACAACCGCAATATCAGGTGTAGCTGCGGGGTAGGGATCTTCTACCGCTTCATGATTGCGGTTATCGGGGACTTCGTGTGTTGCTTCAGATGATCGTGGTTCCTCAAAGACATGGTCAGATCTAAGTGATTCCAATGCCGTGAAATTTATTTGCCAAGTCTCACGATCAATAATTGCCTTAGACAATGCTAAGACTGGCTTTCCGAGAATAATTGGAGACTGGGTGAATTCTCCTTGATGCTCAATATCAATGATCGTGAATTCCATTTTGAGCAGAGCACCTTGGAATATCATGATGACAGAAATGATTCTTCTCGACCGTTTTATTGATCGGTCCGCCAATTGAACAATCTCTCGTATTTTTCTAATCGATCCGAGTTTAAGTTCGTGAAACACAGAGGTCGGGAGGATATTGATTGGTGAATCATTATCAATCCTATCATGGGTAAAAATTGTGTCTTTGATTCTACAGTCGAATCTGGGCAAGCGCTTCACTATGCGGCTGTTGGTTTTTCTCCTCAACACCAAGGAGGAGGCCATTGACAAGATATGTCTTTCAGTTTTTGTTCTAATCCTTCCCGACTTTTTGTTCATTAATTTGTCCATTAAAATTTTTTTAAGGTCGGAGAAGTGTTCAATGGCCTTTATAATGGGAAGTTCAAAAATCAAGTGTTTTTCCAGTGCTTCCCGTTCAATAGGATCCAAATTTTTTAGATCTTCTTCAGTTTCAATTTTTATGAAATTTTGTGGATTTTCGATTTTTTGTAGTTTTCAAATTTTTCATTTTTTTGGTATTTTCGGTATGGTGTGGTGATGTGATGTCTTACATAGATGAGAAGGGACCTTGATAATTAGAGTAAGGGTCAGAGGCATAATCATTCCTAGGGGAATAATGAGCAGAAGTCTTGATGTTAGAATCATCCCTAGGTCTTTGAATATCCTCAAAATTTTCATCATGAGATCCAATCCTTTCCTCATTCATTTTTATATCCGAGCCACCATAGAATGAGATTTACTCAGTCGGCAAATTTTTGAAATCTATCTTCCATCAATTCAAATCTTGTTTTTATCCTCGAAACATTATCCTCAAAATTCTGTTCATGATCAATCATGGGAGCAGTCGTTATATGTTCAATGATTTCATCTTCTATTTTTCTGTATGCGCGGAGAGGAGAATTTCTTGGAATATCCATCATATGATCATTATTTTCTGAAAATTTTTCCTCAAAAATTATGGAAGGAGGCTGCTCATATGGTCCAGGCATATGCATTTGATCTGAGTAGATATCAATCCTTTGATCATGATTGGTCAGACCTTGATATCGTGGAGTTAGCATACAGGGTTTATGTGTTTCTGGGAGTTCAATCCAGTCCTCTATATGGGTATCATGTCTGAAGAGGGGTCTGTCATGATCAATCCAATGCCAATGATCATTCAGTGTATGTCTTTCCATCTGGGTTTGGTTTCTCTGCAAGTCATGAGATTTGAAGGGATTTTGATATAGAAATATTTCATTGGCGAGAAACTGAGAATAAGGCGGTTCAGTCCAAGATGATAGGTGGTCACTTGTGGTTGGATGATTCGAGTAAGAATTCACTAAGGGGCTGAATTCATCCACGGGTGAAATTTTCCCGCAAATGTTGGAGGTTTATTGAAAGAAGAGGATGTAGTTGATTTTGGCCTAACCGAGACAGATTTATTTTTATAGTATAGCTCTGATGGATTTTTAGATAATTGTTCGGTCAGAAATGATGGGTTTGATCTGCAAGAGTGTTTGCTCAAAAGTTCCATGATGAGAATTAAATCAAGAGATGAGAGAGATGATTGCCCGCGATAGTCAAAAGAAATTTTTGTCAAATGTACGGCTTTTGATATTTGAAAATGGTTCACGTACACTAATGCAAATACAAATCACACCCCGAGTTCACCAACTCACACAATGAAGCCGTAAGAGTTCGGCTATTATCTTTTTAATTTTAGTTGGTGATAAATCAATCTTGGCAAAAATTTAGTGAGTTGTTAGGTGCCGAAATTTTCTTAAAGACCGTATCGAGTTTGTACGACTAGTTGCATCCACTTTCAGCCAGTATAGGTGTAAGTACGGACCGTAAAACGGCTACCCGTGTTACTTAAGGATAGAGCCTTACGCAGTGTCCTTTAAACCACCCACTCTGCTAAGGAAGTCCAGACCGATAACCATCTACCTGTATTCCTCGCTGAGAAGTAGCTAATCGTTTTTAAAATCAGTAGTCTGGATGAAATTATCGAAGCTTGGTTCTAACCTTAAGTGTCGTCTCTCGCTCACTCAGCAAAATAAAGACAAACAATGTCGGGGTTGCTCCCCGCAAGAATTCTTGATTTTATGGGTTCTTAAAAATCGGCTATATTTAGCAGTCCCAGTTTTAATTTGGTGATCACCGAAGAAATTAAGTGAGCAAAAATATACGTCTACCGTCCAGTCCCGATTTCCTTTAGAATTATTTGATAAAACAAGAGGGAGGAGTTCGGGAAAAGCTGATGTACGCGAAAAACTATGATGTATGCTCAGTTAGAAGACTTACAGTGAATCCTCACAATCTTCATGTGGGATGCAATACAAGAATTGAAAAATTATTTTACATGAAGAGCAAGCTGATGAAAAATTGCACCTAAGTAGAAAGTTCTATTAACGGGGAAGAATTGAGGTAAATTTTTTGCTAAGCTGAACGATCTACGTGCGTCTCAATTAATAGTGCAGTGTGGCTTATGAAGGATATAGAATTATCCTTAAGCGCATCACGGAAGCGTGATCGTCGTATCGGATACGACGAAGAACGACTAGTCGTACTAGTTGTTTGGTGCAGCGGAATTTAAAATTTTCATAAAAACCACATGATACAAGAACACTTATTGAATCGTTTCATCTATAACCACAATAAGTATAAGAAATACCTCTTGAAGCATGGTTGATCGAGTCTCTAAAGAAAGAGACCTCCCGTCTCAAGTCCGATCGTCGGCGAGACCGCTTGCGAGCGTGGGGATGAACCGCATTGTCCTCGCAATCCAAGAAGTTGATCCAAGCATAGTTGCTCCTGATCTCGTCGCACGAGATCAAACGTCTCCTTCGTGAGTGCAGCACTCCAAGATGACAGAGAATCGAAGAACGTCGAAGGGACGGCGCGGTGGCGAGAGCGTCGACGAACCTCTCCTTTAGGGTTTGGTGGTCGGCCACCAATTAGAGGGAGAGAGGGTAGACGTGTACCAAGAAAAAGAGAGAGAGAGAGAGAGAGAGAGAGAGCTCTAATATTGCATGTAAATAGAGAGCATGGTATGCCTCTCTATTTATAGAGTTTTGGGATCCACGGATCTCAATCCATGTGACATACAAAATCAATGGATGAGATTGATTTATGTCAATCCAATGGCTAAGATTGTTGTTGGTAAAACCAACAAATTTAGACCAAAATATATTTGACAAAATCAAATACAAATTAATCCAAAATTACACCAAATAAATAAGGAGAGAATATACATGGAGATTACATCTCCATGTACATTCCATATGGACGGCCACCCATTCCTATTTGGAATTGGGTGCCGCCCAAGCTTTCCATGAGGAGAGCAATCTCATGACAAGTCATGAGATTGCATATCTCCATGGAAATCTCTTTATTTATTTCCAACAATTTTTGTTGGGTTTTATCCTTCAAAAATAATTCACAATTATATTTGAGAATATTGCAATCTTGCCATGGAAAAAATTGTGAATCATATTCACAACACAAAACAACATATAATTTACATTGTCAATTAATTACACAATGTGTATCCAATACACATAATAATTAATAAACACATATAAATTATAATTAGCTCTCTCTAATACATTATAATTCACATTTATAATATATTATGAATAATGAGATATTTCTATCCACATTATTCTTATCCACATTAATTAAATCACATTTAATTAATTTGGATAATTTCTTCATACATCAAGATGATTAAATCACATTTAATCATGATTTCTTTATTGTTTAGATCTTATGGAATTATTCTTGAACCCTTCAAGAATAATGCAATGTCTCCGCAGATACTTGGAGATAAGGACAGGGCGATTGTATTGTTCCACGTATAGTGACATGGATATTGAGATCATATCTCAAATCCAGATCGCGGGCCTCCCATAGATGCTTGATTAAATCAAGACCGTAAATCTAATCTTCTCATTATATCTGAATTACATTTAGATCAATGTCCAACACTTGGACCAAGATCAGATCACTTCTCTACTGAGAGGAGTCACCAAAATCCAGACTCGTTTCATCACTCCCTAGGAATGGAAGGGTCGTGGTTATACAATCGTTTATGATCACATCACCCTCAGGTATTCCCAATACATGTTCATCCTGCATACTGGAAGACTCAGATTAAACCCGAAGTATTGGATCAACTTTATACTGTCTACTTCATAGTTTTATCAGTAAGTTTCTCATTCGATCATTTGGGAGTTGGTATCAATCATACACTTTCCAAAAGTGTATATCATACCTAGGTCTTGATCATATACTTTCCAAAAGTATATATCAAACCTACAAATTCAGTCAAGCTTCCAAAGCGAGATGACCATGTGCGTGGAATTTGATTCTTCCCAATATCTCATGAGTGAGCTCATGCCTTCCGATTCAATAATTGAACCTGTATGATCCCTTTGAGAGATCGTATTACTCATATGCCCTTATATGTACACCGGCGCGCTGGTGTATAGACCTTGGTTAGGTCATCAACCTATTGGTCTGCCAAATGTACATACATAAACATATAGTAACACATCTGTCTCCAGTCAGAGGATGTGTGCCTATATCATGACAGCATACTATATAGGACTTTGGTTATCTCGATCTCGTTAAGTCAACTCTTTGACCTAACTTATCTAACACCTCCAAATCTCTATTCCTATGCAAAGGACCTGCATCAAGAGGTCGGTCAGATATCAGCCTTTAGAGATAAGGATTGCCATCTCCTACTCAGGTTGGAGATCATCTCTTAACAATCATTTGACGGTGCTTGATGAGTCCTCAACTAACTCTTTAGATATTCATCCAAGCACCAGCCTCTATGATTCAACAGTTGAATCAACAGTTGTATGGTCATCAAGATGGCCATGGTACATAACCCTAATTGTACTAAGGGGCCTATTATGCAAACTATTTATTCTTCATTTTAGATCAGGGAATGATATGTGAAATAACATTTATTGCATAATGGCTCGTCGTGGGATCGCATTTCCAACAATCTCCCACTAGCCCAGAGAGCCATTAATGGGCTAATCATTTAAACCCACACTCATGTGACAATCATAACTATTTAGAAAATAGCTAGGTAAGCTGATCAGTCACTCTATTCCTGCGAGACTATGCCCAAGTCCTTTTATGGCACTTGCATATCCCCAGTAACAGTGCTCTCATCTAATGCGAATGTTGCATCTTATGCAATCAATACTCAATCTTGTTAAAAACTATAGTGTCCTTGACACTACGGCTTAACAATTTTGATAACCAGTATTTCCATAATCCTTATCAGAATACCCTTATTCCTGGAGATCACTATCTCTTAAGGTATCTACGATTAAGACCTTTTAGATCTCTATCTATAAAGTCTTAAGCTTTGAAGATAAGACTTTGAGATCACTATCACAAAAATCTTGTCATCTATGAAGATTTTGTTATTACTGCAATCAAGTGTTTTATTTCCATAGTAGGATTAGTAACAGTTTACTACTCCTACTGCATGGCAGATATCTGGTTTTTGTACACATCTAGCATACACTCAGCTTCTCGTAACTAATGCACATGTGCAAGTAGTTCTAGCATTCACTTCCTAAACTCTTTGAGGTGCTATCCCTTTAGATAAGTCAGTACCATATCTTAAGGGATGGAAGCCTTTCTTGGAATTTTCCAAAAAATGGAATATGTCCAAGGTGTACTACTAATGTGATAATCCCAATACCCTCTTTTTTTTGCTCCTGAACACCTTCAGAACTAAGATCCAAGAGGTATCCTTGAGATCACATCTTAAGTTATGGAACAACCAGATAATAAAATACTTATCATTATCCTTATATCATTTTTGAATGATTAGGATATCATCTACATTTAGCATGATGAACACAAAGACACTCCCACTAAGCTTCACATGGCTCATCCAGATTCTATCTGAAATCATAACATTTATAATTTCATCAAATCTTATGATCCAACTTCAATAAGCTAATTTGAGTCCATAGATGGATTCCTTAGCTTGCACACCTTGCTTTCCTCAACCATGAAGTCCTGGGGCTACTTCATGTGAATATCCTCAGAGAGGTATTCGTAGAGGAATGCAATATTGACTTACATCTTGAAGATGCAATAATCAAGTTGTGTATCTAAGGTTAGCAATATTCTGATGGTTTTAAGCATGGTCACCGAAGAGCAAGTCTCATTGCAAGCAATGTCTTCTCTTCCAGTGTGTAGCTCATGGCTACGAACCGTGCTTTGAAGGTCTCTACCTTCTCATCAGGTTCCCTTTCTCTTGAAGATCCATTTACACCTTTATAAGTCTTACCCATATAGGTGGATCCTCTATGGTCCATATACAACACTTGTATATGAAGTCTACTTTAGACTTTATTGCTAACATCCATCTATCCATGCTATGATCTTCAGAAGCTTCGTCACATGAAGTTCGATCATTGTCAGATTTCTCTGACACATGGAATCCAAAACTCATTTGAAGAGGTATTAGTGTTTCATCTTCAATTGTCCTTTTAGTTTCCAATTTTAGGAGCATCATTATCTTCTCAAGATTAAATGAGTTCCTACACTTCATTTTCATCTTGATTCTCAAGAGTCTCAACCTCTAAGAATCACATTCTCAGAGATGAGATACTTTAAGAATCTCAAGGTCATAAAGTAGGTATCCAATACTATCCTTTTATTTTCCTAATGAAGAAGCACTCTCAAGTGCTAGATTCCAACATACATGGAACCTTATTAAGGATATACATTGTAGTCTCTACTACACATATATACTTGGAAACTAAGGGATAATTATGCTAAAATTCATCATTGATAAGATCATGTCACATATGATCCAATTGTATCTACCTATAACTCTATTGAGTTAAGGTGTGTTAGGAGGATTGAGATAGAAATGATATTCATATCTCTATAAGGTATTCTTTTGAATTTATCTAGCAGGTACTTGCTACCAAGATTAGATCAAATTCATTTTGTCTTCCTTCAAACTTTGGTTCTAAACCAAAAATAATGAAATCTTTGAACATTTCAAAGGTTTCTTAGGTGAAGAGAAGAAATCTCATATCATACATAATCATAAACAGATATCACATATCCATAATGTTTACTATGATATAGATGATCCGCATACATCAAAATGTACGAGATCCTAAATACCTTGACATCTTACACCTTTCCCAAAGAAGGGTGTATTGGGCATTTTTCTTTTTGAATACAATATTCATAAGTATGTAAGTTTTGAAATTTTAGACATTCTAAACTTTCATCTCTTACTAGTCTATTGATCAAATCAATAGACAAATGTCCAAGGCTTGATGCTAGATCATTGTCAAATGATCTTCATCCTCCGATTGATCTTGAGGTTTAATTTCAGTATTTAGAAATGTTAATGAACCATTCATTAATTTTCTAATTTAGTGGAGTCCACTAGAGTTTAGATTACTTTCTGAAATATCTTCATCATAACTCTTTATGATAGGTCCATTCCAGAATTCATGTTTATTTCCAACATTTAGAAACAAACAATGAGTGTATTCTAATGTCTAGGTCATAGAGACATTCTCTAAGACTAAGGGCTCTCCCACTGAAATTATGAAGTCTAGTGATCCAATGGAAATTGTTGCAACAATTGCATCAATGTCCATCTGGATAACTATAAAGCTTAAGATCAAAATTTTCAAGTCTTCTAAAACATATGCATCCCATTGCAAGTGTTGTTAGAAGATTGAGATACAATTATTAGACTTTATTTTATTTAGTAAGTCAATATCAATGATTTATGTAGGTTATTCTGATGCTCCATCCGAGTCCTTCTCTAAGGATTCTAGACAGACTTGATAGTCGTACAATCAACAAATCAATTTACTGCAGTGTTGGCATTCATCCAACTCTTTGGATGCCATATGGAAGTCACAGAGGTACAGTCAATTTTTTTACTACACTTCTTACTTGGGTCCAACCCATGCTTCCACTGCGCTCCCTTTATCTATGAGCAACCATTGCTTAAGACTAAGGATCTCTTACATTAAATTCAAAAGAATTCAATGTAAGATCATTTCAACATTTATACATGCTTCATTAAATTCATACAATATGAATATTATGAAGCTTCATGAATGACTAGAGTATAGATAGTAGAATAATGACACTCATCATCTACATCCATCTAAACTCTTAAAACATAGGTTCAGGTAGGTATTCAAACAATTTGAATACATCATCTCTTATAGAGCGACCATTCTGCATGATGCAGTGAAACATCTCATTCATGTTAAATGTCAAGAGCACATATGTATGCCAGAATATCTTCATTAATTTTATAAGGATTATTTGACAATTGCGATCATCATCGACATGTCACTTCCAAAGTACATTCGATGAGAGATAAAGACTATAGAGACATAAAAACCCTAGGGTTGTAGTCCTATTATCTATTTAATTGTCATTCATAACTAGTATGAGGAGATTTGCATATTGCAACCACATATATTATGTGTCCAACTGTTGGAAATGCGAGCCCACGGCGAGCCATTATGCAATAAATGTTATTGCAATTCACTCCTTAATCTGAAATGAAGAATACATAATTTGCATAATAGGTCCCTTAGTACAATTAGGGTTATGTACCATGGCCATCTTGATGATCATACAGCTGTTGATTCAACTATTGAATCATAGAGGTTGCTGCTTGGATGAATATCTAAAGAGTTAGATTGAGGACTCATCAAGCACCGTCAAATGATTGTTAAGAAATGATCTCCAGCCTGAGTAGGAGATGGCAATCCTTATCTCTAAAGGCTGATGTCTGACTGACCTCTTGATGCAGGTCCTATGCATAGGAATAGAGATTCAGAGGTGTCAGATTAGTTAGGTCAAAGAGTTGACTTAACGAGATCGAGATAACCAAAGTCCTATATCGTATGCTGTCATGATATAGGCACGCATCCTCTGACCGGAGACAGATGTGTTGCTATATGTCTAAGTATGTACATTTGGCAGACCAATAGGTTGATGACCTAATCAAGGTCTATACACCAGCGTGCTGGTGTGCATATAAGGGCATATGAGTAATACGATCTCTCAAAGGGATCATACAGGTTCAGTTACTGAACCGGAAGACATGAGATCACTCATGAGATATTGGGAAGAATCAAATTCCGTGCGCACGGTCGTCTCACTTTGGAAGCTTGACTGAATTTGTAGGTTTGATATATACTTTTGGAAAGTATATGATCAAGACCTAGGCATGATATACGCTTTTGGAAAGTGTATGATTGATACCAACTCTCAATGATCGAATGAGAAACTTACTGATAAAACCATGAAGTAGACAGTATAAAGTTGATCCAATACTTCGGGTTTAGTCTGAGTCTTCCAGTATGCAGGATGTACAGGTATTGGGAATACCTGAGGGTGATGTGATCATAAACGATTGTATAACCATGACGCTTCCATTCTTAGGGAGTGATGAAACGGGTCTAGATTTTAGTGACTCCTCTCATTAGAGAAGTGATCTGATCTTGGTCCAAGTGTTGGACATTGATCTGAATGTGATTCAGATACAATGAGAAGATTAGATTTACGGTCTTGATTTAATCAAGCATCTATGGGAGGCCCGCGATCTGGATTTGAGATACGATCTCAATATCCATGTCACTATACGTGGAACAATACAATCGCCCTGTCCTTATCTCCAAGTATCTGCGGAGAAAGCACATTATCCTTGAAGGAGTTCATGGATAATTCTATTGTTGATTTATGTATCCGAGCATTGAGAAAATGGATAACTAAATGTGATTTAATTGTCATGAGTAATATGAATTTGATCATATTATAAAGAGAGTTATCTGAGATAATTAAATGTGATTTGATTATCAAAGATGTGAATAATGTGAATGTGATTCATATTATTTGAGAACAAGAGAATAAAGATCCAAGATGATTAAATGTGATTTAATTATCATGGATATGAATAATGTGGATAGCAATATACATATTAGTCATATATATTATAAATGTGATTTATAATATATAAGAGAGAGCTATTTGTGATTTACATTTGTTAATTAAATGTTAATGTGAATTGGATTCACATTGGACATTGAATTGAAAATGTAATTTACATTTTGTTTTGGGTTGTGAATATGATTCACAAATTTCCAATGGCATGATTGCAATGTTCACAAAATAAATTGGATTCATTTTTGTGAAATAATTTACAACAAATGTTGTTGCAAATATTGGAGAGAATCATGAGATAATGTAATATCATGTAATAGGAAAAAGGAAGCTCCCTTCCTAATGAGGAGAGGGGACGGCCACAATTCCATAAGGAATGTGGTGGCCGTCCACCCTCCTTATGGAAGGAGGCTTGCCTCCTTTCCTATCTCTCCAATGGAGATTGATTTGATATAAATCAAATTATATTTAATATATATTTGATTTTTATTAAATTAATTGTTGTTGTGTTTTTAGCAACAAATCATGGCCATTGAAAGAAACACAAATTAATGTGGACCATTGGATTTGTGTTGACACATGGATTGAGATCCATGGATCCCAAAACCCTATAAAAGGAGAGGCACCCCATTGCTCTTCTTTGCACATAAGTGAAACAACAAGTCTCTCTCTCTCTTTCTTTCTCTTTCTCTCCCTCTCATGGCCATCCACCATGGATGCCCTAGAGAGGCTCTCCATCGCCGCGGCACCGTCGTTATGCTGCCCGATTTTTTGCTCGTGGAACTCCGTCTACTTCGGCATGCCTTGCTCGTGAAGAAGACGTCAGATCTCGTGTGTCGAGATCAGGAGATCCACCGCTTGGATCATCAACATGGATTGCGAGAAGCATGTGGTTCATCCCCGCGCTCGCAAGCGTCTCCTCCGACGGATCGGACTTGAGACAGGAGGTCTCTTCGTTTAGAGACTTGATCGCAACCACGCTTCAAGAGGTAAACCTAATACTTGGTTGTGGTTTAGACGAAACGATCCGAGAAGTTCTTGGATCATGTGGCTTCGTCACATGAAAATTTTTTAATTTCCGCTGCATAGAACAACTAGTGCGACTAGTCGTTCTTCGTCGTATTCGATACGACGATCACGCTTCCGTGATGCGCTTGAGGATCTAACCATATCCTTCACCAACTGCAAGTGCAATATCTGGATCATGAGTTCAATCCATGATATTTTACTGGTTATTATTGAGTATAACATTGAGTGGGTTTAATGAAGAATTATCTGAAATAAGAAATTTGCATAAATTTATATAAATATATATAAATATACATTTTACTTTGATTTGGGAATTTTTATATCAAAGTAGTCTTGCCTTGTCAACACTGAAAGTTCATTCCCTTAATCACTTTCAATGTAAGAGATACACTTACCATTATATCTCAAGCAAGATCTGGGATCTCCTTCCTTATCGTTGTTGCATCCCAATAATATGAGAACCTACAACTCGGATAAAAAGAAGCGGGAACACATTCCGCCTTGCAAGTCCAACTTGCATCTCCCAATTCGGTCTTTAACACCCGAGCCCACCACCCCTAAGGCAATGCTGACTCGTCATTAATTGAACCAACTGTCAGCAGGAATACAACTCGCTATGCGTAATCCAATATCGCCCCAATAATATGAGGACTCGATATTGGGGTCACTTCCTTACTCTTTAGAGAAGCGACGAGCCCGATCCAAATGGATCATATGCAAGAGTTGTCACTTCGGACAGGCGTCTCCTACATATAATATCTGGCGACGGAACCCTCCGCCTTGACGGGAGACCATGGATGTCACTTATGTGATCCTCCGTATCATATTCAAATTTTAATTAATCATTATGAATCATATTCATTATGATTAATTCTTCTAAGGGAAATAACATCTCTATTCATAATAGAGTGTCTTAATTTTAATTGGATTCCAATTAGTCTAATCATATTAAATTAATGATCCAATTACTATCCAACAAACATCCTTTTTATTGTTACTTGAATTATGGTATTATCTCAAATACGTATTATTTCGAATGTTAACAATTAGAAATACATCATGATTTCTTAAGCATTATACTAACCCTACCCGTTGTCATGGCCAGTACCGACGAGAGTGGGACGGACCACATACGTTGCAACCCGCAACCCCAATGCTCTCCGACTAGACATCATATCCGCCTCGGGAAAGGATAATGTAAAATAAATCACTTTGTACTTGAGATGATCATCGGTTCTTCAACCGAAATTATACCATATAATAATAATCAAAACAATTTTTGATTAACATTATAATGAGATTTGCTAAACAAATCCCAAGTCCTATTCAAGCAACATGTTTGTTGGAATGTTGATCATGTAGATCATACAACCAATTAGTGATCTAGATCACATCTAATCAATTATTGGTTAAGGCAATGTCATTTAAGGGAATAATTATCATCAAATATTTCACAAATATTTATGCACAATTATTATAGGAAATTAAACAATTTAATTTCACTATTTGATTAAATGACAATTACTATTCAAGCATCAAGTTTGATGATTGTGTTTCCAATTAAGATTTAGATCAAATCTAATCAATTAATTGGTTGAGGCCAAGTAAATTATGTAAATAATCATTTTTCAATATTTCACAAATATTTTTCATGATTATTTCACGAAATTAACAATTAATTTCACTAATTTACAATCACTTGGTTCTAGATTAGGACTGTAATTTCAGTAGTGACCTCTACTCACTAAAATTAACATATCTCAATCAATTTAAATCCAAATTAGACAAACTCAATTTTCAAAGATTGCTAACTTGATTTAGGAAAGAAACCAAGTGATATTTCACGCATTTCGAGGCAGATTATAACAGTAATTAACTCTTTAATCATGTTAAAATCTACTGTCCCGCAACAGTGCATACATGTTCATTAAAACAACCATATCTAGAGCATACGAAATCCGATTTACGCAAACTCAGATCCTATGGTTTCCTTATTTAATGGGGAACAAAATTCAAGTAAATAATTCGTACTTAAACATTTTAAACATGGCCGAAAATATTTACTAAACAGATCTGCGAAATCAAATGCGATAAAAACTTTCGCGACCATAACGAACCCAAGTCGTCCACGGTTTTCGAATCATATTCGAAATCATCAACCTGGCTCTGATACCACTTGAACTTAAGCGCATCACGGAAGCGTGATCGTCGTATCAGATACGACGAAGAACGACTAGTCGTACTAGTTGTTCGGTGCAGCAGAATTTAAAATTTTCATACGATGAAACCACATGATCCAAGAACACTTCTTGAATCATTTCATCTATAACCACAATAAGTATAAGAAATACCTCTTGAAGCATGGTTGATCGAGTCTCTAAATTAAGAGACCTCCGGTCTCAATTCCGATCGTCGGCGAGACCGCTTGCGAGCACGGGGATGAATCGCGTTGTCCTCGCAATCCAAGAAGTCGATCCAAGTGTAGTTGCTCCTGATCTCATCGCACGAGATAAAACATCTCCTTCGTAAGTGCAGCACTCCAAGAAGATGGAGAACCGAAGAACAACGAAGCGGCGGCGCGGTGGCGAGAGCGTCAACGAACCTCTCCTCTAGGGTTTGGTGGTCGGCCACCAATTAGAGGGAGAGAGGGTAGACATGTACCAAGAACGAGAGAGAAAGAGAGAGAGAGCTCTAATATTGCATGTAAATAGAGAGCATGGTATGCCTCTCTATTTATAGAGTTTTGGGATCCATGGATCTCAATCCATGTGACATACAAAATCAATGGATGAGATTGATTTATGTCAATCCAATGGCTAAGATTGTTGTTGGTAAAACCAACAAATTTAGACCAAAATATATTTGACAAAATCAAATACAAATTAATCCAAAATTACATCAAATAAATAAGGAGAGAATATACATGGAGATTACATCTCCATGTACATTTCATATGGACGGCCACCCATTCCTATTTGCAATTGGGTGTCGCCCAAGCTTTCCATGAGGAGAGCAATCTCATGACATGTCATGAGATTGCATATCTCCATGGAAATCTCTTTATTTATTTCCAACAACGTTTGTTGGGTTTTATTCTTCAAAAATAATTCACAATTATATTTGAGAATATTGCAATCTTGCCATGGAAAAAATTGTGAATCATATTCACAACCCAAAACAACATATAATTTAAATTATCAATTTATTACACAATGTGTATCCAATACACATAATAATTAATCAACACATGTAAATTATAATTAGCTCTCTCTAATACATTATAATTCACATTTATAATATATTATGAATAATGAGATATTTCTATCCACATTATTCTTATCCACATTAATTAAATCACATTTAGTTAATTTGGATAATTTCTTCAAACATCAAGATGCTTAAATCACATTTAATCATGATTTATTCATTGCTTAGATCTTATGGAATTATTCTTGAACCCTTCAAGAATAATGCAATGTCTCCGCAGATACTTGGAGATAAGGACAGGGCGATTGTATTGTTCCACTTATAGTGACATGGATATTGAGATCATATCTCAAATCCAGATCGCGGGCCTCCCATAGATGCTTGATTAAATCAAGACCGTAAATCTAATCTTCTCATTGTATCTGAATTACATTCAGATCAATGTCCAACACTTGGACCAAGATCAGATCACTTCTCTACTGAGAGGAGTCACTAAAATCCAGACCCGTTTCATCACTCCCTAGGAATGGAAGCGTCATGGTTATACAATCGTTTATGATCACATCACCCTCAGGTATTCCCAATACATGTTCATCCTGCATACTGGAAGACTCAGATTAAACCCAAAGTATTGGATCAACTTTGTACTGTCTACTTCATAGTTTTATCAGTAAGTTTCTCATTCGATCATTTGGGAGTTGGTATCAATCATACACTTTCCAAAAGTTTATATCATACCTAGGTCTTGATCATATACTTTCCAAAAGTATATATCAAACCTACAAATTCAGTCAAGCTTCCAAAGCGAGACGACCATGCGCATGGAATTTGATTCTTCCCAATATCTCATGAGTGAGCTCATGCCTTCCGATTCAGTAATTGAACATGTATGATCCCTTTGAGAGATCGTATTACTCATATGCCCTTATATGCACACCAGCGCGCCGGTGTATAGATCTTGGTTAGGTCATCAACCTATTGGTCTGCCAAATGTACATACTTAAACATATAGTAACACATCTGTCTCCGGTCAGAGGATGTGTGCCTATATCATGACAGCATACGATATAGGACTTTGGTTATCTCGATCTGATTAAGTCAACTCTTTGACCTAACTAATCTAACACCTCTAAATCTCTATTCCTATGCAGAGGACCTGCATCAAGAGGTTGGTCAGATATCAGCCTTTAGAGATAAGGATTGCCATCTCCTACTCAGGCTGGAGATCATCTCTTAACAATCATTTGACGGTGCCTGATGAGTCCTCAATCTAACTCTTTAGATATTCATCCAAGCACCAGCCTCTATGATTCAACAGTTGAATCAACAGCTGTATGATCATCAAGATGGCCATGGTACATAACCCTAATTGTACTAAGGGACCTATTATGCAAACTATTTTTTCTTCATTTCAGATCAGGGAATGATATGTGCAATAACATTTATTGCATAATGGCTCGCCGTGGGCTCGCATTTCCAACAGCTTAATCCTACGAGCACAATCAAAAATATAAATGCTCTGAGAGCCGTATGTGCATGTCTAGCCTAATCGCCACTCAAGTCAGGCTCCACCCTGACCGGAGAGTGAAACAGGCCATGACACACCACATAATAAAGTTAGAGGTCTTTTTACACACGCGAGAGTACAAACGGACACCGTTGTAAATGTACAATTAATTACAGAAATCAAAGTTCAGAGAAATAAATCCTAGACTCTACGCTCTCTCACGACTCGACTCGATCTTAATTTTAATTACGGCTTTTGCGGAAGTCGGTGAAGTTGCGTCGGTTCTTGAAAACCCGCTCCACGAACGTCGAGTACCTCGCAAGAAAAATAAGAGAGATAGTATAAGAGAGTGACTCAAAAATATATCAAAAATAAATGCTGAAATTTGCAGGAAAAATATGGAATTTATAATAGAAATTCAGGGGTCAGACTATCCGAATACGGAAAATCGAACGAAATTTTCAAAACACAAAACTAAGCCGTTTGCCTCCCCGGCAACGGCGCCATCTGACGTATCCGGAAATGCAGAGTTAAGGAGTTGTTTTTATTTGTCATGCGTTGTAGGCGGCAATCAGAAACAGTCAAGAAAATAACCACAGAAAATTTAATCAATTTTTAATCAAGTGATTTTATGTTTATTTTACTTGGGCAAGTCCCAAGGTCGATCACAAGGAGGCAAAGGAACAACCTAGAATTATGTCTATCAAAATTCGTGCACGGTTTTCGAGGCGGACTTTTTTTGTTATTTTCAATGCAATAAAGGGTGCAAAATGCAAATTCGACCTATTTTAGGGACTAAAATGTAAATTACATTCAAACGATGTCCGAAAAATATGAAACTTGGCCACTATGCAAAATATGATGAAATGGATGCACTGTAATTTTTTTGGAATTTTTGGATGCAATATGAATTGTTAATGAATTTTTAAATGCAAACAAAATGAATTTCAATTTTTAATTATAATAAATATTAAAACTAATTATTTTCAAGGAACAAAATTATCTAATATCTATCACTAGGTGATTGATCTTATAAAAATCCTAAACCTCGAAAATGTGAGATCTAATACCTATTAAAAATTAAACACTGAAATATGCAAAATGATTTTTACAGGGCAAACTATGCATGCAAATGCAAATATTTTTGAGCACAATGTTAAGCACAATTAACTCTACGTTATATGATTTTTCGAGGATTTTTAGAGCAACGGTTATTCAATTATAAATTTCAGAGTAAGAAATGGACAAAATATGTAAATTTCCACAAAACAATTATTTATTAATTAACCATCCATCACCAAAAATGCACACAATATGTCAAAGTGTAGAGAATTAATTGGCAAACAAAATGTTATTTTTGGATTAATAAAATAATATAGAGAAGATGTCCAAAATAGAGGGAGAACACAGGGATATAACTGCAATTACAATAAATAAAACAAATAAAAAGTTGCAGCAGAGGGACCTGTATGTAAATACCTGAACTCTTGGGGGTCCTTCTGCAAAATTCCTAGAGGTCACGTGCTACGCACGTGCCTTTGGCTGGCGGGGGTCGAACGCAATTGAGATGATCTTCTGGGGGGTATTGTATAAATTACCCAAGGTCACGTACTACGCACGTGACCTGGGTTGCTGATGATGGATGGCGTTCCCCCACACGCACGTGCCTCGTACGTGGGGGGTCTCGGGGCTGGCCCCGGTGGCGATAACGGCAGAAGGGGGCACTCCTGGCGGTGGAAAAATCGAGGCAGTGGAGGCCCAGCGTCGTGGTTATGTCGTGAGGGCTCGATGGCTGACCGGAGATGGCGGAGGAGCGTATCGAAGGTGATGGCAGCGTAGTGGTTGATAGGCGGAGATCATTGGCGATGGCGTTGGCTGAAGGCGTAGCAGATCATTGGTGGTGGTGCTCCTATGGTCCTCCTGAAGCGGGATGGTTGAGGCGGAGGAAGCGGAGACGGAGGGCCGCTCCTAGTGGGGCTCCCCGGCCAAGGTGGAGGAAGTTGTCGAGGAAGACGGACGGTGAAGATGGATAGCGTTGGAGACAGTCAAAGTCATGGCGTCGTTGACTCGACGATAAGTTCGGAGCATCGGCAGCAAGGCGGCGAGGAGGCGCTATTGCAACGACCACGGGGAGGGGTGTGGCCGGATCTCGCCGCGAAGATGAAGCTCGTCGGGTTGTCACCACCGGCGAGGCTTGAAGTCGAGGGCTTATCGGCGGATGATATTTGAGGGTCGGTGGTGGGTTTCTTAAATAGAGTTGTGGTGATCTGGCTGGAGATGGAAGGGGATTAGAATCGGGGATGAGATTCGGGAGAATCTGGGATGAAAGGGGAATCGGTGATGGAGAACGGAGATGGCGAGGAGATTGGCGGCGGCAAGATTCGCGGGGGAGATGGGGATACGGGTGATGGAGGAGAGATGGCGTCGGCGAGATACGCGGGGGCGGCGGAGAAATCAACGGAGGTGGTGGGCAGTCGAATTGGGAAAGGAGGCTGAGGAAGACGAAGCACACTGGCCGTCCGATCGGCCGAGATCGGACGGTCGCGATCAAGCCACGTGGCAATAGGGGGGAGAAAGGGGGTGTACGTGCGGAGCACGTGTCTTGGAGGCACGCGCGACGTACGTGCGTCCTCTTTATATTTTTTATTTTTTTAATTATTTATTTATTTTTTTTAATAAAAATGATATTTAAATATGCGAAAATGGCTGACACGTGGCGGCATCAGGTGCTGCCATGTGTCAGCACCACAAAATTCGAAAATAAAAGATTTTTGTAAAATCGATAAAAAATAATAAATGACCTCGGATTGAAAAATTTTCTTCACAAAAATTGCTCATCTCGATGAGATCTACAACTTTTATGAATACATCAAACCAAAATCGATCATTTGCACAAAGTGGTATTTTTGGGGTATCTCATGTACATAGAATACCTTGATTTTGGGGTTTTGTAACTTTTATGTCAATTTTAGATTAGATAAAAATCCGAAAAAAATATGATAAATCAGAGATAAATAAATAAAAATTAATCTATTTTTTTGGATTTTTATTAATCAATAAAATATGTACATAAAATATTAGGTCAAAAACCGCTAAAATATACAGTATACAAAGGGGCCAAAAACCCAACTTTTACATATGAGCTCCGATTCACTTGAACTTGGTCTTGTTTTGAAGGTAATTGAATATACATTAGTTCAAAAGTGAAAAGGATTAAATCGGACACTAGATGAGGAAGATATGAGGTTTTTAGTCCGGAAATCCTAAAACTAGGGTTTGGGTTTTTGGTCCACTTATTTGGGTTAGTTGTTTTTTGTATTTTTTCTTTATTCTTGTGAGTGATATGTACACAGTGGAGGTGGTTTTGACTTATTCAGAGTTAGCATGAATGAGTTAAAAATCGAGGAAGTTAGGCTATTTACAGGTCAATTTTGGCTTGGATTTTTGGCTTCTTATTTTGTTCAGAAATTTGTGCTAAAATGCAATTCTTATGAAATTATGCATGAATGCTAATTATGCAGAATAGATGCCGAAATGTTTTGATTTTAAGGGATTTGAGCTTTAAAAAATGAGATTTAGAGTGATGAATCCGAGATTCATCAATCACTGACGAGGTGGGAAAGGAGATCACGACCTAGGTACTCACGTGTGGCATATTTGTGTAGATTAAGGCACCTTAATACCGCAACGAAGAAGGACAACTTTTGTTGCCTTTTATTGGTCAATTTTTGGAGGGATTGGCATGAAGAGAGTACTTCTATTTCTTATATGGGCACTCAGGCTACAATTAGGTAGCCATCGCCCCTAAGGACTAGGAAAAGACTACTTTTACATACCCTTTCAGCACTTACGCATTCAAGCGCATGCCCTTTTGGGCTTTGCAATGCCCCATGCACTTTTCAACGATGCATGATTGCAATTTTTGTTGAAATGGTTGGATATTTCCTGGAAGTCTTCATGGATGACTTCTCGGTCCATGGTGATTCATTCGATGGTTTCCTAATGAACCTGGATCGAGTCCTCCAAAAGTGTAGGGAAGTGAATCTGGTGCTCTCTTGGAAGAAAAATCATTTCATGGTAAAAGAGGGCATTGTGTTGGGTCACGTCATCTCCTAGAAGGGAATGGAGGTTGACCCTGCTAAGGTGGATGTGATCAAGAAACTCGAGCCACCTACCAATGTCAAACAAGTGCAGTCTTTTCTGGGGCATGTAGGATTCTATAGGAGATTTATTAAATATTTTTCTAAAATTACCTGATAATTGACTGGCCTCTTAGGGAAAGACATCGAGTTCATTGTAGATCATGAGTGTCTTGAAGCTTTCGAGCTTCTCAAAAAGAGGATTGTTGAGACTCCCGTCCTACAAGCCCCCAACTGGTCTCTTCCCTTCGAGATCATGACAGATGCTTTCGACTTCACAGTAGGGGCTATCTTAGGACAAAGAAAAGATGGAATCTCGTATGTTATTCTCTACACAAGCAAAGTTTTAGATCCAGCTCAGAAAAAATACACTGTGATTGAAAAGGAAATGTTTGTAGTAGTCTTTGCCTTGGAAAAATTTAAATCTATACTTCTAGGATCTAAAGTGATAATTTACACAGATCATTCTGTCATTCAATACTTAATGGCAAAAAAAGATGTAAAAGCATAACTCCTCAGATGGATACTTTTGCTTCAGGAATTTGATATATTAAAGATAAACCTGGAGTAAAGAATGTTGTGGCTAATCATTTATCACGGATCGAACAAAACAAAATCCCTGAGTCTGAATCCATCCGTGAAACCTTCCCAGACGCGTCAATTTCTGCTATTGACTCTCTCACATGGTATGTTGCCATGGTGAACTATCTTGTCTCCAAGAAAGTTCCCCAGGGTTGGCTCAAGAACAGAATCGACAGACTCAAGTTGGAAGCCAAACACTGCCATTGGGAGGATCCGTTCCTATTCTTTGAGGAACCAGATTATATATGGAGAATATGTATTCCTTGAGAGGAATACCAAAGCGTCCTCAATCTTTGCCATACCTTGGAGGCAAGAGGACATCACTCCGGGAAGAGGACCGCTGAGAAGATACTATAATGTGGATTTTACTGGCCGACCTTGTTTAAGGATGCCTACAATTTTGTCAGGTCGTGCTCAGTATGACACTGAATGGGAGGGACCATTGGTCCTAAAGATGCCATGCATGTGTAATCAGTGATCATTGATGATGTATTCGATGCATGGGGCATTGACTTTATCAGCACATTCCCTAACAGTCAAGGACTTGACTATATTCTTCTCACGATAGATTATTTATCTAGGTGGATGAAGGTTATCCCTACTCGAGCAGCAGAGAGTAAGACTGTATGCAAGTTTTTTAAAGATCATATTATTTCAAGGTTTGGAATCCCTAAGGTATTAATATCTGATGGGGGTTGCCACTTTGTCAATCGGGAGGTAAAGAAGTCGAATAAGGAATATGAAATCGAGCACCGTGCCATTAGTCCTTATCATCCGCAATCCAATTGCATGGCTAAGGTGTCAAACAGGGAGGTCAAAGGAATTTTACAGAATTTAGTGCGCCCTGACAGAAAGAACTGGTCCCAACTCCTTGACCAAGTTCTATGGGCTTACCGGACGGTTTACAAGACCCCATTGGGCACCTCCATGTTTCGAATGGTATATGGAAAGCCGTGTCATTTGCCTGCAGAACTTGTGCATAAATCAGAATGGAAAATCAAAAAGATCGATTGGAATTATCACCAAGGAAAGAAGAACAAAGATAGGATTTGAATGAACTATCCGAAATCTGAAACTATGCCTACAAAAATATCACCATTTACAAGGACAGTGTGAAGAAATGGTACAACAAGAACATCCGAACAAAGACCTTTGCTCCATGACAGAAAGTATGGTTATTTAACGCAAGATTGAAAATTTTCCATTGTAAATTAAAAACCAAATGGACAAGACCCTTCATCATGAGAGAGGTGCACAATAACGGAAGTGTTGAGATCTCAGAAACTGTAGACAACATGCAAACTTCTATAGTCAATGGTCAGATACATAAACATTGTGTCGAAGCAAGCAACCAGATACTACAAGTAGAGCAGGTCTCCTTTACTTAGGGCACTGTATTATACGAAAGACTCAAGCGGCCTGGATGAAACACCTCTTCCAATAAATTCCATCACTCTTTTGTATATCCATCAATCTGTAAATCTACTCGCTTCTCCATCTGTAATTATCCAATCATATTTAGGTTGACCCAAGCCTAAGTATAGGGGGTTGGTACCATTGTGTATACATCATTTCTATTCTTTCCTCTCACCATCGACTGCCTCATTTCATGCTTTTCTGCTATGCTTAGTCCCTCAAAAGTCTAAGTATAGGGGGACATGTCGACTTCTATTCTTTTCCACTCATCTATACTTAGTATGAGCTATGTCTACATTTCACTTTGTTCCATGAGGACAAAGCACAGGCTCTAAGTATAGGGGGGTATGTTTGTATATATTCTACTTACTTTATCCATAGCTCGTACTTTAATTGTTTCATTTAACACGGGGGATGGGTACACATAGTGTATATTATCTATATAATATTAAATTCTTTCAATTAAAAACAAAAAAATCTTTTGTAAAAAATATCATTACTCGTAATCTTGAATTTCATCTCATACATCCATGCATTCATTGGTTGGTATATTCCTGACACATTCACTATCACTCAAGGCTTGAGAATTTTAAAGACACTTGATTTCTGAGATCTTGAGAGCCTAAGTTAGCCAGCCTTAGTCATTAGGGTTTTGAAACTTAATAATCCACACTTCCCTAGTTTGAAAGATTTGAGCAATATATTGCACTCTTCATCTCTACCCTCTAAAGAATATGATCAGCACATCACTTTCACAACTTCATGATTGATGAGATGAGTTGAGTTATCACTTGAGGAACTAGGACTAGTGATTTGAGTCTAGACCCGATCTAATGATGCTAGACGATGGAATAAAGTTAATGAAGGCTTCAAGAAACCAGAGTGTCACCAAAACCCTGTCCAGTATGTGAACAAGTTCATGTGCTATCTCTTTGATATTTACTTATGTGCCAGGGTGTGATGAAACCTAAATAATTGTTGATTAGAGTGCGCCAACTTTTGGTAAAAGCAGTGGAGCTAGCCAAAAATAAAAGAAAAGAGAGAAGTCCTCTTAAAGAAAAGATATATCCTTCAAAGTCATATTACAAAGAGCTTCCACCAATGGCGAGTGTTCCCTACCATTTTCGAAGTGTCCACTTGGACCATACGTTTTAGGACCAAGGAGTTAGGCTAGCACCATAAAAGGGCACTGCATCGTATAGTGATACAAGTCTAGGTGTCGAAGGTATCTTAGATACTCAAAAGAGACACACCTCAGTGTACCCCCAGAAAAACAAGTGCAGACGACTCTGAATTCTCTTGATGGACATATTGATCAACAAAATAAAAATATACAAGTATTGAGTAATAAGGCACTCGAGATGCTCCTTGTTCCAATGCGAGGAAGAGAAAAATATATACAATCCTATGCCCTCTGTCATCTGATTGTCCATATATACTTTCAAGCCTGACAAACTAATGAGGCGGTTAATTGAAGCAAGAATCGTCTTATTCCCTAGTGTTGAGGATTAGGTCTAGAGGAGAGTCTCTTGGACTGGAACTTTGGATGATGTCTCGACTCGACTCGCATGAATGCAGTACATTAAAAGTCATATCCTTATATTATATGTACAAACAAAGAGTCTGAGAAATAGAGAAGTTGGATTTCTTTTGATTAAAGCATGGTTGAGCCTGGAATTTTAGGATCACTCAAATTAAGGGTTTTTGATGAATTGAGCCTTGAAAATTCACATGCATAGTCAAGGATTTATCCAACTAAGACGTTCATTCATTGATGCTTGGGGACGAGTATAGTTTAAGTATATGGCTATGATAAATCTCGTATTCTTCATGCTAAATTTGATCTATTATACTCTATTCTCCAAAGTTCAGAAGATTTAAAAATTAATAGATCATCATTAGCATTCATACATGTGTAGATAATATTCGCATTTTATCATGCATAATTGCATAAAAAATCTAAGTGTAAATTAGACTAAAAAGTTGTTAACTTCCCATATTTTTAATTAATTCATCCTAACTCCAATTGACCTGAAACCACCTTCATTATGTAGATATTACTAACAAGAATAAAAGAAAAATACAAAAAACGGCTAACTCAAATAAATGTCAAATAATCTCAAAATCAAATTTAACATCTGACAAACTAAAATGCGCATATCTCTTTCATACAATGTACAATTTTGGTCTATACACTTGTAAAGTACTCCACTTTCAAATGCCTTTAAAATAATACCAATTTCATAAAATTTGGAGCTCATATGTGAAAGTTGGGTTTTGGATTTTTTTACGCATTTTAACTTTTTATGAGTTTTGACCCAAGTTTTTATGAACCTAATTAATCCTTTAATTTATTTCTTCTTCATTTGTGTTCTTTGATGAAAGTTTTATAAAATGACATAAAATCCAAATCTATATCAAGATTGAAATAAAACAAACTGACTGTGTCCTAGTGTCCTATGTGAGTTTGTACAAAAGTCTCAAATTTCATACTCCTATTTTATTTTTCTATTTCCTTATTTGTTAAGAATAAAAAATAGATTATTGTGTCATATTTTTCTATAATTTTTATTCTCATTTAAAACCACCAAAAATTGCAAAATCTCAAAAAGCTGGTTTTCTATACAAACATGGAGACCACCAAAAATACCACTTTGTACAAATGACCCCTTTTGCTCCCGGGTCTTTCATGAAAGTTGTAGATATCATCGAGACTCGTCCTTCCGCTGCATGAGCTTCAGAAGACTCACCACCTCCTCAAGCGATAACCCAGAGTCCGAAGCATCCCTTACTCCCTCAATCTTAGGTGAACCTTTCTCCGCCTTCCTGGTGACCCATCTGACCTTCTGCACCCTCGCCCCGAGCGTCCCGCACATCTACTCGCTGCTTCACCCACGATTTACCCCACGAGAACCACTCGGATAACCACCTCCATCCCCCCCCCCCCCCCCGTCGCTTCTCCTCTACCTTTCCGGATCTTCCACCTCCAGCCTCGCAAAGGCCGAAGCTCTAGCTCCTTTCCCTCACCACTATGCGGAGCTCTGCCCCATTTCCCCTTTTCATTTATGCTAACCCATGCAGTTCTCCATCAATGCGCGTAGCCAAACAACCCACAGCACCGAACCCTCCGTCCAGAGCCTCCTCTGTGCACAGTCATACTCCAGTACTCAGCCTCACCGCCTTCATCTTTACCTCGACCACTGTCTTGACCTAAAGTGTGTGTCGCCTGAGGATGAGCCTAGCCAGAACCTGCGCTCTGCCACCTCGCGATGCCTTATAAAACGATGAGGAGCATCTCCTGATCGATCAAGAATAGGAGCTATCACAACCCTCCATATTCACCCAAAACCAGTTGTTGATCTCCCTTGGTCCGACGGTCCTTCACCATCCACATCCCCGCTTCCGGACAAGCCACCAAGCCTCGAGGCTCGGGTAGTTGTCCCCTCGGATCGTTTCCACGTGTAGGCTCGGAATCTCGAGCCTATGCCTTCGCCCAAACCTCCAAGCACACGTGCAACGTGCGTGTGTAAGGGGGAAAATTGCATCCACGTCCCTCGACTTCTAAAGAATCTCTAAAAGATCCCCCATCTTAATCATGTATCGCTCACATGACACACAGGATAAATTGCAACTGAGCCCCTAAAGATCCAGAACATTACAAAGCAGTCCCACTTGTCAGGAGGCATGTGCCTAGCACGTGCTTCGTGGAAAATTTACACCAAGTCCTTTCAAGGACCTTTTCAAGGAAATAACTTTATTTTTATTGCATTCCAGTCGCTAGAACTTCAATTTAGCTTATCTTCTCCATTTCAACTCCAATTTTTATGCACAATATGTCAATTTGAAGATATTTCTGCGCTCTATCATATTATCTGCTTTTTAGACTGAAGACCTTTCCTGTTGTTTATTATTTGAGTGATTTTGGTCTATTCAAGCTTGATTTTTTATATTTACATGATATTTTATCAAGGATACTAATGCTTTATTCTGCAAGATATGCAATGAAAAAATTTAAATTGATATGTATATCTATTGATATCTTTGAGGATCTAATCCTTACAGGGAGGCTCGATTGTGGAATTTTATTTTATAAATTCTCTTGTGTCAATATGTGTTTTTAAATTAAAGATCTATTTTTTTCAAGAGTCATTTGAGGAAAGATTAATTAATTTCATGATTTTTCATGTGAAAAAGGGGATTTGATTTATGTGAGAAGTTCGAGAATAATTCTTTTTACTTGATCTGAATAATTGCAGGATTATTAATTGTATGATTAACTTTTAGCCTGCAGTTTGGTTTTTATTGAAAAATATTTTGCAAAATTGCCTTTTTGATATGTGTTGGAATTTCGAGTAGATTTATTATTATTGTTTGATTAAAATCACAAACCATAGATCATGTGCTCTATATTCTACTCTATTAAAATTTCTTCGCATTGCATCTATCGTGATTGTGAAGGCTGTGACTAAGGTTGTGGCTGAGGCTGTGACAGTGAAGGTTGTGGCTGAGGCTCACCTGATCTCAGGGGATACTGATGCCAATAATGTCCCCACTCGTGGCACAAGTAAAAACGGACTTGGCCGGGTAGGTGAAGTGCTCATGTTTGTGCTCTGAGTCGGTCATGTTAGAGGTCTGTCGGCTTGATGTGATCCAGATGATCGATCGGAATCTGTGCCATTCACAGATACTTATCATAAATGCTTTTTCTCTTCTTGGGATATAGTATGAAAATTAATGAAATTGGTGACATCTATGGTGATTGAATTTGAATGTCATATTTCCCCTTCTCGGACTCACGACAAGTCGGAAGACTGTCACTATCCGAGAACTTAGTGCCATCAGAAATGAAATACTGCGAATGTGCGTATCGGGGTACCACTGCTCTGATACCAAACATGTAAAACCCCGAGGATCTGGGTGCCCATTTACACACATTTCGCATTACAACATTCATTAATATCACATTAGGTACATGAAAGTCAGGGAAAATTTTTCACGTTGAAGCTACATATGACATCACATTCACAACCACAAATCTAATCGAGACAAATGCCACCAAAATTTCATCTCATTAACTTCCATTTATTTTACAACATGTACAATGACCAGTAGTACTTCCCAAAAATCTGACTGAAGAGAAAGGAAGCATATTACATTATCGATCGAACAAAAACAAAAACTGAGATAAAAGAAACATACCGTCTGGTGTACACACGGTCTCCTAAAGTCATGTATAACTACTGAGCAGCAGGTTGTTTGCCTGCCAAAACATGTTAGGAAATAAGAGGCGTCAGCGGGCGCTGGTACCTCCCAAAAACTTAAAAAAATAACGGGCATTTATTTATTTTCAAAAGCAAGCAAGTAGAAAGGTATATATGATAAAAAAAACTACTACTACCTGCGTAGAGAATGGTTTCCAACTGTTTGGTATGTAGTTCACATTTTCACCCCTTTTCCCATTCCTCCCATATACATATATATATAAAGTTAGATGACGGTCCCTAAACATATATTGATTTCCTGCGTTTTAAAGATCATGATTTGGGCCTTGGAGATCATGTTGTGGATCTTATATATATATATATATATATATATATATATATATATAGTTGATGGCACATGTAGATGCTATTTCTTGTCATTGAGATTATGTCATGGTTTTTGATAATGGACTGATATGGTGATGATTGATTTGATTCCTAATTCTATTTACTCTTCTGATTAGTGGATACTCTGTAGTTTTGGTCTGTATGTAACCTCACACTATGACTCTAAGGTATTAAAAGTGCCTAGGGTTGGGCTGCCTCCGTAGGCATGCGGTGTTGTGTAATGCATCCTAACCAAGTTCCCAAAACGTCCACTAACTTATAGGGATTTCAAATCAAATTAAAGTCACTTCCAATCATCTCAATTTTAATTGTAATTTCCACCAAACCTTTACGGTAACTTTCCCAGATGTAACTCTCGATGATGTAGATGTAGATGTAGATATAGATGTCTGGATGTAGAATCGCCAAGTCTGTGACAAAAGTAAAACTCAAGCGATGAGGTAGCCTACAAATGGCTCTTTCGTCTCGCCCTCTAATTAGAAGAGCGGCCTAATAGAGGGATAGGTCCACTCCAAAACTACGCCACTGAGACGGTGAGAGAGACTCTCCGGAAAAGTTGCTCTAGAATACGACCCTACCGGTAACGGGCAAACAAGCTCGTATGAAAAACGAAAATCAAGGATCCCCCGCCTGGGTATCCTAAAACAAAGGGTCAACAGAGCTGGTCTAAAGTCAGGATCCTAACGAGGTGTAAAAACACTGCGAACTCTCATAAAAACCGTGAAAGGACCAGGATCCTAGACCCGCGCACTTGGTGGTCGCTGCCCGAACTGGGTTTCCTATCTCTGTCCCAGTTGAGGGTCACCGCACCCTCGCATGGTCAGGTGTAAGGGGCACCGTGATCGGCACTCAAATTTATAAGTCATTACTTATTCACAAACATCTTCACTTTCCTGATCGCTTAACTCTTTTTCGATCTTTTCTGTGGTTGATTTTATAAGTCTAGTAACTTGTCACAACTTATCTTTAATGATGTATAGAAAAATTGTACTCAAGGATCAATTGATTGAAGATATATATTTATAATGATCTTTAAACTGACAGCAAAGTATATTGGTGTTCTTATCATGAACTACATGTATATATATTTCCTCGCATCTCCCCTGACTTGCATTATACATCATTATGGCCTCCCTCACTCACTAGGTTCTCTTCGGTATGGATTAATAACGCTCAAGTCTCCTTACCATTCATATGCTAAGCTCCTGAAGTATCGACATCCTGTAAGGCCTTGATGCCGGACTTTACATTATTGATATTGTAAAATACACGAGATCTCATTTTTGAGTAATGTTAAAATCAGCTAATTTAAATTTACTTCTCTAATTATTTGGCACTAACTTAAGAAAGAACAACCCACTGTAGTAACGGGGTATATAACTAGTCTTCCTTTACTCATATCTATTGAAGGATGTCTGCTAGTCAAACTCAACCAATACATTGTTCCAATCCTATTTAAAGTGCACACCAAATTTTTGGAGCCATCAGAAACTCAAATTGCCAAATGCCACAAGCTACCAAAGTGTTATATTAATTTGGGGAAAAGAACCCTACAATAGAAGGTTGCTCATCCAATTTGTAATGGGGATAGTTACAACGTTCGAGAAACTTATGCCCATTATTTGGTAGGGACAATCAGCTATAATATCTGAAATTGGTTTAATTTTTACACTAAAACCACCATATTAAATCAAGAATTTTATAGTCGTTATACAGATCTGAAACTTGGGTTTAATATAAATCAAAACCCCCATTTTTTAAGAATCAAAACATGGATTTTTGGGCTCTAATTCTGATCTATAATTCTTGAGAGAATACATTCAAAATTCCCAATTTCATCATGAAAATTCCAGCTCTTGAACTATAATTTCAGGTTTGAAATCTAGAGATAAAGACATCCAAAACCCTTAAATTTTAGGTTATAAATACATGGGTATAGGGGCTCTAATTCAGATTTATAATTCTTAGGATAATACCTTTTAAATCCCCAAATTTCAGAATGAAATATGTAGCCAATTGTTGGTATAAGTTAACTCAATTGTATGTAAAATACCCCCAAATCTTCCTCTTTTAAAGCATGAAATCATGAGCTTTTTACTTGGTCTAAATTGAAGACTAAAGTCACAATTTTGTGACATTTGAACATCAGCTAATCACCTACAAAAATCCCCAAAATTTCATCTTTAAATGCATGAATATGGGCGGGCTCTAGAACTAATCTGAAGCCAAATGATAGTTCTGAATTTAGGCCCAAGTCGTATGCTAAACCACCAAACTTTTCATATCTAAAATGTGAGACCTGTAATATCAAAATCTGATCTGATTTTAGATGAGAATTATATAATTCAGTGGCTTTTGAAGAGCATAATGTTGCATGCAAACACCTCAATTTCAACTTCATTTCAATAGAATTTCATCATCCAAATTCGTCTACAAAATCCCCCAATTTTCATCTCTAAAATGCCAAGTACAAGAGCTCTAATCAGATCTGAAATTTCTCTAACTTTTACACTCAGGAGCTTTCAAAGAGTGAAAAGTTCACATGGAAATCTCAAAATTTTACTCTTTTTCAAATCTGAAACTCAGGAGCTAAACTTGATTTGAATTAGGTTTTAAACTCACATAGAATGGCAGCAAGAAGGGGCTAAGATTTTACATAAAATCAAGCAAAATAATCATGCATGGCAGCAATGAGGGGAAGAAGGATGGTACCTTTATCTTAGATCTCTAATATACATATCACAAGCATGCAAGAGGATTGGATTAGAGGCTTCAACAGTGGCTGGAAGCATCAACAACAACATTTAGAATTCCTGGACAGCAGCTTTGCAAGGAAGAGAAGACCTTTGGTGAGGAAAAATTGGAAGAGAGAAGAGGGATGAAGCTCTTCTCACGTTGGGGATTGGAGTAATGGAGGGAATGGGAAAAATGGGGAAAGGGAAAGGGGCTCCCCACGTTGTTTTTATAGAGAAAAGAGGGGGGGAAGGGGAAGTTTCCTAGAAACTTCCTCCTTTCCACTTTCTCTCTCTCTCTCTCTCTCTTTCTCTCTCTCTCTATATATATGGAAAAAAAATGGGGCTGCCCCCGTCCTATTTTTCGACGTTTTTTTTATTTTTTTGAAAAATAAAACCATGTATATTCACCACTATATCCTTCCTATATGTCATTCGAATTTCGTCAGAAACAGAGACTCCTAAGGCATCCATCGAGATGATGTCGATTTAAAAAAATTCTGTTACCGTTAAAAAATGACTGTCTCGATGGAGGTCGTAGGAGTCTCTGTTTCTGACGAAATTCGAATGGTATATAGGAGGGATATAGGGATGAATATACATGGTGTTATTTTTCAAAAAATATAAAAAAATTGATGTGGGGGGAGCTATGTTGGCTGCCCCTAGGGGGCAGCCACATATGACCCTATATATATATATATATATATATATATATATATATATATATTCATCTCCCCTATTGCTGTCAGCCTTTATGATGTCACCAATGACATCATCCCCATGACATTATTTATGATGTCAATCTCTTATTAATTTCTATTTATATCAATAGGCTATTTTTAAAAAAACGAACACCGAACCGACTGTATGTCTGTTGTCTGGTACTTTACTATAAAAGAAAATAAATAATTATTTTTTTTAATTCATTTATTTGAGATATTTTAAAAAATTCGTATGCGCACATCGAGCCTCTGATTTCGACGTGCAAAATTTTATTGTTATAGTTTCTGAACGACGATCAATATGAGTATAATATCAATATACTTCCGATCGGGTTTGGATGCCCGAGATTTTCGAGATACGGATTTTGATTTGGGTTAAATTTTGCGATGTAAAAATATCAAACGACCTCCGATTGACGAACGATCGATTCTGTTAGTCTCGTTTCGTCGAATCGGATTTAATGACGATCTCGATTCGTTTTGCGGTTTCCGATTTTGTGTCGTGGTTTTTTCAAGGCACGCATTACGATGCGATCAATTTTTGGTCAATTTCGCCCGAACGACTTTTAATTCACTATCAATTGATCGTTTTAGGTTGTTTGGTATTGACCAACAAGTCTATTGGGTTAATCGGACCCTAATCGGATCGGGATTCGGGTTTGGTTGGAAACCAGATATTACAAATATAAAATCCTCAAAGGGAGTCTCGCCCTCGAGACTCAAGTTAAGGTCATTAAGTATCTTGTTTAGATTCTTATGGTCATAAAAACCTCAAAGGATTTTAAACCCATAAAAACCTTAAGGAGAAAATAAGCCATATATATGTATCTAATTACAAATGCTTGTTTTGATGATTACATTTAGAAAAGCTGTGGATATCTTGCTCTCATGTCAGCTTCAGTCTCCCACGCCGCATCTTCGACACCGTGTCAATGCCACAACACCTTGACTAATGGAATCTTTTTGTTGTGAAGCTTCTTCACAGCACAGTCAAGTATCTGCACCGGCTTCTCCTCGTATGTCAAATCAGGCTCCACGTCTAGATTCTCATAACTGATGACGTGTCAAGGTTCATGCACATACTTCCTCAAGTTGGATACATGGAAGACATCGTGGATAGAGGAAAGATGTGGAGAGAGGGCTACTCGATATGCCACATTCCCCACTCTAGCAAGGTTCTTGAATGGTCCAACATATCGTGGCGCCAGCTTGCCACGGACGTCAAATCTCTGTATTCCCTTCATGGGAGATACACGGAGAAATACCCAATCTCCCACCTATAATTTATGGGAATGTCATTAGTATGAGATTTAACTAATTTTGCAAAACGAGCAAGAGGAAAGTATTGGATACCTAAAACTCCAAATCTCTTCTCCGATGGTCCGCATAGCTCTTCTAGCGCCTTTGAGCCATCAGAAGCCTCCGTCTCACAAGATCAACAGCTCTTGCGATTTCTTTCAGGAGATCCACCGTGTAAAAAGCATGATCACCTACCTCATGCCAACTAAGAGGTGTGAGGCATCTCCGCCCGTATAGGGCTTCGAATGACGCCATTCCAATACTGGAATGATAGTTGTTATTGTACGTGAACTCAACTAATTGCAGATGATCCTTCCAGGACCCTTTCCACTCCAAAGTGCAAGTGCGAAGTAAATCCTTGAGTGTCTGAATGGTGTGCTTACTCTGCCCATATGTTCGCGGATGATATGCAGAACTCATCTTCAGCTTTGTATGTAGTGCTGACATGAACTGATGCCAATAATGCGATGTAAATCTTGAAATCTCTGTCAGACACCACTTCTCGTGTATACTATGTAGCCTAATGATATTTTGCACATATAGCTTGGTCAATCTAGATGGAGTGTAAGTTGTGTTGACAGGTATGAAATGGGTTGACTTGGTCAACCTATCAACAACGAGCCAAATGGAATCATGGTCACCTGGTGTCTTCGGAAGACCTGTGACAAAATCCATAGAAATGCTCTCCCATTTCCACTCGGAAATGGGGAGAGATTGTAGTAATCCTAGTGGTCTCCTGTGCTCAGACTTGGCCATCTGACAGGTCATGCATCTACTAACATGTAGCGTCACATCGCTCTTCATTCCATTCCACCAGAAATGTCGACGCAGATCACGATACAACTTCGTGTTACCTGGATGAATAGATAACCATGAACTGTGTGCCTCATCAAGTATGTCTCTTCGTAACTGCTCGTCGCTGAGCACAACGACCCGTCCTACCTTCCATAAAATGGACTCTGTCACCACAAAATCATCAACCCCATCCTTGACGGCGCACATGTATCTATCTCAGATCCATGGATCTGTCTTCTGGCCTTCGACGATGCGATCCCACAAACTGCTGAATCGCAGAGGTACGGTTGTGGAAATGGATGCGCTCTCTTGTGGATGTCAATCAGTCAAAGCTGCGAGCATATATCATGTTTATAGCCAGTTTGTCGTACCCTCAGCATGAGCTCTCCTTCTAAGTGTATCAGCCACTACGTTTCCCTTACCGGGATGGTAAGAGATCGTGCAATCATAATCCTTCAATATCTCGAGCTATCTGTGCTGCCTCATGTTCAGCTCCTTCTGATCAAAGATATACTTTAGGCTCTTGTGATCCGTGAAAAACTCGAAGTTCACCCCATAAAGATAATGATGACAGATCTTCAATGCGAAGACAACTGCAGCCAAAAGTCGTGGGTGGGATAATTCCGCTCATGTGGTCTCAACTGCCGTGACGCGTAAGCAATCACTTGGCCTCGCTGCATCAGTACTGCTCCTAGACCTTCTACAGATGCATCTGTATAGACTGCATAATCCTGAGTACCTGAAGGAAGAGCAAGAATAGGTATCGTAGTCAATCTCTCCTTCAGTGTATTGAAGGCTTGCTCGCATGAATCGTCCCAAACGAATGAAATTCCTTTCTGCGTCAATTATGTCAATGGGCGAACAATGCGTAAAAATCCATTGACAAGGCGTCTGTAATAGACCGCTAGCCCAAGGAAGCTCCGAATCTGAGTAATTATCTTGAGTTGTTCCCAAGACATGACTGCATCAATCTTCGTAGGATCAACTGCGATGCTTGCTCCTGAAATGACATGCCCCAGAAATGAGATCTAGGATAACCAGAATTCACATTTGCTCAATTTGGCATATAACTTGTGCTCCCGCAATGTATCTAAGACAATCCGCAGATCATTTGCATGATCCCATTCATTCCGTGAGTATATGAGCACATCATCTATGAACACCACTACAAATTTGTCCAAATATGGACGGAAAATCATGTTCATCATATCCATGAAAGTTGCATGTGTACTGGTGAGCCCAAATGGCATCACCACAAACTCGTAGTATCTGATACTATAACGCGTCCTGAAAGCAGTCTTCAGAATATCAGACTCTCGAATCCTCAGTTGATGGTAGCCTGAGCGAGGATCGATTTTCGAGAACACCGAAGATCCCTGGAGCTGTCAAGCAAATCATCGATGTGTGGCAAAGGATAACAGTTCTTCACCGTTCTCTTGTTCAGCTGCTGGTAATCGATGCATAACCTCATGTATCCATCTTTCTTCTTAACAAATAGAACCGGATCACCCCAAGGTGAAGTGCTCGGCCTCACGAATCCCAAGTCAAGTAACTCATGTAACTGCACCTTCAGCTCCCGTAACTCAGCTGGTGCCATCTGGTAAGGAGCCATCGAGATCGGTTGTGTATATGGTAGCAAAGTGATCTCGAACTCGATCTCTCTCTCAGGAGGTAATCCTGGTAGATCATCGGGAAAAACATCTGGATATTCAGATACTATTCCGATGTCATGTATCATCGGCTCCTGATCAGATACCTTCCGAACAAATGCAAGGTATGAATCACAACCCTGATCAACAAGTCACTGAGCTCGTAACACTGAAATGTACTCCATGGTGGAGTCATGTATAGTACCCTGAAAAGTGAACTCGGGTAGATCTGGAATTCTGAAGATAATTGTCTTCCTAAAGCAATCAACAAGTGTATGATGAGCATATAACCAATCCATGCCTAGAATCAAGTCAAACTCATCAAGTTGTAGAAAGTAGACAATCTGCGATCATCTCGTGACCGCCAATCAATACGGGAAAGTGCCTGACTATCAAGAAAATGACAAACAACTGGCCACCTGGCCCTCAAATGAGATATGGAGAAGATAGTGTCTCTGCAACTCTATATAAAGAAACTAGTAGCCTCGAAGTAAGAAAAGAGTGCGTCGCACCTGAATCAAATAAAATATGGAAAGGTCGGCCCAAGACTGAGACCATACCTTTCACCACAGTAGCGGATGAGCGTGCCTGCACCTCAGTAACTGCATATAACTGCCCCTGCCCGGCTGGTGCTGTACTGGAACCTGCCACACTCTGCGTCTTCCTCTATTGTTGTCGCCTAAAATTGGAGTTCCTGCCACGGAAACTCCCTGAACATTGTATCTGAGGCTGTGACTATGAAGGTTGTAGCTGAGGCTCACCTGATCTCTGGGGATACTGATGCCGATAATGTCCCCACTCGTGGCACAAGTAACAACGGACTTGGCCGGGTAGGTGAAGTGCTCATGTTTGTGCTCCGAGTCGGTCATGTTTGAGGTCTGTCGGCTTGATGTGATCCAGATGGTCGACTAGAATCTGTGCCATTCACAGATACTTATCATAAATGCTTTTTCTCTTCTTGGGATATAGTATGAAAATTAATGAAATTGGTGACATCTGTGGTGATTGAATTTGAATGTCATATTTCCCCTTCTCGGACTCACGATAAGTCAGAAGACTGTCGCTTTTCGAGAACTTAATGCCATTGGAATTGAAATACTACGAATGTGGGTATCGGGGTACCACTGTTCTGATATCAAACTTGTAAAACCCCGAGGATCTGGGTTCCCGTTTACACACATTTTGTATTACAACATTCATTAATGTCGCATTAGGTACATGAAAGTCAGGGAAAATTTTTCGCGTTGAAGCTACATATGACATTCACATTCACAACCACAAAGCTAATCGATACAAATGCCACCAAAATTTCATTTCATTAACTTCCATTTATTTTACAACATGTATAGTGAACGACAGTACAAACAGTATTCCCAAAAATCTGACTGAAGAGAAAGGAAGCATATTACATTATCGATCGAACAAAAACTAAGATAAAAGAAACATACCGTTTGGTATACACACGGTCTCTTGAAGTCATGTATAACTACTAAGCAGCAGGTTGTTTGCCTGCCAAAAACATGTTAGAAAAGAAGAGGCATCAGCGGGCGCTGGTACCTCCCAAAAACTTAAAAAAAACAACAGACATTTATTTATTTTCAAAAGCAAGCAAGTAGAAAGGTATATATGATGAAAAAAACTAGTACTACCTACGTAAAGAATGGTTTCCAACTGTTTAACATGTCGTTCACTTGTTCACCCCTTTTTCCCATTCTTCCCATATATATATATATATATATATATATATATAAAGTTAGATAAAGGTCCCTAAACATATATTGATTTCCTGCATTTTAAAGATCATAATTTGGGCCTTGGAGATCATGTTGTGGATCTTTATATATATATATATATATATATATATATATATATATATATATATATATGTGAGGAAAGGGAAGCTACATCATGATGTAGCTAACCTTAGCTACATCAGGAGCAATTTCGTCCTCTCTTTTTAATTTTTTTTTGAAATTTCGATGATGGATTTTCACAACTATATCCCTCTAATATGTCATTCAAATTTCGTCAGAAACAGAGACTCCTACGGCTTCCATCCAAAATAGGTAAAATACAGCAAATCTGTGATCGTTAAAAAATGACTGTCTGGATGAAGGCCGTAGGAGTCTCTGTTTCTGACGAAATTGGAATGACATATTAGAGAGATATAGTTATTAAAATCCATCGTGGAAATTTCGAAAAAAAATAAAAAAAGAAGACGAAATTGCCCCTGATGTAGCTAAGGTTAGCTACATCATGTTGTAGCTTCCCTTTCCTCATATATATATATATATATATATGGGTCATATGTGGATGCCCCCCGCCTTATTTGGGTAAATTTTTTTATTTTTTTGAAAAATAACACCATGTACATTCATCCCTACATCTCTCCTATATAGCATTCGAATTTCGTCAGAAACAGAGACTCCTACGGCCTCCATCCGGACAGTAATTTTTTAACGATAACAGGATTTTTTAAATCGATACCATCGAGATGGAGGCCGTAGGAGTCTCTGTTTCTGACGAAATTCGAATGGCGTATAGGAGGGATATATGGATGAATATAAATGATTTTATTTTTCAAAAAAAAATAAAAAAATGCCGAAAAATGGGGCGGGGGCAGTCCCATTATATATATATATATATATATATATATATAGTTGATGGCACATGTAGATGCTATTTCTTGTCATTGAGATTATGTCATGGTTTTTGATAATGGACTGATATGGTGATGATTGATTTGATTCATAATTCTATTTACTCTTTTGAGTTAGTGGATAGTCTGTGGTCTTGGTCTGTATGTAACCTCACACTATGACTCTAAGGTATTAAAAATGCCTTAGGTTGGGGTGCCTCCGTACGCATGCGGTGTTGTGTAATGCATCCTAACTAAGTTCCCAAAACGTCCACTAACTTATAGGGATTTCGAATCAAATTAAAGTCACTTCCAATCATCTCAATTTTAATTGTAATTTCTTCCAAACATTTACGGTAACTTTCTCAGATGTAACTCTCGATGATGTAGATGTAGATGTAGATATGGATGATCTGGATGTAGAATGGCCAAGTTTATTGGCGAAAGTAAAACTCAAGCGGTGAGGTAGCCTACAAATGGCTCTTCTGTCTCGCCCTCTAATTAGAAGTACGGTCTAATAGAGGGATAGGTCTACTCCAAAACTACGCCACTGAGACGGGTGAGAGAGACTCTCCGGAAAAGTCGTTCTAGAAAATGGCCCGACCGGTAATGGGCAAACGAGCTCATACGAAAAACTAAAACTGAGGATCCCCCACATGGATATCCTAAAACAAAGGGACAACAGAGCTGGTCTAAAGTTGGGATCCCAACGAGGCGTAAAAACACTGTGAGCTCAGGTAAAAACTGTGAAAGGACTGGGATCCTAGACCCGCGCACTTGGCAGTCGCTGCCCGAACTGGGCTTCCTATCTCCCGTCCAGTTGAGGGTCATCGCGCCCTCGCACGGTCAGGTGTAAGGGGCACCGTGACCGACACTCAAATTTATAAGTCATTACTTATTCACGAACATCTTCACTTTCCTGATCGCTTAACTCTTTTTCGATCTTTTCTGTGGTTGATTTTATAGATCTAGTAACTTGTCACAACTTATCTTTAATGATGTATAGAAAAATTGTACCCAAGGATCAATTGATTGAAGATATATATTTATAATGATCTTTAAACCGGCGGCAAGGTATATTGGTGTTCCGATCATGAACTACATGTATATATATTTCCTCGCATCTCCCCTGACTTGCATTATACATCTTTATGGCCTCCCTCACTCACTAGGTTCTCTTGGGTATGGATTAATAACGCTCAAGTCTCCTTACCTTTCATATGCTAAGCTCCTGAAGTATCGACATGCTTTAAGGCCTTGATGCCGAACTTTACATTATTGATATTGTAAAATACACCAGATCTCATTTTTGAGTAAGGTCAAAATCAGGTAATTTAAATTTACTTCTCTAATTATTTGGCACTAGCTTAAGAAAGATCTACCCACTGTAGTAATGGGGTATATAACTAGTCTTCCTTTACTCATATCTATTGAAGGATGCCTGCTAGTCAAACTCAACCAATACATTGCTCCAATCCTATTTAAAGTGCACACCAATTTTTTGGAGCCATCAGAAACTCAAATTTCCAAATGCCACAAGCTATCAAAGTGCTATATTAATTTGGGGAAGAGAACCCTACAACATAAGGTTTCTCATCCAATTTGTGATGGGGATAGTTACAACGTTCTAGAAAACTTATGCCCATTATTTGATAGGGACAATGAGTTATAATATCTAAAATTGGTTTAATTTTTACACTAAAACCCATATTAAAACAAGAATTTTTGTAGTCATTATACATATCTGAAACTTGGGTTCAATATAAATCGAAACCCCCAATTTTTAAGAATCAAAACATGGATTTTAGGGTTCTAATTCAGATCTATAATTCTTGAGAGAATACATTCAAAATTCCCAATTTCATCATGAAAATTCCAGCTCTTGAACTATAATTTCATGTTTAAAATCTAGAGATAAAGACATCCAAAACCCTTACATTTTAGGTTATAAATACATGGGTCTTGGGGCTCTAATTCAGATTTACAATTCTTAGGATAATACCTTTTAAATCCCCAAATTTTAGAATGAAATTGGTAGCCAATGGTTGGTATAAGTTAACTCAATTGTATGTAAAATACCCCCAAATCTTTCTCTTTTAAAACATGAAATCAGGAGCTTTTTACTTGGTCTAAATTGAAGACGAAAGTCATAATTTTGTGACATTTGAACATCAGCTAATCACCTACAAGAATCCCCAAAATTTCATCTTTAAATGCATGAATATGGGCGGGCTCCAAAACTGATCTGAAGCCAAATGATAGTTCTGAATTTAGGCCCAAGTCGTATGCTAAACCCCCCAACTTTTCATCTCTGAAATGTGAGACCTGTAATATCAAAATCTGATCTGATTTTAAATTAAAATTATATAATTCAGTGGCTTTTGAAAGAGCATAATGTTGCATGCAAACACCTCAATTTTGCGATGTAAAAATATCAAACGACCTCCGATTGACGAACGATCGATTCTGTTAGTCTCGTTTCGTCGAATCAGATTTAATGACGATCTCGATTCGTTTTGCAGTTTCCGATTTTGTGTCGTGGTTTTTTCAAGGCACGCATTACGATGCGATCAATTTTTGGTCAATTTCGCCCGAACGACTTTTAATTCACTATCAATTGATCGTTTTAGGTTGTTTGGTATTGACCAACAAGTCTATTGGGTTAATCGGACCCTAATCGGATCGGTATTCGGGTTTGGTTGGAAACCAGATATTACAAATATAAAATCCTCAAAGGGAGTCTCGCCCTCGAGACTCAAGTTAAGGTCATTAAGTATCTTGTTTAGATTCTTATGGTCATAAAAACCTCAAAGGATTTTAAACCCATAAAAACCTTAAGGAGAAAATAAGCCATATATATGTATCTAATTACAAATGCTTGTTTTGATGATTACATTTAGAAAAGCTGTGGATATCTTGCTCTCATGTCAGCTTCAGTCTCCCACGCCGCATCTTCGACGCCGTGTCAATGCCACAACACCTTGACTAATGGAATCTTTTTGTTGTGAAGCTTCTTCACAGCACAGTCAAGTATCTGCACCGGCTTCTCCTCGTATGTCAAATCAGGCTCCACGTCTAGATTCTCATAACTGATGACGTGTCAAGGTTCATGCACATACTTCCTCAAGTTGGATACATGGAAGACATCGTGGATAGAGGAAAGATGTGGAGAGAGGGCTACTCGATATGCCACATTCCCCACTCTAGCAAGGTTCTTGAATGGTCCAACATATCGTGGCGCCAGCTTGCCACGGACGTCAAATCTCTGTATTCCCTTCATGGGAGATACACGGAGAAATACCCAATCTCCCACCTATAATTTATGGGAATGTCATTAGTATGAGATTTAACTAATTTTGCAAAACGAGCAAGAGGAAAGTATTGGATACCTAAAACTCCAAATCTCTTCTCCGATGGTCCGCATAGCTCTTCTAGCGCCTTTGAGCCATCAGAAGCCTCCGTCTCACAAGATCAACAGCTCTTGCGATTTCTTTCAGGAGATCCACCGTGTAAAAAGCATGATCACCTACCTCATGCCAACTAAGAGGTGTGAGGCATCTCCGCCCGTATAGGGCTTCGAATGACGCCATTCCAATACTGGAATGATAGTTGTTATTGTACGTGAACTCAACTAATTGCAGATGATCCTTCCAGGACCCTTTCCACTCCAAAGTGCAAGTGCGAAGTAAATCCTTGAGTGTCTGAATGGTGTGCTTACTCTGCCCATATGTTCGCGGATGATATGCAGAACTCATCTTCAGCTTTGTCTGTAGTGCTGACATGAACTGATGCCAATAATGCGATGTAAATCTTGAAATCTCTGTCAGACACCACTTCTCGTGTATACTATGTAGCCTAATGATATTTTGCACATATAGCTTGGTCAATCTAGATGGAGTGTAAGTTGTGTTGACAGGTATGAAATGGGTTGACTTGGTCAACCTATCAACAACGAGCCAAATGGAATCATGGTCACCTGGTGTCTTCGGAAGACCTGTGACAAAATCCATAGAAATGCTCTCCCATTTCTACTCGGAAATGGGGAGAGATTGTAGTAATCCTAGTGGTCTCCTGTGCTCAGACTTGGCCATCTGACAGGTCATGCATCTACTAACATGTAGCGTCACATCGCTCTTCATTCCATTCCACCAGAAATGTCGACGCAGATCACGATACAACTTCGTGTTACCTGGATGAATAGATAACCATGAACTGTGTGCCTCATCAAGTATGTCTCTTCGTAACTGCTCGTCGCTGAGCACAACGACCCGTCCTACCTTCCATAAAATGGACTCTGTCACCACAAAATCATCAACCCCATCCTTGACGGCGCACATGTATCTATCTCAGATCCATGGATCTGTCTTCTGGCCTTCGACGATGCGATCCCACAAACTGCTGAATCGCAGAGGTACGGTTGTGGAAATGGATGCGCTCTCTTGTGGATGTCAATCAGTCAAAGCTGCGAGCATATATCATGTTTATAGCCAGTTTGTCGTACCCTCAGCATGAGCTCTCCTTCTAAGTGTATCAGCCACTACGTTTCCCTTACCGGGATGGTAAGAGATCGTGCAATCATAATCCTTCAATATCTCGAGCTATCTGTGCTGCCTCATGTTCAGCTCCTTCTGATCAAAGATATACTTTAGGCTCTTGTGATCCGTGAAAAACTCGAAGTTCACCCCATAAAGATAATGATGACAGATCTTCAATGCGAAGACAACTGCAGCCAAAAGTCGTGGGTGGGATAATTCCGCTCATGTGGTCTCAACTGCCGTGACGCGTAAGCAATCACTTGGCCTCGCTGCATCAGTACTGCTCCTAGACCTTCTACAGATGCATCTGTATAGACTGCATAATCCTGAGTACCTGAAGGAAGAGCAAGAATAGGTATCGTAGTCAATCTCTCCTTCAGTGTATTGAAGGCCTGCTCGCATGAATCGTCCCAAACGAATGAAATTCCTTTCTGCGTCAATTATGTCAATGGGCGAACAATGCGTAAAAATCCATTGACAAGGCGTCTGTAATAGACCGCTAGCCCAAGGAATCTCTGAATCTGAGTAATTATCTTGAGTTGTTCCCAAGACATGACTGCATCAATCTTCGTAGGATCAACTGCGATGCTTGCTCCTGAAATGACATGCCCCAGAAATGAGATCTAGGATAACCAGAATTCACATTTGCTCAATTTGGCATATAACTTGTGCTCCCGCAATGTATCTAAGACGATCCGCAGATCATTTGCATGATCCCATTCATTCCGTGAGTATATGAGCACATCATCTATGAACACCACTACAAATTTGTCCAAATATGGACGGAAAATCATGTTCATCATATCCATGAAAGTTGCATGTGTACTGGTGAGCCCAAATGGCATCACCACAAACTCGTAGTATCTGATACTATAACGCGTCCTGAAAGCAGTCTTCAGAATATCAGACTCTCGAATCCTCAGCTGATGGTAGCCTGAGCGAGGATCGATTTTCGAGAACACCGAAGATCCCTGGAGCTGTCAAGCAAATCATCGATGTGTGGCAAAGGATAACAGTTCTTCACCGTTCTCTTGTTCAGCTGCTGGTAATCGATGCATAACCTCATGTATCCATCTTTCTTCTTAACAAATAGAACCGGATCACCCCAAGGTGAAGTGCTCGGCCTCACGAATCCCAAGTCAAGTAACTCATGTAACTGCACCTTCAGCTCCCGTAACTCAGCTGGTGCCATCTGGTAAGGAGCCATCGAGATCGGTTGTGTATATGGTAGCAAAGTGATCTCGAACTCGATCTCTCTCTCAGGAGGTAATCCTGGTAGATCATCGGGAAAAACATCTGGATATTCAGATACTATTCCGATGTCATGTATCATCGGCTCCTGATCAGATACCTTCCGAACAAATGCAAGGTATGAATCACAACCCTGATCAACAAGTCACTGAGCTCGTAACACTGAAATGTACTCCATGGTGGAGTCATGTATAGTACCCTGAAAAGTGAACTCGGGTAGATCTGGAATTCTGAAGATAATTGTCTTCCTAAAGCAATCAACAAGTGTATGATGAGCATATAACCAATCCATGCCTAGAATCAAGTCAAACTCATCAAGTTGTAGAAAGTAGACAATCTGCGATCATCTCGTGACCGCCAATCAATACGGGAAAGTGCCTGACTATCAAGAAAATGACAAACAACTGGCCACCTGGCCCTCAAATGAGATATGGAGAAGATAGTGTCTCTGCAACTCTATATAAAGAAACTAGTAGCCTCGAAGTAAGAAAAGAGTGCGTCGCACCTGAATCAAATAAAATATGGAAAGGTCGGCCCAAGACTGAGACCATACCTTTCACCACAGTAGCGGATGAGCGTGCCTGCACCTCAGTAACTGCATATAACTGCCCCTGCCCGGCTGGTGCTGTACTGGAACCTGCCACACTCTGCGTCTTCCTCTATTGTTGTCGCCTAAAATTGGAGTTCCTGCCACGGAAACTCCCTGAACATTGTATCTGAGGCTGTGACTATGAAGGTTGTAGCTGAGGCTCACCTGATCTCTGGGGATACTGATGCCGATAATGTCCCCACTCGTGGCACAAGTAACAACGGACTTGGCCGGGTAGGTGAAGTGCTCATGTTTGTGCTCCGAGTCGGTCATGTTTGAGGTCTGTCGGCTTGATGTGATCCAGATGGTCGACTAGAATCTGTGCCATTCACAGATACTTATCATAAATGCTTTTTCTCTTCTTGGGATATAGTATGAAAATTAATGAAATTGGTGACATCTGTGGTGATTGAATTTGAATGTCATATTTCCCCTTCTCGGACTCACGATAAGTCAGAAGACTGTCGCTTTTCGAGAACTTAATGCCATTGGAATTGAAATACTACGAATGTGGGTATCGGGGTACCACTGTTCTGATATCAAACTTGTAAAACCCCGAGGATCTGGGTTCCCGTTTACACACATTTTGTATTACAACATTCATTAATGTCGCATTAGGTACATGAAAGTCAGGGAAAATTTTTCGCGTTGAAGCTACATATGACATTCACATTCACAACCACAAAGCTAATCGATACAAATGCCACCAAAATTTCATTTCATTAACTTCCATTTATTTTACAACATGTATAGTGAACGACAGTACAAACAGTATTCCCAAAAATCTGACTGAAGAGAAAGGAAGCATATTACATTATCGATCGAACAAAAACTAAGATAAAAGAAACATACCGTCTGGTATACACACGGTCTCTTGAAGTCATGTATAACTACTAAGCAGCAGGTTGTTTGCCTGCCAAAAACATGTTAGAAAAGAAGAGGCATCAGCGGGCGCTGGTACCTCCCAAAAACTTAAAAAAAACAACAGACATTTATTTATTTTCAAAAGCAAGCAAGTAGAAAGGTATATATGATGAAAAAAACTAGTACTACCTACGTAAAGAATGGTTTCCAACTGTTTGACATGTCGTTCACTTGTTCACCCCTTTTCCCATTCTTCCCATATATATATATATATATATAAAGTTAGATAAAGGTCCCTAAACATATATTGATTTCCTGCATTTTAAAGATCATAATTTGGGCCTTGGAGATCATGTTGTGGATCTTTATATATATATATATATGTGTGTGTGAGGAAAGGGAAGCTACATCATGATGTAGCTAACCTTAGCTACATCAGGGGCAATTTCGTCCTCTCTTTTTAATTTTTTTTTGAAATTTCGATGATGGATTTTCACAACTATATCCCTCTAATATGTCATTCAAATTTCGTCAGAAACAGAGACTCCTACGGCTTCCATCCAAAATAGGTAAAATACAGCAAATCTGTGATCGTTAAAAAATGACTGTCTGGATGAAGGCCGTAGGAGTCTCTGTTTCTGACGAAATTGGAATGACATATTAGAGGGATATAGTTATTAAAATCCATCGTGGAAATTTCGAAAAAAAATAAAAAAAGAAGACGAAATTGCCCCTGATGTAGCTAAGGTTAGCTACATCATGTTGTAGCTTCCCTTTCCTCATATATATATATATATATATATATATATATATATATATATATATATATGGGTCATATGTGGATGCCCCCCGCCTTATTTGGGTAAATTTTTTTATTTTTTTGAAAAATAACACCATGTACATTCATCCCTACATCTCTCCTATATAGCATTCGAATTTCGTCAGAAACAGAGACTCCTACGGCCTCCATCCGGACAGTAATTTTTTAACGATAACAGGATTTTTTAAATCGATACCATCGAGATGGAGGCCGTAGGAGTCTCTGTTTCTGACGAAATTCGAATGGCGTATAGGAGGGATATATGGATGAATATAAATGATTTTATTTTTCAAAAAAAAATAAAAAAATACCGAAAAATGGGGCGGGGGCAGTCCCATTATATATATATATATATATATATATATATAGTTGATGGCACATGTAGATGCTATTTCTTGTCATTGAGATTATGTCATGGTTTTTGATAATGGACTGATATGGTGATGATTGATTTGATTCATAATTCTATTTACTCTTTTGAGTTAGTGGATAGTCTGTGGTCTTGGTCTGTATGTAACCTCACACTATGACTCTAAGGTATTAAAAATGCCTTAGGTTGGGGTGCCTCCGTACGCATGCGGTGTTGTGTAATGCATCCTAACTAAGTTCCCAAAACGTCCACTAACTTATAGGGATTTCGAATCAAATTAAAGTCACTTCCAATCATCTCAATTTTAATTGTAATTTCTTCCAAACATTTACGGTAACTTTCTCAGATGTAACTCTCGATGATGTAGATGTAGATGTAGATATGGATGATCTGGATGTAGAATGGCCAAGTTTATTGGCGAAAGTAAAACTCAAGCGGTGAGGTAGCCTACAAATGGCTCTTCTGTCTCGCCCTCTAATTAGAAGTACGGTCTAATAGAGGGATAGGTCTACTCCAAAACTACGCCACTGAGACGGGTGAGAGAGACTCTCCGGAAAAGTCGTTCTAGAAAATGGCCCGACCGGTAATGGGCAAACGAGCTCATACGAAAAACTAAAACTGAGGATCCCCCACATGGATATCCTAAAACAAAGGGACAACAGAGCTGGTCTAAAGTTGGGATCCCAACGAGGCGTAAAAACACTGCGAGCTCAGGTAAAAACTGTGAAAGGACTGGGATCCTAGACCCGCGCACTTGGCAGTCGCTGCCCGAACTGGGCTTCCTATCTCCCGTCCAGTTGAGGGTCATCGCGCCCTCGCACGGTCAGGTGTAAGGGGCACCGTGACCGACACTCAAATTTATAAGTCATTACTTATTCACGAACATCTTCACTTTCCTGATCGCTTAACTCTTTTTCGATCTTTTCTGTGGTTGATTTTATAGATCTAGTAACTTGTCACAACTTATCTTTAATGATGTATAGAAAAATTGTACCCAAGGATCAATTGATTGAAGATATATATTTATAATGATCTTTAAACCGGCGGCAAGGTATATTGGTGTTCCGATCATGAACTACATGTATATATATTTCCTCGCATCTCCCCTGACTTGCATTATACATCTTTATGGCCTCCCTCACTCACTAGGTTCTCTTGGGTATGGATTAATAACGCTCAAGTCTCCTTACCTTTCATATGCTAAGCTCCTGAAGTATCGACATGCTTTAAGGCCTTGATGCCGAACTTTACATTATTGATATTGTAAAATACACCAGATCTCATTTTTGAGTAAGGTCAAAATCAGGTAATTTAAATTTACTTCTCTAATTATTTGGCACTAGCTTAAGAAAGATCTACCCACTGTAGTAATGGGGTATATAACTAGTCTTCCTTTACTCATATCTATTGAAGGATGCCTGCTAGTCAAACTCAACCAATACATTGCTCCAATCCTATTTAAAGTGCACACCAATTTTTTGGAGCCATCAGAAACTCAAATTTCCAAATGCCACAAGCTATCAAAGTGCTATATTAATTTGGGGAAGAGAACCCTACAACATAAGGTTTCTCATCCAATTTGTGATGGGGATAGTTACAACGTTCTAGAAAACTTATGCCCATTATTTGATAGGGACAATGAGTTATAATATCTAAAATTGGTTTAATTTTTACACTAAAACCCATATTAAAACAAGAATTTTTGTAGTCATTATACATATCTGAAACTTGGGTTCAATATAAATCGAAACCCCCAATTTTTAAGAATCAAAACATGGATTTTAGGGTTCTAATTCAGATCTATAATTCTTGAGAGAATACATTCAAAATTCCCAATTTCATCATGAAAATTCCAGCTCTTGAACTATAATTTCATGTTTGAAATCTAGAGATAAAGACATCCAAAACCCTTACATTTTAGGTTATAAATACATGGGTCTTGGGGCTCTAATTCAGATTTACAATTCTTAGGATAATACCTTTTAAATCCCCAAATTTTAGAATGAAATTGGTAGCCAATGGTTGGTATAAGTTAACTCAATTGTATGTAAAATACCCCCAAATCTTTCTCTTTTAAAACATGAAATCAGGAGCTTTTTACTTGGTCTAAATTGAAGACGAAAGTCATAATTTTGTGACATTTGAACATCAGCTAATCACCTACAAGAATCCCCAAAATTTCATCTTTAAATGCATGAATATGGGCGGGCTCCAAAACTGATCTGAAGCCAAATGATAGTTCTGAATTTAGGCCCAAGTCGTGTGCTAAACCCCCCAACTTTTCATCTCTGAAATGTGAGACCTGTAATATCAAAATCTGATCTGATTTTAAATTAAAATTATATAATTCAGTGGCTTTTGAAAGAGCATAATGTTGCATGCAAACACCTCAATTTTAACTTCATTTCAACAAAATTTCATCATCCAAATTCGTCTACAAAATCCCCCAATTTTCATCTCTAAAATCCAAAGGAGCTCTAATCGGATATGAAATTTCTCTAACTTTTACACTCAGGAGCTTTCAAAGAGTGAGAAGTTCACATGGAAATCTCAAAATTTTACTCTTTTTCAAATATGAAACTCAGGAGCTAAACTTGATTTGAATTAGGTTTTAAACTCACATAGAATGGAAGTAAGAAGGGGCTAAGATTTTACATAAAATCAAGCAAAATAATCATGATTGGCAGCAATGAGGGGAAGAAGTACGGTACCTTTATCTTAGATCTCTAATATACAGATCACAAGCATGCAAGAGGATTGGATTAGAGGCTTCAACAAAGGCTGAAAGCATCAACAACAACAACATTTAGAATTGCTGGACAACAGCTTTGCAAGGAAGAGAAGAGCTTTGGTGAGGAAAAATTGGAAGAGAGAAGAGGGATGAAGCTCTTCTCACGTTGGGGATTGGAGTAATGGAGGGAATGGGAAAAAATTGGGGAAAGGGAAAGGGGCTCCCCACATTGGTTTTATAGAGAAAAGAGGGGGGAAGGGGAAGTTTCCTAGAAACTCCCTCCTTTCCACTTTATATATATATATATATATATATTCATCTCCCTTATTGATGTCAGCCTTTATGATGTCACCAATGACATCATCCCCATGACATTATTTATGATGTGAATCTCTTATTAATTTCTATTTATATCAATAGGCTATTTTTTAAAAAAACGAACACCGAACATACTATCGCAGAAGAAAATAAATAATTAATTTTTAATTCATTTATTTGGGATATTTAAAAAAATCTGTATGCGCACATCGAGCCTCTGATTTTGACGCGCAAAATTTCGTTGTTATCGTCTCAGAACGACGATCGATATGAGTATAATATTGATATAATTCCGATCGGGTTTGGATGCCCGAGATTTTCGAGATACGGATTTCAGTTTGGGATAAATTTTGTGATATAAAAATATTAAATGACCTCCGATTGACGAACGGTCGATTCCGTTGGTCTCATTTCGTCGAATCAGATATAATGATGATCTTGATTTATTTTGCGGTTTCCGATTTTGTGTTGCGGCTTTTTCATGGCACACATTACGATGCGATCGATTTTTGGTCGATTTCGCCCGAACGACTTTTGATTCACTATCAATTGATCGTTTTAGGTTGTTTGGTATTGACCAACAAATCTATTGGGTTAATCAGACCCTAATCGGGTCGGGTTCGGGTTTGGTTGGAAATCGGATGTTACAAGAGCCTATTTGTGATGCTTTTGTATTTATTCTTATGTTTTTTTGCACTTATGATCATCGACTATTTGCATTATATCTTGAGCAATCGAACTTAGATTTTAGTAATTTCAATTCCATTATGATGCTTGTTTGATGATCTAGATAATGGCATTAATTATTTTATGATTTGACACTTGAAATGGGAAGAATTAATTTGAGATATATTGTGTCATATTTTCATTCATTTAAATGCCATTTGATTAAACATAGACTTATTTTGATGCATCAAATCAAGAATGGAATTGATTGTCTTATTGTTGCTCATGTAATTGATTATATCGTGGGTATATTTGTGTATAAGCATTTGTTTGCATTCCAATTCCTTTTTTGCATTATGTCATTAAATCTAGCTTGCATAAAATCAACTAAATGCATTTTGTTCATATGTATATGTTTTGCATCACTTTGTGTACATTATTAACCTAGATAATTTAATTATCACTTAACCTAGGTATGAAGGATTTAATTATTATTTTGATAGACTGTGTCCCTGAGTTCAACTTTGGATTTACCCAAGTAGAAATATAAACCGATCCACTCTTCACAGAGATTCTCACTCAGTTCTGATCAATGCGTATCTGGTTGTACTACAATTCGACATTATAAACATAGCCAGATACGCTTGCATCTGTATACCATGATGCTTCCATTTATAGGGAATGATGAAACTAAATGGACTTCGGTGACTCCACTTAGATATCAATAAATGACATTTGATTAAATTATATCTTAATTTATAAAATCAAATTCCATATCCAAAGAATATGAAGTTGATTTTAAAATGTTACTAGTCGATTGGATATTTGGTTTAATCTAACTTGAACAGATAACTCAAAGTAGTTTTAACCTTGATACTAATATAGTCTAAATATCAAGTCACAAATATATGGTCTATACAGTCTCTTTGATATTATCTTTAAGTATTCATAAATGCAACACAAATAGATTTAGGAGGAAATATTGTGTCACACACACAAACACACAAACATGCATTCCTAAAAGTACATGCAAATATACAATGTCTCACAAAAGTACAACGAAGCTAGTAGGAAAGTAAACAAAACTGCACAAGTGCTACAAAAATATACACACCTTGACCGGCAGCTACCATGAAACTGTGCCAAACACAAGTCGCTCACTACTGCGACTGCTCCTGAAAACCTATTGGATCCATGTACATTTATGAGCAATTTCTCAGTAATGTGCTAAACAAATGTACAAAGTAAAGGGAATTGAAAAGTGTACAAAAGAGCTGCAAAGGCAAACATGTCAGCAATACAATTACCATAATTGTAGTTTCACTGCGAAACACCCTCAGCTCACTGTGAGCTCAAAGCAGTTGAAACCTCTGAAGACCAATAGCCATTAATAAGAGTCTGTAATGGCATAGACCATAAGTCATAACACTAGAAGATCTGACAACATCACCAACATAGCCAACCTCACACGGGGAATTTTAAATGAATGCGAGAACTAACATTCCTCTTCACTAATCCTCTTCTCAGAACTCACCTCGAAGATTTGAGGTTTGGATATAACCTACATCCGCAAAGATCTAAACATCAATCATGTCTGGAAAAGCAAAACTTAGACTGCCAACCATGACTACTTTACTGCAATAAAGTACATTGTGAAAATGTACCTCCGAAGGCACCGCAAAGAACAACCACGGTGCATGAAATCTTTAAGGAGTACCAGAATGTACCAAAAGAACCCACCACAATATGCCAAGTAACATGTCTCCTTAGTTCAGATCCTTCTAGAATTACGACCATACAAGCTTCTACTTGGATCCCCATGGGTGTATACCTTTCCCTTGGTAGCAACTACTCCAACTACCCACATGTCACTAAAGGAAAACCATGGAATCTAAAGATTCATCGTGGGAAAACTCGTCCACTAAACTCAAGTAACATATGATAATAACTAGATTTGAAATTCCGTATTTATACGTAAAGGATGCTCTCAGTTAGGAGGCTCACTGCGTATATTTTACTTATAAATATGATTGAACACATTTTATTTCCTTTAACAATTTATCTACATCCAATCGTAATATTTATCATTATCGTAATGTCCTAGGTGGATCTACTCTCTTTGTTTCATTAATACAAATATTTCATTTTTAAAATCCAAATGGGTCCCAAATCCTTAAATGATCAATCAATCATCACTACATGGCCTGTCAATCTGACTATATTAATCAATAAACATGGAAATATGATCGATCAGTGTTGATTGATCAATCAGGTCATATTGATTGATTAGCCATGCAGCTAGCAATAAGGTCATCGTAGAAACTACCCAGATCTCCCATCCGAGTAAATTCATGTGATCCTCATTCATCTCCCAACAAAAAGACATAACTTTCATCTTAATTCACTACACGTATTTCCCAAAATCACTTCAAACATGTTGAAATATAAAAAAATCCGACTAAATATGACTTGAACATGATGAAAACAACATCGAATAGGTGTCCCAATCTATGAATACAAAAATGGCTTGAACTCAACACCAAGAGGGGGTGAAAAATGTACCTATGAGGACATTCCCAAGGGAATTCCCCCATCCCAAATGACAGTTCCTAGGCATTGCACGTAAAATGCATGATATCCTAGTGATTCCCACGTCGTGCTCTTCGCAATGGGGGTCTGGTTGTCGAAAATGTTTCCAACTAGGTGGTGATGCCTCGACGGGGATTTTGATGATATCTTCGATGAATGGTAGTGCTTCAGTCACCTTGATCAGGACATCTTCCTATTTATAGGTGGTCCAAGCGTAATCAGATTCAGATTCATAAGCTGCCCTAGGATCTTAAAACGACTATATCTTCCTCATATGAATTCAAAATTTGACATTCTTGAACTCATTGGAAAGATCTCAACAAGTACTACACAAATAATATGCTCATTTGACTCAAATATTAGGTCAAGTCTGAATTTTTAAATTAAGGAGTCTTACACATATTTATGTCAGATTTCACTTCATCCATTTTGTGAAAAATATAAGCAGAAAAATGTAGGGACAACCGATAATCCAACTTATATGTTAACATAGGAAGCTCTAAGGGGAAAGTTCAAATATTGTTTGAACTTTCTTAAGTAGACCTATGGAGGGGAAATGTGGTTGTGCAGTTTAGCATTTGTTGCTCTATTTTCGATGGTTCAATTTGAGGTGGAGATTATTGAGTTTCCTTCAATCATATCCCATCTATTTTGTGTGGTAATTGCATCCCATTCACTGGTGGGCAAAGTCCGTCATCTACCTTATTCCACCATATTGATAGAAATTTACAATCGTTATAACGATGTAGTCTAGTTAAGGGTGAACCACATAAATATTGTGTAGTTGTTTTATACTTTCTTATATATGTGTTTAATATTCCCTACTTCCTCTATGGGAAACTCTTTGAAAAATAAGATAGGGGTCACAACACATGAGTCAATACTCTAAACAACAACATTATTTATTATGGAACATGAGGATGCATTATAAGCTCTGGAGTTATGTCCAACAAGGTTATTGAAGTGGTTAGAGATGGGAAAAAGAGGTTTACTTCCAAAATTCAATAACATGACTTGCATAGAGTTTAACTTCGATTATTCATGTATGAAGCATTAATCTTGTCATTGATATTCTAAATCATATTGATTTAATATCATTAATTGGTATGAAAACCTTGTAGAGTACCTGTTTAACTACATCATGTAGACAAATGCATGCAAGTATATGTATAAGGAGGATATTTAAACAAATTCCCTCAAAAATCAAGGGCAATGCCTTTATCCACACACACACATATTAAAGTAGATAAATGTTCATACTGGCAGATGGAGTAATTTCTTGTTGTTTTCAAAAATATAGATTTATTGTGTAAAGGTATTGAGTCCACTTTAACTACTAGGCATATTGATATACTCGACATACAATCTATATGTACTCAAGGAAGCCTTTGTATATAAGTATGAGCTTAGATTATCGTCAACTATCTCAATCTCGTCAAAGATAAGCACAAGCAACCCAATTAATGACAACAACATATATGATAGTCTTATCACAACTAATAGAAAAATATGTAAGCTAAGAGCATAAATCTGATTTTTAATTAAAATACGTATGACAACCTAAGGATCACACATCATAAGGTCATATAGTTAACAATTCATATGATTTGATTGTTAGTTCCGTTAACTATAAATAATAAACTGCTGAGTATCCGATTTTTTCTATTTGATTTGCAACAAGAAGAAACAGGTTTGGAAAAAAGACCATTCGTGGTTATGCTCACAAGGTCAAGCAAGAGAAAAAGACTGCAACATATGAGGCACACTTTATGGTTTCTACAGAGTTTGGAGACATTGGAGCAATTTTCGTAGAGAGCTGTCACCAAAAGGAGATTTACTTGAAAGATGTCACCCTCGTCGGCCTAGGAGACAATCCTATATTGATACAATGCAATTCTTGGGTTCAACCCAAGTCAATCAACTGCTAAAAAAGGGTCTTCTTTTCCAATATGGTAAGTATCTATTAGTCATGTTCAAAGTACTATATGTAAGATTTGCTGACACTATTGGAATGTTATTGGATTTAAGAATTTCTTTTCGCACAACATAGTCGTTGCATAATACATATTAATTCATATGATGTGATCAAAGCATTATTTAGCAATCTAACAAACTATTGAGTTTGTCTATATGTTCTATAATCAATAAAGTTTTGCTCTAAGTCTTAAAAATTTTGGATCTTTGTGTCTCATAAATGCTTTCAAATTGTTAGAACTATTAAATTCGAAAATTTTTAGACTTAGATAATCAAATAAGTAGTATTTGGGAAATGCGCTCATCCAAAATTTATTTTATGGTAGCTTGTTACACTTATGCAAATTTGTATAGCTCGATATGGGCATTTTTTTGCTCAATCCCATCTTAATAGGTTGGATTCCTTCCACTCCAATTTTATTAAATAACCATGTCCGGTAGATTGAATCCTATTTTTAATACCAACTTTTTTTTCTCTCTAATAAAGTTCTGTACGCGTACGTTGCAGCTATGTTTACCATCAGGGACGCCGAGCGGCCTCCGGCGACTGCGGAAAAGGGAGCTCGAGAGCCTCTGTGGCAGCGGCCACGGGGAGCGTAAGAGCTTCGAGCGGGTCTACGACTACGATGTCTACAACGACCTCGGCGACGACGGCGATGACCTGCATCGCCCAGTCCTTGGTGGCAAGGAGCGCCCCTACCCGAGGCGCTGCCGCACAGGGCGGCCAGCGTCGGCAAGGGACCCCAGTTCGGAGACGAAGGGAAGCTTCTGGTATGTGCCAAGGGATGAGTCGTCGATGGACAAGAAGATGGCAGTTCTGACTGCTAAGGCTGTGGTCTCCGGGGTGCAGAGCGTAGTTTCTTCTCCGGGAGCCGTTGTTGAACCCAAGGTTGGGAGTGTACCTCTGTTGAACAACTCGAGAGGCAGATCGACGACGAGTGAAGGTGCCACTGGCAGTCTGCCCCTTGGAAAGGGCTTCTTCCGGAGGCTGGTGGGGAGGGTGGTGAAGGCAGTTGCCACTGGCGGTGGACGGGATGTCCTCAACTTCAACACCGTCGATGTTCTACGTACGTTGCCAAATCTCTCTCTAAGTAAAGCAAATTGATATGGAGTTTTAGGTTCTCCAACACAGATATTTGTCTTGTTACAGGGGAGAAATTCACCTTGTTCAGGGACGAAGAGTTCTCTCGCCAAACACTTGCAGGGCTTAATCCTTTCAGTATCCAACTGGTCACTGTAAGTATTCCCCAGGTGCAAGTCCGAGGCAAATTACCAAATATTGATCCAATGCTTTTTTAGATACGATTTTGTAAGAACCTTGTGATGGAAATTTGCTTAAACATGGCGGCTTTGTCATGTACCAATTGGCCATCCACATCTTCTATCATAAGGTTTTTTCCCTTCAAGACAAGAATAAAATAGATAGTAATGTAATTTCACGTTCCCGAAGACTAATTACTGCAATACAAATTTCAAAGAAGCGGATCTATTCCATAATCACCATGTTTAATATCTTACATAACATCGAATTTGCAGGAATTTCCCTTTGCGAGCAAAGTTGATCCTGACATGTATGGACCCTCGGAGTCTGCGATCACAGCAGATATCATTGAACGTGAAATCAAAGGTGTCATGATTGTAGAAGAGGTATGGCGCATTTGTTACTTTTACCTTTTCCTTTCAAGTGATTAAAGCAATATCTCATATCATGGCAGTCCATGCGAAGGACATGGGGAGGGCAATCGTTTGGACGGATAGAGATGATTGCACAAACCTTACGTAATGGTGGTCATCGCAGGTGGTGCATGACCTATGTTGGAGGTGATAGCCACCAATGGATGTGGAATAGTGGCAGCTGCAAGGAGGCCCCATGGATGGAGTGATCTAACATTTGCATCATAGAGGATAATATCGGAGGGGTACCTTTTTTTAGAGAAATGATGGGATGAACCTCCGATAAAGGTCCATTCAAGAATTAGAATTAACCACTATAAACACAGGTTACATAAGCCAAGTTTCTAACGAGACTTTGATATGCTCAATTACATTTTCACAATAGAACCTCTCCCATTTGAAAATAAAGTTGTTCCTACAAGATGGCCCACACATGTGCACACACCCTCATCCTGTCTTCGGTAGAGCCCAACCGGTCTCTATTAATCGAGCCCCCCATTGAATGTTAGGAATGTTCACAGTTTCCCGGACATCCCTTGAACCTGAGCATCTAAAGAATAAGTGCTCTAAGTCTTCGATTGATTCTCCATATCTCCTGGAAGCCTCATCGCAATTAGGAAAGATCCATGCTCGTCTATCTCCCGTTATAATGTGTGCTCTTCTCATTAACCACATGAAAACCTTAATTCTCATGGGGTTTTTCCAAGCTCGAATCCTTGCACAGTTCCTAGGTATCTCCTCGTCGCTCGATACTCCCTGATTGGAGATAACCTCGTATGCTTTTTTAACAGTAAACATCCCATCTCTCTAGCACCATGAGTCTCTGCCTTCTGACGGTTCCTCCAACCTTTCCAACTTGCTAGTCAATGCTGTGAAATTTTCTAACATCTGGTTTGACAGCTCTGTCACGAAAGTAGGCATCCACGACCTGCCATCCTAAACATCGACCACCCTCGCCTCCTTATTTGTGGACAAAGCAAACAACCTTAGAAACAAGTCACAGAGGTCTCCCTCCTCAGCCCATTCATCCCTCCAGAAAAAATCCTCTTCCATCACCAATAATAGGTCGAAGAGAGGTAGCTTTCTCATGCACAATCGAACAGATACCTCTCCAGAAGGTGGACGGTGAAGCTACCACATCTACCCGAGAACATAGTCTGGGTGAGACACCATATATGGACCTTGCCAACCAAGAGAGCAAGCCATTCCCCTCACCCCAGATCCTCGTAACCCACTTAGAAAGCAATACCTTGTTCATATCTCCAAGACGCAGTATCCCAAGACCTCCCTCCTTGGTGGGACTCATCACCACATCCCAACCTATGAACGCGAGACCCCTGCCTTCCGCTGATGACAAGACAAAAAATGTTGCATCAACATCTCCAGACTCTTACGAATGCCCACATGTACCACACATATGGAGAGAAAAAATATGAATTACAAATAAAACATTCTTTACTAGGATCAATCCCCTCGACGAGCGCGAGGCTTTCCACCCTACTAACCTCTTTTCTAGTTTTTCTACAACATGCATCTAACTCACTCGACTAAGTCTACCACACATTAGCGACATGCCATGATAAGTTATAGGCAAACTCTTCCGTATACTGCCTAGAGTTGCCTCGCATATTTGCGCCAGCAGCTCTGGGGATAAATTAAAGGGAACAAAAGTGGACTTTACACCATTAACCTCTGGCCATGACAAGCCTCCAAAAATATCCAGAACCATCTTGATTGCCTCACACCCCACTGCTCCACCTTCGATTAAATTGTGTTGTCAGCATACTGCAAAACTTGGATTGAGAAGGCATCCCTCGAGCAGCCCTTAAAAAACCACCATCCTCTACAAGCCTTGCCATAACTGCCAAAGCATCCATAACCAAAACAAACAACAGGAGAGCCATTGGGCAACCTTTCTTCACTCCTTGTCGTGGCTGGGACCCCCCCCTGATGTCTACCGTTTACCTAGACCGAGCATGAAGAAGTAGTGATGTACTTCTTCATCCAATACACCAACACATCTAGAAACCCCTTCGGACCAGTGATGCGCAAATAAAATTCTAATTCATACAATCGGAAGTCTTCAAGAAATCTACCTTCCTTAGAAACTAGCCACCCCTCTCCTTTTCCTATCTAAAATGATTATGGATTTAAAAAATGCTCCTTGAGGTGTTGAGCTGCAAGCCTCAAGGCGATTTAAAAAAAAATGCTTTGAGGCTATAACCTCAGTCTGGATAACCGAAGCGTAAGCCTCACCAAGGTCTAAAAAAGTGAGGCAGTCCGAGGCGTTTTCCTCGAAATTGAGGCGAGGTTGTAAGCCTCGAGGCGGTCAAGGTATAAGCCTCATTTTTTTAAAATAAAATTAAAGCAAAATACCTTAAAAAGTATATAATAATATTACGTTTTGCCAAAAACACATTCAAAAATAATTTCATACTAGTAAAAGATACAACACATAAGCGATGAAAGCATTGAAGTTAAAAAAAACTAATATTAAGCCACTAATGTATGAAATATCAAGTTCCAACTTCAACAATTCTATATGAGTACTGAACTAATGTCTACACTTAATACTAGAAGTACAATAGAAATCATATCTTTTAGTGTTCAAAGTAAAAAAAAATGTTGATATGCCTTGAATCCCAACCATATGTCTTGCTGGACGTAGTTAGAGAACCAACATATGCATCTCCTGATATCATACTCCAACAAGACGAGGATCTCACAACTCATGCAAACAAATAATAAAAGGGATTTTTACACCCATAACCCTAAGCAATTTCGCAATAACATTCATAACCCTGCATAATCATGAATTACGCTCAAGACCCTGAATAAATGTGCCGTCTTACATCCATAACCTTATGTTACTTTACTTCATTAACTCAACCAGATGATTGAGTTAATCTAACCAATGAACGATCTAACGGTTGGGATTAACTTAAAAAAACATGCCATCTTTTCTCTTAGAGGCAGCACATGCAACAAAGTTGACTTTAAGTTTAGGATAGGGGGCTACGACAGGTGGTGAAGGACAACCGCTGACGGCTTCCACGTTGCGGGATGGTGGAGGACGACAGAATGATGGTGGAAGTCAGCGGTCCGAGGGGGGAGCTTGCAGGGACCGACGGGGTGGGGGGGGGGGGGTGCAGACCTGCAGAGTTTGACGCGGGGGGGGGGGGGGGACGTCGACGGTTCCGTGGGAGGTTGGGTGGCGACTTGCAGAGTTCAACAGGTTTTTTGAGGGGGGCGGAGGGGGGGATGTCGACGGTTCCACGGGGGGGCTGGAGGGGGCGTCTTGCAGACGTCAACGACGATGTTGAGGGGAGTGGGTTCTGCGAAGGGGGGGGGGTCAGGGGGGGTGGGTGGGGGGTGTGGGGAGTTCCTGTAAGCGGACCAAAAGCGAGTACCTCACACAGTCCTCCCACCTCCAAGAAACCACCGTTTTCAGAGGACATGTGCTTCCTCTTCCATCTCCCACATGGAGCATCTCCATCCCGCTTCCAATGTCGTCCATAATCCTGAGCTCACGACCCACAACCCCATCGAGTGACCAAACACCTGCACACAACCCCACCATCACCTTTCTGTCTCCCATTTCCCGCTCTATCCCACGCAAGCACTCATCACCGCGCTCCCCTTCATCCACAACCACCACTGGAGCACACGCATCACCCATTTCTTCCATCCTTATATGAGTTTTAATGCAATAACCCACAACCTGAGCCCAGATCGGGTCCCTGTCATTGAGAACTTGCAGGACCTTTTTCGGAGAACACGGAGGGGCATAACTACTTGAATACCTTCTCACCAGAGTAATCGAGCAACATCATCCCTTTTCAACATCGGCATGCAGGCGAGGTCTGGGGGAGATGCGCTTGCGAGGAGCGCGCGGATAGCCTCTGGCAGTCCTCCAAAATGATGGAGAGAATGATGGCATGATTTGCAAATGAGAATGAGTATTAAGGGCAACTTTGTCTTTTTTCAAACAGGAATCATCAAATATAACGAACATCTCAAACGGAATATAACACAGGGTTATGTCATGTAGGAGTTAAGCATTACTCTGATTTCTCATGTAATTCGTGATTATGCAGGGTTATGAATGTTATTGCGAAATTACTCAGGGTTATAGGTATAAAAATCCCATAATAAAATTAAGTTGCAAATGTGAACTAATATAAACAATTTATTACAATTTAAGCTCAAACTATGTGCAATAGAACTAGCATGTCTAGATGTACGATAAATGAACATGCAAGATCATTGAGTTTCACTTGTTTCATGCGATCTTTTCTTTTTTGCTTGGATCTATATATAGAAATATGCAACTATGCGAGGTTTAACATGAAAACATAAACACAAACATAAAAAAAACATAATGCTTAGGTAAAAAAACATGGTCGGGTGGAAAGCAAATAATCAAAAAGTAAAAAAGCCTCCATCTCTAGGCTTACGCCTCCGCATCGCCTCGAACACCTTGCGCCTCGAACTTCTCAAGCCAGGTCAAGGCATACGCCCCATCCAGAGGACCTGATGCGTGCACCTTGCGACGATTTTGGCGAGCCTCGCCTCGAGGCGTATGCCTTTGCGCGGCGAGGCACCACTTTTAGAACTATGAGTCTCACAGACTCGAGACACTGCCTTGTTCTGCTGTGTATTTTTTGGGAAAATAAATATCTAATTAATATGATTGTTTGTATCACTTCAATGAGTATGGTATATGTTTAAGAGACTGCATTTTTTATAAGAATATTAGGATTTCACATTTTTACAATATTAGCATTACATAACACAAATTAAAACTAGCATATTTGGTTGACATGGTATATTGTGTACATCTATTCAATTTGTAAATATTCAAATTTAGGATTTGTGATATATATTTTGTGAATATTTGAAGCTTAAGATTTTATGACAATATAATTATATTTAATAGTAATTTTTACATATATATATTTCCCCATAAATAGACTTATGTCTCGATCACCATGAGGCTTACGCCTTTCCTCTAACGAAAAACTGCCTTGATCAACCTCGTATTTTTTGAAGCCTTGGAAATGATCTTTGATGCCATGATGACCTCATCCAAAATGATACTTTGGAATAAAAGCAATGTCGGCAAAAAGAGCGCACCAAGGACTCCCCTAAGTCGTTTAGCCAAAACCTTGACCACAATGAGATATATATCATTGGGGAGAGCGATCCTAAAATTTTTTACTCGCTCGGCGACCTCTTTCTTTGAAAGCATGCATATCAAGGGTTTATTCAGTTTTTCCAATCCACTGCGTGTGCTTTTAAACTATATAATCAATGCCATAACATTGTCCTCGACCATACTCCAAAACTCTGAAAAAAAAGACTAGCTGACCATCTGGTCCTGGACACCCGTATGTGTTAAGATTAAAAATCGCCCGATGCACCTCCTCTCTGGAGAAATAAGAGAGAATCCTTTCAATCGGCTTTGGACCCGGAGATTGAACTCCCTTCCCAAGCCATGTGGCTTGGGAAGATGACAACCACCTACTGACCTCTCAAAAGTGTGCCACCATTGTCTCATCAATCGCCTCGTCTCCCTGGATCCTTTCTCCCCCTACCTGCATGTCATGTATCCAATTCCTATTATTGCCTACGACATGAAAGTATCTTGTGTTCGCATCACCCTCCACCCATTTCCGTCCTGATCTCTGCCTCCATTCCATCTCCTTCTTTTAATCCTCCTCTATAACCACCTTCCGATGCTCACTTCTAACCTGCCTCTCCTCCTTGCTAAGCTCTCTCCTATCTTCCACGCCATCCAAATGAGCAATCTCACCCTCCGCCTTTTGTCTCCGCTCCTCCCGCACTTGCTGCAACTCTCTTGTTCTTCTTCAACTCTCTCAGTCCTATAATCTTTTGAGCCATCCTCTGCGTCGTCGAACCACCTACATGTAGCAATAACTAAAGCTCTTCAACCATCTCTCTTCTTCAACAACTCTCTCAGCCATATAATCTTCTAAGCCATCCTCTGCGTCAAACCACTTACATGTAGTAATAACCAAAACTCTTTAACCGTCTCTCTAACGCCTTATTCCCTCAACTAGGACTTCTCAAATTGAAACATAGATCAAGGAATCAATCCCTCGACTGAATCCCAACACAAGGCATGATGTGTTTACAAGTTGGACTTGTTCTTTTGGAAACAATCTTCATAAAGACCCACCCCCAAAACAATTACCAAAAAACACACAGACTTTACATGAAAACCCTTTTTGAAGTACAAGGTAAAAACTGAAAAGCCACGAGTAAGGGAATATTCACTATGTAGGAAAAGGAGTTTGATGCACAAAATTTTTAGAGGAAATGTTGGCCTTATTATTCATGGGTACATCGAAGCAAATATGTAATTAGATCTTAAAATCCATGTTGGGGCTATGCCTCTGCTCTTAATCAGTAGGTCAAGATCCATTGTTAGATATAAATTAGATATAATTGTTGAAGGCATAAATTAACAAATCTCTACCTTAGTCAAACTCTGTTTGAATGTACTAAAAAACTTCTCTAATTGCCGGTTAATGCTCATACAATCATGACCCTAAATGTCGATTTCATACATTTCACTTGCTTGGAAAATGAATCACCCAAGTTGGCCAAAAATATGAGAAATGCACATGAAATTTGATCTTTTTTGAAAATTAAGGATTCCAATGTGCTTTGATCAATAAGTAAGATAGAAATCTGCACTTATTCGCTAAAATAAAGGTCTAAATGCAATTTTGTGGTAGTGTTGTCTTCATAATGACTGTGTAGATTGATTTGCAATACTGAGTAAGGTAAGTAGCAAGAAGTTTAGGCATGTAGAACACATACGTAAGTTGAAATATCAAATAACATGATTTGACAAGCTCAAAGTTCATAATGTACCAACACAATAGTTAGAATACTTACCTCATAAATAGGCTGAAGAGAGATTTGTCTCTCGTTAGGAGTCAGAAGTGAATTTATAGTTACACATAACTATATCATCAAAAATCTAAAATTAAAAACCTATATTGAACATATGAACACTATATGCCATATTAACTACATATGTCATGAACTTGCTGAAAATCTCGAAGAGCACCCTTCCCTCATGGGGCTGGGGGACAACACTCCTGAAACGAATTAGTTTAAGGGTTCAGATGATATGGGGAGGATATGGGCCAAATGAACCTCATTTCCCTTCAAAAATCATAGAAATTGGCGTTATATGGCCGACATGGTGAGATATCGCTAATATATCAATGCTATATCGCCGATAGGTGAGAAAAAGACAACTATGCTCTATCGATTTCACCAACTCAGCGGAAATGAACTTTCACCAATATTTCAGCAAAATTTGAGCTATGCTTACAACTTAGGAAGTCCATCCAAGTTTACACAGGATATGAACTTGGCCAATGGCATTTCATCGTGTTATAAGGTTGTTAGTTAACTTGTAACAATCTTCTTCATATGGATGTTGCTATTGCAAAAACCTCTTAAATGAACTGATAAAAAATGGCAAAGCTGCTACGTTGTTATCAATCTTAAATGAACTGATATTTGACACAATTGTGATTTTTACTTTTGTGATGCACATGATCTTTAATCAACTTGATGACACTTGAGACTATCATCATGGATAGCAATTTTCTAACTAGGATTGTGTCATGTATTCTACTTCTATGCTAGGTAATGCTATAACATACCTCAGAGTTTCCCTCCAAGTGATTGCGCTTTTACCAGAAACAGATAGCCTATATTGGATCTTCTTTTGTCACGGTCTTATTCATAGTCACATCAACAAAACATTCTCATTCCTTTTAAGCTTAAGACATAATCCAATTGCATGTCATAGGTATCTCAGGTTACACTTTATAGTAAGCCAATTTCTTTTGCTTGTATTTGATATATATGTACTTGCAACTGATGAGCGATGCCCAAATTAATGTATATCATGTATTTGATATATATCATGCATGATACTTTCAATTGCATTAGAGTAAGTAACTTTTGATATTTACTCCGCATGTCCTCATTGTGTAGGCATAACTTTGTTGATAACTTCATATGAGATCCTGCTGAAACCTTCTCAAATTTTCTATCAAATGTTATCTTTGTTGATAACGTCATATGAGATCCTGCTGAAACCTTCTCAAATTTTCTATCAAATGTGCCAAAGCCTTACATAGTCTTTCACAAGTAGGATTTGTTGACTCAAGTACAATTTCCAGCCCCACGATTTCTATGTATAATCTTCCTAGCTATGATTGAGTCTTGTCTCAAAAATGTTGACCACCGAGTCTTTAATCTATTAACGTAAGATTTATTTCAAGCCATTATCAACATATCATTAACATAAAGCAATAGAAAAATAAATGAGACATCGTCAACAAACACCATATTTTCTTCTAAGAACCCTCTACAACTATAAAGGAGTTGAACTGGTCGTAAAGGATTTTCTTTAGTAGGTCAAAACACGATCATCCTTTTCGTGTATTGCAAAACCTTCAAGTTGATACATGTAAATCCTCTCTTCAATTTCACCATGTTGGGAGGTTGTCTTCACATCTTATTGCTCGAACTCCAAATTGTTATAACAACAAAAACCTATAGGATTCTGTAGAGATAGTTGTGTGTCGTTATGTCGTTAATGTTATTTATTATTTCTGTTTCTTTATGTACCTCTCATGTAATTTATCCAAGGGCTCTCTCCCTATATAAGAGACCCGAGGGCTCTATGGAATAAACATCGAAGTATTCTAACATGGTATCAGAGCCATGACCCTAACCTAGGGTTTTCCACCGCCGCGCCCCCTCTAGGGTTTCGGCGCCCAACCCCCTCCGGGCCCAACTCTCACGCCGCCGCCTCCTTCGCCGAGCTCCTCCACCGCTGCCAGCCCCTGTCGGGCTCCTCCACCCACCGCCGGATCCCTGCTGCCAGCCCCAACCACCGCCGCTAGCCCCTACCACCGCCGCCGAGCCCCTGCCGTAGGGCTCCACTTGCTGTCCAGCCGCCGCCGTCCTCTTCCAGCAGTCGTTCGTGTCAAAGTAGAGGCTCTCAAAGCCTCTACTCGCTGCAGGGGTACCGCGTTCTTCGGACTCGGCATCATGTTTGATTCAAGTGCATAATCGTCTACCTATGCACTTGAATCCTACAAGGTCTTGGTAGACAATTTTCTTGGTCTATCAGTAGTTATTCTTCTCCGGTACTATGTCAGATCAGAAGATCGATATGCCCGCCATAGGTGCCTTCAAAGGTTCGGCACCAATCGTCAAGATGGACGGGACCAACTACGAACTGTGGGCGATGCAGTTCCTCAGTCTCATGAAGTCGTGCGGTAAGAAGCATATTCTTACCGAGGATGAACCACCGGAGAAGACAGGGATCTATGCCTCATGGGAGGCTGATGATGCGTACGCCAAGGTATGGCTCTCAGGTACGCTCACGATGGAGATAGCGAATGACGTCCTTCACCAGCCCACCGCTAAGGCGATGTGGGATATTTTGGCTATGACGTACTCTCAGGTCCGTAATGAGACGAAGATGCTCCAGTTGCAGCATGATATATTTACCACGAAGCAGAACGGGAAGCCCCTTCATTCCCTGTACACGTCGCTTCGTGGCATGTTCGAGAAGCTCTACAGCACCATCCCTCTTACAGCCACGCCGGAATAGCAGAAGACGTTCCGCAACGCCACTATGGTTGGCGTATTACTCGCTGCCCTAGATCCGGAGTACGAGGCAGCACGTGCTCAGATACTGGCAGATGCCATCATCCCACCAATAGAAGATGTATACAGGCGGCTCAGTCGTGTACCTGTTCCATCCAATATAGCGACTGCGACTCCGTCAGCAATGGCAGTCTCCAGGGGACGTGATAGTTCGTCCTCGTTTCGTGGCAGGGGAAGTGGTGGACGTGGCCGTGGAGGCCGCATACGCTCTACGTGCTCATATTGTCACCGCACTGGTCATTCAGAGGATACATGCTATTCCAAGCATGGTTTTCCTCCATCTGCACGAGTAGCTGATCATGTTCAGGGTCCACCTGCGTCTACTTCAGATCACAGGTTCGAGGAGTTGGTGGCACGACTTCGGGATATCATGCCACAATCTTCTTCATCAGAGGGTGCAGATGTTTCTGATGTTGCGGCTTCGGCGTCAGCCAGTACATCGGCCTCAGCCAGTGCCTCAGGTAGCACTTCAGCCCCATTTCATAGTCATGATCTCACAGGATGGATTGTCGACTCTGGAGCAACCCATCATCTTTGTCGTGAGAGAGATATTCTGCAGTCATACAGGGTTGTTCAGCCAGGTCGCTCTGTACTCATTGCGGATGGCACTCAGTCTCCTATCATCGGTCAGGGGGAGACAGCTTTGCTACCCTCTATGCACCTACAGAATGTGCTACATGCTCCAGAATTCTCGATGAACCTTTTATCTATTAGTCAGATTACACGTGATTTGCACTGTCGTGCTATTTTTGACCCATCGTCTGTTATTTTTCAGGACATACTGACGGGCAGGGTGATTGGTTGTGGTTCTGAGCAAAATGGCCTTTATCGTCTCGTTCGTAGCTCCTACGCTGGTGTCTCCTTGCATACCCAGGCCTCTGTTTCTCCATACACCTGGCATCTTCGGTTCGGTCATCTACCGCTGCAGAAGATGCGTCACCTCCTGCCTCAGATATCTCCGAGTTCTTCTTTTCGATGTGAAGCATGTCAGTTGGGGAAGCACCATCGGTCTAGCTTCCCCGGTCGTCAGAGTCGGAGCAGTAGCTCCCCGTTTGAATTATTCCATATAGATATTTGGGGTCCAAGTCGTGTCCCGGATCACCAGGGGCACAGGTTCTATCTAGTTGTGGTTGATGATTTTTCCAGAGTGTCGTGGACTTTTCTTCTCAAGAATAAATCTGAAGCAGGAAATGTTATTCAAAATCTAATTAATGAAGTTCAGAATGTTTTTTCATCTACTGTTAAGTATGTGCGTACTGACAATGCATTGGAGTTCTGCACTCGCTCTCTTGCCAGCTTTCTTTCATCTAAAGGCATTGTCCACCAAACCACATGTCCCTACACTTCTCAACAAAATGGAGTTGCCGAACGAAAACATCGACATTTCCTTGACATTGCTCGCACTTTACTTATTCAGAGTTGTGCTCCATTAACCTTTTGGGGTGATGCTATACTTACTGCGTGTTATTTGGTCAATCGAATGCCTACAACTGTTCTTGGGGAAAAGTCTCCAATCTCTGTTCTCTTTCCGGACAGAGACTTGTTTACATTGACACCTAGGGTTTTTGGCACTGTCGCTTTTGTTCACCGATTATCTCCGGGACTTGATAAGCTATCCCCTAGGGCTATCAAGTGTGTTTTCGTGGGCTACTCCAGGACACAGAAGGGGTACCGCTGCTATGATCCTGTCAATAACAAATACTATGTGAGTGCAGATGTTACATTCTTCGAACCTGTCATGTACTTCTCCCCTGCAGGTGACAGATTGGTCCCCTCCACATCATCAGACTCCCAAGTCTATGTTCCGCCACCTCCAAGCCTGGGTCCGTCCTCTACTCCAGCGTCTCAAATAACACAACCACCACCAACCCCGCCACCACCACCACCACCACCACCCCCAGTTGTTCCTTTTCCTAAGTTCTACACGAGACGCACGGGCCCTGTTCAAGCTACATCTCAACCATCCAGCACGCCTCAGGTATGTTCTGACATTAGTGATGGGTTAAATAATGCACATGTGCAGGAGCTTGTACCACAGGAGGAGGACCAACCGGTCAGCACTGTTTTGGATGACTTGGACCGGCCTATTGCTCATAGGAAACAGCGAAGACAGTGTGTCTCATATCCCCTAGCCTCTCATGTTTCCTTTCATCGTCTCACTGGGGATTTCCAGAAGTTTGCCGCTGCTGTATCATCAGTTGATATACCACGGACATATCAGGATGCCATGAAGACTGAATGCTGGCGTTTAGCAATGGAAGAGGAGATGCGTGCCTTACAATCCCGAGGGACCTGGTCTCTAGTCCCTATTCCTCCAGGTGCGTCTGTGGTGAGCTGCAAGTGGGTTTTTACAGTCAAATATCATGCAGATGGTCGTCTTGACAGATACAAGGCAAGGCTTGTAGCACGAGGGTTTACACAGACATATGGGGTAGATTATCTGGACACGTTTTCACCAGTGGCACGACATTCTACCCTTCGCATTCTTCTATCGGTTGCTGTGGTACGTGGCTGGCCCATATTCCAGCTTGATGTTAAGAATGCTTTCTTGTATGGTGATCTACAGGAGGAAGTCTACATGCAGCAGCCACCAGGGTTTGCTGCTGAGGGGGAGACTCAGAAGGTATGCAGACTTCATAAGGCTATTTATGGCCTTAAGCAGAGTCCTCGTGCATGGTTCCAGAAGCTCTCCCAGCTTATTGAACAACAAGGTTTCAGAAGATCAAATGCGGATCACTCACTGTTTGTCCGGAAGACTCCTAGAGGTACCATCGTTGTTATGGTATATGTTGATGACATATTGGTTACTGGAGATGATGCACAAGGGGTTGAGATAACCAAGTCTATGTTGGGCAGTCAGTTCATTACAAAGGATCTAGGCACTATACGGTATTTTCTGGGGATAGAATTTGCAAGAAATGCACAAGGAATGGTGATGACTCAAAGAAAATATGTCACAGATTTGCTGGCTGAAACAGGAATGACTGAATGCAGACCTTCAAGTACACCAATGGATCCGAGTATGAAGCTGTACGATGATGACACTGAGGAGGTGGACAAGAGAAGGTACAGAGAAATGGTGGGCAAGCTCTTATACATCACTATAACTCGACCGGATATTGCACTTGCAGTAAACCGGGTGAGTCAATTTGTGGAGCAGCCGAGGCAAGTACATATGGATGCATTGTACATGATATTGAGATATCTGAAGTCTTCACCAGGCACAGGGTTGCTGTTCAAGAAAGGCACGGATTTGGCGATTTCAGCCTGCGCAGATGCGGATTATGCAGGATGTCCACGAGATCGTAAGTCTACTTCTGGGTTTGCTATCTTCATAGGAAGCTCCTTAGTCTCCTGGAAAAGCAAGAAGCAGACTGTTGTGGCGAGATCCAGTGCCGAATCCGAGTACAGGGCCATGGCACAGGCAAGCACTGAAATGATGTGGGTTAAAGCAGTCCTAGAAGATCTGAATGTTGAAGTTCCGTTGCCTATGAACCTGCAATGTGACAATCAGGCAGCGTTGTTCATTGCCAACAATCCAGCCTTCCATGAGAGAACAAAACACATAGAGGTGGATTGCCATTACACTAGGGACATGATTCAGAAGGGCTTCATCTCCACGTCTCACGTCAGCTCCGAGGACCAGACAGCAGATATATTCACAAAGCCATTGCTCAGAGGACCTTTCCAGAGATGTTCTTCCAAGCTGAGCATGATAGATATCTATGCTCCATCTTGAGGGGGAGTGTAGAGATAGTTGTGTGTCGTTATGTCGTTAATGTTATTTATTATTTCTGTTTCTTTATGTACCTCTCATGTAATTTACCCAAGGACTCTCTCCCTATATAAGAGACCCGAGGGCTCTATGGAATAAACATCGAAGTATTCTAACAGATTCTTATCGAGGTGTTTTACCTCAAGATAGAAGATACCATTGTAATATATACTTCGCATTTGGCTAAAGTTATTCCCAACCATACTCATCTTGTATATGGTAATAACAACTCTAGATTTGCCTTCTTGAAGACCCACTAATAACCGATAATGTTTTGCCCCTTCAATAAAGGAATGACCTTTATATGATTTGTATGAAGAGATCCTATCTCTTTATTCATTATAACAACCAATTTATGGAGTAAGATGATGAGACAACTGTTAGACTGTGAGCTCATGGTGGGCTATTATGCAATAAAAGTTATTGCAATTCGCTCCTTAATCTGAAATGAAGAACAACGAATTTGCATCATAGATCCCTTAGTACAATTAGGGTTATATACCATGACCATCTTGATATCATACAACTATTGATCCAAAGGTTTGATCATAGAGGCTGGTGCATGGATGGATATCTAAAGAAACAAGATCGAGATAACGAAGACCTATATCGTATGCTGTCATGTATAGGCATGGATGAAGGCAATGTGCTTGCCTTGCACATCACGGAAACGTAGAGATCTGATCAAATCTACCGATCAAGGTCAACTATTCGTACTAGTTGGCATGACAACGGAAAAATAAAAATTTTAAGATGAAACCACATGGCACGAGAACCTTTCCCATATCGTTTCATCAAGACCACACGAGTTTAGGCTTACCTCTTGAAGTATGGTTGTAATCCTCAAAGCTTCTAAAGGAAGAAGCCTCTGACTCAAGTCCGATCTGACAAGAATGCCCTTGCGTACATGATTATGAGTCACGAACTTCCCGCAATCCCGAGCAACAATCCAAGCAAGGAACCTCCTGATTGCATTTCACGAAATCACTTGTCTTCTTCACGGGCACGATGCTTGTAAGAGGACGGAGTTCCTTGAGCAAACGACCCGACAACACGCCGGCAACACAACAACGATCGCGATCTCCACCAACCTTGGGCAGGGGGCGGCCTAGGGTTGTGGAAAGAGATATGACATGTGGAGAGAGAGATTGGTTTATGCAATAATTACATAGAACTTTTTTTTTGAGAAGTAAGCAATACACGTTTACTATATATATAAATAAAACCGTAAAAGTTGCAAAAAATTACATGTCCTGAGCTTTACATAACACTCGACATTGCTCGGCTACATTCTCAGAGTAAAAAGTATTCCCCCAAAAATTACAACATTTCTAGCACACAAAATAGCCTACAAAAGCGCAAAGATAATGATTGAGTTTTCTTGTCCTACGCCATATGCCAATCTCAATTCCCTCCAAAAACCCGAGCTGCTCTGCCCAACGGGCCATTATATCCCTACCTCTCCCCATACCGAGCCGAACATGCGCATGAAAAGAACACGTGATCTAGATCTTCCGCCGCCTCTCCGCACCTGTCACATGTGCCGCCCCTTCGCTCCTGGGGGAGAATTCTGCCTCACCGGAGTAACCATAGAAAAATCTTGATGCGAATGGGGACCTTGCATTTCCAAATCATATGCATGTTCGTGGCCATCTTTTTCCCCTCCCCCGCGCCCTCCACTAAACATCGATATGCCTTCTTGGCCGAAAACCTACCACCCCAAGTTAAATGATCCCTTCCTTCCCCTGATTTCTCTAGCCGCGCAAGCTCAGAATACATCTCCATAAAGTCGTTGGTCCATTGGTCCGAAAGTCTCGAAGCAAAAGTTGGGGCCCAAGATCCCAAATCCCATACACAACAAACCGAAACCTCTTTGTGTACTTCCAACTGCAGCAACCTTGGGTACTTCTAGTTCTCCCCCATCGTGCCACTCCATGTCCAGTTATCCCGCCAGAAACGTAAACCATCACTGTTCCCAAGGATTGGCCTCGACCTAGATGTCAGCTCCAGAATCACCCCAGAATTACCTGCACGATGCCACTCCATAACGAGGACGGAAGGCAACCAACTTTAATCTCCAGAGACATAGAGATCCCGTCAATTTTTCTCATCAAGCTGCATATCAAGTCCTCCGAGTTGCCCAATATCCAGACCACATGAATGTCTCCTACATCTTCTCCATCTGTAATACCCCCAGACCATCGTTACCCTTTGGCTTAGTGATACTCCTCAAATCCACCAAATTCATGCCTTGGCTTAGTGACACTCCTCCAATATACCAAATTCATGCACTTCTTACCCGGTCTTCCATCCGACCAAAAAAACCCTCCTCATCAACGCCTCCATCTTCCTTAGCACCCCCACTGGCATCGACCTCGTAGAGCAAAAAAATACAGGAATTGTAGACGGAACATGCTTAAGAAGAATCAACTTCCTTCCCCTAGACAAAGTTCTCGCCTTCCACCTCGTCAACTTCCCCTTCAACCTCCCCACAACCCCTTCTAGTCCCTCATCTTGTGCCTCCCAGCCACCAACAATAGAATCGGATACATGATCGGTAATGAAGTTGATGGATACCCTAAATCCTTTGACACGTGCTGCCCCTCCGCTTCGGAAAGTCCAAACAAAACCACTGCTAATTTTCCCCTATTCACTCTTAGGCTCGACAACTCCCCAAAGATCTCCATTATACAAGATGCTCTTTGAATCTTTTCTTCCTCTGCCTCTGAAAACATTAGTGTGTCGTGCATATATTGCAACAATTGAACCGATACGTTCTTCCTTGTGTAGCCCGAGCACCATCCCCCATCCCCTGCCAACCTCATCATACCCGTCAGAGCGTCATCAACAATGACGAATAGTAGCGACGCCAAAGGACATCCCTGCCTGATCCCCCATTTCAATTGGAGAAATCCCCTTACGGTCTTCTGTTCACCAGCATCGCATGAGACTTGTTCTTACGCACTGCTTGATCCACACAATCCACATGTTCGGGAACCCCCTCTTCTTTATCGAAGCTCATAGAATCACCAATCCATGCAATCGTATGCCTTAGAGAAGTCAATCTTCCAAGGTACCCCTTTGTTTTTGTTTGTTTTCCAGTCGGTTACCATCTCAGAAGCCATCACCAGTCCATTAGGCATCTGTCTCCTAGGGATAAAAGTCATTTATTCCGGCGAAATGATTCGATGCAACACTCTCCTCAACCGATTTGTCAGGATCTTGGAAATGATGAGGTATATGGCGTTGGATAGCGCGATCGACCTGAAGTCTTCCACCTTGGTTGGCACCTCCTTCTTCGACAACAAAACAAGCAACGCCTTGTTGAACCCTCTTGAACCCCTGATTGTCATCCTTGAACTCTGATAACACCTCCAAGACATCGCCCTTCACCACCTCCCAGAACTCCCTGTAGAAGCAAACCGGGAATCCGTCAGGGCCCGGTGCCCCTTACGTGTTCAACTGGAAAAGCACCCTCCTTGCCTCCTCCCCAGAGAAAACCTCCATCGATAAGTTCGCCTCCCCGTCAGATAACGGAGTCACTCCCTTCCCTTGCCATCCCCAACCCGCCCGCGATCTCCTTCTCCCCAAATCTTGGAAATGTACCCGAAGCGATGTCCCAACACGACCATCTCCCTCAAAAGTCTGGCCCCCAACCTCGATCGAATCAGTGTAGTTCCTTCGCCTCCTTCCACTTGCCATTGTATGGAAAAAAACGCATGGTTACGTCCCCCTCGTGCACCCACCGCTGCCTCCATGCCACCTCCTCCTTATCCTCACAAAGAATCACCTCCAGGAGCTCTCTTCTTTCCTCTAATTCCTCCTCCCGCATTTTCCTTTCTTCCTCTAGGCTGTCCAGCCTAGCCACCCCACTTAGTGCCCCTGATCTTCTCTCCTTACGATTGATCCGATTGACCTTGTGAAAATCTATCAGGAATCTCCTGAGCTTGGATAACTTGCATGAAAATCCGGCCATCGTCGACTCCGACGGTCGACAAGCAGCCCACGCCTCCGCCACTGACTCCCTGAATCCCTCCTCCATCAAACATGTCTTTTCAAACCAGAAGAACGAACGAGGACTAACCCCCTCCCCTGAGTACCACAATATCAGCGTGTGATCCGAATGAGCCATGGGCAATGCTCTGGCCCTAACCGTAGGAAACTGCTGAATCATCTCCATGGAAGCCATAAATCTGTCTATGCGTGAACACGACCTCGAGCTCCTCCATGTGTACAAACATCCTGCTGCATCCATCACTGGAGCCGCAGCTCGTCCACCATCTCCCATAATTAAGCAGATTCGTCGTCTCTCCCTCCTTTCTCCCCCGACTTGTCCTCCAGATGCAATGTCACATTGAAGTCACCCTCGGTGATCCATGCCACATCAGGGAACCCAACCCTGACCAGGAACAACTCATCTACAAGTGTTGTAGGATTTCCTCCACCATTGGGCCCATAAACATTAGTGACAATGAACCTCGTCCCATCAGCCTTACATCGTAGGCAAACCGAGAGCGAATGCCGCCCCCACACCTCATCTCTCTCCATCACCATCTTGTTACCATGCCATCCTACGGGACCCTCACCGAATCAATCATCTTGACCTCCCCAGCACAGTTCCATTTATCTCATTCCATACTCTCTCCAAATCTTTGTGCGATTTTAGTTTCTTGCAGCATAGCCACGTCTGCCCTATTCTCCATAAATAAAATTTTCACCGCCAACCTCTTCAACCCCTGCCCAAACCCCTGGCATTCCATGAAATCACATTCATTGAAAACCGAGGAAGCCCTCCTTCAGTGGCACTACTCCGATGCATGCCAACATCTCCTTGCCTAGAGATGCCCTCGCTTTTTTCGCTGCCTAATCAGGCACCTCATCATCCCTACTCCTGCCCTGTTTCCCATGGGCCCACCCTCGAGCTGTGCTGCCACCAGACTCTGCTCCTGTAGGACCTCCCATCCCCCCACCAACCCCCCACAGTGGCACCTCTTTTAGAGAGGCCGCACACGACACACACTCCAATCACATGTAAATACTCAAGCACTTACCTCTCATTTTCTTCCGAAGACAACTCTTGGCATATTGTATTCCATACTGACCCGTCCCCTCCAACTCTCCTCGCATCTTCCCGCTCAAGTCTTCAAGCGCCTCCCGTCGGTTCATCAGTGATGCAGCGTGGAGCCGAAGTATAGGGCCGAATATTTAGTTAATTCTAGCCATTAATTTTATTTACGTTTATTTGAGTCTTCGGATTTTTAATTAAATAACGAGATCGCGTGTGATCTCCAAATTAGTAGTCAATTTCAAATTTGAATTTCAAAATTAGTTGGTTAATTAGTTAGAGTCAATTTAGGATAATTAGTTGTTTTTCTATTTTTGTAATCTCATCCCTCCTATATAAAGGGATGAGGGTCCATTGTTTTAGACAGTTCAGTATTGATAATCAATTTGAGATTTTATCTCCCTCTCTCTAATTTCTCTCCTCTCTCAACGTGGTCTTCACGTTTCTTCTTCTCCAAGTCTCGCGCAACTGGCGCGCCTTCTCCTCTTCTCCCCTCCAACTCCTTCTCCACCGAAATACTATCGTCCAAAATTTATTTTATCGCCGCGCAAACTCCGATCTGCATCAATTGGTATCAGAGCATGGTCTACAGATCGTCCTCACGATCTGATGATCCTTCCAGACGTTCGCACGGAAAGTCCAACGGATCTCGCTCCAATGACCGTGCATGGCGTGCCGAGGTTAGACAAGCATTGTCAAATATGCGCCAAGTTTGTGCCAATATGCAAATTGTGGCATCCCAGATGCGAGATACATTGAATATTGAAATAACACGCCAACTTGAGGAAAACGCCGCCAAATCAGCATCACCAATCACCGACACCGAATTTGAAGACAAAAATCTCGCCATCAACGATGAACTGCCTGCTGTTCAGACCATTTCGGAAGAAAACAACGACGAAACGATTGTTGTCCAGGATGTTTCAGATCAGCCACCATCGCCGATATCATCCCCGATGACAGTTCCAACCCCGCTGCCGCCCAACCTTGGCAGCCCCGCACCCTCGGGTCCCCTTCTCGCAGCCCCTACGGCTCCAACTCCGCCGCCAACCCCGCCAACACCCGCTGCCTCCATCGCTGCAACGCCTGTGGAAGCAACCCCAACCCCGACGCTTACCCAGGCCTTCCAGATCCTCGCCGCACCGCCGCCGGCCCCTCTCGCGACCCCCACACCCCCAGTCCCCCGCCCCGAAGCCCACTCCTCCTCACTGCTTCATTCCGCAGACCACCTCCCTCTCCTCGCCAGCCCTCCTCCACGCGTGCGAGCCACGCCTCCTCCTCCCCCTCCTCTCCCGGTACCATCGCCACCCCATTCCTCGCAGCCCCCTCCGCGATTCCAACGCCACCGCCACCACCACCCTGTCCCACTGCGCCTCGTGCCCTCCTCCTCTTCCCCAACACTCGCCGCCTTCCCCAGCGCCTACCCACTCGCCTCCGCCTCCCCCCATTCCCCACTAACCGCCTCGGCGGCGCCCAACACAGTCCCGCGCCCTCTCCCACGCACAAACCTCCGCGCACCGCCTTCCCTCGTCGCACCGTACTTCTCACCAGGCGCGATCCCTATAAATCCCCTAACCACCCCCTCCAGACCCTCGGCCCTCCCTCGCGCCAACCACCTATCGCCGATCCTCCAACCCCCACCGCCGAATCCTTCCAGACTACCGCTATTCCGCCGCCACCGCGTCGCCGCCATCATCCGCACAGTTCAGCCTTGAGGATCCGCCGCCGCTGTTACCCCTGGAAAGAGCAAGCCCTAATACCGAAGAAACACGACCCTCAATTGAAGGGTATATCCCGTAAGTTCAGGGATGATTGTTTAATTTGGGATTTTTGCAAAAAGAAACCCCCACCCAAAGCTAAGTATAAAGGAGTAAAAATTAAAGGGAATGAAGGGGTAGAACTTTTGCATTCCAACCCTTTAGAGCAGGAATCTTTAAAAATAAGGACTGAAAGGAAAAAATTCGGGTGGTCTCTTTATCCTATTAGGAGTAGGACCATGGGTTTCCCCTATTTAAAGACCCCATGGCTTCATTCATTGGCTACATCTCCTCCTCTCCTTTCATTGTGCTATTGCTTTGCCATGAATCCTCCAAAAGCCATGTTGTTCATGCCTCACCAGTTCTTCGAACACCACGTCAACAGGAAGAAAATCGGATGGACGCCCACATATGCGCCTCACCTGTTCTTCCACCACAAAGGCCACGTCACCAACGCCCGCGTGTGGATTGCGCCATTCGCTCCACACCAATTCTTCCAGGGAATGACTGAGAACGCGGATTGAACCTCCAAGCCTGCAGATCCAGCAATTCGTCGGGAGACGAATTTTTAAAAGCGGAGGAGTTGATGCAGCGTGGAGCCGAAGTATAGGGCCGAATATTTAGTTAATTCTAGCCGTTAATTTTATTTACGTTTATTTGAGTCGTCGGATTTTTAATTAAATAACGAGATCGCGTGTGATCTCCAAATTACTAGTCAATTTCAAATTTGAATTTCAAAATTAGTCAGTTAATTAGTTAGAGTCAATTTAGGATAATCAAACTTGCAAAAGTCGGTCCGACTAGTCGAGTCGGGGGGGGGGGGGGGGGAGGGGTAGCCGACTCGACTTGGCCTAGTCGGCCCTTAGTCGGTCCACCTGAGTAGTCAGGCCGACTAGTCGCCCTAGTCGGCCAACTAATCGGCCGACTTTTACAACAACCTTTTTTATTTTTTTCGTTTTTCACTTTTTTTAAAGCAAACATATTCTAATATACTTAATGTTATATTTAAAGTCAATTACTTCTTTTGTTTCATCATGATGTCATATAAAACGTACAAATATATGTATATACATACGAATATATGGATAAAAAACTGATTTATGTATTTAAAATAATTAATAATTCAAAACCGACTAATGACCGACTAATTCCGACTAGTCGCCCGACTGCCAACTAATCCTTAGTAGGTGATCCCGCCGACTGAATACCGACTACCGCTTTTTGCAACCTTGAGGATAATTAGTTGTTTTTCTATTTTTGTAATCTCATCCCTCCTATATAAAGGAATGAGGGTCAATTGTTTTAGACAGTTCAGTATTGATAATCAATTTGAGATTTTATCTCCCTCTCTCTAATTTCTCTCCTCTCTTAACGTGGTCTTCACGTTTCTTCTTCTCCAAGTCTCGCGCAACAGGCGCGCCTTCTCCTCTTCTCCCCTCCAACTCCTTCTCCACCGAAATACCACCTTTCGAAATTTATTTTATCGCCGCGCAAACTCCGATCTGCATCAATCAGATCCCTAGAAGTCCTCACCACCCCCTTCTCTCCTTCGAGCTCCACATCCCAGCTCTCGATCGACCCTCCCAGGGGTGTCGCCCCTCCCTTTGAGTCTCCAGCCTTCTCCATCCACCATCCATCGAGCCACCCCCTTGACTCCTATTCCAACCACGAACACTCCGCATCCATCTGAAGGGGGTCACGCTCCTCCGGACTGCCCATGCCGCCTTCAGAGTGCCGCCCTCCCTGCTGTATCGGATCTTGGTACCCAGAAAGAAAACCCACCAAGGGGTTCAGTCTGCCCAAATAGCCCGCAACCCGAACAGAGGTTGGGACACCTTTCGTTGAAGAGGCAGATCCCTCTCTTCTGGATATGCTTAAGCCACCGTTGGGATCCTTATATAATTCCAAATGATTAGAATTTCATCTAAATTTAGTACGATGAACACGATGGAACTACTACTAATCTTCTCATGGTTCATCAAGATTCTATCTAAAAGTACAACTTTTATGATTTCATCAAATTTGATGTTCCAACTACAAGAAGTTTGTTTGAGCTCATAAGTGGAGTCTTCATCTTGCATACTTTACATACCTTAATTATGAAGCCCTGGTGCTACTTCATGTGGAAATCCTTGTTGAGGTATCCATTAATGAATGCAATCTTAACTTCCATATACTTGATTCATAATCAAGATGTGCAGTTGTAGTTAGCAACGTCATGATGGGCATGGTCACATGATAGCACGTCTCATCTTAAATGATGTTTTCTACCTGTGTGTAGCCTTAGGCCACGAGTCATGCTTTGAAGGTCTCTACCTTTCCATCAGGTTCCCTCTTTCTCTTGAAGATCCGTTTACACCCAATGAGTCTGACCTTTTAGGTGGATCCTTGATGGTCCATATACAACACTTGTGTATGAAGTTTACCTTAGACTTATTGCTAACATCCATCTATCCATGTCATGATTCTCATAAGCTTCATTATATGAAGTCCGATCATTGTCAGATTTCTTCGACACATGGATTCCATACCCTTTAGGTGGTCTTGCCACCTTCAAACTGATTTTGAAGAGGTATGGGTGTTTTATCTTTAATCATCCTTTTAGTTTCCAATATTACAAACCCCATTATCCTTCTTAGATTTGATGAGTTTCTTTACTACATTTTTATCTTGACTCTTAATGAAGTCATCCTCTAAGAGTCATATTCTCAGAGATAAAATCTTTAAGAATCTCGAGGTTATAAAGTAGGTATCCAATACAATCATTTACCTTTACATTTCCAATGAAGTGACACTTATAGTGCTAGATTCCAGCTTACTTGCATTCGTGTTATGGTAGGGATCAAGCTACCTTGAATCCTGAAGTGTCAAACACTATGCTTAATTCCAAACCATAGTTCATGAGGATTTTTGTGTACAGATTTGCTTGGAATCTTATTAATATATGTTTCAGTCTAATGCATATTTCCGGAGCCTAAGATGTAATTATTCTTAAAACTCATCGTTTATCAGATCATGCCAAACATGATCCAGTTGTATCTCCCTACAACTTCATTGAGTTGAGGTATATCAGGAGTAAAATAGAAATAATATTCCTTTCCTTATAAGGTATTCTCTGAATTCATCCAATAGGTACTAGCTATCTTGGTCAACTCGAATTATTTTCATCTTCTAACTTTGGCTCTCAACCAAAATTACGAAATCTCTGAATATTTCAAAAAAGTTTCTAATGTGTAAGGAAGAAATCTCGTACCACAAATAATCATCAATGGATGCCACATATCATTAATGTTTATTGTGGTATAGATCACTGTTGTAAAAGTCGGCCGACTAGGCCGACTAGTCGGTCCGACTAGTCGAGTCGGGGGGTACCCGACTCGACTAGGCCAAATCGGCCAATAGTCGGTCAGACCCGATTAATCGCCCGATTAGTCGGCCTAGTTGGCTGACTAGTCGGCCGACTTTTGCATAGAGATTTCTCGGCTGACTTTTGCATAGAGGTTTCGGATATATGTTTCAGCGCAAACCGTAAACTCGATTACCCGTTCAGAATTAGATGAGATTTAGGGCTTGTTGTTAGACAATAAGATGAGATACTTAAGGTTACATGCTAATAAGTATAACTCACAAATAAATTAAAAATATAAAAACAAAAAACACTAAAAATGTTAAATAAAAATTATAAGAAAATTCTGTATACTTCTGTACTTTAAATTAGAGTTTTTCATCTAGATATAAAATATCAACTAATTAATATACTATCTTGGATAATTTTACTTAAAACTTTGCGATTTAATTTCATGTTGGTTAACTTATATAAGATTAGAATTGTGTTTATTACGCCTAAATGTTCGTTAACTTAGATACTTCTTGTTGATTTGCATGATAGTTAGGTAACTCAGGTTATTTATCTTCTGTGGTTGTTGATTAGCTTTGTATTAATTTATTTCTAACTTCAACTCGTGCTATGTACCAAATATTTTGTTCTTAACATTTTGTCCGTGCTATGAACCAAACATTTTGTTCTTAACTTGCTTCATTTTTTCTTCTGTTGCTATAATTTTTTAAGCTCTCAAAAATATTAAAACTGCTAAATATATGAATATAAATGAGAGTATATGTTATAAAACTTGATTTATATATTTAAAATAATTAAAAAATTCAAAACCGACTAATGCCCGACTAAGTCCGATTACTCTCCCAACTGCCGATTAATCCTTAGTCAGTGACCCTGCCGACCGAGTACCGACTGCCGACTTTTGGTATAGATAGTCCACATACATCAACATGCTTGAGGTTAACAATACATTTGCATCTTATATTATTCCTGAAAAAGGGTGCCTTTAACAAGCTATTTTGAATACATTATTCAGAAGTAGGTAAGTTTTGAATTCGTAGACAATCTAGAGGTTCATCTCTTACTAGTCTTATTGATCTTATCAGCAGACACATGTCCAAGTATTAATGTCATATCATTATCAAGTGATCTTCATCCTCCATTGATCTTTCAAGGTTTTAATTCCTAGTATTAGAAATGTTAATGAACCATTCATTAATATTTTAATTTCATAGAGTCCTTCTGATGTTAGATTAGCTTATGAAATATATTCATCATAACACTTTATGATAGGTCCATCTCAGAATGTATGTCCATTTCTAACAAATTTAGAAATAGACAACGAATCATTTCTAACATCTATGTCAAAGAGACATTCTCTAAGACTAAAGGCACTCCCACTGGAATCGAGTAGTCTTATTATCAAATGATGATTTTGTTGCAACAATTGTATCAAATTTCACGTAGATGACTATAAACCTTTCAATCAATCTTATTAATCTTCTAAAAATGCAATCAATTGCAAGTGTTAGTAGAAGAACGAGATACAATTATCGAACTTTAAGCTTAATTAGTAAGTAATTCGATTTCAATGATGATATGTAGATAATTGATATGTCGATGCACTATTCGAGTCCTTTAGGGATTCTAGATAGTCTGGATAATTATACTTCATAATATCAGCTTATCGCAGTCGCAGTATTGGCAGTCATCCAGCCATTTGGATGTGGAAGTTGAAGAAGCATAATCAACTCTTTATGTTCCATACTTCCGTAATCATTAACCAACCATTGCTTAAGATTAATGATCCCATTAATTGAACATGTCCTTAAAGGACTTTAATCTCAAAATATTTCAACATATATACTTGCTTTATCCTATCCATACAATATGAATATCATGAAGCTTTATGAAAGACGTGGTCAGAGTTAGTAGAATGACTCTTAAGTATTCGGTTCAGGCAAGTACTCAAATATTTTGAGTATATCATCTCCTTATGGAGTCACCATTTTGCATAATGCAGCGAACCTTATTTTTGATGATCATACGTTGACAACGAATAATTTTTCCAAAAAAAACATCTCTTTCAGATCATAGAAGGATTTTGACAATTACGATCCGCATAGATATGTTGTTTCCAAAGCACATTCGATAAAGGATCATGAATGTAGCGACATACAAATCATTGATCGTCATCCTACTTTCTATTAAATTGTCTATCCTCGTTATTATGAGGAAACTTGCACATGGCAACAACATACATTATGTGTTCAATTGCAAGCACTACATCTTAATCATAGATCCTATCCATGACATTGGTTATTATTGAGTATAAAATTGAGTGAGTTTAAAAGAAAGTTATTCGAAACAAGATAATTTGCATATATATATATGTATACATTTTGATTAAGATTATTATTATTTTAAATCAAAGTTGACTCGTTTTTTATTATTACTTTGAAAGTTCATTCCCTTTCGAACTTTCGAAGCATGTATGTTAACCAAATTACCTCAAGCGAATATGGGATCTCCCTTCCACTTTCTTCGCACCCAATTATATGAGAGCATGCAACTACAGTGAAGGAAGCGGGGGCTCTTTCCGCTTTGTTAGTCCAACTTGCATTCCCAATTCAGTCTTTGACACCCGAGCCCACCACCTCTAAGGTGATGTTGACCCATTGCTAATTGAACTAACCGTCAAAAGGAATGGCACTCGCTATGCGCAATCCAATGCCGCCTCAATTATACATGGAACGACATTGGGTCATTATACATACGACCTTACTATTTCGAGAAGCAGAGAGCCCGATCCATGCATGTTTGTACACCAGAGCTATGACTTCGCATAGGCATCTCCGATGTACAATCCATGGCGATGAAATCCTCTGCCTTGACCAGAGACCATGTATGTCATCTTATGATCCTCCATATCCCATTTAAAATTTGACTAATCATTTGAATCATCCTTCCAAAGGAAATCCAATCTATATTAACTATAGATTGTGAATTTTAATTGGAATAAATTAATTTAATCATATTAAATTAATTAACAATTCAATGCAACCAACAAACAATAGGTTTGCTTGATATTACTATATAATATTAGCTCTCACAAGTACATATTATTCTGATTTTAGTAATTAGAGTACGACTTGACTTAAGCTAAATGCTTAGGTTATGTTGGAGGGAGCATTTCCTTGACATGCAAGGTGCTAATTATGAAACCAAGCCAGCATACCCAGTTTAGACACATTCACCATCACGATTCAGAACAATACAATTGGATCAATGTACTTGCGGTTTTATTGATCATTCCTTTGATGATCAACATGATACTATATAATATACACTCAGAAATTTAGACATCTTAAAACATTTTAGCGACCCTAAATTTCTAGTCATGTCAAACAAACAAGTTCGGTTTTGCATGTAAAAGTTGTCCTACAACTATTGTAGCATACACCCGAGTTTTCATGTTATGAACTAATCATTCAAGGTTGTTGTTTGTCATGTATTTCTCTAAATAAATGATACATCAATTAATTAGGATAAATTTCAAATTTCCAAGATTATATTTGAATGACTAACATAATTAAAGATCTCTACTTTGATTATCCAATAACCTTCTAACCCATATGCACTAAATATCACACATCTAGAGCATACTGACTCGGAATCATATGAAATAAATTTGAGTGGTTTGTTGCTTTGATTTGCGACATATTTAATGTTTTATTACCATGTTTCATGATAGGAAAATAGTAATAAAAAAATATTTAGTTACATGTCAGAGTTTACATGTAAAAATAACAACCTTGCAGGAACTTTTCAAATTCAAAACAATGCCCAATTTTAGCCAACAAGAGCTTCTAAAGGAAGAAGCCTCCTGACTCAAGTCTGATCCGACAAGAGTGCACTTGATGAGCCATGAACTTACTGCACTCCCGAGAAACAAGGAACATCCTGTTTTCGTCCCACGAAATCACTTATCTTCTTTACGAGCACGATGCACGGAAGAGGGCGGAGTTCCTCGAGTAATCGATCCGGTAGCACGATGGCAACACAACAACGATTGCGATTTCCACCAACCTTGGGCAGGGGGACGACCTAAGGTTGTGGAGAAAGAGATTAGTTTATGCAACAGTTGCATACAACTTATGTGAAGAGGGCTAGGATAGCCTCTCTTTTCTATCATTTTAGAAGTCCATCGATCCCAATCCATTTGCTCTCAATAATCAATGGTTTTGATTGATTTGTGTTTCTTTTTAGTTCAACTAAAATCGAAAAGAAAACACAAAGAGATAATTTGAAAACAATTTCCAAATTATATCAACTAAAATAATTAATCAATAAATATATTTTAATTAAAAGAGTTCCATCCATTTACTAAAAATAAGGTGGATGTCTACCATGGTTCAACAACCCATAGACTCCACTCTAAGGAATGGAATGAGTCAATTAATTTATCCATTATATCAATTAATTGAATAACTTAATAATCATCAAATAATTTCAAATTATTTGTGATAATTGCAATTATATCACTGGTTATTGAGAATTTAGTTCTTCCATCAAATATTTAATGTAAGTCATATTTACATTAAATTAAGTAATGTAAATCATATTCAGATCAATGTCCAACAAATGGATCAAGATCGGATTTCTAGTCCATTGATAGGAGTCACTAAAATCCGAACTTGTTTCATTACTCCCTTGGACTGGAAGCGTCACAGTTATACACTCATTTATGATCACATCACCATCGAATATTCCTAATACTCGTACATCCGACATACTGTAAGACCCAGAATAAACCTGGAGTTGTGATCTCATTTGAACTGTCTTCTTCAGGGTTTTATCGCTAAGTTTCTCATTTGATCATTGGGAGTTGGTATCAATTATATATTTTACAAAAGCATAAATCATACATACAAATTTTGTCATGCTTCTAAAGTAAGACAACCATGCATGGAATTTGGTTGGTCCCAATATCTCATGAGTGAGCTAATGTCTTCCAGTTCAATAGTGAATCTGTAATACCCTTTGAGAGATCGTATTACTCACATGTTCTTGTATACACACACCAACTCGTTGGTGTATAAACTTTGATTATGTTATTAACCTAATGGTCTGCCTAATATATATACTCAGAGACATAGGTCTTAGTTATCTCGATCTCAATAAGTCAACTCTTTGACTTAACTTATCCGACACATCCAAATATCTATTCTTATGCACATGACCTGCATCAAGAGGTCGGTCGGATACCAATCTTCGGATTAAAGATTGCCGTCTCATTCTCAGGCTTGAGATATTACGTAGAAAAGGCGAGTGAAGCAGAGGCGAGATCAGACCTACGGAGCAGACCCCTTTAATGACGCACCTTGCGCCTGAAGACTCTTTCACCCACACTAGTTATTAATTCACCGCTGGTTTTCACCTACCGAGCACCTTTCATCTGAAGAGCGGAGTGGACGAGATTCAAGTCAAAGGTACAACTATTGTGAGGTTCTGACTTGAAGGAAAACGCGCTTGATGACCTCTGGCCCCTGACGCCCTCCCTTTCTTCCCATCCATCCAACGTTATCCCATAAGCGGGAATAGCTTCATTGAAGAATTTAGGGACGTGAGGGGAGTTTTTCAATCTTTTGCTTCCACCAGACTTGTGGGCTATACGTCATTGAGAAGTTAGAAGGAAAGAGAAGCCTCTCTTGACGATTATTTGATGGTGCTAGATAAATCCTCAATCTAACTCTTTATATACCAATTAAGCATCAATCTTTATGATTCAATTATTGAAATAACAACTATATGATGATCAAGATGGCCATGTACCATAACCCTAATTATACTAAGGGAGTGATTTGCAATAACTTTTATTGCAAAAACATCCTCTGACCGGAGACAGATTTATCAGTATATATCTAAGTACGTAAATTAAGCATATCGTTAGGTTGATGACCTAATCAAGTTCTATACACTGGCGACCAGGTGTGTATATATGAGGGCATATGAGTAATACGATCTCTCAAGGGGATCATACATGTTCACTACTGATTCGGAAGACATGGGCTCACTCGTGAGATGTTGAGATAAACCAAATTCCAATGTTGGTCGTCTTGTTTTGGAAACAAGATAGGTTTTGAAGGTATAATATATGCTTTTGGAAAGTATATGATCGATACATACTTCGAATGATCGAATGAGAAACTTAACTATAAAATCCTAAAGGAGACAGTTCAAATAAGATCAGAATTTCGGGTTTAATCAGTCTTTCAGTATGCAGGATGTACATGTATTAAGAATACATAAGGGTAATGTGATCTTAATCGATTGTATAACCATGACACTTCCATTCCGAGGGAGTGATGAAATAGGTTTGGATTTTAGTAACTCCACTCGGTAGACTAGTTATCCAATCTTAGTTAAAATGTTGGACATTGATCTGAATATGATTCAGATGCAATGAGAAGATTGAATATTTTATCTACTATATCGTACATCTCTGAGAGGTCTTCTAGATCTGGATATGATATTAGATCTCACTATCGAAGTCACTATACATAGAATATATAGTTGCAGTGCCCTTATCTTCAAGTATTCGGGAAGAAGACACACTATCCTTGAAAGAGTTGAAAAATATTTCCATTTGATGATATCTGATCATTGGAAAATTGATGAATAAATAGGATATAATTATCATTTATAATGTGGATATGATTCATATTAATTAGACATATGTAGAGAGACATATAAGATAATTAAATATGGATTTAATTGTCATATATAGATTAATGTGGATAGCACTATCCACAATAATCATAAATATTGTGAATTGGGTTCATAATATTAAAGAGAGATTTAATTGCAAATAAAATTTACAGTTTATAAGTAAATGTGAATTGGATTCACATTATACAATTAAATATGAATTGGATTCACATTGTACAATTAAATGTAAATGTGATTTTTTTTATTATTGTATGATGAATATATTTTATAATTATTGATGCAGCACAAAATTAACATATAGGGCTTGATATTTTTATCCGTTAAGATAGAGTCAAATTAGGATAATGTAGATTTGAATCTCGATTCAAATCAATCAGGATCGAGTCAGATTTTATTTTTGATTCACTTTCTAATTTTGTAATTCCACCTCTACTATATAAAGAGGTTGGTAGCCTATTGTAAAAGACATGTCATATTATATGAATTGAGTTATCTCTTTTTATCTCTCTCTTGTTATTCTCTCTCTTAACGTGTTCTTCACGATTCTCATCCCAAAACCCCGCGCATCCGACATGTTATTCTCCTCTCCCGTCCTCTAAATTACTCTCCACCGATATCTGCATCAAAATTTATCATTCACAGTTGGGATTTTTTTATTTGCATCATTTGGTATCAGAGTATGGAAACCGAATCGTTCTTACGATTCGACGATCCTGTCAAGTATTGGCGATTGCAATTCGAGTTAAGCTATCTATCTCATGGTTCACATTCACGTGCACGTCAACAAAAATTCAAGCAACACCTTATGTCAAGTATCAAAGTGCAAACTTGGTTGGATACGCTAATCGAGGAGGAATCACTCATCAACGACAAAATTCAGACCACCGTAGCTACTGTACAACCCGTTTTTTTATCAAGGGAAAGAAGGTATGTTCAGCCCCAATGAAGACTTTAATGATACAATGTCAATACTAGAACAGGAGGACGAAGGACCCATCTTTGACGAAGATTCCGTGGATGGCAAAGTCGAAATCTCAATATACTCGCATGCAAACTTGCTGTCCAGGAATATGCTGATCCCATATATGATGAAAGCATTGTGGAGGAGGTTGTTGAATTCACCGTTGAGGCCCCCTCCATTGCTGTCCAGGAGGCTCGTTCATCCGCTAACTTCAGGGACAGTACTGGCCTCGTTCACAACAACCCCATGGGGCGGGCGACCTCCTCCCACAACCCCAGTCTATATATGGCGTTGTGGCCCACTCTCGATGCTTCATGCGCCTTTCCCTACCATCTGCACGGCCTGCGTGGAAAACACCATTGTTGCCGCTGTAATTGGAGCCCCATCCCCCGCTACCATCGACGATGGAAGGCCTGTAGGCAAGCTCGACATCGCGGCGACCACACCTCGGCGAGAAGGCACCGAACCCATCTCCCATAGCGAGGTGAGGTCGCGAGGCGAGCCAGGCATCGCCACTCTGTGCTACGCCCATGCCGCCTCTATTTCTGTCGCCGCGACTATAGCCTCCTCCTGCGCAATCAATCAACCTGCCGCTGCCGTCGTATAAAGGGAAGAGAAACCCTAACGAAGGTGGGGAATGCCTCCTCAATCGGATCACCTAAATTGAGGGGTGGCATCTTTTGGAAAAATTACATGCATATTCCTCCTCACAAGAGAATTTATTTAAAGGGCTAATTGAAGAGTAAATTATGTTATTGGTATATTTTAAGTGAAGGGGTAGAATATTTGCAGCCATACCCCTCAGTTGGAAGAAATTACAAACGTAACATGGAAAGGGATAAAAAATTAGGGATATTTGCTCAACCAATCCGGATGGAATTCTCCACCAACGGAATGAAGATCGAGCAATTCGTCAGGAGACGAATTTTTCAAGCGAAGGAGAAGTGATGCAGCACAAAATTAAAATATAGGGCTTGATATTTTTATATATTAATTTTGTTTACGTTTGTTCAAGTCGTCGCAATGTTTAAATAAAGAGATTATGTGTGATCTTGAAATTAATTAGTCAGCTTTAAATTTGATTTTCGAAATTTTAATTAGAGTCAAATTAGGATAATGTAGATTTGAATCTCGATTCAAATCAGTTAGGATCGAGTCAGATTTTATTTTCGATTCACTTTTTATTTTTGTAATTCCACCTCCACTATATAAAGAGGTTGATAGCCTATTGTAAAAGACAGGTTAGATTATATGAATGGAGTTCTCTCTTTATCTCTCTCTTGTTATTCTCTCTCTCAACGTGTTCTTCACGATTCTCATCCCAAAACCCTACGCATCCGACGTGTTATTCTCCTCTCCTGTCCTCTAAATTCCTCTCCACCGATATTTCCTCCATCAAAATTTATCATTCACAGTTGGGATTTTTCTATTTGCATCAATTATCAAAGACATAATTGAAATTGTCACAAAATAATTTGGAATTATTTTGGTGAAAATTCAAGCAATAAAATTGTTGGAATGTAGAAGATTTGGTGGAGAATGTGATCTCACCAACTAGGAATGGATTGGAGAGCACTCCACTCCTTATCAGGAGTAGGCAACTTTTACACCCCAAATTCCGTGATCGAGAATGATCGTGCAGACACGATAGCTGGATGCTCGAGAATGATCGATAGAGTTGGACTTCAGGAGGAGTCCGAAAATGCGTGGATATCAGGGAGGTTATCCACGGGAGTCTGTACGTTACAAGGGAGAAGCGTCGCATAGGACACTGGCTCGGTAGCATAGTGTCATGGTGCTTGTAGCAGTGCGAGCACAACGAGTACAGACAGCAGTGCAAGACATGACAATGCATGCGTGTAGTGGTACATACGCGAACGCAGAAGGGCGGTACGTAGTGAAGCAGTACGCATCGAGGAGCAATGCGGTACGGTCACAGAGGCGTACGCTCAAAGGCGCACGGTATCAGTATTGATGCGTGGCGGTCCAAGGAGGCATGGAGCGTTACAGGTGCTGAGTACGAGCATTGTCGAGAATGCTTGGTAGTACACGTACGAGAGTGGTCTGGGGCCACGATAGCGAAGTTCTGGAGGACTTCCCCTTAGCATGGAGAACGCTAAGGAAGGGTTTACCGAACGAGGGTCTGGAGGCCGCGGGTTCCCTTTGGCACAAGACCAAGTGTTCGGTGGCACTTGGTGAATTATGGCAAAGCATCATCAGCAAGCGTTGGAGCGCGAGTGTGCTGATGACTGGGCGGTTGACTGGGCGTCAACCGTGCGGGAAGACGAAAGGTCAACAAGGGAGTCGAAGAAACGAGCAGACGAAGAGTTGCTGAGGAACGCGAAGGGTTGCCGAAGAACTCGAAGGGTTTCTTGTGTCTTTATGAATCATTATTGCAGATGTAATAATGAGTGTCCCTCGGGTTGCCTTGAGTCTTGTATATAAGGAGAGGTGGTAGCTCATTTGTAAACACACAGTGTACACGAGAGAAAGTGTAGTGTGTCCACCCACTCCAGAGATAGTTCCCCTTCTAATAAAGAGAAGAGCTTTGTTCCCGTGCTTTTGTGATCGTGTGGTTGCGAGCGTTCTTGAGCGAGTTCTTGAGATTGTTACTGAACGATCTATAGAGTCGAGCTTGTACTTGTGTCTGAGTGTCGGTGCGTTAGCAAGCAGGAGTATCGAGAAGAGTTGGAGCGCGTCCGTGACCGTTTTACTCGAGAAGACTGGTTAGCTACGGGTTAGCTAACGTCGCAAAGGATCGGTCGAAATCGATAGCGGGATTTTGACCCTGTGACATTTGGTATCAGAGCTGAACGCATACCAATTCATTGGCACGAAGTGGTATCAGCGCTTGGTCGGTGCCAAGAAAGCGGGCAAAGCTACGAGCGACTGTCGGCGCAGTCGATCGCGGGAACAGAGGATATTTGTTGGAGCAAGTACATCTTCAATCAGCGGAGCGAAGATGGTGGGTGTTACTGATCGCGTGGCAGCACTGGAGCAGGCGATGGCAGAAGTGGAGTCCACTATTGGGACTCATGCCCATCGCATCGCCGTCTTGGAGGAGCGTTCTTCAGAAGGATTAGATGTTGGGGACGAGACCCAATGCTCAACGGAGCAGATCAAAGTCCTTGGAGGACAAACTGAAGACGTTCAACACGATATTGGAGGATCTACGCAGCGATATCTCCCTCATCAAGAAGGTGTTGGCGAACAACGGGGGCTCCACGGAGGTGCAGCGACGCAAGGTATCTGAACCCAAATCCTTCACAGGTACACGGAGTGCCAAGGATTTGGAGAACTTCCTATGGGATATGGAAGTTTACTTCGAGGCGACCAAGACGACGGAAGCCGAGAAGGTTGGTTTGGCATCGATGTATATGTCGAGCGACGTCAAGCTATGGTGGAGGAGCCGTGCAACAGATGAGGCAAGATCGAAGATATCCAGGTGGGATGATCTAGTCACGGAACAAAAGGAGCAGTTCCTGCCGAAGAATACTGCGTGGATTGCACGGGAGGCTCTTCGACGCCTGAAGCAGACATGCACTTTTCGTGAGTATGTGAAGCAGTTCACGCCCTTATTGTTGGACAATAAGGGCATGTCTGAGGAGGACAAGCTGTTCAATTTCACGATCGGGTTGCAAAGCTGGGCGCAAGCCGAACTGCGGAGGCAGGGAGTGAAGGACCTTAATTCAGCGATCGCGGTGGCGGATGCATTGGTTGATTATGGGGCCCAACCAAGTCACAATGCTGAAGAGAAGGAGTTCACCAGCAAGCTAAAGGCGCGATCGAAGGACAAGGGTAAAGGCATTGTCCATGATCCACCAATGGAGGAACGAGAGTACTCCAAGAAGAGGGAGCAACCCAAGAGCAAGAAATGCTTCATATGCGACGGATCGAATCGAGCGCGGGAGTGCCCAAAGAAGGAGAAGCTGAACTCTCTTCGTGGGGACGAGAAGGAGGAAGAAGAACGTGAGGTACGCTTCGAAGCAATTGGTGCTATGCGCAAGGTACGTATCACATCACTTCGAGTTGGAGCTTCGAATTCGGTGGAGGCAGGGAACTCCACAACAAAGAGCTTTGGAGGCGCCAAGGCTCGATCGAGGACGCACAGGGGTGCGCAGGTGCATGCTGAGAATCAACGTGTGTGCAGGAGGCACACAACCGAAGTCGCGGATAGGAGAACATCCGTGCACGAGAAGACAAGGTAGAGCTCTGGAGGGCGATGCAGCATGGACAACGAGTTACACGTCCGTGAGGGTGGAGTGGTGACGAACCACACCACCAATGATCTTGCAGGAGCCAAGATAGGGAAGACAGTCGGAGCGCAGGAGGTGCTCATTTCCCAAGATGTGGGGACGCCTACAGGGAACAATCGAGATCGTCAACGAGCGAGCGTGGAGGTGAGAACTCCACATGTGGAGCTAGAGCTGCCACACACCAACAATAGAGCTGTTGTATCAAGGAGGGATACATCGAAAATGAGAGCTGACGAGGAAGCTCTACTTTTCACGTTAAAGACCAAGTCATGGAGGGACGTGGTTCGTGAAAAGACCAGGTGCAGGAAGGGAGGCGGTGCAAGGCAGCACCGCCCTTCTAATTGAGCAGCATCAGGAGATGCGTAGCGGATGCAGGATCGTGACGGGACGCCAGCTGCAGAGGGAATGCTCGGTTCAGGACAATCGATTCTTCAGGTGGGGGAGGCTTGTCACACCCCCAAATTTCGTGATCGAGAATGATCGTGCAGACACGGTAGCTGGATGCTCGAGAATGATCGATAGAGTTGGACTTCAGGAGGAGTCCGAAAATGTGTGGATATCAGGGAGGTTATCCACGGGAGTCTGGAGGCTCCACCGTACGTTACAAGGGAGAAGCGTCAAACAGGACACTGGCTCGATAACAGAGTGTCGTGGTGCTTGTAATAGTGCGAGTATAACGAGTATAGACAGCAGTGCAAGACATGACAGTTGATGCGTGTAGTGGTACATACGCGAGCGCAGAATGGTGGCATGTAGTGAAGTAGTATGCATCGAGGAGCAATGCGGTACGATCATAGAGGCGTACGCTCGAAGGTGCACGGTATCGGTATTGATGCGTGGCGGTCCAAGGAGGCATGAAGCGTTGCAGGTGCTGAGTACGAGCATTGTCGAGTATGCTCGGTAGTACACGTACGAGAGTGGTCTAGAGGCCACGATAGTGAAGTTCTGGAGGACTTTCCCTTAGCATGGAGAACGCTAAGGAAGGGTTTACCACACGAGGGTCTGGAGGCTGCGGGTTCCCTTTGGCACAAGACCAAGTGTTCGGTGGTACTTGATGAATTATGGCAAAGCATCATCAGCAAGCGTTGGAGCGCGAGTGTGCTGATGATTAGGCGGTTGACTGTGCGTCAACTGTGCGGGAAGACGAAAGGTCAACAAGGGAGTCGAAAAGACGAGCAGACGAAGAGTTGCTGAGGAACGCGAAGGGTTGCCGAAGAACTCGAAGGGTTTCTTGTGTCTTTATGAATCATTGTTGCAGATGTAATAATGAGTGTCCCTCGGGTTGCCTTGAGTCTTGTATATAAGGAGAGGTGGTAGCTCATTTGTAAACACACAGTGTACACGAGAGAAAGTGTAGTGTGTCTACCCACTCCAGAGATAGTTCCCCTTCTAATAAAGAGAAGAGCTTTGTTCCCGTGCTTTTGTGATCGTGTGGTTGCGAGCGTTCTTGAGCGAGTTCTTGAGATTGTTACTGAACGATCTATAGAGTCGAGCTTGTATTTGTGTCTGAGTGTCGGTGCATTAGCAAGCAGGAGTATCGAGAAGAGTTGGAGCGCGTCCGTGACCGTTTTACTCGAGAAGACTGGTTAGCTACGGGTTAGCTAACGTCGCAAAGGATCGGTCGAAATCGATAGCGGGATTTTGACCCTGTGACATTTGGTATCAGAGCTGAACGCATACCAATTCGTTGGCACGAAGTGGTATCAGCGCTTGGTCGGTGCCAAGAAAGCGGGCAAAGCTACGAGCGACTGTCGGCGCAGTCGATCGCGGGAACAGAGGATATTTGTTGGAGCAAGTACATCTTCAATCAGCGGAGCGAAGATGGTGGGTGTTACTGATCGCGTGGCAGCACTGGAGCAGGCGATGGCAGAAGTGGAGTCCACTATTGGGACTCATGCCCATCGCATCGCCGTCTTGGAGGAGCGTTCTTCAGAAGGATTAGATGTTGGGGACGAGACCCAATGCTCAACGGAGCAGATCAAAGTCCTTGGAGGACAAACTGAAGACGCTCAACACGATATTGGAGGATCCACGCAGCGATATCTCCCTCATCAAGAAGGCGTTGGCGAACAACGGGGGCTCCACGGAGGTGCAGCGACGCAAGGTACCTGAACCCAAATCCTTCACAGGTACACGGAGTGCCAAGGATTTGGAGAACTTCCTGTGGGATATGGAAGTTTACTTCGAGGCGACCAAGACGACGGAAGCCGAGAAGGTTGGTTTGGCATCGATGTATATGTCGAGCGACGCCAAGCTATGGTGGAGGAGCCGTGCAGCAGATGAGGCAAGATCGAAGATATCCAGGTGGGATGATCTAGTCACGGAACAAAAGGAGCAATTCCTGCCGAAGAATACTGCGTGGATTGCACGGGAGGCTATTCGACGCCTGAAGCAGACATGCACTGTTCGTGAGTACGTGAAGCAGTTCACGCCCTTATTGTTGGACAATAAGGGCATGTCTGAGGAGGACAAGCTGTTCAATTTCACGATCGGGTTGCAAAGCTGGGCGCAAGCCGAACTGCGGAGGCAGGGAGTGAAGGACCTTAATTCAGCGATCGCGGTGGCGGATGCATTGGTTGATTATGGGGCCCAACCAAGTCACAATGCTGAAGAGAAGGAGTTCACCAGCAAGCTAAAGGCACGATCGAAGGACAAAGGTAAAGGCATTGTCCATGATCCACCAATGGAGGAACGAGAGTACTCCAAGAAGAGGGAGCAACCCAAGAGCAAGAAATGCTTCATATGCGACGGATCGCATCGAGCGCGGGAGTGCCCAAAGAAGGAGAAGCTGAACTCTCTTCGTGGGGACGAGAAGGAGGAAGAAGAACGTGAGGTACGCTTCGGAGCAATTGGTGCTATGCGCAAGGTACGTATCACATCACTTCGAGTTGGAGCTTCGAATTCGGTGGAGGCAGGGAACTCCACAACAAAGAGCTTTGGAGGCGCCAAAGCTCGATCGAGGACGCACAGGGGTGCGCAGGTGCATGCTGAGAATCAACGTGTGTGCAGGAGGCACACAACCGAAGTCGCGGATAGGAGAACATCCGTGCACGAGAAGACAAGGTAGAGCTCTGGAGGGCGATGCAGCATGGACAACGAGTTACACGTCCGTGAGGGTGGAGTGGTGACGAACCACACCACCAATGATCTTGCAGGAGCCAAGATAGGGAAGACAGTCGGAGCGCAGGAGGTGCTCATTTCCCAAGATGTGGGGACGCCTACAGGGAACAATCGAGATCGTCAACGAGCGAGCGTGGAGGTGAGAACTCCACATGTGGAGCTAGAGCTGCCACACACCAACAATAGAGCTGCTGTATCAAGGAGGGATACATCGAAAATGAGAGCTGACGAGGAAGCTCTACTTTTCACGTTAAAGACCAAGTCATGGAGGGACGTGGTTCGTGAAAAGACCAGGTGCAGGAAGGGAGGCGGTGCAAGGCAGCACCGCCCTTCTAATTGAGCAGCATCAGGAGATGCGTAGCGGATGCAGGATCGTGACGGGACGCCAGCTGAAGAGGGAATGCTCGGTTCAGGACAATCGATTCTTCAGGTGGGGGAGGCTTGTCACACCCCCAAATTTCGTGATCGAGAATGATCGTGCAGACACGGTAGCTGGATGCTCGAGAATGATCGATAGAGTTGGACTTCATGAGGAGTCCGAAAATGTGTGGATATCAGGGAGGTTATCCACGGGAGTCTGGAGGCTCCACCGTATGTTACAAGGGAGAAGCGTCAAACAGGACACTGGCTCGATAACAGAGTGTCGTGGTGCTTGTAATAGTGCGAGTATAACGAGTACAGACAGCAGTGCAAGACATGCCAGTGGATGCGTGTAGTGGTACATACGCGAGCGCAGAAGGGTGGCATGTAGTGAAGTAGTACGCATCGAGGAGCAATGCGGTACGATCATAGAGGCGTACGCTCGAAGGTGCACGGTATCGGTATTGATGCGTGGCGGTCCAAGGAGGCATGAAGCGTTGCAGGTGCTGAGTACGAGCATTGTCGAGTATGCTCGGTAGTACACGTACGAGAGTGGTCTGGAGGCCACGATAGCGAAGTTCTGGAGGACTTTCCCTTAACATAGAGAACGCTAAGGAAGGGTTTATGACACGAGGGTCTGGAGGCTGCGGTTTCCCTTTGGCACAAGACCAAGTGTTCGATGGTACTTGATGAATTATGGCAAAGCATCATCAGCAAGCGTTGGAGCGCGAGTGTGCTGATGACTAGGCGGTTGACTGTGCGTCAACTGTGCGGGAAGACGAAAGGTCAACAAGGGAGTCGAAGAGACGAGCAGACGAAGAGTTGTTGAGGAATGCGAAGGGTTGCCGAAGAACTCGAAGGGTCTCTTGTGTCTTTATGAATCATTATTGTAGATGTAATAATGAGTGTCTCTTGGGTTGCCTTGAGTCTTGTATATAAGGAGAGGTGGTGGCTCATTTGTAAACACACAGTGTACACGAGAGAAAGTGTAGTGTGTCCACCCACTCCAGAGATAGTTCCCCTTTTAATAAAGAGAAGAGCTTTGTGCCCGTGCTTTTGTGATCGCGTGGTTGCGTTCTTGAGCGTTCTTGAGCGAGTTCTTGAGATTGTTCCTGAACGATCCATAGAATCGAGGTTCTACTTGTGTCTGAGCTTCGGTGCGTTAGCAAGCAGGAGTATCGAGAAGAGTTGGAGCGCGTCCGTGACCGTTCTACTTGGGAAGGCTGGTTAGTTACGGGTTAGCTAATGCCGCACAGGATCGGTCGAAATCGATAGCGGGATTTTGACCCTGTGACAACAACCATAGTGGAGAATGTGATTTCACCAACTAGGAATGGAGTGGAGAGCACTCCACTCTTTATCAGGAGCAGGCAACCATAGTGGAGACACCTTGGTGGTCATCCACCTCCTATAAGGAAAGGAGGCTCTCTCTTTCCTATTCCTACTACATGTTCAAACATGAACAACAACTGCTGCATGGATTCTTTGCCTCCATTCATATCTATCTTGGGTCAATCTCGAGCTTATATCAAAAAAACTAAGATCCCTTCATATAGTCTCATTCCAACACTTCTTGATCAGTCATCGCCCTCTCTTAGCAGACTCAACATCCTAAAACTCGTATCTCCTAACTGGTGCATCAGCTGACCTCCTTTGCAAATGACCAAACCAGCTCGAGCGGTTTTCTCGTATCTTATCCTCGATTGGAGTTACACCAACTTTCCTTCCGATTGCATCATTCCGAATCCGATCTTTATATGTGCGTCCACACATTCACCTTAGCATTTTCATTTCTGCTATTGTCATTCTCTACACATGTCCATGGTTCACAGGCCAACATTCAGATCCATAGAGCATAGCAGGTCTCACGACTGCTTTGTAAAACTTTCCTTTGATTTTAAAAGATATTTTCTTATCATAGACAATAACAGAAGCTCCTCTCCACTTGAGCCAACCTGCATTTATTCTATTAGTAACATCTCCATCAATTTCCCCATCATGTTGCAAAATAGATCCAAGTATCTAAAAGAATCTCTTCTGAATATTATCGTCACCAATCTTCACCTCGATTCCTTCACCATTGCTTCCATCAAAAGTGCACTAAATATATTTAGTCTTAGTCCTACTTATACGGAATTTTTAGTCTCCAATGCATGTCTCCATACCTCAAGCTTCTCATTTACTTCCTTTCTAGTCTCATCAATCAATACAATATCATCAGCAAATAACATACACCAAGGTATCTCAGACTTGTCAACTCGTACATAATCAAAGTAAAAAGAAATTGACTTAAAGTTGAACCTTGATGTAAACCAATATTAATGTCAAAATAGTTAGTCTTCTTAGACTGGATCCTTACACAAGATAAAGCACTATCATACATATCCTTTATGAGGTTAATGTATAGGACATTTACTTGCCTCTTCTAAAAAACTCTCCACAGTATCTCCCGTGGGACAGAATCACAAGCCTTCTCCAAATCAATAAAAATCATGTGAAGGTTCTTCCTTTTAGCTCTATAGATCTCCATTGTTCTCCTCAACAAATGGATGGTTTTAATAGTTGAGCGGCCTGACTTGAATCCGAATTGATTTTCTTCTACTTTGAAAACTTGCCTCAACCTTCTTTCGAACACACGTTACCAAATTTTCATAGTGTGACTCATCAGTTTGATACATATGTAATTTAAACAATTTTGAAAATCTCCTTTGTTCTTATAAAGAGACATCACGATACTTCTCTAATCTTCAGGTATTTTCTTGCTTCGCCAAATAATATTGAATGAATTTGTAAGATAAGTCAAACTACACTCACCTAAAACTCTCCATACTTTTATAGGAATGTCATCTGGTTCTACACCTTTCCCAGGTCTCATAACCTTCAAAGCCTCATCTACTTCTTTTCTTTGTATTCTTCTATAACATGCACTCAAGTAACTTTCACTACTAGCTGGATCACCCAAAGCGATCTCTCTTATCTCCTCCCCCAATTAAAAGCTTATGGAAATACTATTTCCATCTAGTTTTTATATCCTTCTGAGTAACAAGAACGTAATATTCCTCAATCTTAATGCATCTCACTTGAGAAAGGTGTTTGGTCTTTCTTTCTATTACTTTGGCCAACTTGAATATATCCTTCCGACCCTCATTAGAGTCAAGAATTTTGTGCAAAACTTCATAAGTTTTTGCCTTAGCTTCGTTTACAACCTTCTTTGTTCCCTTCTTCGTTATTTTGTAGTTTGTGGTTATTTCCTCTGTTATATCCTTAGACATAGCTTTAAAGCATGCTCTTTTAATTTTGAGCTTCTCTTGCACCCCTCTATTCCATCACCAGGCCTCCTTTTTGCTTGGAGCTCCTCATTTTGACTCACCTAGCATCTCTTTGGCTACCCTTCGGATACAAGATGCTACTGCCTCCAACATCTCGTTTGCACTTCCACTACAATCCCAAGATAAGACTTCTAAAACCTTCTCCTGAAGCTTGATTACTTCAATTGAAGATTCCACCATCTAGTTCTAGTAATCTTGGAAACCCTCCTTTTCTTTATCGGTTCTTTTATTTGCACATCCATGATTAAAAGGCAATGTTGGGTTGTGAAACTCTCTCCTGGGATTACTTTGCAGTCTTTGCAATACAATCGATCTCTTCTCCTTAACGCAAAGTAATATATCTGTGTTCTAGTCGGGCCGCTCTTATAGGTAATTAATGCCTCCCTCTTCTTGAAGAAAGTGTTTGCTATGAAAGGATCACACGCAGTTACAAAATCCATAATGACTTTTCCCTCTTCATTTTTATCCTCGAAGTCATGGCCTCCATGAATACCCTGAAGCATCCTTTCTCACATGTCTATTAAGATCTCTATCTAGGCAAATCATCTCTCTTTGTGGGATTCCTTGCAAAATCTTATCTAGATCCTCCCAAAGACCATGTTTAATCCTTTCATCTAAACCATTTTACGGTGCATAAAATGAGGTGATATTTAAAATTTCTTCTTCAAGCACCAATTTTAGAAAAACAATTCGATCCCCGAATCTTTGCACCTCAACCACACAATTCTTCAAATCCTTATGAACAACCACTCCAAAACCGTTTCTGCCCTTATCTTTATCTAAATACCAAAGTTTAAAGCATGTCTTCTTGATCTCTCTTGCTTTCTCTCGAACCCATTTGTCTCTTGTAGACATAGTATATGAATCTTCCTTCTTTCCATCGTATCTATTATTTTCATCGATTTGTCAGTCAAAGTGCCAATATTCAAACTACCTATTCGCAACTTCCTTTGCAACCTCTTTTGGACTAACTTCTTTACTAGCATGTGTCCATCATGCGAGAATCCTTGAAATTTTGGACTATATCCGGGCGATGATGCAGTGGAACTAGCTTATTTACTCGCATGCATTCCAGAACCCTTGCAAATTTTGAATTACATCCATGCAACGATGTAACGACCCTTGCTAATTTTTCATTGCATTTGGGCGGTGCAACATGTCGCTAGTAGGGAACGCTCTAACAAAATCTAAATATTCGCTTAAATCCATGTTGAAAAGATCCGACTGTCTTGAGGCAAATTCCTAAATAGTATTTTTTAAAAAATACCTTTTAGGAAGTTGTCTCTGATTGTTTTAGCTGGTTGTTAGTTACTTAACGCAACCCTCCTCAATTTACCTGAGCTTGGGACTGGCCATGACTGAGTTGATTCCTAGTACATGTCCACTGATTTTAGTTGAATTAATTTGTTGAAGAATATCTTCAACTTATATTTCTGTTAAAATTACTTATATTGCTGTAAATTATTGCAATAAAATCTAGGTCATTGATTTCAATTAGACATGCATCCTATACATCCCTAGGGGGTTATGAGAGAGGGTGGGGGGAGAGGACTGGGTCCTAGTCTCGAGTCGCAGGGAGCGTCAGAGGCGACACCTCACTGTCGACGGCAGGAGAATGTATGCCAACCCTTTCAGAGGGGCTGCTTCCAATGCGGATCACGTAAGCACTGGGCACAACAATGTCGCGATGTTATTCGCTGCTTTCGGTGCAATGGCCTCTCTCACAGGACCAAGGTATGTCCTTTCTCATCGGCTGTACGTAAGCGTAATGAGGTTCCGATACCGCTCATTCTCGTCGACGAGGGGACCGAGCATGGGGCGACTCCGTTCAATGGAGCTTCAGACGTTGGTTTGGTCTCAGCATCCCTTTTTGGAGGGGATTTGGTACCGATATCTTCTACGAAGGTTTTGGCAAGAGATCTGACGAGCGTCGAGGCCCGAGAGCTCTTGAGATGGTTGAAGGAGGGTTGGACAGGTCTGAGGTGGAGTTTCCTGACGACGCAAGATGGCGTACATGTTCCTGCATCCGTTCAACGGGTACGTATCAGGGGTGTACCTTTCAAATTCCACAGCATTCGCGAACTCAGTGCAATGCTGGAAGGCCTGGCAGAGATCGAGCAGGTGGAGTCTTTGGGAACTCATCCCGGAGAGCCTCTGGAGCTGGTGCTGAAGGTGAGAAGGATATCAGAGGAGAATCTCGGGTGGAGGAGAGTCCGGGTCGTCAGGCGCTCCTTTCTAATCGAGATCATGGCGGTGAAGACCCATGTTCCGGGCACCGGTAGGGCGGCGCAGGATGTCAGTAGGTCAGAGAAGAAGCAAGGTTGTGATGGCCGTCAGCAGTAGGAGCCCCCGCCACAGGCGAAGCCGGACGATCGCCAAGGTGAAGAACCGTTGAGGTGCATGGGGGCGTCCCTTCGTCTCCCATATTCTGGCGCGCTTCATTTTTCGAGGGTGATGGTAGGAAAACGTATCAAGTTCCAACCTCAGGAGTTGGGGGTTGCCACGGGGGAATTGCTGGGTCCCAGACTAAAGAGCAATTCGGGTTAGTCGCGGGCGGAGCCAGGGGGCCCATGAGCCTCGGACTAAAGGCCAGATTAGGGTTCGTCGGGAGCGGCATCAGTGAGTCTGACCCTGTTCATTTTCACAGAAAGGAAGATCCAGATGCTCATCAAGACGGATCCTCGGGCCACAGTAAGGAGTATCCGACTATTCATCAGATCCGGAATGTTCATCGTCCAGGGGCTAGTGCTACGGATACGCAACGGAGTCTGGAGAAGGGAAGATGATGTTGTTCGGCAGCTTTAGAGGCTCGTTGAAAATCTCTGATCCTGAGATGGGTCCGATGGAGGATGGTGGATCCGGGGCTAGCCCACATCCAACTATTGTGGCGGGTAGCGGAGAGAAACCTGAGGGAGAGGCTAGCCCACAACCAACTATTGTGGCAGTTGGCGGGGAGAAACCCGAGGGAGGGGTACAAAGAACTACAGAGGAATAACAAGACGGACACAAGGGTATCGGCGGGATGGCTGTGGTGGGCCAATGTGAACCGAGCTTGGGGCGATCGCCAGACACACCAGTAGTGGACCACTCGGTTGATGTCAACTCAGACCGGGTTGTCGGTGGGGATATGGAGGCACCCATGTTTGGTTCTTGTTACGTGAGGAAATCGGTTGCAGCAAGAAGACAAAGGAGGGTAGAACTGAGTAGCACGAACGATCAAGCGGTGGGGGGGGGGGTGGCATGACCGATCAGGATGCCACCTCCTCATCAACGGTAGGGTTGACGTGTCACAATCGCTTCCGAGTTCTGGACAGGGGCCTGGCAAGGCAGCTAGGTTTGGTACCACCGAGGAGATAACATAACTATTTATGTCTCTAAAGGTCCTCTCTTGGAACATTAGGGGGCTGGGAAGGCGGAGAAACGAATGAGAGTCAAGAACCTAATTGCGGAAGAAAGAGCGGATAGCTGGTGCTGAGCATGAGATGAGAGGTTTGGATGTTGGGGGTCACTTTCAGTTCGCTGAGCGGGGGGCTCATGGGGCGGCTGGAGGTCTGCTATCGGCGTGGAGGGGCAATCTGTTCGACCTTCTGGGCTGTGTTCACTCTGATCACTGTCTTTCGGTGCACCTTCGCAGAAGGTGTGATGATCTTGACCTCATGATCTCGAATGTTTATGGCCCCAATGGAGGTGATCTCGGCGACTTCATAGCGGAGTTGGAGGCTATTGGCATCTCGGCTGGGCTTGGTGTATGGATCATTGGCGGTGATTTCAATATCACTCTTCTCCCGGATGATCGCCCACAAGGAGGTGGGGGGCGCGACCCGGGCTTGGTGGCTCTCCGCGAATTCTCTCACGCTATGGGGTTGTCCATCATCGATGCCTCGGGGTGCTCCTTCACTTGGAGAAATCGCAGGTCACGCTTGCGTTTAGACCGTTGTCTCCGACCGGCGCCTCGAGGTTTTCTTTATCCATGGCGTGGGCTTTGCCTCGCAGCCACTCTAATCATACTCCGATCCTTTGGTCGTCTGGAGAGGAGGATCGACACCGTTTTTACTTCTGCTTTGAGCGAAGTTGGCTGATGGAAGAGGGATTCCGAGACAATGTGGCGGAAATTTGAAATGGCAGCATGGTGGCTGGCTCGACGGTCTCTCGATGCTAAGCATCTTGAGATCTTTCCTCATGCATTTTGGGAGGGACGTCAAGGCGAGGCGCAGAGTGAGGAGGACGGAGCTCCAAACAAGAATGTCAGAGGAGGACCGCATTGATGATGAAGGGGACTGTCACATTGCATTTTGGGAGGGACGTCAAGGCGAGGCGCAGAGTGAGGATGGAGCTCCAAACAAGAATGTCGGAGTAGGACCGCATTGATGATGAAGGGGAGTATCATAAGAAGCTTTCTTGGAGAGTCAGGCTGTGCTAGAAGATTTATTATCGGAGGATAAAAAGGAGGAAGTGGAATGGCGTCAAAGGTCCAGGCAGAGGTGGTTGCATGAGGGGGACGGCAACACGTCCTTCCACTCCGTGGCGTCGGGTCAAAGACGGCGGAATCACATCCGTGAAGTGGAGGTAGCGGGGGAACGGGTTACCGACGAGAGGGATATTGGGAGAGCCTTGAGAAACCATTTCGTGGCTGCTTCGAGGAAGAAGGCGGGGAGTGTATGGGGATGGGTGGGTACTGACGTGGAGGTTCTTTCTCTGGAGCAGGCTAAGGGCCTTCTTCACCCTTTCACTATGGAGGAAACCAAGAAGGCGGTATTCGGCCTTAACTCGGAGGGGTCACTTGGCCCAGACGGATTTCCTATTCTCTTTTACCGTGAATTCTGGGACTTGGTGAAGGTAGAGCTGATGGTTGTTTTTAACGAATTCAGAGATGGGAACAAAGGCCTCAAAAAGATTAACAAGGCTTTGATTTTCCTGTTCCCGAAGAAAGACTGCCCTTAACAGGTGGAAGATTACCGTCCGATCGCTCTGTCCAACGGGAGCTATCTCATAATCGCGAAATTCTTGGCGAACAGGCTTAGGGGGGTGCTGGACTCTGTCATCTTGCAGGGACAAAAGACCTTCATTCCGGGAAGGCAAATGGCGGATGGACTCATCATGGCTACGGAGATATGTTTGGATCGGTTGCGGTCGAAGACAAACACTAAGGCGTACCATTCTGTGGACTGGAGGTTTTTATGGACCTCTCTGAGAAGAAGGGGCTTCCCGGAACAGTGGGTGGACTGGATGAAGTGATGTGTCACCACAACCTCCTATACGATCTTGGTGAATGGAAAGTCGGAAGGGGGGTTTTATCAACCCCAATGATGGGCGCGTCAGGGATGCCCCCTGGCCCCCATGCTTTACGTAATCATGGCGGACGCTCTGGGGGTCATCTTGCGTCAGGCGATTCAGGCAGGATGGTGCGTGGGGTACACTAGAGGAGACATCTATATTCCATTGTCGCAGTACACGGATGACACCATTGCTTTCATGGGCGGCTCCAACGATCAGATTGACAATATGGTGCAATTGGTGTGTATATTCATCGAGCTGTCGGTCTTGGAAATCAACAAGGCTAAATCCGTCGTTGTTGACTTTGGGATGGAAGCCGCGGACCGCGCACATTTAGGGCAGTTATGGAGTGCACTGTGGGGTGGCTACCGATTCGATACTTGGGCCCTCCTCTGGTGGCGGGAAAGCTTAAAAGCACTGACTGGGAGAGTCTGATAATGAAAATTGAGCAGAGGTTGGCAGGCTGGAAGGCAGTCTCGCTCTCACGAGGGGGTAAGTTAATTCTCTTAAAGTACGTTTCGACATCCATCCCCACCTTTTTCATATCCACGAGGTTGTTGCCGATCGGGGTAAGGAAAAAACTAGAGGTACTCATGAAGCGATTCTTCTGGTCTAAAGGGAAGAATCAAGATCTCGACATACACCTGGTCAAATGGGATGAAATCACAAAGCTGCGGGAAGAAGGCGGTCTTGGGGTGAGAGACTTGGAGGGCATGAACAAAGCTTTCCTCTGCAAATGGACAGTTCGTATTTGGGGTTCGAATGACGTGCAGGTGGTGAGAATGCTTCGGGAAATATATGGGGTGGGCGGGGGTCTGACGCCGCGGCAGATGAAGTTTGAGTCACCTTTGTGGTCTGGAATCAAGAAAATTATGCCTCGGTTGGCTGCTGATCTTAAACAAGTTATTGGAGATGGTACCACGTTTAAATTTTGGCGTGACAATTGGACAGGAGACGGATGCTTAGAACATAAATTCCCTTGATTATTTGCACTAGCGGCGGTGAAGGAAGCAACACTATCGGAGGTAGCGGTGGAAGGAGCATGGGCGCTAACCTTCCTTTCTGAGCTCTCGGAAGAACAGACCGATGACTACATGACCCTCTTGGATTCCCTTGCGCAGCGGGAACCTTTCTCCAGGGAGCGTGGCCACTACCAATGCGGAGATTCGTCCTTCATTTATTAAGAAAGCTTATGTAAACATAACGAGAACTTCTGAGGGTCGAGATGAGGAGCTTAGTCGTGATATTCACTTAATTTGGGCGACAAGCATTCCGGTAAGGGTCGGTGTCTCCGTTACGGGAGAATTATGGACAAAGTCAGAATGGGCCGCATCTTGAACCTGGAGGATACTAGCTGCGACAGATGTAGCAACGAGGAAGAAGACGCTGAGCACCTTTTCTTCAAATGTGCTTGGTCAGCGAGGGTCTGGTCGGACTTGGACATTCGATGGCTGCAATCGGATGGGATGGATGGGTTTTGGAACTTGATTCGAAGGGTGGCAGGAAACTCCAGTGATGATTGCTCAAAACCGCTAATTGCTCTTTGGGCTATCTGGATGGGGCGCAACGAGCTAATCTTCAAGAACCAGCGCTTCTATAGTGAAAATGTAGTGACACAATGTAATGCTTTGCATAACTTATAGCTTTTACGATGATGTAATGTGAATTAAAATACCAAATATACAAGGTGGTGATCCCCGCAGTGGGGACTCACCCATTTTTCAGTAAAAAATGCATCCTAGCCATCCAATTTTGTATAAAAGGATTAACCCTATCCCTTTCTCTAATACACAAGTTGAAGCAATAAAATCTCTCTCTCTCTCACATGTACACCCAAACTCTCTTCCTCTCAAACCCTAGTGGCCATCCATTGTAGGGTCTGTTGAGAGACTCACCGTCGCTGCGTTGTTGTTGTGCTGCAAGATCGATTACTTGTGGATCTTCGTCTTCTTTGACGCCTCGTGCTCTTGAAGAAGACATCGGAGATTCCATGCTCGGATCTTCGTCTTGGATTGTAGGAAGCACACATTTCATCCAGCACTCACAAGTGCTCTCTCGTTGGATCAGACTTGTGAGAGGAGGCCTCTTCCTTTAGAGGCAATGAGATCGTGGTTACGCTTCAAGAGGTAATCCTTATAGTTGCGTAATCATGATGAAACAACATAGGAATTGTTCCTATGTCACGTGGTTTCATTGATTTTTTTAATTTTCATTGTTCCATCGACTAGTATGACTAGTTGACCTAGATCGCATACGATGCAATCTCCACGCTTCCGTGATGCGCTAGTTTTTGAAAGAATGTAGTATCAGATCTAGGTTAAAGTCTTGGATATGATCCAAACCCTAAATGAACAACATTTTACATATCGGATGCGCGTAAATTTGTTTTCGTGTAGATGCGATTTTGAATCGATTTTGTGAATATATCATGTCTACTGTTTTGGCCTGTTATGAATGAATTTTGGGAAACTTAATCATGTTTAGAATGTCTGGACATGACCAAAAAGATTCTCTAAAGTTTGGCGATGCTCGAACATTGATTCGAATAAGAAAAGTTTCCCACTATTGTTTTTGCATGAATTTTAGATTTGTAAGTTGATGAATTTTAATTATTGTTTTCCTATTATGAAACTTGTTAAAACACATTAATTATGTTAAGAATCAAACAAACAAACCGCTCGAATTTATTTCGCATAATTCCGATTCAGTTTGTCCTAAATATGTGATATTTAGTGGAGATGGGTCGGAAGATGATTGAATCATCTTGTTGACATCTTTTAATATGTTTAATCATTCAAATATAATCATGAAAATTTGGAATTTGTCCTGATTAATTGTTGTATCATTTATTTAGAGAAATAAATGATAAACAACAACCTTGAATGATTGCTTCATGACATGAAAACCCTATATTCCAAACTACAATAGTTATAGTTCAACTTTTACATGCAAAATCAAGTTTGATATGACTAGAAATTTAGGATGATTAAAATTATTTTAAGATAGCTTAAATTTCTGAGTGATTAATATATAATATCATACATGATTGAACGATCGATAAAACCTCTTAGTACAATTTGTACCAATTGTGTTATCTCGAATTGAATCAATGATGATGTATAAACTATGGATATGCTAATGAGTTACATAATTGGCACTCTGTGTCGCACTTATAATGGAAGTGCTCGTTAGCATTATCCTTCTGACCTGGGTGGATCCGTTTCAAGGAAGGATAATATGAGAAGTCTCTGCGTACTTTAAACAACTAATTGAAATAGTAAAATTGTATTATATGAGTGTGTCTATTATGAAAAATATGGTTAAATTATTAAGCGCATCACGAAAGCGTGAGGATTGTATCGTATGCCATCGGGAGCGATTAGTCGCACTAGTTGCTCGAGGCAGTGGAAATTAAAAAAAATTCATGCGATTAAACTACATGATCCAATAACACTTCTCGGATCGTTTCATCTAAATCACAAACAAGTATTAGGGTTACTTCTTGAAGCGTGCGAGTCTCTAAACGAAGGCCTCCTGTCTCGAGTGCGATCCGACGGAGGAGATGCTAGCGAGCACGTTGATGAAATGCGTGCTTCTCGCAATACATGTTAATGATCCAAGTGGCGAATCTCCCGATCTCGTCATACAAGATCTGATGTCTTCTTCACGAGAGAGGCGCACCGAAAGAGAGGGAGATTCACGAGCAAACAGTCCGGCAGCATAACGACGCTGCAGCGAGAAAGACTCTCCAGTGCTCCATGGTGGACGGCCACAAGAGAGAGAGAGATAGAGGGCGTGTAGAGTATGAGAGAGCATATGAAGTTGTTGTCTCCAACTTGTGTTACTTGAAGAGCAAGGGGTGTCCTTCTATTTATAATATTTTGGGATCCATGGATCTCAATCCATGGACAACACAAATCCAATGGTTCACATTGATTTGTGTTTCTTTCAATGGCCAAGATTTTATTGTAAAAATACAACAACAATTAATTTAATTTAGATTAAATATATATTGATAGATCAATATATATTAATCCCAAATTAAATCAATCAAGCATGGAAATTATGGAATGGAAATTGCCTCACCCTTTCCTGATGGGAGTTAGTGGGAATCTTATGTAATCTCACGAGATTACATTATTCCATGGAAATCTTCAATATTTACATCAACACTTGTTGTAAACTATTCTACAAAAATAATTCACAATTATTTTGTGAATATTGCAATCTTGCCATTAGAAAATTTTGAATGACAGTCACAACCCAAAATAAAATGTGAATTACATTTTCAATTAGTTGTCCAATGTGAATCCAATTCACATCAACATTTGATTAACAAATGTGAATTACAAATAGCTCTCTTTTATATATTATAAATCATATTTATAATATATATGATTAATATAGATAATGCTATCCACATTATTAATATCCTTAATAATTAAATCATATTTAATCATCTCGGATCTCTATTCTCACGTGTCCAAATAATATGAATTACATTCACATTATTCAAATCTTTGATAATTAAATCACATTTAATATCTAAGATAACTCTCCTTATAATATGAATCAAATTCATATTATTCATGATAATTAAATCACATTTAATATTAATTTTCTCAATGCTTGGATACATACATCAACAATGAAATTATCCATGAACTCTTTCAAGGATAATACGCTTTCTCCGTGGATACTTGGAGATAAGGACATAGCGATTGTATTGTTGTACATATAGTGACTTGTATATTGAGATCACATCTCAAATCCAGATCTTGCGGACCTCTCATAGATGCTTGATTAAATCAAGACCGCAAATCTAATCTTCTTATCGCATATGCATCACGTTCAGATCAATGTCCAACATTTGGATCAAGAGCAGATCATTTTTCTACTAAGAGGAGTCATTAAAATCCAGACCTGTTTCATCACTCCTTAGGAATGGAAGCATCATGGTTATACAATCGTTTATGATCACAACTCAGGTATTCCCAACACCTGTACATCTTGCATACTGGAAGATATAGAATAAACCCAAAATATTAGATCTCTTTTCACTGTCTACTTCAGGGTTTCATCATTAAGTTTGTCATTCGATTATTGGGAGTTGGTATCGATCATATACTTTCCAAAAGCATATATCATACCTAGGTCTTGATGATATACTTTTCAAAAGTATATATCAAACCTATAAATTCAGTCAAGCTTCCAAAGCTAGACGACCGTGAACGGAATTTGATTCTTCCCAATATATGGTGAGTGAGTTTATGTCTTCCGGTTTAGTAATAAACCTGTATGATCCCTTTGAGAGATCGTATTACTCATATGCCCTTACCTGCACATTAACGCGCCAGTGTATAGACCTTGGTTAGGTCATCAATCTATTGGACTGCCAAATGTACATACTCAGACATATACTAACACATCTGTCTCTAGTTAGAGGATGCGCGCCTATATTGTGACAACATACGACTTTGGTTATCTCGATCTCGTTAAGTCAACTCTTTGACCTAACTTATCTAAGACCTCCGAATATCTATTCATATGCAGAGAACCTGCATCAAGATGTTGGTTAGATATTAGCCTTTAGAGAATGGATTGCCATCTCCTTCTCAGGCTGAAGATCATCTTTTAATAATCATTTGACGGTGCTTGATGAGTCCTCAATCTAATTCTTTAGATATTCATCCAAGCACCAGGCTTTATAATTCAATAATTGAATCAACAACTATATGATTATTAAGATGGCCATAGTACATAACCCTAATTGTACTAAGGGACTTATTATGCAAATTAGTTATTCTTCATTTCAGATCAGGAAATGATATTCGCAATAACATTTATTGCATAATAGCTCATTATGGGCTCGCATGTCCAACAATCTCCCACTAGCCCAAAAAACCATTAATGAGCTAATCTTTAAACCTGCACTCATGTGACAATCATAGGCCATTTAGAAAAATCACTACGTAGGCGGATTAGTCACTCTGTTCCCACGAGACTACGCTAAATCCTTTTACGATACTTGCATATCCCCAGTTTCAGTGCTCACATCTAATGCGAATGTTGCATCTTATGCAATAAGTACTCAACTTTGTCAGTCATAGTATCCTTGACACTACATCTTAATAATTATTATAACAAATATTGCCATAATCCTTATCAAAATGCCCTTATTCCTAGAGATCTCTATCTCCTAAGGTATCTGCAGTTTAAGACCTTTTACATTACTATCTATAAAGCCTTGAGTTTTTAAAGATAAGACATAGAGATCACTATCTCTAAAGTCTTTTCATCTTTGAAGATTTTGTTATTACTGCAATCAAGTGTTTTATCTCCATAGTAGGATAAGTAACCGTTTACTACTCCCACTGCATGGTAGACATCTGGCATTTGCACACATCTAGCGTACACTCAGCTTCTCGTAACTGATGCACAATGGCAAGCAGTTCTAGCATTCACTTCCTCAACTTTTTGAGGTGCTATCTTTTCAGATAGTCCAGTACCATATCTTAAGGGATTGAAGTCTTTCTTGGAATTGTCCAGAAAATAAAATATTTTCAAGGTGTACTACAAATGTGACGGTCCCAATACCCTCTTCTCTTTGCTTCTGAATATCTTCAGAACTAAGATCCTAAGAGGTTTTCTTGAAAAATATCTCAAGGTTGAAATAGTCAGTCAATAAAACACTTATTACTATCCTTATATCATTCCGGATAATCAATATATCATCTACATTTAACATGATGAACACAATTGCACTCCCATTAAGCTTCATATGGTTCATTAAGATTCTATTTGAAATCATAACATTTGTAATTTCATCAAATCTTATGTTCCAACTACAAGAAGCTTATTTGAGTCCATAGATGGATTTTAGCTTGCACACCTTGCTTTCCTCATCCATGAAACCATGGGGCTACTTCATATGAATATCCTCGGAGAGGTATTCATAGAAGAATGCAATCTTGACTTACATCTTGAAGATGTCAAAGGTAAGTTGTGTAGCTATAGTTAGCAATATTCCGATATGTTTAAGCATGGTTACTGAAGAGCAAGTCTCATTGCAAGCAATGTATTCTCTTCGGTGTGTAGCTCATGGCTACGAGCCATGCTTTGAAGGTCTCTACCTTGTCATCAGGTTTTCTCTTTCTCTTGAATATACATTTACATCTTAACGAGTCCTACCCATATAGGTGGATCCTCGAGGGTCCATATACAACACTTGTATATGAAGTCTATTTTAGACTTTATTGCTAACATCCATCTTTCCATGTCATGATCCATAGAAGCTTCATCACATGAAGTTCGATCATTGTCAGGTTTCTCTGACACATGGAACCCATCTTCAAACTCATTTGAAGACGTTAGTGTTTCATTTTTAATTGTTCTTTTAGTTTCCGATTTCAGGAGCCTCATTATCTTCTCAAGATTAAATGAGTTCATTCACTTCATTTTCATCTTGATTCTCAAGAGAGTCATCCTCTAAGAATCATATCCTTAGAGATGTAATATTTTAAGAATCTCAAGGTTATAGGTATCCAATACCATCCTTTATTTTTCCAATGAAGTAGCACTCTCTAGTGCTAGATTCCATCTTACTTGCAGGGAACCTTGTTAAGGATATATATTGTAGTCTCTACTACAAATATATACCTGGAAACTAAGAGATGGTTATGCTGAAATTAATCATTGATCAAATTATGTCACATATGATCCAATTGTATCTCTCTACAACTCTATTGAGTTTTGGGTGTATTAGGAGTGAGACATGAATGATATTCCTTTCTCCATAAGGTATTTCATGAATTCATCTAATAGGCATTGACTACCCAAATTAGATCAAATTCATTTTCATCTTCCCTTAAACTTTGGTTCAGAACCAAAAATGCGAAATCTTTGAACATTTCAAAGCTTTCTAAGGTGAAGGGAAGAAATCTCATATCACAAATAATCAGTAATCGATATCACATATCCATAATGTTTATTCTGATATAGATGATCCACATATATGAATATGTATGAGATCTTGAATAACTTGACATCGTACACCATCTTAGATAAGGGTGCATTGGACATTTTTACTTTGAATACAATATTCACAAGTATGTAAGATTTGAAATTTTAGACATTCTAAAGCTTCATCTCTTACTAGTATATTGATCACATAAACAGACAAATGTCCAAGGCTTGATGCCAGATCACTGTTAAATGATCTCTATCCTCCTACTGATCTTATAAGATTTAATTTTCAGTATTAGAAATATTAATGAACCATTCATTAGGTTTCTAATTAAGTAGAGTCCTCTAGATATCAGATTACTATCTGAAATATATCCATCATAACTCTTTATGACAGATCTATTTCATAATTCATGTTTATTTCCAACATTTAGAAATAAACAATGAGTGTATTCTAATGTCTAGGTCATAGAGACATTCTCTAAGACAAAGGGCTCTCCCATTAAAAATATGAAGTCTATCTATCTAATAGAGATTCTTGCAATAATTGCATTAATATTCATGTGGATGACTATTAAACCTTAAGATAAAAAATTCTAGTCCTCTAAAATATATGCAACCAATTGCAAGTGTTATTAGAAGATTGAGATACAATTATTGGACTTTATCTTATCCATTAAGCAAGTCAATATCAATGATTATATGTAGATGTAGATTATTTTGATGCACTATCTGAGTCCTTCTCTAAGGACTCCAGATAGACTTGATAGTCATACTATCAACACATCAGCTTATTGCAGTATTGGCATTCATCCAACTCTTTGGATGTCATATGGTAGTCATAAAAGTACAATCAACTCTTTGACTTTCCTTCTTGCTTGTGTCAAACTCATGCTTCCACTGTGCTCATTTTATATATAAACAACCATTGTTTGAGACAAATGATCTCTTATGTTGAATTCAAAAGATTTCAATATAAGAGATTTCAACATTTATCCATGCTTCATTCAATTCATATAATATGAATATTTTGAAGCTTCATGAATGACTAGAGTATATATAGTAGAGTGATGACATTCATCATATCTACATCCATCTAACCTCTAAAAAATTTTGGTTCAGGTAGGTATTTAATATTTTGAATACATCATCTCTTATAGAACCACCATTCTGCATGACATAGAGAACCATGTTATTCATGATTAAATGTCGAGAGCACATATGTATGCCAGAACATCATCTTAGATTTTACAAGGATTAATTGACAATTACGATCATCATCGACATGCCTCTTCCAAAGTATATTCAATGAGAGATCAAGACTATAGCAACATACAAATCCTGGGGTTGTAGTCCTATTATCTATTTAATTGTCATACCTCATTCTTATGAGGAAACTTGCATGTTGCAACCACATATATTATGTGTCCAACTGCAAGTATAACATCTTGATCATCAATCCAATTCATGATATTTTACTGGTTATTATTGGGTATAGTATTAAGTGGATTTAATGAAGGATTATCTGAAATAAGAGATTTGCATAAATGTATATAAATATATATATACATACATATTTTACTATGATTTAGGACTTTTTATGTCAAAGTTGTCTTGCCTTGTCAACACTGAAAGTTCTTTCCCTTAATCACTTTTAATGCAAGAGATATATTTACCATTATATCTCAAGCAAGATCTAGGATCTCCTTCCTTATCTTTATCACATCCCAATAATTTGAGAACCTGTAACTCGGATAAAAAAAAGCGAGAACGCATTCTGCCTTGCAAGTCCAACTTGCATTGCCAATTCGGTCGTTAATACCCGTGCCCACCACCCCTAAGGTGATGTTGACCCGTCATTAATTGAACCAACCGTCAACAGGATTAGTAGTCACTATGCGCAATCCAATATCACCCCAATAATATGAGGATCCGATATTGGGGTCACTACGTATACGACCTTACTCTTTCGAAAAGCAAAGATCCCGATCCAGATACGCTTGTATACATGAGCTATCACTTCGGACTGATGTCTCCTACATACAATCCTTGTGACGGAAACATTCGCCTTGGCGGGAGACCATGGATGTCACTTATGTGATCCTTCATGTCATGTTCAAATTTTATTAGTTACCACGAATCACATTCATATAATTAATTCTTACAAGGGAAATCACAACTCTTCATAATAGAGTGTTTTAGTTTTAATTGGATTTAGATTAATCTAATCATATTAAATTAATGATCAAATTAATATTCAACAAACATTCTTTATTGTTACTTGAAATATGGTATTATCTCAAATACGTATTATTTCAAATTTTATAATTAAAAAAATACATCATGATTTCTCAAGCATTATACCAACCCTACCCAGCAAAATGGCATCATCCTTGTCAATAAAACTGGACAAGGAATCATTACCCCATTTCATTTTGCATTCATCATTGGATTAGGTTTACAGGAAAAATATAATTTGGCCAATTTGGATTAATTTTATATTAAAATTAAATTTGGCTAACTTGTTGATTTTCTTAATAACCTAGTTCATTCATATATTGCATTTGGCATTTTTATTGCATAAAAAAATAAAAAAAATCACACTTGGAAAACCATAATCTAATCTATCTAACTTGATCCTGAGTTGTTCCTTTGCCTCCTTGAGTCGACCCTGAGGCTTGACCATGCTAAATAAACATAAAACCGCACATAATTTCATTCAACGATTAATCGAGCCGTGCGGTTATTTTTGGTCGACGCGGATCTATACGACTGCAACGTACTCGTCAATTAGACATTATTAACAGGGTAGGTCCGCGACCCGTCAAATGGCGCCTTTGCCGGGGAGGCAAACGGCTTAGGATCACTTTAGAAGATTAGATTTACGTTTTCCAATCACTCAGGTAGTCTGACCCCCGAGCCACATTGTAATTATCCATTTTTTCTTTAATTGTTTTTCTGATCATTTCTGTATATATCTCGCTCTGACATAATTTGTATCTTTTTGTGCGAGGGCCCGATGGACTTGGAGCGGCTTTCTTGAAGTCGACGCATCTCGAAGTGCATTGGAGGCCGACGATTCTTGGATCAAGTCGGCTGTTGGACGTCAAAAAGATTTTTGTAACTTAAAAACTTAAAAAAAGTGTCTGCATTTACAACGGTTCCCGTTTGGGTTCTCGTGCGTGTAAACATAGTGGAACCGTTTCCCCGTCTGTTGTGTGCATTGAATTTTTAGAATAGGCTTGCACTAGCGGCTCCTCGAGCCACTCTAGGGTTTGCTTGTGCTCGTAATTTCTAAGACCACACAACCACTTAAAAGACGCACTTAGACCGCAGATCTAGTCAAATAAACTTGTGCTTCACTCGCTAATAGAACTGCCTGTCTAGGAGCGGCTTTTATCGCTTGCATTCATTTAGTGTAAAATTTCAATTCAGTACTACATCTCGCATTGTAGAGAGCTGGAGGCACTGTAAGTCTTCTTACTCAAGCATTCATCATCGTTTTCTCGATTGCATCGGCTTTTTCCGATTCTCTCTCTCTCTCCATTTTTTAACCTAGGATAAAGGAATTGGGACTGGACGATAGACGTGATTGCTTGTGTGGATTAATATCAGTGACAACTAATCTTTAAAATCGGGACTGCTAATTGGATTTGACAAAGAATTGACTAAAATTAACTCTTGTTTGCGGGAGAGTAACCCCAACCTTATTTTCAGGCTGAGCGAGGGTACTTGAGTGTGTGTGAACACCTTAAGGCAGAGCCCAAATCCCCGCCTTCCATATCACGTTCCAACTGATCCTAGCAAATATCACGAGTTGAATATTTTTAGATTCACTGACTAGTACCAAGTAGCCTCCGCCTGTTCGCGGGTAGTCAGGGGTGAACCAACGATACTTCGCGACAAGTTGCTAGTAACCCTTCGGGGCGAAGTTCCAGCCTTGTCAGCTTCCGCCTGCTTGCAGGTAGATCGGGGCATGGTCTTTGAGTCCAACAACTTGGGATAGGAGCAAAGAAAGGAAGGATCGGCGGTATCTTAGGCGACAGGTTAAACAGGGGAGACGCATCCGGCTTTTTAGTCGACTCCCCTATAGGCCGCATAACCTTTGCTACTTGTCTGAAAATTCACACTTAGAATCAACAAGACTAATCAGACTCGGTTTCGGGTCCTTCACCGTGTTGAGTGTGAACTCAGGGTTTGCTCTTGCGTTTGTATTCGTGTCTGTCTGTGTGTGTTATCCTGCGTAATTGCGCATTTTCTACCTCGTTCTGCTTACATCCTTTCCTCCTCAAGATGTCGAGATATTGGTCCCCATACACCTCTAGTCATTTCTCCTCGACCATAGACCGTTCATCTTCACCTTCTCCTTCTTCCATATATCCTCCGCCATCCACGGGAGATCCTTACCCGTAGTCGCTTCTACCTCAATCCGAATATGAAGTCAAAACTTCGACTGACTTCTCCACTTCTTCGCATTTCTCACCTACTCCACATTCTAACACTCCGGATCCACTTCCACCTTGGGCTGACTGTCCTTACTCTCGAGAGTGGGAATCAAAGACTCGAATGAAGAGCAAGCCACTGTTGAGACAGATGATTGGCAAAATTTTATGCCCCCACATACTTCATTCTCACCTCAAGTAGGGACCATACCACAATTCACATATACACATCCTGATTTGAACTTAGGATATAACATGGTCGGTCGAACAACCCGAATAGAAAGGCGTGAACATCATGATTTCCCAGACTTGATTGACTTTAGTGATCAAGCTTCCATTAACCAGCCTTCATTCAGAGAGCCTATACATTCACAAGATTGGACTCATGACCTAGACTTATCAGTCCATGTTTCATTGACTCCATCATATGAGGCTCCGACCAATATTTGCCATTTGGATAGTCCATACTCAACCCAGCATTACATGCCAGAGTCTAGGTATGTTGAGTATGAGATCCTAATATCTCAGTAGTATCCTCCAACTGATCAGAACTCTCCCATGATTTGTCATGAGAATTTTGTGGAGGATGACATCTCTAGACTTATCAAGAAAAACGAATCATTTGGTAACAAGTTAAGCTATGTCATGAACATATTGCACTCAATTTCGGCCAGCTTAGGTATGAAAGTGGAGAAGTAAGTAGATCTGATGTTGAAAATCCAGCAATCATCAGGGAACCCACACCGTTTGTACAGCTGGAGTCCATTCTATCTCCCTCTTCTACTAACCACTTATCCTCCAATCCAGAGTCTGATCATTCATCCACCAAAAACACCAAAAAAATTGAAAATCCCAAAAAGAGCAAAAACATTGAAAAATCAGAAAAATCCATAAAAATAGAAAATGAAAAAGACTTGAAAATTTTGGATCCTACCCTAAGGGAAGCACTTGATGAAGAATTGATCTTTAAACTTCCCTTAATAAAGACCATAGATCACTTCCCCGACCTCAAGAGATTTGTAAAGAGTAAATTGATGCCCAAGAGGTCGGGTACTAAGAGAACCAGGACTGAAAGACACATAGTGTCTATGGCCACCTCCTTGGTGATGGGGAGAAAGACCAAGAGCTGTAGAGTAAAGCGGTTGCCTAGGGTTGAATGTGAAATCAAAGATACTATCTTTACCCATGCAAGAATCGATGATGACTCTCCGATAAATATCCTCCCGACCTCTGTGTTTGACAAGCTCAAACTCAGGCCAATCAGAAAGTCAAGAGAGATCGTTCAGCTGGCTGATCGATCTATTAAACGGGCGAGAGGAAATATTTCAGCCATCATTACTTTCCAAGGTGCTCTACTCCAGGTGGACTTCACGATCATTGACATCGAGCACCGAGGATAGTTCACGTAGTCTCCGATTATTCTCGGGAAGCCGTTCTTAGCCTCAGCTAAGGCGACTAAAGATTACAAGACTCGGGAGATCGATTTTTCAGCATTGGGAGCACTCCGACCGCATCCATTCTTTGATACACTTTACTCTAAGGTGACCCGCACATCCATTGACAGTCGTGACCATCAAGAGGAAAATGAGTTCCACCTCTCTGCTACACCTGAGATACCGACTATCCGGATGACCGTTGGTTCTGAGACTCCCCACACCTCCACTTCATCAACTGCTTGTACCACCACCATGACAACTTCTAAGGAGGATTCACGATCAGAAGCTATCATTAAGTCAGACATGACCTTTTTTGATTGCCTTGACCATTTTGATGATCCGACACAAGAGCCCAATATTGCCAAGCCAACTGAGACCACTAGCACCTTCCCGAGACATGTGCTGACCCTTCAGGAATATTACAGTCTATATGGTGACTCGTCTGATGAGGAACCCATGGTCAACACCACACCGTGTCCCAGACCTTCGAAGGAAACAACCAAGACTAAATTGACTCCACATCAAAACACGGTTGCTCCCTCTTCTAGTCGGCTATTTAGTGAGAGGAAGTCGAGAATTGATTCCTCGATGTGTTCCCCCGAACTTCTCAAGGCGCGTCACTCTCATCTCCCTTTCAATGATCCAGGTTCTAGAAAATCGACTAAGAAAGTTTCCTTCAACACATCGAAGAAGGAATTTTCTGAGGAGTCCTCATCTGGTCCGGACAAGGTAATTTACATGAGTGAGCTCAGTTCGGCTGTTCTTAAGCCATATCTAAGCAAGCAGCCGTGTGTCGACCCTCGTTGGACGATCCCTACACCTCACTATTATTCATCTGAGGACGATTCCAACAGCGACACATATGTATATTATCCACCTCCTCACGTCCGCAAGAAGGTTCGTCACAAACCTTCTTAATCCTTGTATATTCTCCCTCTTTCTTGTATATACTTTCTCTCCCTCCCTTCCCAGTGATTCGAATCACTCGCCCCAGCTCCATATAGTTTTATTTTATGACTATACTTTGGATAACCATATCCTAAGTATTGGGGGGAGAGTGATCCGCATCTATTCATTGTACATCCTCCAGATCACATCGGTTCTCATACTCACTCATGTCCTATACTTAGGCTAACCAGAGCCTAAGTATAGGGGGGCCCGATGCCCGTCGTGTATATACTCATCCATTTCTCCTCTTACCCTCGTTCGCCCCATTTTTGATCTTCTTCTACACCTAGGCTGGCAGAGCCTAAGTATAGGGGGACGGAGCGACTTCTATACATTTTGTAATTTTAGCTCTCCTACGCTTAGCACGAGCTATGTCCTTTTTCTCGCTTTTCGTGCTCTGAGGACATAGCACACGCTAAGTATAGGGGGGCGTGTATATATTACATATATACTTTACCCATAGCTCGTACTTTCGCGTATTTTTGCGTATTTTTGTATATATTATGCAATAAGTATGGGGTGGGTAAAATTTGAAGAAAAAAATTTTGTATACTTGTATAATATGTATAATTCTTGTAAAAAAAGGGGTTGTAAAATTCTTGTAACATTTGTTATAAAATAGGATGTATACCAAAAAACAAATTCATGTATACTATGTATATTATGTACAAGTTGTATAAACTAAAACTTGTTGTAAATAATAAAAATTATTGTATAGCAGAAAATAAAATGTTGAAAACAAAGGCTTCTTATTTACTCTTGCATATCATCCTTGCATTTCAAAAAAAAAGTCTTGCATTTCATTCATAGCATGTCATCTACACCTCATCCGCATATCTGCTTATGCAAGGTGAAAAGTAGTGGGTTCTGAACCAAGTTATGAGTAGATATCGAGGATGGACTTGATTTGATCTTAATCCACCTAATTTCAGAGGAACCTTATAGGAGCTGGAGTTAAAATTTCTCAGGTCAAATGACTTAATTCTTTGAGTCCGCAAGTCTATGTTCACATGTCATCTTGATTAGTCTAAGTAGAATATCTCGTGCACACGCATGATTCTTTTAGACAGTGACCTAACTTGGACAAGCACAATGCACGTAGCTCTTCATTGATGAGGTGGTGAGGAGGTAGAATCCTTTAGCTTGGAGTAGTACACGGGTGGAAACATCCGTCCTCCTCTAGGGAGGGTAGTGCATCTCAACATAGTCTGGTGGTGTTGAAGTCTGAGGACGGGACGCTGTGGGTTGCAATAATGCTTCAAAAGAGGATAGTCTACTGGCTCAAGAGGAAAAACTCCTGATGTACATGCTGCACCTTGTATATAGTTCCAAAAAAAAGGAAGAAAAAGAAAAATGCAAGAACTCCAAAACTCCAAAAAAAATAGACAGGCCCAAAAAAAAATATTGCCTGTCGGAAAATGTATATTAGCAAGAAGTCTGCAGCTGGATGACTTGGCTACACTGGTCAGGCATCCCGGGATAGGTGGCTACACTGGCTACCGTCCATTCTTTCTCCACCCCCTCCTCTTGAGCTGGTCGCACTTGAACTTAGAAGGGAATACCCCGCTCCTCGTGGAAAGAGTTACTGGATCGAGTAATTAGAGTTACCTTGTTAGAGGAGGCTGGTTCTAAGCCATTTCTGATGTGGAGAGCTATTTATCACTTACACAGTACAAGTAAGAATCATAGTCATCAGAAATTTGCGTTTGAGGATTTGTTCTGACCTGACTGTTGAGGTGTCTTGAATAGAAGACTTGTGGAACTTGAAGTCTATTAGGTCTTAAGTTCAGATCCCAATAAGGTTCCGCCACACAATTAATCCAAAGGTCGAGTTAAGCTCCATTTTCAACTTTTGTTCATGACCTTGGTGTGGAACCCAATCTCATTTCACTCTTGCATTTCATTTTAGTTGCTCGGGGACGAGCAAGGTTTAAGTATAGGGGCTTGATGAATCTGCGATTCATCACTCTAAAAGTTGAAAATAGAGCTTTGTTCCCGAGTAATTAGCTGTATATTTCCACTTATATTGCATAATTAGCATTCATGCATGCATTGATAACATTTGCATTTTAGCATTCATATTTGCATATAATAAGAAGCCAATTTCACTTTTAAATATTTACCTGTATATTAGCTAAAATACCCCATTTGTATATATTTTACACTAACTCCAAATCCAATAAAACCAACTCTATTTTGTATATATTACTAACACTGAGTAAAGAAAAATATCAAAAAAATACTAACTTGCAAAATTGACCAATAAAATCCCAATCCAAGTTGAAGACCTTAGACCTTAAAACGTACATATCCCTCTCATACAATCTTCGAATTAGGCTCATTTCACTCTTGCATTTCATTTTAGTTGCTCGGGGACGAGCAAGGTTTAAGTATAGGGGCTTGATGAATCTGCGATTCATCACTCTAAAAGTTGAAAATAGAGCTTTGTTCCCGAGTAATTAGCTGTATATTTCCACTTATATTGCATAATTAGCATTCATGCATGCATTGATAACATTTGCATTTTAGCATTCATATTTGCATATAATAAGAAGCCAATTTCACTTTTAAATATTCACCTGTATATTAGCTAAAATACCCCATTTGTATATATTTTACACTAACTCCAAATCCAATAAAACCAACTCTATTTTGTATATATTACTAACACTAAGTAAAGAAAAATATCAAAAAAATACTAACTTGCAAAATTGACCAATAAAATCCCAATCCAAGTTGAAGACCTTAGACCTTAAAACGTACATATCCCTCTCATACAATCTTCGAATTAGGTCTACTCACTTTTAAAGTAATATACATTCAAAGACCTTCGAAACAAGACCAATTTCATTAAAATCGGAGTTCGTATGCAAAACTTGGGTTTTGGGCCCCTTTTGTACATTTTACATAATGACCGTTTTACCCCTATATTTTCTCATTTTATTTTCTTCAGTATAAATATCCAAAAAAATTAGATTAAATTGTAAATATTCTCCTAATATTTTCCCTATTTTTATTTTGATTTTTCTCTTATTAAAAAAATGACAAAAAATTTGCAAAAGATAAAATACGATATTTATATCTATAAGGTACCACCCAAAAATACATTTTGTACAGATGATCTCATTTGATTTTCAGCCCTTCACAAAAGTTGTAGATCTCGTCGAGACGAGCAACTTTTGTGTTGACCACTTTTTGATTTAATCCCTTTTATTATGTCTTTTTGATTTTTCTTTCCATTTAACTTTGGATTTTTCTGAAAGCGACATGTGGTGACTCCAGAAGCCGCCACGTGTCAACCCCATGGATTTTGCAATTAATTAAATAAACGCTACATGGCCGCATCTGAGCGCGCCAAGTGGCGCCATCTCACTCTTCTCTACTCATTCCTTCCCCACTCTCCCTTAACTTAAGGGAGAAGCCTCTTCGACACCTTCCATCCCACCCCATCTCCTCCACCTTCTCATCTCCTCTCCAACTGCCTCCTCCTCCTCTTTATAACCTCTCCATCTCCCACACTCTTCCGCATCCGCCAATTTGGAGTGTAGGAGAGAGAGCTCCCATGTCCTTCAAGTGACAGTTGAAGGCAGATTTGGTGTCGAGCGACGACCCTCCAACAACTCCGGTGAGATCCAGGGAGACCATCTAGTCTCCTTGTCGTGGAGCTTCCAAAGTACCGCTGAGCTCGGCCTCCTGCCGCGGCCTTCGAGCGACAACCTGAGCTCTGCAAGAGCATCATCCACAGGCAATTCCGACTCCATCTCCAGGTAACCTTTCTTCTTCTTCCTCATTCTACACCCACACTCTCCCTCATCAATCCATCATTGCTCCATTCATCAATTCGCAAAACAAATCACACTTTCACGGACAAATCACACGTTGCGAACGCAACGGTGATTTTTATTTATTTTTCGGACGAACTTTTATCAATCAATTAATCCAAAATTTAAGCCCGCTAAACAAATGCATGTAAAGCAGAGGATGTGAAATCCCCTGTTCCTTCCACACGTCTCTTCTACTTCTTCTTCTTCTTCCCTCCACCACTGTCGAGCCCCGCTCGAGCTCTTCTCTTCATTGCAGGTACCACGCCGCCTCGACGACCCTTGGCCGTGTGTCGGCCGTCCTCCTGCTCTAAGCGCGCCCTCCACGGCAGAAGACCCTCCCCCGCGCACGTCGACACCACTAAGCCACTGTCCAGTTGTGCGACCACCTCCTCACGCACCGCCCCGCGCCCGCCTCCTCCTACGTGCGGCCAACTGCGTGCCGCCACCTCCTCGCCGGGTACCTCCCCCTCTCCGCGGCGTTGCAGCGCCGCGCGCGCAGCCCACCGCGCCTCCAACAGCCGCGAGCGCGGGCTCCCGAGCGTGGCTACCTTGCGCGCACCGCCTCGACCTTCGGCCACCGAGCTCCAGGCGCGCCCTCCCATCGCGCGGCCTCCGCCTCCACCGGACGCCGCCACGCCCTCCGCGTCAAGCCGCCCAGCTCCCTAGCCTTCTCGCCGTCGACCTCTCCCCTGTTCAACCCAACAAAACAGGGGAGCTCGATAGCGCGTAATAAGACAAGTGGGCATTTGCAAAGGGGACACTTGCACCCCTTTGCAAGTTCTTAAAAAAATTTCAAGTTTCCAGTAATTGCATGTAAGTCCCTGTTCTTCATTTCGGTTCATATTTCTTTTTCTGTATCGCATTCACACCCTTGCATTTGCACATTTATTTTGTCATCATTTTTCATCCATTTTTAATTGCAAAAGTTGCATTGTGTAGCATAACTCTTGTTCTATCATTTTAGTATTTATTTGTATTTTTCTGATGTGCAGAATATTTATGGAAATTAACTTGGTGAAAATTGCAACATTTTTCCCATGTTGATTGATTAATTTATTGCGCATTGTCTGCTTATCGAAAAATCTCTGAAAAATCATCATTGGTAGATCTAAGTCTATGCTACAACATATCCAAAAATCATCCCATTTGCACATATAGTTTGTCCTAGAAAAATCATTTAGTGAAAACCTTAATCGATTTTTAATTAATCAACCGTGAAGTATTTTAACGAAATTCAAGTTGATTTGAATAGCTCTTAACAAAGTTGCAAAAATCGGTAGTCGGTACTCGGTCGGTTGGGTCACTGACTAAGGATTAATCGGCAGTCGGACGACTAATCGGATTTAGTCGGGCTTTAATCTTCTTTGAGTTTTTTAATTATTTTAAATATGTAAATCATTTTTGTATGTATATTCTTATATATTTACATAGATTTGGACGTTTTTTATATTATCATAATGAAAGAAAAGAAGAAATTCATTTAAATAAAACATTCATCATATTAGAATAAGTTTGCTTTAAAAAATAAAAAATGTATGATATCTCCAAACAAAAATCGATCGACTAGTTGGCCTTAATCGGAATTAGTCAGTACTAGGTCGGCTACCCCACCAACTAGACTAGTCGGACCTACTAGTCGGACCAGTCGGGGGATTTTTACAACAATGGCTCTTAATGAGACCTATTTGGATTAATTTTGTTTCTGAGAAATATCATCGTTTGGTAATTATTAAAATTGATTTAGTCGTTTTCACTAAAGTTCGCATTTTTTATTATCCGTGCATTAGAAAATTCTAAAAAATTAAGGTAGCTTAATTTCATCCCATTTCATAATCTGGCCAAGTATCATAATTTTTGGAATTAATTTGACCATCTTTCTGAATTAACGTTTAAACTGGCCTGATTTTGCATGTGTCTTGCATAAAAAAAACCGAAAAAGACCAAAAATATCTCTTATGAAAATCAAACCTTGGAAATTTGCTTCGAATCAACCTAAGGAGACAGCTGCCTCCCTGAGTTAGACCTTGGACTTCCAACCAAGTAAAAAAAATTGCCGCTCGAGATTAACTTGCTTTAATTATAAGTGATTTTTGATCTGCTCTCATTATCCGACTACAACGAACATTCTTAATTAATTTGAACATTAATTTGATCGAATTAACAAGGGTAGTGGGACGCGGTTATCACACCACTAGCTAGATCACCCAAAATGATCTCTCTATTTCCTTCCCCAATGAAAAGTTATGGACGTACTGCTCCCATCTAGTCTCTATATCCTTCTGAGTAACAAGCACATGACCATGATCCTTAATGCATCTCACTTGAGAATGGTCTTTGGTGTTTCTTTCTCTTGCTTTGGTCAACATGAATATATCCTTCTGCCCCTCCTTAGAGTCAAGATTTTTATACAAAACTTCATAAGCTTTTGACTTAGCTTCGCTTACAGCCTTTTTCGCTTCCTTCTTCGCTAATTTGTAGTTTGTGATAGTTTCCTCCGTTCTATCCTCTTTTAATTTTTAGCTTCTCTTGCACCACTTCACTCCACCACCAAGCCTCCTTTTGACCTGGAGCTCCTCCCTTTGACTAGCCTAGCATCTCTTTGGCTACTTTTCGGATACAAGATGCTACTGCCTCCCACATCTCGTTTGCACTTCTGCGACAATCCCAAGATAAGTCTTCTAAAACCTTCTCCCTGAAGCTCGATTGCTTCAGTGGAAGATTCCACCATCTAGTTCTAGTGATCTTAGGAACCCTCCTTTTCTTTACCAGCCTTTTTTATTGTACATCCAAGACTAACAAGCGATGTTGGGTTGTCAAATTCTCTCCTGGGATTACTTCGCAGTCTTTACAACACAACCGATCTCTTCTCCTCAACGCAAAGTAATCTATATGTGTTCTAGTTGGCTCACTCTTATAAGTAATTAAATGCTCCTCCCTCTTCTTGAAGAGAGTGTTCGCGATGAAAAGATCATATGTCGTTACAAAATCCATAATGACTTTTCCCTCTTTATTTTTCCCTAAAACCATGTCCTCCATGAACACTAGCATACCATGAAGCATCTTTTCACATATGTTCATTAAGATCTCCACCTATGCAAACCATCTCTCTTTGTGGGATTCCTTATAAAATTTTATACAGATCCTCCCAAAAAGCTTGTTTAGTCCTTTGATCTAAACCAATTTACGGTGCATAAACTGAGATGATATTCAGAATTTCTCTTCAAGCATCAATTTTAGCAAAATAATCCGATCTCTGAATCTTTGCATTTCAACCACACAATCCTTCAAATCCTTATGAACAACTACCCCAACACCGTTTCTACTCTTATCTTTACCTGAATACCAAAGTTTAAAGCTTGTCTTCTCGATCTCCCTTGCTTTATCTCCAACCCATTTAATCTCTTGAAGACATAATATATGAATCTTCCTTCTTTCCATCGTATCCACTATCTCCATCAATTTTTCAGTTAAAGTGCCAATATTCCAACTACCAATCCCCAACTTCCGTTGCAATCCCTTTTGGACGAACTTCTTTACTCGCATGCGTCCATTATGCGAGAACCCTTGCAAATTTTGGACTGCATCCGGACGGTGATGCAGCGGAACTAGCTTAATTACCCGCATGCGTTCCTCATGCGAGAACCCCTGCAAATTTTGAACTACATCCAGGTTGCGATGTAGCGGCCGTTGCCAATTTTTCATTGCATTCGGGCGATGCAACGCGTCACAAGTAGGGAACGCCCCAACGAAATCTGTATGTTTGCTTAAATCTATGTTGAAAAGATCCGATTGTCATGATGCAACTTCCTAAATAGTTTTTTTAAAAAAAAAATATTATTTAGGAAGTTGTCTCTGACTATTTTACGTTGGTTGTCGGCTACTTAACGCAACCCTCATTTACTCGGGCTTGGGATCGGCCATGGCTGAGTTACCCAATTGTAATGTTCCCACATCTGGCGCAGAATTGGTGAGAGAAATTTGTAATGTCCCCAATTTTCTGGAAGAACATCAAGTATCAGTAAACCTAAAATTTCATCTTCAGATTTTATTCTCATATAAGAAAGCTAACTAATATACTTTGAAATTCAATTAGGTGATCTCAACCATTACATACCACCACTTTCTTCAGTCTATGATTTAAAACTTGTGGTTCCAATCTTTGAAGCATTCAAGTTCTCCAATTTGGACAAGTGTCATGGTCTACATACACATCAACAAATTATTAGATAAATCCGAAAGCTACTTATGCCCAAACTCTCATTTTTCATTTTGGATTTGGGTTTCTGGATAACAAAGTGGAAGATTCATGACCTTCAAAAATGGTAAGCCTTTGATTTTTTTCATAAAATTGTAGTTGGTTCAACCTGATGAAATTGCATCCTCATGTCATCAACTACGATGACTTTGATACCATTTGATGAGAATAGATACTCTGTATGGATCAGGTTAGGAAATAAAAAACTAGACACGCCCATCGTGATATGTCAAGACAACCACAAAACAATTATCTATAGATGCACATAATTTCAACGTGAACACCCGCCTCCCCCACCCCACACACAAACACACACCAATGTGGGTAAAAATCAAAGGAGTTGATCACAACCCAAGTCTCCAAGCATTAAAATCAACTCAATCTCCCATGAGGGGGCTTCTACAAAGACAACCCGTATATAATAATATTGTAAATCACCTGATTGGTGAAAGTAGAGGAGAAATTTCACCAAAGAGACAACTTTGCTAAATTGCAAGGAAAAATGTCGGAATGAGAAAAACACCACTCCTTTCAAGTTTTGTTGCAGAATACACATGCCTGTGTCTTCTCCTTTCTCTCGGTTGTTTTTTGTGCTACGAAAAACTTGTGTTTGCACAAACCCCTTCCTGTTTATATACCGTGTGAAAATCGTACTCATCCATTCAAACATCTTCCATATGGTGGTTATGGAGATTTTGTTTGTGAATAAAAAGATAATATCAAGTAGTCTCGAGGGTCTTCAATCAATTTTTTATTGCAAATCAATTAAAATTGAGGCTGTCAACCTTTGATGATTATACTTGTCATTAAAGATTCAAACTAAGATACTTGAGAGGGTGGCACCGCTGAGAATACTGCACATGATATAGTAAAATGTTACGACAGAGAAGAATGGTTAGATCGTTTTCATCGTGGTGGACATCTATACACAAGAGTATATGGTACTATATTGCCATTTACAAAGGGATATAAAAACAAACTGTGGAACGCTGGCAGTTATAGGAAAGCTGGTCGAAGATCGGTTGACAAGTTGTGCACATGTAGCAACATGATGCCTTGCTGGTTACTCATCTTTTTAGTTCCTGCATCTCTTTATTTACTTTATATATATATATATATATATATATATATATATATATGGGTAAATATATATATATATATATATATATATATAGTGAGTGCATAAAAGAACATCAAACGCTCTACATGGAGAGCAAGGACAGTAGGTTCAAATGTTCAACCTGTGTTCCTTGTATAGGTGTTCCTTATTCTTAAGATTCGCTCCATATTATGTATTTCCAGGCCATCAAGCAGAGAAAGCTCTTTATCTTAGATTACCACGACCTCTTCCTGCCATACTGCAACAAAGTGAGAGGGCTGGAAGGGAGGACATTGTACGGATCAAGGACTGTCTTCTTCGTGCACGAGGACGAGACACTACAGCCCATTGCCATAGAGCTCGTTCGTCCTGCTTCTCCTTCCAGACCCCAATGGAAGAGGGTCTTCACCAGCTCCTGGGACACCACCAGTTCATGGCTCTGGGAGTTGGCCAAGGCCCAGGTTCTGGCTCAGGACTCTGGTCATCATCAGCTTATTAGCCACTGGTTCGTTAATCAACAAAATTTTAGGCTTTCTTACATGGGTTATACATCAACGACAATTAAATTCCCATCTTACTAATTTGTAAGGGATCACTGAGTATTTGCTCAATTAGCTAGTGTATCATTGTTTTACCTAATTATGTAGATAACGGAACTATAACTTCAATCATGAGTCATGTCACCCCCTTCTAGTTTTTGACAATTATATAGCAATGTTGTTAATTAACTTTGTGGTAAGTTATTAGTCATTGCTAAAGACAAATGTGATAATTGCCTAGGCCATTAAATTTCTCTAACAAATGATCCATGAAACTAATGCATGATCACAGGCTGAGAACCCATTGCAGCACAGAGCCATACATAATCGCAGCCCACAGGCAGCTGAGTGTGATGCACCCCATCTTCAGGCTCCTCGAACCCCACTTCCGGCACACGTTGGAGATCAATGTAATCGCCAGGGAGGGACTAATCAATGCCGGTGGCATCATAGAGCTGTGCTTTGCACCAGGCAAGTATTGCATGGAACTCAGCTCTCTTGCTTACGATAAGCTCTGGAGATTTGACATGGAGGCACTTCCAGCTGACCTCATTCGCAGGTACATTATTATATACACTACTACACTAACCAGACTAAAGAGATCACTATCTCATCGCAGAAGGTTAGAAATATTACTACATATCATTTGAATATGTAAGAAGGAAGAAATGTTTTATTCGATACATTTGAAAGATAAATAAAGCACCAACTATGCTTTAATTCTGACTTCCGGATCCAATTTTAGAAATGTCAGATGGATCCGTTCCTAATTTTGTCTCAAATATATGCTTCCGTGGTCCTTATACGTCGACAGTAAACAAAAAGGAAGCCCGTAATTAGGAATTGAGACATAATTGGATTCTTTTTATGGATTACTCTAATTTGAATAGAGAATTACTTAAGGTTATATCCATAGTTGTCTACTACATGCACGCAGCTTGTTCCAATACAAGGGCGTAACATTTGTAAGAAGAAACTAAGCTGTGTGTATACATATGCTAACTCAGGGGAATGGCGGTGGAGGATCCCGCAGCTGATCACGGCCTCAGGCTAACCATAGAAGACTACCCTTATGCCGCTGATGGACTCCTCGTATGGTCAAATATCAAGCAACGGGTCTCAGACTATGTCTCCCACTTCTACAAGGATGCTGCCGCCATCACGACTGATCACGAGCTCCAATCCTGGTGGATGGAAGTCCGCACTGTCGGCCACGGCGATAAGAAGGACGAGCCATGGTGGCCCGTCCTCGATGCACACGACCCACTCATCCAAATCCTCACCACCATCATCTGGGTCGCTTCTGCGCACCACGCCACAGCCAACTTTGCACAGTACCGCTATGCAGGCCACCTTCCTGGTAGGCCCAGCATTGCCCGCAGGGACATGCCGTATGAAGACAATGATGATTGCTATGCGTTCCTCAAGGACCCGTTGGAGGTGCTACTGGAGACCTTCCCCTCATGGTCACAGGCAACAACGTTGATGGCACTTCTCGACGTTCTATCAAGCCATACACTGGAGGAGGAATATCTCGGGGGATCAGCGAGCATCCCCGACGTGTGGATGGAGGACACGGAGATAGGAAAGGCATACAAGAGATTCCATGAGAGGATGAAGGAGATAGAGAGGATAATCGAGGAGAGGAACATGGATAGCAGGCTAAAGAACAGGTGTGGTGCTGGCATACTCCCCTATGAGCTTATGAAGCCATTCTCGGAGCCCGGCATTACTGGCAAGGGTATACCCAGTAGCATATCCCTTTGAACGTAACTGATGGGTTCGCAGCTTCAAGTGATTAGCACTATTTTATTTGTAAGAATAGAACAAGGAGTACCTAAATGTTGTTCGTTTCTTGTGTTGCCTGTGGAACATTTATTAGTATAATCTTCCGAAGGTATGTTGCTGAATTTACCCCAATTGATTGTAGTTATCGGAAGTAGCAACCGGAAGTCTGCAGTCCCTCTCTGGCATTCAACTCAGATTGCTCGATCTCCCAGTCGTTGTTTTGTTCACAGCTACCTTACATCCATTGTCGGCGTTCAGATGCACAGATTTCCAGATGGCAGGCAATCCGATATGTGTCACAGGACCCTAGATCAATCCGCCCCAGTTAACATGGTTATACTTTATACTGGATACTGACTGAAAAAAGAGGATAATGGATTATCTACTGGTATACGTAGATGGATGATAGTAACCTTTTTGCCTTTCATCCTTGCTTCTGCATCCTCGTCAACCTTGTTACCATCCACGCTAGATTTGTTACAGTACAGTTGGCAATGTGCAGTGTATATACCAAGATGATAAGCAAGAAGATTTTTTACTCCGATGAAGAGAAGACATCATACAGTTAGTCTGATTGAGCTTCTTTCAGTGAAAAAAATGAAAGAAAACTCCGGGATAGAATCATACCTTCTTTCTCTTGAGAGCAAACCAATGATTCAAAGTGCCAAACCCTGTAAACACAACAGTCAACAGGGGCTGCAGAACAGCACAAAGGCCATGGAAAAACTATTGCCCATATAATCACATCGCATGAACTCCCTGTATAAACCTTTTTGATCCCCTACCTCATCCTTGAAAAAGTCCCACTAAAATTCCAACACCTCTTCCAGGTTCTAACCTCTCGTCTTTAGTTCCATCGATCATTTATGATGATAAACTGGAGCAGAGCTTTATTTGTAGGAATATGTGTTCGTGCATGTCAGATGGAAGTAAAAATGCAGCTCATAAAAGATCCTTTCCCTGTATTGTATTCCGAGAAATAGAAATCAAATTGTATCAAGTGTCAACTGAGTTGCTGTTAAATCCTAATAACTGTCTGCTATGTTTTCAGAAAAATAACTCCGCAGAATAGCCAATATGCAGATCATATTGTTCAAATGAATTGTCAACCTTGAATATCACAGAAAAACATCCACCAAAACTAAAACCAGCAAGACAACATGGTAAATATCCAATGCAATAAGTGATAGTTGATGGTGTTTCCAGTGCTCAGAGCTAAACAATTCCAGAGAAGAATATTTATTGCTATATAAATTTAACCTGTTTCTTATCTTATATTGGCAGTAAAAATTCGATTATAGAATGGGTGCACCACAATTTTACAGTTCATGCTATTAGGGATAGTGAAATTCTACAACAATCAAAGGGAGGAGAAGATTGGGATGCCTGGTAGAGTGACACCTGCATCAACCACAAACATGTTGCCGCTAACATACTCTGATGAATCGTCTATCAAGTACTTGACAACCGAAGTCAGTGCAGGGTCTGTTGTTCCACTCTCCATCAATGGAATAATCCGCATGTTTACTTTTTTCAGCCATTCTTTCTGTACAAGAGCTTCAGTAATCTCGGATTTGAATAGTCCTGGTGATATAGAGTTTACTCTGATACCATATTCTCCCAGCTCCAGTGCCATCACCTGTTGACCACGAGAGGACACAAAATCAATGTTTCATGAATTAGACGGAAAAAGAGCAACCAAAATGGGTCGTACACCCAATTTTGACCAATCGTGGTCCACATGGGTCTAAAGCCATCAAGACAATAAGAATTAAGTTTATAAAATTTAAGCTATCAATCGTGGGAATTAAGTATATAACAATAAGATTTCTATTCCGCAGGGGGAAGGGACTATCTAGCCTATTATATTGGGTTCACCTAGGCTTAAGCTTCATATACACTTATGGGTTTGAGCCGAATAGATAACTGGTTAACAAGCCAACTCATGTCAGTTCACTTAAGCAAGTGACAACTTAAGCTATGATAAAATGGTTGTGAATTAAACATGTTTCCACAAAACTTTTCATGTTATAAGGAATTGTTTCCAGTGTAAACTAAAAAATCACTTAATAGATTTTCTTTCATTATGTTTTAGAGTCTTGGGAAAGAAGTGTAATAATTATTTTCCTACTCATAAATGTATATATTATCCATAAGCGTTTAATAAGTTAAATTAACATAAAGTAATAAGCCAAGTCATCAAGCCAAGCTACTGAGCCAAGCAGGACTAAGATCAAACTCAGTTTGATAAAGCCATCAAAATCAAAGTCTGACTCCAGATTGCTGGCTTGCTTATTGAGTCCAACTTGAGACCGCATATCCATCCAGCTATATAGAAATTTGAGTATCTTGGATCAGTTTTTGGCCAATATATGCCTGAATTCATCAATTTTTTGTCTTGCAAGCTGAACCCATTGGGTAAACGGCCATTTTTGTCTATTGACTTTAGTTTTAAACTCAACTAGACTGAAGCAAATCCAAACGAATAATATCAAAATGGACAAGACACGGCTACTATTTTTGACATTTTATTTTAACCAGAGAATGTGTTAAAAGTTACAGCTGATTTACCTGGGTCATGGTGTTGACACCACCTTTTGATATGGCATAGGCAAGCCCTCCAGGCAGTTGCCCCCGGTTAATCCCAGCAATCGAAGATATATTTATCACAGACCTTTCTGTTTAACATCACGCATGAATCTACATATGTACTTGGTGACTAACCACGTTCCAGTTAGATTGGTTGCCATTACAGAATCCCATTCTTCTTCAGACAAGTCCAGTGGAGACTTAACAGTTCCTGACATGCCAACAAACAATAAATGTTGCAGAATCGTTGAAGTAAATTTATAAAAGCACGCAGTGAGTTTTATTTTTAGACAAGCCAATATCTAAGCACGGTCCCCTGAAAAAAGCAGCAAATACAAATTGGGAAAAATGAAAAATCCAATACAATTATTGCTACCATGAAAATGTTATTGAGAAGTGCCTAATGCTTGTTTTTTTCCCTCAGCTTAGAGCTCAACTTTGTATGAGCAAATGCCAAATGGAATATAACGAGAACAAATATCAAAAAAGGTATGGCTTAAAATTGTGACAAAAGCCCATTTTGAACAAGAACATGGAAGTGCTAACTATCGAACTCCTCAAAATTAAAATAACCAAATCGGTTAACTTGAGTCCTGGTTCATTATCAATCTCTCGCCTATCTATATGTAGGTGGCTACATCAACCACTTCCAAGAAATTTGTCACTTGTAAATACCACTGAGTAGATTTGTTGCTTCTAGAATTTAGATAAACCTGATTTGTATACCTGTGCATGCGAGATTATGCCATTCAATCTAAGTTTCTAACCTTTCTCTCTTTTCAATGGGTCGACTTTGAGGTGGCAAGCTAAGTAACCCCTAATTGGTTGCAATATCGTATAACCAGCCAACTATCATCCACCGGTGGGCTGCTCCATTCCAGTCTACAACAGGGTCAACTAAGAAGACAATGCTGCAAATTCATCGACTGTAGGATCCAACTCATCAACTATAACGAAAATTAATCGGTTACAGCATGCAAAACTGAATGGAGATAAACTACTAATTGACTATAGGGGGATTGGTCAAGTACAAGACCTCACCCAGATGTCGACAAATATCTCTAGGTAGCTGCTACCACAGAAAAGGACCTCGAAACTGTATCACATGGCTACTACAATCTCGTCACCGTGACCCCCAATCTCGTCAACGCAGCCACCCGCCTGCACCCCCGCCACGGTCCTCCTGTGCACCGTCGCCATCCCTCAAGAGACAACCTAGCGATGGTTTCCTCAATCGGATCCCTGGGAATAAGGGATATGAATTGGACAAATTGCAGGCAAATCCATCCTCGTGAAAGTTTATATTTAAAGGTCATAAGAAAGGAACCCCCTTACAAAATTTGTTTAGTGGCGAACAAAGATAGGGAGCGGAGGGCGCTCCTACGACCTGTGGCAAGCTTGTGGCGATTTGGTTGGGCAGAAATGAAGCTATTTTCTCGGGACATCGCTTTTACAAAGAGAACTTCGTTTTACACTGTATGCGTTTAGTTGATGATTGGGCGTTGGTTTAGCTTCCTTTGTGATATCTCTTACAGTACCTTTGTAAACCTCCTGTTTACTTTGTTATTTTTTAATTAATCGGGACGAACACCACTGAGTGTATCCCCCTCTTTTGGACTTCAAAAAAAAAGTGAAGGGGTACGAAAAATGCAGTCTACCCCCTGGAGTAGGAAGATTTTAAGACAAAGGCTAAAAACAGAAACTTGGGGCTGCTACATTCTCCAATTAGGACTATGAATGTGGGGTTTGCCTATAAAAGGACCCTACAGGTTATAACATTACCCACATCTCCTATCATCCTAGGCTTGTGCCACACGGATGTTACGGGTTCTCCGAAGGCTACGATGTTTATGCCTCATCAATTTTTCGATCACCAAGATAAGGGGACAAAACTCGTGGAAACGTCGCCCTTTGCACCACATATGTTCTTCCAACATGAGGTTGACGACTCCAGCAACCGTCCTAAAGACATCTGGGTTCCACCGTTTGCTCCACATATATTCTTCCAAGAGGCGAACAAGAAAGTTGACATCAAATCGTCAAGCTTCGAAGATAAAGCAATTAATCAGGAGATGAATTTTTCAAGCGGAGGAGAATTGATGCAGCACAAAACTGATAAATAAGGCCTCAGTTTTTATTATTAATTAGAGTCATTGCAATTTTATTTAAAATAAAAGAGATCGCATGTGATCTCCAAATAGTCAAATTTAAAATTTGAATTTCGATTTTCGAATTATAGTCAAATTATGATAGAGGTAGATTTGAATTTTGATTCCAAATCAATTAGAGTCAATTAGGATCAAGTGGGATTTTAAATTTGATTCACTTTCTATTTTTGTAATTTCACCCCTCCTATATAAAGGGGTTGATAATCTATTGTAAGGAAGTTGAGAATAGATGAAACTTTGAGTTATCTCATTATCTCTCTCTCTCTCTCTCATTATTCTCTCTCTCAACGCGGTATATGTGCTTCTTCTTCCTCAAATCTCGTACAACCGGCGTGCCTTCTCTCCTTCTCTCCTCCAAATTATTCTTCCACCAAATTTCCACCATTAATAATTATTTTTCCATCGTCGTAACTTTCTTTTCTGCATCATTTACTCCATCTCCAGTCTCATCAATCAACACAATATCATCGATGAACAACATATACCAAGGCACCTCATCCTAAATGTGACTAGTCAATTTGTTCATAATCAAAGTAAAAGAGAATGGACTCAAAGCTGAATCTTGATGTAGACCGATGCTGAAGTCAAAATAATCAGTCTTCCCAGACCGGATCTTTACACAAAATGAAGCATCATCATGCATGTCCTTTATAAAATTAATGTATAGGACATGTACTTGTTTCTTCTCCAAAATTATCCAAAATATCTCATGTGAGATTAAATCATAAGCTTTCTCTAAATCAACAAAAATCACATGGAGTTTCTTCCTTTTAACGCTATAAATCTCCATTGTTCTCCTCAACAAGTGGATATCCTTAATAATTAGGCGACCTGGCATGGAATTGATTTTCAGTTACTTTGGAAACTCTCTCAACCTTCTTTCGGTCACACATTTCCAAATTTCCATAGTATGACTCATCAGTTGGATACCTTTTGCAATTCAAACAATTTGAATGTCTCATTTATTCTTATAAAGAGGCACCACGATGCGTCTCCTCCATTCTTCAGGCATTTTCTTGCTTCATCAAATAATATTGAATAAATTTGTGAGCCAAGTCAAACCATGTTCACCTAGAACTTTCCATACTTCTATAGGAATGTCATCAGGTCCTACACATTTCCCACGTTTTATAACCTTCAAAGCCTCCTCGATTTCCTTCCTTTGTAATTGTCTATAGCTTACACGATTCAATTAACTTTCACAAACTAGTTAGATCTCCCAAAGTGATCGCTTTATTCATGTCCCCAATGAAAAGCTTATGGAAATGCTACTTCCATCTAGTCTATGTATTCTTCTAAATAACAAGCACTTGTCCTTCCTCATCCTTAATGGACCTCATTTGAAAAAGATCTTTGATCTTTCTTTCTCTTACGTTGGTCAATCTGAATATATCCTTCTGGCCCTCCTTAAAATCAAGATTTTTGTGTAAAACTTCACAAGTTTTGACTTAGTGTCACTTACAACCTTCTTCACTATTTTGTAGTTTGTGATAGTTTCCTCTGTTCTGTCATTATACATACCTTCAAAGAAAGCTTTTTTAAGTTTCTTGTGCACTCCTTCACTCCACTATCAAGCCTCTCTTTAGCCTGAAACTCCTCTCATAGACCCTCCTAATATCTCTTTGGCTACCCTTTGAACCCTTCAAATACACGATGCTACTATCTCCAATATCTCGTCTACACTTCTGTTACAATCCTAAGATAGGTCTTCAAAACCTTCTATTTGAAGCTTGATTGCTTCAATTGAAGATTCCACCATAGCACCATCTAATTCTAATGATTCTTAGGAACCATCTTTTTACCATCCCTCTTATTTGCACAATGCAATCATGTAATATTGAGATGTCAAGCTCTCTCCTAGGATTATTTTGCAGTTTTTACAACAGAAATAATCTATTTGTGTCTTAGTCAAACGACTCTAAATGCTCCTTCCTCTTCTTGAAGAGAGTATTTACTATAAAAAGGTCATAAGACGTTGCAAAATCCAGAATGGCATTTCCCTCTTTATTTTCATCCCCGGGGTCATAGCTTCCATGAACACTAGCATACACTGAAGCAACCTTTCGCACATATCCATTAAGATCTCCAACTAGGCAAAGCATCTCTCTTTGTGAAATTCCTTGCATAGTCTTATCCAAATCCTCCCTAAAAACTTGTTTAATCCATTCTCCTAAATCAATTTGCGGTGCATAAACTGAGATGATATTCATACTTTCTTATGAAGGCATCATTTTAGCAAAATAATCCGATCCATAAATCTTTGCACCCCAACCACACCATTCTTCAAATCTTTATGAACAACCACTCCGATAGCATCTACCCTTCTTTTACCTGAATATCTTCATTTAAAGCTTGACTTCTCAATTTTCTTTGAATTCTCTCACCCATTTTTGTCTCTTAGAGATACGGTATACAAACCTTCCTTCTTTCCATACTTTTTAAAATATTAGCAATTCGTCAAATCTCCTTGTCCAACAATAAACACAACGACCAAACTAAATATATAAAAGTAAAGAACAATTATTACAAATTAATATCATACTTCATAAAGAGCAACAAATGGACATATACAAGCTTTACAACATCTACATAAGATTGATAAATGAAGGAATATTTGGAATTCAAGCGATTACTTAGAGTTATTTGATTATGTATTTTTTAATTATTTTAATATTAAAATTATGTATAATACATATATTCTTATATATGGTCATCAATCAATAAGAACCAAAGATAAAAGTACCAATTAACAAGTTACATATATGTATGGATCTTTAACTTGTGATGATGACAAGATAAAATGTACCAATCCTTCTCCCACTATAAGTAGGGTCGACTACATGGATTCTTGTTCAAATCTATGCTGAAAGATTCGACTATTTTTTATGTTGGTCATCGACTACCTAACGCAACTCCTGCAAGAGTGAGATTTGAACCCTGCTCTTTTGTGTGGTAGACACACTGTACTACCACTAGACCACTAAGTGATAATACCAAGATAAATGAGTAAATAAATAAATTAGTGGATAGTTGTCCGACTATTCATTCAGTCGGTCGAATACTTGGTTGGCCCGAATATTGATTATATAGAGATTATTCAATCCCTAACCCCCCTACACAACATATTCGAACCAAATATTCAGTCTAGTTAGCAAACTATTACAATCATGGCAGCAAGGGAACCCTAAGACAAGATCTTATCCAACTTGTGATCTACAAAGATACATGTTAACATAGACAAGTATTCTCAAGGTATTTAACCATAACGACACAACCACAATATTAAAATAAATACAGAAGTAAAGACGACAATTTCTACATCTTGATATTAAAGAGTAACCAGCTCAAAGGATAATGGATGTAAGAACATATCCACTATTATCCTATAAATGATTTACTGCATCCCTATCTATTTACTTATAAAGCAGCTTCTTATTTCTATTTTTTATTCACCTTGGATCATTTCATCATTAACGAACTTCATCAAGCTACATTCAAATATAACACCTAGTGTTATATACCTAGTAGGTATATTAGGTTATACCAAGCTTCCAAAAGTTGGCGAACTAGTTAGCATCCCTGCCACTTAGTCAATCTAACTAGTTGCTTTGATCCACTTTTTAAACAGCGATTTATAATTTTTTTATGATTTTAAAAGTATAAGCTAAAAGTAAGACTCTCAATCTTTGGTTGGAATTTACTTGCTACTGAGAATGTCCAATCTATGTAAACATAGAAGAAACTAATACCTCGAGTTCCGGCATTGTTAACGAGCGCATCGATCCTGCCGAAGGCTGCCCACGCCAAGCGCACGGATTTCTCGACGATTGGCCCCTTCGCGCTGATGTCGAGCTCAACCGCAACTGCTCTGACGGCACCGCGACCCCCTGAGACCGTGGAAGAGGGCTCCATCCGATTAATCTCGTCGCAAAGTGATCTAAGGCGATCGATCCTCCGAGCCGCGGCGACGACACGACAACCGGCCCTGCCCAGATCGAGGCAGAGGTCGAGGCCGATGCCGGAGGAGGCGCCCGTCACCATGACGACCTTCCCTTCGAGGGGTTGGGATCGCCTCTCCATAGGGTTTGGTAAAGGTGTAGGCGGAGCGATCGAGTGGGGGGGCTGGCGAACATGCATCTGTATATATAGACATCGTAGACAGACCGCGGTCTGAGACTGGAATGGGCAAGACCAACGAGGAAGTTCGGCATCCTGGTAATTGCTCCGCGCTGGACCTCGGTGTTCAAAACGAGCTTGACTTAAAACACCTTGATGCCAACCCTTATCTCTGTCTGCCAAATATTAATAGCATACATTTACCGAAACGCAACTGGGATTTCCAAGTCATCTGAAATTTACAAGGTAACAATAATCTTTAATATTTACTCAAATGTAGTTTCGCGACTAGATGTTAGAAAAACAAAACAATCAACTAAATTTCAACATAAAAAACTAGATTAATACAAATATAATATAAATATTAAAGATCGTGTATCTCATTGTTATTTTTAAAAAATCGATATGATATTGAAATCAAGTTTATAATTCAAGCATTTTTTCTAATTTACACCAAATTCAAAGTAGTGTACCTACTCTAGATAGTTCTTCAGAATTCCAGATAACCTTACTATCTCGTCTACTCTGTCATGTTCAAGACAATGAACTCACTCGTCGTGATTTATTCAAATGAAATGCGGTATAATGAAACTTTGAGACATAGTGATTATAAACATTTAAAAACCCGCACCTAAAGTAACAACCTAACATTTATTATCAACAAAAAAAATCTAATAAACAATAGAAGAAGGTTGAGACATGTAACGCTTAATAATATAATAAAATAGGAATTTGCTTTTGTCTCGAGTTCGGAGGGTGGAGCTGAAAGATTAGTTTTCCTCCTTAATTTAATGATCGTTATTTTTTATTATCCCATTAGATTTCAACATATTATATGTTTTAGGAATTCAAATGACAAGAGAAACGTTGAGTCTTTGTCAAGAAAAATATTTGCATATTGTATAGAAGAAATTTGTAATGCAGATTAGTACTCCAATTCCTACACCATCTATGATTAGAAAGAGACTCGACAAGAGTCAATATCCTGAAAAGGGGCAGAAAGATTTAGAAGTTCCATAAGCATAAGCGATATGAAGTCTTATGTATGCAATAATGTGCATTCGACATGATTTGACTTATCCGACTAGCTTAGTTGGTAGATATTAATGTAATCCTTAACCATCACATTGGGATGCTTTTAAGATGATGTTTATATATATGAAAGAAACGATACATCTCATATTGGTGTATTAAGTTAAATCACTTGAAGTGGTAGGATACTCTAATGTAGATTTCGGAGGGTATGCGAATGATAAGAAATTTACATCGTATTACCTTTTCATGTTTGATGGAGCGGTCATTTCTTGGGTAGCAAGAAATAAAGATGTGTATCTAAACATATTTAGGAGATAGAATATATTGCATGTAGCATGATCGCTACTCTTGTAATTTGAATTAACTACTTTCTAGAAAACTTAAACATAGAATTGGTCAAAGGATTAATTGAAATATTTTTGTGATAACTAAGATGCACCGAACTTCATTAATAGTGGGTTAATAGTTTTGAAAGAAGCATGTTGAAATACAATATCACTATATACAAGATATAGTAACAAAATAAGAAATTATGATAACCTATATATCTACAAGTGATATGTTAGTAGAGTCTCTCATCAGAAGAATAACAGCATGTGCATATATCAAATACGTTGTTCTCATGGGACTCAAGAATGCTTAAAACAATCAAGAGTTTTTTTTAATAATGAACATCATTAAAGACAACTCCATGTGTGCACTACATGGATAGTGGGAATGTGTAATATTTGATTGCTATGGTCAAGTGAGAGATGCTTGAATATATCAAAGGTGATCTCACGCTGAAAATGCCACTGGCGGTTGCACAAGTCGGCGGTTGTACCAGGGCTGAGACTCACGTGGGACTCACGCAAGTTAGGTGTGGGTGGTGAGGGGCGCAGTATGCAAGAAGTTTATCACATCATATAAATTAACCTCCTTTGGAAGAGAAATGAACAACCGAAATCAGAAATATTACCACACATAGAGAACTCTCTCCCAAACCTATATCTCCTTCTTTTTCTCTCTCAATCTCAAAGTTACTCGTCGCTGATGCAGCTTGCATTGTCGTATTATACTTGCTTTTTTAACTCCAGTCCATCGTGCGCTCTTACTCTACACAATACAATATAATCCTACTATCCCCTGCAGTGATCCTTGCCTCTCAATTTCGTTGTGGCCAGACCGCTTGCGTGTACTCCACGAGTTTCTAACGATCAGATTCAGACCCTTGCATGTGTCGAAGTATGTTCTCATCCTCTTTGGATAATTATCAAAAGCCGCATTTGGCTGCTTGAAATCAGTATCTCAATAGCCTCAATGACAACAAAACTTTGTATGATACTCGTTTTGTTAATTTATTTAAGTGGCCAACTACCATTGCATTATTGTATTTCCGTGATTGTAATGTAAATCTAACATTCTTTCATCTAACTTGGGCTTTTACTACATAGTCAATAATCAACGTTTAGGATACACACCCACGATAATATCAATATTTTCTTCATACATCCACGTAAGGTTATCATAATGTGTATTATATCTAAATTAGTCATGCTTTTGTAGTGGAAGTGGATCGAGCTAAAAGCCTAGATAATAACATGTGCACTAGACATGGTCAATGGATCGGGGGCTCACTCCCCCAGCTTGCTCATGGGTCGAGCTTGTCCAGGAGGATTGAGATATAAGTTGGCTCTGTCAGCACATAAAAAATAAAAACTATATATACGTGAAAGTTAGACAAGACATATACTAACACAATATACTTCAAATTTTCATATATGTTTACAATAAATTTAATAGTTTGCATCCCAAGTAACATGTAAACTACTTAAATTTAATTATATACATTATAAATGGTGGTAACAAAATCATTTATGTATATTAAATAATATTAAAAAAATTAAGGGAAAACATAACGTTGGCCCATGGACCAGCCCGTTACGAGCTTTGGACAGACGTTTTAAAACTGTGGTCCATTTGGTATGGCATGCATTTGTGTGTAGTATTTACATGTAGATATTTATTTTTATACATGCATTATGGAAATATTATAAAATAAATGTTGATCTGTGCCTACCGATACTGGATTTCATACTTCATACTACTTTATCGGGACGAAGGAGCCCCAAATATATAGTCCTCCAATAATCAAAAGGCAGAGTACATAGAACAGAGAAGACACTTGGGTTTGTTTAGGACGGTTCGATTGCCTACGGCTTACCTTTCCCCGAAAGGAAAGATCGGAAGAAGAGAGAGGAGAAGGTGAAGGTAGTCAGCTCTGCCCCATTCCCCAAACCCAAGCAAGCAACATTTCCTTCTGCCTTTCTTGTTTTCCTTCCTAACTAATTAAGTATCAATAGAATTTATTGATTTTCATTCTCTTTTAGAGATTATATTTATCAACGTGAATGCACTTACTAATAGGTCCCTTCATACAATTAGGGATATGCACCACGGTTGTCTTGATATCATATAGTTGGTAATCCAATGGTTGGATCGTAGACGTAGATGCTAGGTTGAATATCTAAAGAGTTAGATTGAGGACTCCACCGCACCATCAAGTGATTATCAAGAATAGATCTCCACATTAAGAATGAGATGTGAATCCTTATTCTAAAGGCTGACATCCAACCAACTTCTTCATGCAGGTCCTCTACATAGAGATTTGGAGGTGTCTAATGAACTAAGTTAAATATTTGACTTAGCAAGATTGAGATAACTAATAGCAACTAACTGTCACGTGTGGGCACGAATCCTCTATTCGGAGATAAATGCACTATTATATGTCTGAATATGTACATTTGACAAGTCATTAGGTTGATGATCTAGTCAGGGACAGAGCCAGGACATTTTTGAGGATGGGTACAATAATATTAATTGTATAACAATAATTGTTAGGGACAAATTATATCTATAGTTTTCACATATATTTTTCATCAATTTTGAACTTATCCATTCTATAACAATAGTCAATTTCGAACTTATTTTTTAATCAACTATATAATTTTATTGAATTTTACATAAATTGGTATCATATATGTTACACAATGTCAAGATTTTTTGTGAATGATATTTATACCTTTTTTAAAAGTAAGTTATGTTCAAGTATTTTAATTATTTTAAATTCAATATATGGATTTTGATTAATTACAGTATAAACTGCACTTGTTCTGAATCCGTATCAAATCAAAAATATAATACCTAATTCTATACTATTTTATCAATAACAATGAATATTAGTGTCTATGAAGAAAAATATGTCGATCAAGAATATATGTGCATTTGACCGCTTTACTTGATAATAAATAGGACCAATGAATTATATATGAGACTTGACAATAAATGACTTTTTTTAAAAAAATTGTTTTTGTAGATTGTGAATTAAACCTCGTATCTGTATAACTGATAATGAGATTAAATGAAAGATCGTTCATTCTATAGTTCCATTCCACAAAATGGATAACCAATAAGATTAGGGTAGGGATCTATTATAAGTTGTTCGATTGAAGAAATTATTACTATTGGTTGATTTGAGGTAAAATCTATTATTTTGGGGTATAAATTTTATGCTAAGAGGCATATTATAAAAAGGTAAAAATTATTGAACTTTTTTTAAAGAAATGAGGGGAGCATGTGTGAGTTTTACCCTCAAAAAATCCAAATGAAGCATTATAATTATGAAATATTATGATTGTTTTACCTTAAAAAATCTATCGGAAAAAAAATTAAATATACATATATTATGTAAAATTTGGGGGGGGGCACTTGTCCCCCTAAATCCGTCCTTGGATCTAGTCAAGGTCTATAAATCGATGCATACAAGGGCATATGGATGTTACAATCTCTCAAAGAGATCATACAAGTTCGTTTCAGACTTAATTGTGAAAAGTATTCACAAGTTTAATATTCAGGTGAGTTGGAGCATTAAAATGTAAATGTGGTTTACATTTATTATTGTATGTATGGACATGATTTATAATTGTCAATGGTATATTTGCAATTGTTGTAAATAATTTGGAATTATATGTGATAATTAGTTGGCAAAATAAGTCAATGAATTAAGATTTGATGTAATAAAGATTACATCAATTTGAATTAGGAAAGAGGAGAAGATTCTCTCCTAATAAGGGAAAGACAATCATCATGGGAGCCACCATGGTGGTTGTACCCCTTTATGGAGAGAGTCTCTCTCTTTCTATCCTATTATGCCTCATTGAATTGATTTTTATCTTAAGATTACATTTAATTATGAACTGATAATTTATCTGTCAACTCCTAATCCTAATAGAGGTTGGAGCCACATGTAATTTTGACCATTGATTATTATTAGAAGTGCATCCTAACCATACAACGTGCTATAAAAGAGAAGGCAACCCTAGCCTTCTCAAGTTACAACAATATAAAATGTGGTCTCTCTCTCTACACCACACATACCCTCTCTCTCCATCACCCTTGCGGTTGTCCCCTGCCTCAATGTTGTGGAGTCCGCAACAGTCGTCACCTTGTCATCGTGCTACCGTATCAATTCGATCAATCTCATGGATGTTTTGTTTCTTTATGCCCAATGCCCTTGAGGAAGGATGAGGATTTTATACGACGAAATTAGGTGCTTTACAACTCAAATCATCTTCGTATTGCAGAGTCACACGATTCATCCACATGTCTGCAAGTGTTATCTCTGTCCGATCAGACTTGAGCTTTGGTTTGGAACTAAACCTAATTTTATACCTAAGGATTTAAAGTTGCCTATTCCACGCTAAGAACATGGATGCAAGCAAGCCGAAATCTTGCACTAGATAATGCTACTTCATTGGATATGTAAAGGATGGTATTATATGTCAATTTTATGACCTTGTGACTCGAAATGTGTTCATCTCTAAGGATGTAAAATTCTTGAATAATAACTTCCTTAAAAGTCAAGACAAAAATGAAGTAAATGAACTTAGAATCTTCAGAGGATAATGAGTTTCCTGAGCCAAAAACTAAAGAGATAATTAAAGATGAAACACATGTACCTCTTTGAAAGAGTTTGAGGGTGGTCAGACTACCTGAAAGATATGGATTCTATGTATCAGAAGAGTCTAACAGTGATCCGATTTCATATGATGAAGCACTTACGGATCATGACATGGATGGATGGATGTTGGCTATGAAGTCTGAAATAGACTCCATACATAAGAATGATGTGTAGACCTTATAGGATCCACCTAAGATGATAAAATCAATTGGGTGTTAATGGATCTTCAAGAGAAAGGGAGAATTTGATGGGAAGGTAGAGACCTTCAAGGCACAGCTCGTAGCCAAGGACTACTCATGAAGAGAAGACATCGACTACAATGAGGCACTCTCTCATGTGGCCATGCTTAAGTCCAATGACACTGCTATCTATAGATGCACATCTTGACTACAACATCTAGTAGATAGACATCAAGATGGCATTCCTTATTGGACATCTCGAGGAGGATATATATATGGAGCAACTCTAAGGCTTCACAATTGAGGACGGCAAAGTATTCCAGATAAAAAAGTCCACCTAGGGCTTATAGTTATAAAATACCGTATTTTTATCTTTTGCAATTTTTTTTGTCATTTTTAAAATAAAAAAATCAGAATAAAAATTGAGAAAATATAAAAGGAATATTTATAACTCAATCTATTTTTTTATTTTTCATAATAAGGAAATAAAAAACATAAAATAAAGGATATTCTAGTCAATTTGTACAATATAAAATAAGGGCCCAAAACTCAAGTTTCACATACGAACTTTGATTTTTATGAAATTGGTCTTGTGTTTGAAGGTCTTTGAATGCATATTACTTTCAAAGTAAGTAGATCTAAATCAGACACCATATGAGGGAGATATGCATATTTTAAGATTCTTAGTCTCAAATTAGGGCTCGGGTTATATAGGACAATTTTACAAGTTAGTATTTTTTTGATATTTTTCATTTTATTAGTTTTAGTAATATATACACTATAGAGTTGATTTTATTTGATTTGGATTTATTATAAAATATATAATCATAGGTGAATTTGGTTACTATACATGTGAATATGTACTAGTGAAGTTGGTTTCTTATTTAATGTAAATATGAATGCTAAAATGCACATATTAATTCTAAATGCATGAATGCTAATAAAGTGCAATAAATGGAAATATGTAGCTAATTGCTTGGGATCAAAGCACTATTATGAACTTTTAGAGTGATGAATCACAGGTTCATCAACCCCCTATACCTAAACCTTGCCCGTCCCTGTGCAACTAAAATGAAATGCAAAAGTGAATTGATTTTGGGTTCCATACAAAGGTCATGAGCAAAAGTGAAAATGGAGTTTACTCAACCTTTGGATTAATAGTGTGACAGAACCTTATTGAGAATTGAATTTAAGACCTAACTGCCTTTAAGTTTCACAAGTCTCTTATTCAGGTTGCCCCAACAGTTAGGTCAGAATAGATCCTCATATGCAAACTGATGACTATGAATCTTACCTGTACTATGTAAGTATAGCTCTTCAAGTCAGAAATAGAAAAGAAACAACCTCCTCTAACAAGGTAACTCTAAGTCCTCGGTCTTGCAACTCTTTCCTCGAGGAGCGGAGTATTCCTTCTAAGTTCTAGTGCGACCAGCTCAAGAAGAGGGGGTAGAGAAGTGAATGGACTATGGCCAGTGTAGTCACATATCCATGGAGCTTGACTAGTGTAGCTAAGTCTCCTGCTGCAGGCTTCCTGGGTATGAGACTTTGAAGCATATGCCTTGCAAATATACACTCCGACATGCATTTTATTTTCAACGAGGCTATCTATTTTTTAAAGTTCTCTTTTTTCCTCTTTTTTTAACTATATACAAGGTGCAACATGAACATTAGGAGTTTTTTCTTCTTAAGCTAATAGACTATCCCTCTTTTGAAGCATTATTGCAACGCACAACATCTCATCGTTAGATGTCGTTGCCACTAGATTAGGATGAGATGCCCTACCCTGCCTAGAGGGGGACAGATGTTTCCACCCGTGTGCTACTCCAAGCCAAAGGATTCTTCCTCCTAGCCACCTCATCAATGAAGAACTATGTGCATTGTGCTTGTCCGAGTTGGGTCACTATCAAACAGAATCGTGTGTGTGTGTACGAAATATTCTACTTAGACCAATCAAAATGACAAGTGAACATAGACTTGTGAACTCAAAGAGTTAAGTCGCTTGACCTGAAAAATCTTAACTCCAGTTCATATAGGGTTCCTCTGAAATTATGTACATTAAGGTCAAATCAAGTCCATCCTCGACTTATATTCATAACTTGGTTTAGAACGAACTAACTTATCACTTTGCATATGCTAGATATGTAGATGAGATGCAAATGACATGTTATATAGCTGAATGAAGTGCAAGACACAATTTTTTTTGAAATGCAAGAATGATATTAAGAAGTCTCTTATTTTTATTTTTATTTTTCATTTTTGGTATACCTCATATTTTATAACAAAATTTACAAGAGTATTATTTACAAGTATTTTTATATGAATTATACATGTATTATACAAAATATACAATATACTATACAAGTATACATGTCTTTTACAAATTTTTTTTCAATTTTTACCTACACCGCAATTATTGTATAGTATATACAAAAGTACGAAGAAGTCTGAGCTATGGGTAAAAAGACATTGCTCTCCTAAGCGTATGAGAGATAAAATAACAAAAAGTATAGAAGTCGAACGACCCCCCTGTACTTAGGCTCGTGCAACCTAAGTGTGGTAGAAGATAAAAAATGGGGCAATCGAGGTCAGAAGGGTAAATGGATGAGTATATATACAAAGCGAGCATCGGTTCCTCCTATACTTAGGCTTTGATCAGCCTAAGTCTAGGACAGAGTTGAGCATGAGAACCGTTGAGATCTGGAGAATATAGAGAGAACGGTGAAGAGACTCGGGTCACTCTCCCCCCTATACTTAGGATCTGGTCATCCTAAGTATAGACATAAAATGAAATGATATGAATCTAAGGCGAGTTATTTAAATCACCGGGGAGGGAGGGAAAGAAAATATATACAAGGAGTAGTGAGAATATACAAGGATCAAGAAGTTTGTGACGAACCTTCTTGCGAGAGCGAGGAGGTGGTTAATATACATATGTTTCACTGTCAAAATCATCCTGAAATGAATAAAAGTGAGGTGTAGGGATCGTCCAACGAGGGTCGACACACGGCTTATTGCTTGGATATGGCTTAAGAACAACGGAACCGAGCTCACTCATGTAAACCACCTCATGTGGACCGATGAGGATTCCTCTGAATATTCCTTCTCCAGTATGTTGATGGAAACTTTCTTTGTCAGTTTTCTAGAACCTGAAGCATTGAGAGGAAGAGGAGAGTGACGCGCCATGAGGGGTTCAGGGAAACACCTCGAGGAATCAATTATCGCCTTTCTCTCACAAGATAACTTACTAGAGGAAGGAGCAACCATGTTTTTGGGTGGGGCCAATTCAGTCCTCGTTATCTGCTTTGAAGGTCCAGGATGTGGTGTGATGCTGATCATGGGTTCCTCATTAGACAAGTCACCATGTAAATTGTAATATTCATGAAGGGTCAGCACACATCTTGGGGAGGTTTTAGTGATCTCAATAGGATTGGCATTAGGAGTGATGCAAGCAGTGGGAGTCAATAATATATGGGGAGTCTCTGATCCGATGGTCGGTTCGACAACTGGTATATCATGTGTAACAGAGAGATGTGACTCATATACTTCTCGTTGGTCTTGACTGTCAGCAGCCTTGTGGGTTACCTTAGAGTATAGTGTGTTAAAGAATAGGTGAGGTTAGAGTTCTCCCAATGCTATGAAATCGATCTCCGAGTCTCACAATCTATAGTTGCCTTAGACAAGGCTAAGAACAGCTTCCCGAGAATATTAGAATATTGGGTAAACTCTCCTCGGTGCTCAATGTCAATGACCATGAAGTCTACCTAGAGTAGAGTACCTTGGAAAGCAATGATGACTGAAATCATTCCTCTCAATCATTTTATAGATCGATCAGCCATATTAACGATCTCTCTTGACTTTCTGATTGGTTTGAGCTTGACTCTTCAGCTCTCGGTCTTTCTCCCCATCACCACGGAGGTGGCCATAGACACTATGTGTCTCTAAGTCCTTGTCCTCTTATTGCCCGATCTCCTAGGCATCAATTCACTTACCACATATCGTTTGATGTCGGGGAAGTGATCTATGGCATTTTTTAATGAAATCTTAAAAATCAGTTCCTCATCGAGTGCTTCCCTTAGGGCAGGATCCAACTTTTTTAGGCCTTTTTTCATTTTCTATTTTTATGAGCTTTTCTGATTTTGCAAAGTTCTTGGTATTTTTTGGATTTTCAATTTTTTATTGTATTGAATAGGTGAAGGAGTGGGGAGGTGCATACTCTAGATGGGAAGGTGAGTGGTTAGTAGAAGAGGGAGGTAGAAGTGACTTCAGTTGTACAAATTGTGTGGGTTTCCTTGCGTCCTCTAAGTTTTCAACATTGAACTTGCTTATTCTATTTTCCACTTCCATATGTGAGCTGGAATAAATTGAAATAATTCGGTCGATGACATTTCTAAGTTTATCATCAATAGATTCATATCTCTTCACAACACTAGAAATGTTATCCTCCAAAGAGCCCTCATAGCAAATTGTTGAAGTAGTTTGTATACTCAGAGGATACTGCTGAGATCTTGAAGTCTCATAGTCCACATGCCTAGACTCTGGCATGTAATAGTGGGTCTAGTATGGACCATCCAAATGACATATATTGGTCGGAGCCTCGACTAATGGAGTCAATGAAAGAGGGGCTGGTACATCTAGCTCATGAGTCCAAGACCTTGAATGTGTAGGCTCTCCGAATGTGTGATATGAAGGTTGGTCAATGTAGGCTTGAGAACTATGTTCAATCAAGTCAGGACGATCATATGTTGCAAGCCTCTCCATTCGATATGTTCGATCGAACAAGTTATGTCCTAAGGTCAAGTCAGGATGTGTATATATGGATTTTTGTCTGGTCCCATCTTGAGGTGAGAATGAGGTCTGTGGGTGCACATAATTATGCCAATAATTTGTCTCAACAGTGGCTTGCTCTTCGAATTGCTCATTGATTCCAGCAAGCGATCGACTATAAAGTGAGTTAGCACAAGTTGAAAGTGGGTTAGGGGTGTAAGAAGTGGGGTAGGTGAGAAGTACGAAGAAGCGGGGAAGTCAGTCGAAGTTCTGACTTCACTATCTGAATGGGGGTATGAGGAGTAATAAGAAGGTGAAGATGATCAGATTATGGTCGAAGGGACTGACCTAAATACGATGACCAATATTCCGACATATTGAAGATGAATGGATGAATGTAAGTGAATCGAGGTAGAAAACATGTAAGTACACTGGATAACGCACACAGACAAACACAAAACAATAGCAAGAGAAACCCCCAAATTCACCAACTCAACATGTGAGGGTCGTAAAAGTTCGAGTAAATTATCTTATCAGTTTTAGTTGGAGATAAATGCAAGGCTTGAAGGATTAACGAGTTGTTAGGTGCATGTTCTTCCCTACAGATTGTCCCGATTCTTACGAATAGTTGCACCCACTTTTAGCCAGTATAGGAGTAAGCATGGACCGTATAAATATGGCTACCCATTTCTTGAGTACAAAGGCTTATAAGGCATCCTCTAAACCTCCCAGCTTCTAAGGAAATCTGGACCGTTTACTGGCTACCCGTAGATCTTCACTGAAAAGTGGTTAATTGTTTTTTAAACAAGTAGTCTATTTGAAAATCATGGCTTTGGCTCTATCCTAATGTCCTCTCTCTCTCTCACGCACACATGCAAGTAAATCAGACAATTATGGGGTTGCTCTCCCGCAAACAAGGGTAAATTTTAGTCAATTTTTTTGGATACAATTCAATTAGCAGTCCTAATTTTAGAGATTAATTGTCACTGTAATTAATCTACACAAGCAATCACATCTACCGTCCAATCCCAATTCCTTTATCCTAGGTTAGAAAAACTAAGAGAGGGAATCAGAAAAATCCGATGTGATTAATAAAACAATGATGAATGATTGAGTGAGAAGACTTACAGTACCTCCAGCTCACTACATGTGGGATGCAATACAGAATTGAAATTTTACACTATATGAATGCACACGAGAAAACCATTCCTAGACAGACAGTTCTATTAGCAAGTGATGAACAAATTAATGTTGACCAATAAATCTACGGTCTAAGCGCGTCTTGTTAAGTGTGATGTGTGGTCCTATAGAGTCTGAGCACAAGCAATAAAATAATATAAGGAAATGCTCTGAGAGTCGCTAGTGCAGGTCCTAGACTAAGTCAATCAACCACATAACCACGATGGGGACAATATCCAATCCTGATACAAGCATGAGATTTCAAACATAATCAATTAAAAATCAAGCAGTTATTATATTTTTAAAGAATGAAAACTAAAATCTCTCTACGAAAGTCTTCTTGGTGTCTCAACAATCGACTCACTCCAGAAATCGTCGGTCTCCAATGCACTTCAAGATGCGTAAACTTCAAGAAAGTCGTTCCAAGTCCATCAAACCTCGCACAAGAAGATAAATTTTATGTTAGACAGAGATCAAAGAAATAAACAAAAAAATAATTGGGAAAAAATGAAATAATTACAAGGTGGTTCGAGGGTCAGACTACCCGAGTGAATGGAGAACCCAAATCTAATTTTATAAAATGTTCCTAAATGATTTGCCTCCGCAACATTGATGACATTTGATGGATCTCAAAATCATCATATTTTAAATGTGTCGTGTTGTTGTAGTTAGACAATCAGGATCGATCAAAATTTAACTACACGAATAGATGAATCAACTGATTAATTAAAGTGTGGTTTTATGTATTTGAACCTAGACAAGCTCCAGGGTGGACTAATGGAAGCAAATAAACTTCGGATCACATTAGATGGATAAGCTCACGATTTTTCAAATGGGATTTTTTATATTTTTTATGCAAAAGAAATGCAAATGCACCAATGCAATTGAACTAGGTTAATAAGAAAACAAGACACTTAGCTAAAATTAATTTTAATGTGAAATTAATCCAAATTATCCAAATTATATTTTTCTTGAAAACCTAATCCAATGGCAAATGCAAAATGTATTTTTTTTATTTTTTGGGGTTAAAATGCAACAATGAAAAATACAAACATGTTTTATGGTTTTATGCAAATTTTCATTTAAATAGAATGAAAAAATTATTATAAATTTACTGGATGTGAAATATGATGAAATGAAGCTACAATAGTTTTTTTGAAATTTCTCAAGAAAATATGATTTTTTTATGATTGTTTTGCAAGAAATATAGTGACTATGGGTATTTAATTCCTAATTATTTAAAAAAATAAAATTATTCAAAAAGAAATTTATCTTAAAAAGATATTTTAATGAAAAATCTAGAAGAGTTGAAATTTCACAAAAATATTGTACGTGGTTTTAACAAAAAATCAATTACATAAATCACTCTATAATTTATTTAAGGAAGATGACACATCCAATTTTAATGAAGTTCAGACATAAATTAAACCACAATTAGATGCATCATCTACGAAATTTGGAGAATTTTTAGAGCAATCAGTGATACAATATAAATTTCAGAACACAATCAGACAAAATATCACTTAATTTCAAACTCTAATTTTTAGTAAATCATCCAACACTCATAAAATTAGAAATAAATAATCAGAATATGGAGACATAATAGAGTCACAACATCTTATTTTTCGAATAAAAATATGATATCAATTGGAGGTTCAAATAACTACTCAAAGATCGGGTTCTCTTTGCAATATTGAAATACAAACTCAAAAAATGTGACTAAGGGCACTTGTTTAATCAGTTATACCTTAAGGGTTGAAGGTAAAATTTTCAAATTTGTTTCCTTCCTCCTCTTTCGTGGGTTCTAAGAAATAAAACCCACAAAGGTCGTGGGTAGTGTGGCTTGCGGAGGTCCGGGCATGTACGGGGATGCAGTTGGTTGCAGACGTGCAGAGGTCATTCACGCAAGGAAGTGGTCCCAAGGGGAGGTGACGAGGGCACAATGGACGTAGGTGGCTTCAAGGGCAGCGCAACTGCAGGCAATGGTGCTCGCACTCGTGGGGAACACACCTGCAACGGGGACGCGGGGACAGAGCTGGCGGTGGGAAGGAGGGCGAGACACGACTGCAGGTGGAGGAACCGCGACTGGAGGGGCAGTGGGGCACGTTCATGCGCAGGTGGAGGGCGACCACAACCGGAGAAATGCAAAATGTATTTTTTTGGAATATTTGGGGTTAAAATGCAACACCGAAAAATGTAAACTTTTTGGTATTTTTATGCAATTTTTCATGCAAAAAAATGCAAAAATTATGAAAATTTTATTGGAACTTAAATATGATGAAAATGAAGCTACCTTGATGTTTTTGAAGTTTTCTCATAATTTATGATTTTTTTATGTTTTTTAATAAAAACAAACTGACTTTGAATATTTAATTCCTGAAAAATCCACAAATTAATTTATCCAGAGAACAAATAATTGAAAAAAATTTTAAATAAACAATCCAAGAGAGTTGAAATTTCACAAAAAAATTTGTATATTTAATTAAAAATCATTTAATGAAATCACTAAACAATTTATTTTATGCAAAGAAATACATCCATTTCTAATGAAACTTGGAAAGTAATTAAATCATAACTAGAGGCATCATTCACGATTTTTGCACAAATTTTGGAACACTATTTAATTAAATATGAATATGATACCATACCATGGATTGGGTAAAATATGCAGTTTTTCATCAAAATAATTTTAATTAATTCCTTGTTGTCACAAATTACTAATAAATATCCAATAGATAAAGAATTAAATGATCTTAAATGTGCTATTTTTTATTAAAAGAAATGATGTAATATTAATTTCCAAATTAAATCTTAAACGTACGGGTATCTTTGCAATACGGAAATAGAACTGAATGAATTGAAATGTGCACAGGGGCACTTTTGCAATTACGGAAATCTGAGGGGCAAATTTGCATTATTTTCAAAAAAAAAACAATAAAATCAACATAACTGGAATGGCAATCCTTTCTGTTGTGCCCCTGTGCACATGAAGGCCGTAATTGCAACAGAATGGTAATGTGCAGCACTCAAGAATCAATAAAAAATGCCCCTATGTTTAAATCAAAGAATGATAAATGTACCATTCTTCGATGCCCCTGTGCACATGAATGCCGTAACTGCAACAGAATGTCAATGAGGGGCAATCCTTTCTGTTGAAATAGGACATACAACATAAAATTGTATCGTGGATAACTTTTTTATTGATTCCTTAATGTTGCATTTAAAATTTTCCTACATTGTCGATCAAATAGTTCGTGAAACATACAACATAATCAAATTTATAGTTACTTGTCGGAATAGAAATCGCATAGTTCGTGAAACATACAACATAACCAAGTTTATAGTTACTTGTCGGAATAGAAATCGCTTGTTTATATTGATACTATATATTTGATCAGCTTAAAGCTTCTCCGTTGACAATGGAGTTTGTTCGGCTAAGTGGAATAATCTCCCGAAGGGTCCGGTGGTACGTGGACATCAGCTGATCCTTCCAGCATGAGCACCACGCTCTTCATGGACGGCCTCAGTGCCGGATCCTCTTGGATACACCACAATGCCACAGTTATGAGCCTCTCGAGAATCAAGCCCTTTCCTATCTCCTCCTTGCCGTCACCAGCGAGAACATGGAGCCTCCCGAGCCTGTAGCAATCGTAAGCCCAATCAGTAAGTATTGCCTCGTTACTGTCTTCAAACTCGGGTGCAACATTCCTTCTGCAGCATATTATCTCCAACAACATGACCCCGAAGCTGTAAACATCAACCTTGGACGTAATCGGCGCGCCTCTGAACCACTCCGGTGCTACATACCCCCTTGTTCCTCTTATTCCTGTTAGAGTCCTAGTCTGGTCGGTTTTCAAAAGCTTAGCCAGACCGAAATCAGAAATCTTCGCAACAAGGAGGCCGTCTAGAAGAACATTCTGTGGTTTGATATCACAATGAATGATCTGGTTCTCGCACTCCTCGTGCAGATACACAAGTCCCCTCGCAATCCCATGAGCGATGTGGATGCGTTGGTTCCAGTCCAGCCTCAAGCTTCCGAAGAGAAAACTCGGCAAAGATCCATTGGTAATATACTCGTAAACCAGGAGTCTATGCGTACCCTCGTTGCAAAAGCCAAGTAACTTGACAAGATTCTTGTGGCGTGTTTGCCCAATTGCCTTTACCTCATTTGTGAACTCCTTTTCATCTTCTCCATTCAGGTTTGCAAGCCTCTTTACTGCGATATCAATTTTGGCATTCTCCGCGGAAAGTGTTCCCTTGTAGACAACACCAGAAGCCCCTCTCCCCAATTCATGCCGAAAGTGTTGGGTTGACTCTTCGAGCTCTTTGAAGGAGAAGGATTGCATGCCAGACTCCAACATGCTCCAATCTGATGTCTGAAGAGGCTTTTGCGGATGTCTGAAGTAATAACAATAGAGGAAAGTGCACAAACAGAAAAGCAGGAGACTAAAAAATGAGGATCCACCAAGAAGAAATGAGGTGGCTAGAGTTGAGAGCCTCCAAGAACTCTTTCCTGCTTTGTCTTCGAAATTGGGATAGGGAGGTTCAGTTTCATTCTTAACAATGCTATTCCGGATAGACGTCTTCAGTAGCGCCTTTCCTCCCCAGGTGCCATCGGCTCTCCCGTTGCTCAAAGGAAGCCTCTTCTTCCAGCATTGCGATGCCCTAATGATGGCAACTGCACACAAACAGTCATCAAGACACTTCTTTCCGCACGATTGCTCATCCTCGTTCATATATGTTTCGTAGTCAGATAACGGCCAATCCACGTTTATCATCGGGGAGAGCTCGTACTGAATTCCATTCCCAGACGACCCATTTTCACCGCAGACCGGTTGCGGAAAATCCGGCTTGCATCCTTTATATTTCCTGATGGGATCTATAAAAGAATATCTTGTGGGACATTGGCAGCTGGGGTTCCCCTTGCCATCTGAAGTGCAGTAGGCATTGAAACCACAAGCCCCGTCGCCCATATCGATTCTTATTGCCGTACAGATATTGGCCGGAATCAGAGCCGCCACGGACCACCCTGTATCTCCCATCTTCATGTAGTAATATCTAAAAACCCCATCATAGTCCAAGGTTGCCCTCTGGTAGATTCCTGCCTTACACTCTGAACACGTTAAAACATTCAATGAGCCGTCACCTCTCAAAGCCATGAACACTTTTCCGGAGTTGACAAACATGAGAGAAGTCCCATTGCCAACAGTGGAACTACTCCAATATGGGCCATAGGCATAGCTATTTGGCCCATTGGTCACGTACAAGACGAGGTCCCCATCATCCTTGATTGCGAGTTTGAACTTGCCATCAGAGTTGTCATTGTCCATGAGATGGGCCACTAAGTTTTTTCCAAGTCCCAATGTTTGTGTGGGCAATATGGTATCCGTCGGATAATCAAAGCTTTGCCATAAGAGACCATCTGATGCACTTACAACTACGAAGTTTCCAGAATCCAACATCGCGGCGTGGGTGACGCTGGCTGAGTTGTTGTCCACCGTCCAAACCTCGTTACCGTTGCTGTCGCTGAGCACAAGGCGGCCATCTACCTTGAGCTCCAAAGTAGACCTAGCTTGCAATGGAGAGCTTGTTTTAGCTGTCCATACCACTGTTTTGTTGGGCGTTTTGTCGAACCAAATCCCAAGAAGGAAGTTGCCTTGGAAAGGGAGGAAACCGAAGGCGAAGTCACCCGAAGGTGAAAGCCAGGATGTGGTTGGCCCTATGGGGGAAAGGGATGAATTCAAGCTTACATTCCTGTAGACCTCGGCTAGTGTAACAGATGGAAAGACCATCAACCCCAGTAATAGTCCTAGCAACAACAGAGGTGAAGAAGCCATGATATGACAACCGCCGTTATTCTTGCTATCTTGCACCTATAAGATGAGCCTCGGTGATGCACTATCTACGAAGTACACATAATTGCATTGTCTTCATAATACGTAAGAATACAGCAAAAGATTGATTTAGAATTAGGAAGAAAAAGAACATGGTGTACATCTTCATCGGAATACACACGACCCAACAAAAGTAGGGAAACTAGAGTAATCTACTAATCAGATTAAGTTCAAATTGGTCCAAACATTTACAAAGAGTTGATCGCCCGTAATTCAGTAAAATTAAGTAGAGAAGAGAAATGGTTGGAGGACTTCCATTTAACATAAGCCGACCAGAATTAAGAACCAAATTCAAAAGTTCTCACTCTAAAGTTACTATTTCAACAAATAGCTAGAGTAGAATGCATAGGTTTGACATTTTTTAATCGTAAAGAAAGAAAATAGCATGTAAATAAATAGAATAAATGACAGTAGCTACTAGCAACCAATTAAAGTGATCATCAAATTAGGCATAATGAATAAAGAGCGAGTTTGCATATCACAACCACCCATAAAAGAAATTCACTGGAGGGGTGAAGAAAACTATCAGAATATGCTCTCACTGGAGGGGTGAAGAACAGAATATGATTGCGTGTAATCAAGGATAGTAATTTGCTCTCACTGGAGGGGTGAAGAAAACTATCAGAATATGATTATTAGTGGCATATCACAACCACCCATAAAAGAATTTCACAAAAAAAAGTATGAGTATAATTCTCATCATTCACGCATTCTCTTTTCTTCTTCTTCTCCCCCCTCTCTCTCTCTCTCAATATTGCTTTTTCTTATGGTGTTGTGGTGGCAATGGTATTGCCTCCACCCCTGCATGTGTAACCTACATACAAAACCCATAGTCCTATTCAAGGACTCTCTCTCTCTCTTTCTCTCTCTCTCTCTCTCTCTCTCTCTCTCTCTTTCTCTCTCTCTCTCTCTCTCTCTATATATATATATATATATATATGAGGTAAATGGGGCTGCCCCCAGGGAGTAGCCAACTTGGCTACTCCCACCCCTATTTTTTCCTCATTTTTTTAATTTTTTGGAAAATAAAAATTTGTATATTCATCATTATATCCCTCTCACGTTCTATTAAAATTTCGTCAGAAACAGAGACTCCTACGGCCTCCATCCAAACATGGTCGATTTAAAAAATCCTGCGACCGTTAAAAAAATGACGTCTGGATGGAGGGCTTAGGAGTCTCTATTTCTGACGAAATTTTAATAGAATGTGAGAGGGATATAATGATGAATATACAAATTTTTATTTTCTAAAAAAATAAAAAAATGAGGGAAAAATAGGGGTGGGAGTAGCCAAGTTGGCTACTCCCTGGGGGCAGTCCCATTTTACCATATATATATATATATATATATATATATATAGGGGGCCTTTCAAATAGGACGCAGTCCTTCCATTCCTAAGGAAGGCCGCCCCTTTTTTGTATAAAACAGGGCACTTTAGTAGAATACGTATATAGTTTGTATTATAGGTGCACGTTATAAATACAAAGCCGCATACAAAACTGCACATTATAATACAAACATTAAAACTGCACATTATAACACAAAACTGTTTATAACGTGCGCCTATAATACAAACTATATACGTATTCTACTAAAGTGCCCTGTTTTATACAAAAAAGGGGCGGCCTTCCTTAGGAATGGAAGGACTGCGTCCTATTTGAAATAAATCCTATATATATATATATATTCTTCTTATTCGGATTAGTAGTCACCTCCTTTAGGATTTTTTATACCGATATAACTCATAATAGTAAAAATCTTTCCTTTGAGTTGAACTCCATCACGAACTTCATGTCTCGGGTCTAACCTTGTATATAGTCATCACATGCAAGCTCCTCATAAACATTATCATTGGTAACATGTTTTCGCACCCATTGTCAGGTGCCCTTAGTTTGTCCCCTTTCGAACATATTTGCCCAATGTGATATTATGCTTTTTGATGCAGCATCGCACATTTCTCGCAACTAGAGAGTATACAATCATTCTATGATGAGGAGATTAACATTAGTTTTCCTTGTCGCAACAGGATTCTACAGTAGAGATGCTAATGATTTGCGATCTTTTCTCATATTGTTTGTTATGTAAAAAATGGATACGCCATCGTTTGTCATAATCATTCCCAAAAGCATGTAGACCTTGTTCAAAATCCTCATTACTCAAATTATTATGCATGCTCTCTATCAGATGTACACAATATAATCCAACACTCATCTACCACGAGTCATCCAACACGTCGTTTGAATATGATCTCCACCGATCAACTTGAGAAATACCATAATCAAAACCATATTGCAAGATTTGAGAAATTGAAGTGTAATCCTCGTGACTAGAAACATTTAACTTATTTGGAGTGTATAAAACTCATATCTAGACTCTTGGATATCCTCAATCAAACTTAGTGTGCTACTAATCTCAACTTTTAATTGTAATTGTTGGTTTTTCATAACAGTTGAAGAATGCACACATGTGATATGATACCTTCTCGTTGACATCAAATTCACTCTATTATTAAATATTGGAATAAAAACTAATACCCAATTAACAACCAGAAAGCACGTGAAAGTATATATACAACATGTCATGGTAATTGTTTACCTATTGTGATTGTTTGGGAGGAAAAAGTACCAGGAAGTAGAATGAGGACAATACTCCACTCCCCTACTTTTCTTCTTTTCTTTTCTCTTCTCTCTCTAATTATTACTTCTCTTGTGGTTGTTATGGTGGTGATGTTGAATGCCTACACCGTCCAAGTACAAATCCAATAATCATGTTCCAACAAGGACTATATCTATACACCTCAAATATTATTTGCATGAGTCTAACTGAAGGATACGTGAAAAATCTTCAAGCGCATCACGAAAGCGTGATGATCGCATCGAATGCGATGGGGAGCGACTAGTCGCACTACTTGCTCGATGCAGCAGAAATTAAAAATTTTTATGTGATGAAACCACATGATCCAAGAACACTTCTCGGATCGTTTCATCTAAACCACAAATAAGTAATAGGATTACCTCTTGAAGCATGGTTGCGATCGAGTCTCTAAACCAAGAGACCTCCCGTCTCAAGTCCGATCCGACGGAGGAGACGCTTGCGAGCGCGGAGATGAATCGTGTGCTCCTCACAATCCATGTTGATGATCCAAGTGGCGGATCTCCTGATCTCGTCATACGAGATCCAACATCTTCTTCACGAGCGAGACGCACCAAAGGAGATGGAGATCCACGAGTAAGAACTCCAGCAGCATAACGACGATGCTGTAGCGATGTCGATTCTCTCAAAGGCTCCATGGTGGACGACCATAAGAGAGAGATGGAGAGAGACACATGACGTGTAGAGAGAGAGAGAAGAGAGCATTCATTATAATCATCTAACATATCTATTGAAGATCAAGGGTGCCTCTTCTTATATAGGGTTTTGGGAGTTAATGGATCTCAATCCATGGACAACACACAATCAATGGTCGAGATTGATTTGTGTTTCTTTCAATGGCCATGATCTTATTGTGAAAAACACAACAATAATTAATTTAATTATATATATATATATATCGATAAATCAATATATTCAAATCAAATCAATTAATTATCCTTGGAGATAACGAGGAGATAAACCATATCCCCTAAAAATAGGGGACGACCACTCTTCTCATGAGATCTCATGTATCTCATGAGATCTCATTGTCTCATGAGATCTCATTATCTCATGATATATCTCCAAAATTTACAACAACAATTGTTGTAAATTATTTCACAAATATACTTCACAATTATCGTGTGAAATAATGCAATCATGCCATTAAAAAAATGTGAATCACATTCACATCCCAAAACAAAATGTAAATTATATTTTCAATTAATCATCTAATGTGAATCCAATCCATATTAATAATTAACTAATAAATATAAATCACAATATGCTCTCTCTTATATATTATAAATCATATTTATAATATATATGATTAATATGGATAGTGCTACCCACATTATTCATATCCATGATAATTAAATCACATTTAATCATCTTGGATCTCTTTTCTCATGTGCCCAAATAACATGAATCACATTCACATTATATTCATATCTTTGATAATTAAATCACATTTATTTATCTTAGATATCACTCCTTATAATATGAATCAAATTCATATTATCCATGATAATTAAATCACATTTAATTATCAATTTTCTTGATGCTTGGATACTTACATCAACAATGAAATTATCGATGAACTCTTTCGAGGATAATGCACTTTTTTCGCGGATACTTGGAGATAAGGACAAGGCGATTGTATTGTTCCACATATAGTGACTTGGATATTGAGATCCCATCTCAAATCCATATCTCGGGCCTCCCATAGATGCTTGATTAAATCAAGACCGCAAATCTAATCTTCTCATTGCATCTGAATCACATTCAGATCAATGTCCAACATTTGGACCAAGATCAGATTACTTTTCTACTGAGAGGAGTCACTAAAATCCAGACCCGTTTCATCACTCCCTAGGACTGGAAGCGTCATGGTTATACAATCGTTTATTATCATATTACCCTCAGGTATTCCCAACGCCTGTATATCCTGCATACTGGAAGATCCAGAATAAACACGAAGTATTAGATCAACTTTATACTGTCTACTTCAGGGTTTTATCAGTAAGTTTCTCATTTGATCATTGGGAGTTGGTATCGATCATATACTTTCCAAAATCATATACCATACCTAGGTATTGATCATATACTTTTCAAAAGTATATATCAAACCTACAAAGTCAGTCAAGCTATCAAAGCACGCCCGTGCATGGAATTTGATTATTCCCAATATCTCAGGAGTGAGCTCATGTCTTCCGATTCAGTAATGAACCTGTATGATCCCTTTGAGAGATCGTATTACTCATATGTCTTTATATACACATCAGCGCATCGGTGTATAGACCTTGGTTAGGTCATCAACCTATTGGTCTGCCAAATGTACATATTCAGACATATAGTAACACATCTGTCTCCGGTCAGAAGATGCGTGCCTATATCGTGACAGCATACGACATAGGACTTTGGTTATCTCGATCTCGTTAAGGCAACTCTTTGACCTAACTAATCTGACACCTCCGAATCTCTATTCCTATGCAAAGGACTTGCATCAAGAGGTCGGTCAGATATCAGCCTATGTGAGAAAGGATTGCCATCTCCTACTCAGGCTGGAGATCACATCATAACAATCATTTCACGATGCTTGATGAGTCCTCAATCTAACTCTTTAGATATTCATCCAAGCACCAACCTCTATGATTCAATAATTGAATCAACAGCTGTATGATCATTAAGATAGCCATGGTACATAACCCTAATTGTACTAAGGGACTTATTATGCAAATTAGTTATTCTTCATTTCAGATCAGGGAATGATATGTGCAATAACATTTATTGCATAATGGCTCGTCGTGGGCTCGCATGTCCAACAATCTTCCAATAGCCCAAAGAGCTATTAATGGACTAATCATTTAAACCCACACTCATGTGACAATCATAGGCTATTTAGAAAATAGCTAGGTAAGTTGATTAGTCACTCTGTTCCCACGAGACTACGCCAAGTCCTTTTACGGCACTTGCATATCATCAGGTAACAGTGCTCGCATCCAATGCGAATGTTGCATCTTATGCAACCAATACTCAATCTTGATAAAGCAATTATAGTGTCCTTGACACTTTTGCTCAGTAATTATTATAACCAGTATTTCCATAATCCTTATCAGAATACCTTTATTCTTGGAGATCTCTATTTCCTAAGACATCTACAGACCTTTTAGATCACTATCTATAAAGTCTTAGATGCTTGATGATGAGACTTTGAGATCATTATCTCTAAGCCTGGTCATCTTTGAAGATTTTGTTATTACTACAATCAAGTGTTTTCTCTCCATAATAGGATTAGAAACTCTTTACTACTCCCACTGCATGGCAGATATCTGGCTTTTGTACACACTTAGCTTCTCATAACTGATGCAAAAGTGCAAGCAGTTCTAGCATTCACTTCCTCAACTCTTTGAGGTGCTATCCCGTTAGATAGGTCAGTACCACATCTTAAGGAAACGAAACCTTCCTTGGGGTTTTCCAAGAATGGAATATGTACAGTCCCAATACCCTCTTTTCTTTGCTTCTGAACAACTTCAGAACTAAGATCTAAGAGGTATTCTCGAGATCATATCTCAAGGTATGGAATAGCCAGTCTATAAAACACTTATAATCATCCTTATATAATTCTAAATGATTAGGATATTATGTACATTTAGCACGATAAACACAAAGGCACTCCCACTAAGCTTCACACGGCTCATCAAGATTCTATCTGAAATCATAACATTTATAATTTCATCAAATCTTATGGTCCAACTTCAAGAAGTTTATTTGAGTCCATAGATGGATTTCTTTAGCTTTCACACCTTACTTTCCCCAATCATGAAGCCCTGGGGCTACTTTATGTGAATATCCTCAGAGAGGCATTCATAGAGGAATGCAATATTGACTTCCATCTCGAATATGTCAAAGCCAAGTTGTGTAGATATAGTTAGCAATAATCCGATGGGTTTAAGCATGGTTACAGAAGAGCAATTCTCATCGCAAGCAATGTTTTCTCTTCCAGTGTGTAGCTCATGGCTATGAACCGAGCTTTGAAGGTCTCTACCTTATCATCAGATTCCCTTTCTCTTGAAGATCCATTTACACCTTTATGGGTCTTACCCATATAGGTGGATCCTCGAGGGTCCATATCAAACACTTGTATATGAAGTCTACTTTAGACTTTATTGCTAATATCCATCTTTCCATGTCATGATCCTCAGAAACTTCATCACATGAAGTCCGATCATTGTCAGACTTAATCGACACATGAAATACATCCTCAAACTCATTTGAAGAGTTATTAATGCTTTATCTTTAATTATCCTTTTAGTTTCCGATTTCAGGAGCCTCATTATCATCTCAAGATTAAATGAGTTCCTTTACTTCATTTTTTCTTGATTCTCAAGAGAGTCATCCTCTGAGAATCACATTCTCAGAGATGATATCTTTTAAGAATCTCAGGATTATAAAGTAGGTATCCAATACCATCCTTTATTTTCCTAATGAAGTAGCACTCTCAAATGCAAGATTCCAGTTTACATACATGGAACCTTATTAAGGATATATATTGTAGTCTCTCCTACACATATATACCTGGAAACAAAGGGATAATTATGCTAAAATTCATCATTGATCAAATCATATCACACATGATCCAATTGTATCTCCCTACAACTCCATTAAGTTTAGGTATGTTAGTAGGATTGAGATAGAAATGATATTCATATCTTCATAAGGTATTCTTTGAATTCATCCAACATGTACTTGCTACCTTGGTTAGATCAAATTCATTTAATCTTCCTTCAAACTTTGGTTCCAAATCAAAATTGTGAAATCTTTGAACATTTCAAAGGTTTCGCAGGTGAAGAGAAGAAATCTCATATCATACATAATCATCAATAGATATCATATATCCATGATGTTCACTATGATATAGATGATCTACATACATCAATATGTATGAGATCCCGAGTACCTTGACATCTTACACCTTTCCCAGAGAAGGGTGTATTGGACATTTTACTTTGAGTACTATATTCACAAGTATGTAAGATTTGAAATTTTAGACATTCTAACGTTTCATATCTTACTAGTTTATTGATCAATTCAACAGATAAATGTCCAAGACTTGATGTCAGATCACTGTCAAATGATCTTCATCCTCCTACTGATCTTTTAAAGGTTTAATTTTCAATATTAGAAATATTAATGAAGCATTCATTAATTTTCTAATTTTGTGGAGTCCACTAGATGTTAGATTACTATCTGAAATATATCCATCATAACTCTTTATGGTAGTTCTATCTCAGAATTCATGTTTATTTCCAACATTTAGAAACAAACAGAGTGTATTCTAATATCTAGGTCATAGAGACATTCTCCAAGACTAAGGGCTCTCCCACTGAGAATATGAAGTCTATTTATCCAACAAAGATTGCTGCAACAATTACAACAATATCCATGTAGATGACTACTAAACCTTAAGATCAAATTTCTAACCTTCTAATATATATGTGCAACCAATTGCAAATGTTATTAGAAGATTGGGATACAATTGTCAGACTTTATATTATGAAATAAGTAAGTCGGAGTTAATGATTATATGTAAATTATTCTGATGCTCTATCTGATTCCTTCACTAAGGATTTTAGACAGATTTGATAGTGATACTATCAACACATCAACTTATTGTAGTATTGGCATTCATCTGGATGTCATATGGAAGTCACAGAAGTACAATTAACTCTTTGACTTTCCTTCTCACATGGGTCCAACCCACGCTTCCACGGTGCTCTCTTCATCTATAAATAACTATTATTCAAGACAAAGAATCTCTTATGTTGAATTCAGAATATTTCAATACAAGAGCACTTCAACATTTATACATACTTCATTAAATTCATACAAAATGATTATTATGAAGATTCATGAATGACTTGAGTATAGACTGTAGAATGATTACACTCATCATGTCTACATCCATCTAGACTCTTGAAACATTGGTTCAGGTAGGTATTCAAACATTTTGAATACATCATCTCTTTCGAGCTACCATTCTGCATGATGTAGAGAACCATGTCACTCATGATTAAATGTCAAGAGCACACATGTTTGCTAGAATATCTTCTTAAATTTTATAAGGATTAATTAACAACTACGATCACCATCGACATGTCACTTCCAAAGTACATTCAATGATATCAAGACTATAGAGATATACAAACCCTAGGGTTGTAGTCCTATTATCTATTTAATTGTCATTCCTCATTATTATGAGGAAACTTGCACATTGCAACCACATACATTATGTGTCCAATTGCAAGTACAATATCTGGATCATGAGTCCAATCTATGATATTTTACTGGTTATTATTGAGTATAACATTGAGTGGGTTTAATGAAGGATTATCTGAAATAAGAAATTTGCATAAGTGTATATATATATATATATACATATTTTACTTTGATTTAGGAGTTTTTTATATCAAAGTTGTCTTGCCTTGTCAACAATGAAAGTCCATTCCCTTAATCACTTTGAATGTAAAAGATATACTTACCATTATATCTCAAGCAAGATTTGGGATCTCCTTCCTTATCTTTGTCGCATCCCAATAATATGAGAACTTGTGACTCCGATAAAAAGAAGCGGGAACACATTCCGCCTTGCAAGTCCAACTTGCATCTCTCAATTCGGTCTTTAACACCCGGGCCCACCACCCCTAAGGCGATGTTGACCCGTTGTTAATTGAACCAACCGTCAACAAGATTAGAACTCGCTATGCACAATCCAATATCACCCCAATAATATGAGGAATCGATATTGGGGTCACTACGCATACAGCCTTACTCTTTCGAGAAGCAAAGAGCCCGATCCAGATGCGCTTGCATACAGGAGCTGTCACTTCGGACATGCGTCTCCTACATACAATCCCTGGCGACGGAACCCTTCGCCTTGACGGGAGACCATGGATGTCACTAATGTGATCCTCCATATCATATTCAAATTCTAATTAGTCATCATGAATCACATTCATTATGATCAATTCTTCCAAGGGAAATACACATCTATTCATAATAGAGTGCTTTTAATGGGATATAATCAATTTAATCACATTAAATTAATTATCAATCCAATTTTTAATCAACAAACTTGATTATTACTTGAATAGTAGGTATAATCTCAAAGTACGTATTATTCTATTTTTAATAATTAGAAAAATACATTATGACTTCTCCAGCATTATCGAGTCCCTACCCATTTTCATGGCCAGTATCGATGAGAGTGGTACGGACCACATACGTTGCAATCCGCTACCCCAATGCTCTCCAAATAGACACCATATCCACCTCAGGAAAGGATAATGCCAGATAGATCATTATGTACTTTGAGATGCTCATCGATTTTTCAACCGAAATTATACTATATAATATACATCAAAACAATTTTGATTATATTCTAAGGAGATTTGCTAAACAAATCCCCAATCCTATAAAGCAACAGGGTTTTGCATGTAAAAGTTGTCCTACAACTATCGAAGGATAAACTTGGATTTTGCATGAAAACAATGTTTGTTGATGATTTCATATCAACCAATTATGATCAAGATCAACTATCTTATCATTTTGGTTAGTGAAATGTCATTCAAGAAAACAATTATCATCTTTAAATATTTCATTAATATTTACCAATATTTATTTCAGAAAATTAACAATTAATTTCCATTAATTTATTTGAATGACAATCACAAGGTTTTGGATAATCTTGCAATTTCCAGTAGTGACCCTCACTAACTAAAAATAACATATCTCATTCATTTTAAATCCAAATTAAGCAAAATCATATTCCAGAGATTGATAACTTGATTTAAAAATAAAACCATGTGATAAACATGCATTTCCATGCATGTTAAAACCGTAATTAACATCTTAATTACGTCTCTAATTGTCATCCCCGAAACAGTGGATATATGGTTAATAAAATTACCATATCTTGAGGAAATGGAATCCAAATTACGCAAACTCAATCCTACTGTTTCCTTGATTAATGGGGAACATTATCCAATTTAAAATTTCGTGTTTAAACATTTTAAATAGGGCCGAAATTTTATTACAAGACAGGGCTGCAAAAATTGAAATGCTAAAATCTTCACGAACCCAAACGAGCCAAACTTTTCGTAGGTTCATGGATCTCATCCGAAACTATCGACAACTTGGCTCTGATACCACTTGAAGGATAAGTGAAAAATCCTCAAGCGCATCAGAGAAGCGTGATGATCGCATCGAATGCGATCGGGAGCGACTAGTCGCAGTAATTGCTCGATGCAGCGGAAATTAAAAATTTTTATGTGATGAAACTACATGATCTAATAACACTTCTCGGATAATTTCATCTAAACCACAAACAAGTAATAGTATTACCTCTTGAAGCGTGGTTGCGATCGAGTCTCTAAACCAAGAGACCTCCTGTCTCAAGTCCCATCCGATGGAGGAGACGCTTGCGAGCGCGGGGATGAATCACGTGCTCCTCGCAATCCATGTTGATGATTCAAGTGGCGGATCTCCTGACCTCGTCATGCGAGATCCAACATCTTCTTCATGAGAGAGACGCACCGAAAGAGATGGAGATCCACGGGATCTTCTGTAGCTATGTCGATTCTCTCAAAGGCTTCATGGTGGATGGCCATAAGAGAGATGGAGAGAGACACATGACGTGTAGAGAGCATTCATTATAATCATCTAACATATCTATTGAAGAGCAAGGGCGCCTCTTCTTATATAGGGTTTTGGGAGTCCATGGATCTCAATCCATGGACAACACACAATCAATGGTTGAGATCGATTTGTGTTTCTTTCAATGACCACGATCTTGTTGTGAAAAATACAACAACAACTAATTTAATTTAATATATATACTTATAAATCAATATATTCAAATTAAATCAATTAATTATCCTTGGAGATAACGAGGAGATAAACCATATCCCTTAAAAGTAGGGGACGGCCACTCTTCTCATGAGATCTCATTTATCTCATGAGATCTCATTGTCTCATGAGATCTCATTGTCTCATGAAATCTCATTATCTCATGATATATCTCCAAAATTTACAACAACAATTGTTGTAAATTATTTCACAAATATAATTCACAATTATCTTGTGAAATATTGCAATCATGCCATTAAAAAATGTGAATCACATTCACATCCCAAAACAAAATGTAAATTATATTTTCAAATAATCATCTAATGTGAATCTAATTCACATTAATAATTAATTAACAGATATAAATCACAATATGCTCTCTCTTATATATTATAAATCACATTTATATATGATTAATATGGATAGTGCTATCCACATTATTCATATCCATGATAATTAAATAACATTTAATCATATTGGATCTCTTTTCTCATGAGCCCAAATAACATGAATCACATTCACATTATTCATATCTTCGATAATTAAATCACATTTAGTTATCTTAGATATCTCTCCTTATAATATGAATCAAATTCATATTATCAATGATAATTAAATCACATTTAATTATCAATTTTTTCGATGTTTGGATACTTATATCAACAATGAAATTATCCATGAACTCTTTCAAGGATAATGCACTTTCTCCGCGGATACTTAGAGATAAGGACAGGGCAATTGTATTGTTCCACGTATAGTGACTTGGATATTGAGATCACATCTCAAATCCAGATCTCGGGCCTCCCGTAGATGCTTGATTAAATCAAGACCTCAAATCTAATCTTCTCGTTGCATTTGAATCACATTCAGATCAATGTCCAACATTTAGACCAAGATCATATTACTTCTCTACTGAGAGGAGTCACTAAAATCCAGACCCGTTTCATCACTCCCTAGGAATGGAAGCGTCAAGGTTATACAATCGTTTATAATCACATCACCCTCAGGTATTCCCAACACCTGTACATCCTGCATACTGGAAGACCCAAAATAAACCCGAAGTATTAGATCAAATTTACACTGTCTACTTTAGGGTTTTATCAGTAAGTTTCTCATTTGATCATTGGGAGTTGGTATCGATCATATACTTTCCAAAAAACATATATCATACCTAGGTCTTGATCATACACTTTCCAAAAGTATATATCAAACCGACAAATTCAGTCAAGCTTCCAAAGCGAGACAACCGTGCACGGAATTTGATTCTTCCCAATATCTCATGAGTGAGCTCATGTCTTCCGGTTCAGTAGTGGACTTGTATGATCCATTTGAGAGATAGTATTACTCATATGCCTTTACATGCGCACCATCGTGTCGGTGTATAGACCTTGGTTAGGTCATCAACCTATTGATCTTCCAAATGTACATACTCAGACAGATAGTAACACATCTGTCTCCAGTCAGAGGATGCATGCCTATATCGTGACATCATACGACATCGGACTTTGGTTATCTCGATCTCGTTAAGTCAACTCTTTGACCTAACTAATCTGAGACCTCCGAATCTCTATTCCTATGCAGAGGACCTGCATCGAGAGGTCGGTCAGATATCAGCCTATGTGAGAACGAATTGCCATCTCCTACTCAGTCTGGAGATCACATCTTAACAATCATTTGACGGTGCTAGATGAGTCCTCAATCTAACTCTTTAGATATTCATCCAAGCACCAGCCTTTATGATTCAATAATTGAATCAACAGCTGTATGATCATTAAGATAGCCATGGTACATAATCCTAATTGTACTAAGGACCCTATTATGCAAATTAGTTATTCTTCATTTCAGATCAAGGAATGATATGTGCAATAACATTTAATGCATAATGGCTCCTCGTGGGCTCGCATGTCCAGTACTTACTTCATTCATGATTGTTGATCCTAATGTGGCTTCTAATACTTAAAAAACTTCAATGATATTGCACTAAATGGTGGGAATTTGATTGCACTAGTTGTTGAGTGCAAGAAAACAAGGAAGAACAAAAAGTGGATGGTCCATTCAAGAGATGAGAATCTATAAAAGAATTACAGTGGCTACTTGTTAAGTAGATTCTATTCCATATAATTCTTCCATTATAAGCCTCTAACTTTTATTCGTTTCTTGTTAAGCTCATCAATATGTTGTTGATTAAATTTGTCCATATCTTTGTAAATGAAGGTTTTAATGCCTCATGCGTCACGAAAGCGTGAAGATCAGATCACTTCCGATCGAGTAAAGAGATTTGCCACACGAATCTAGATAAAAACATGATTTTAAAATTTCTATAAGATGAAATCATGTTAGTTGGTAACATTTCCCAATTTCAACAAGTACTCACTAGTCTTGATTATCTCTTGAAACATGTTTGTGATTCTGTAGCCTCCAAAGGAAGGGACCTCTTATATGAAGTCCAATCCAATAAAGACAACACTTGTGGATATGAGGATGAATCATGTTGCTCCCACAATCCAGAAAAAAGTTCCTCCTTCCTTCCTCGTCAGCATTTGGGTAGGGGATGGCCACAAGGAGGGAGAGAGGGGAAAGGGAGATAGTAGAAACTTCGATTGAATTGATATGTAGAGAGCATGCTCTGCCTCTTCTTTTATTTAGATTTGAATCATTATGATTTGACTCTTAATAATCAATCATTTACTAAGATTGAAGGAGCTTATAATTTTCAATTTGGATTGATAACAATTATCAACTATAATTACCTTAATGATTCCAAGACATTATCAACAATAAATAAGAGATAAAAACAAAAGAGAGAGATGATTATACTCTTCTTAGATGGACCTCCACCATGGTGGACCCCACCATGGACATCCCAAACAAAAGCATGGATAGACTATTTATCTTCTTTATTTTAATTATGTGATAATCTCTATTATCATCAAATCTTAGTTAACATTTCTATTTTTAAAATTAAGCAATTAAAAAACATTTTTCAATATGTATAAAGTGACCATTGATTAATTATGAATCATATTCATTGGTCAAAATAAAAATGTAAATCATATTTACATTTACATTGGATTGTGAACAAATTCACATACACCATATAATTTGTGAGTACTATTCAAAAATAAGCCTCCAAATAATAATGCGCATCTTATCCATACTATTCCAAAATTATTGTGGATATTACTACCCGCAATAAATTTATCTTCGATTAGTAAGTTCGATTTAGGTATCCCGATTTTCTCTATTTTTTTAATAATTGTATTTTATTTCTTTCGGGACAATCCACAAGCTCTTTCATGGATAGTGTGTTTTCTCCATGGGTAATTGGAGATCATGTCAAGGTAACTATATAATCCATGTATAGTGACTTGGATATTGAGATCTAATCTCATATCTGTACTAAAAGACCTTTGAGTGTTATTTGCTCATATCAAACAAATTATCAATTTCCTCTCATTGCATATGAATCCAATTCCATACAATGTTAATCAAGATCATAATACATTCGAGTCTACCTAGTACTCATACATTTTACATACTTGAAGATCATTAGTAAACCAAAAGTTTTGCTCTCATTCTAGCAGTCTCGTCGGAGTTTTATCATAATGTTTCTCTTTCGATCATTGGTTGATCACATACTTTCCAAAGACATATATCATAACTACAAATCATATCTTTTTTCCAAAACAAGATGACTATGAAATTTGATTTATCCCAATATCTCATGATTGAGCTAATGTCTTCTAGTTCAAAGGTGAACTTGAATAATTCATTTTAGAGATAGTATGAGTCGTATGACCTTATATGTACACTAGCGCGTCAATATATTGTTCTTGATTAGGTCATATATTACACCTTTGATATGGTCTGAGGATGTATGCCTATATTGTGATGGATTACAACATAAGTATTTGCTATCTCGATCTTGCTAAGTTAACTCTTTAACATAACTCATCCAACACCTATGATTCTCTAATCCAATGTAAAGGACCTACATCAAGAAGTTGGTTCGATGTCATCATTTAGAATAAGGACTTCCATCTCCTTCTTAGGCTTGAGATCTCTTCTTGATAATCATGTGACTATGCAATTGAGTCCTCAATCTAACATTTTAGATATTTAACATAGCACAACCTCTATTGTCCAATAATTGAATATAACATTTATATGCTCTCAAGATGGTCAAGGTAAAGATTATGGAAAAAAAGCCTTGAACACATCACGAAAGTGTGAAGATCGCATCATATGCAATCGGGAGCAACTGATGAATCTGCATCTCAACATATTTATTCATATATTTTAGCTTAAAATCCCGTACAGAAGACCTGTATATATTACTAAATCTATAGTATTATTAACCTACATCTTTGTGTAAATATTGTACATTTATTACTATTTTAACCTAAAATAAAGAAATAAAGAAAGGAAGGAAAAATAAAGAAAACAAAAGACAGTAAATATGTAATAGATACAGATTAATCCGGACCCCAAGAGAAGGTCAGGACTTGACCTGATCGATCAGGAATAAAGTAGGGGTGATAGGGTCTTTACTCAGAAAATCCAAAAAAAATATTTTGTAAAAACTTTTCATTTATTCTGTATATATTTGTATAAAACTTATACTATTTTATTTGTCAACAAATTGATATCAAATTAAATAATTTTCTTAACAGAAGTTGTTAGTAAAAATGTTTTCCAAATAATAAAAATAATTGCAAAAAAAATCATGTACAGAATAAAAGTAACCACATTCGGAAAAGGCCGTAAAGCAATAACTGAAAGACCAATTCTAACTCCATATGAACTCGAATTGAATCAAACTCACTTCCATTGTTTTCGGAGTTATCGTTTGAAAGATGATTTTCTGGGGTGGCTTTTGCAACTTTATCATTTATTTATCGTATTTATTTATTCATATTTATTTTTATACATAATGTATTTATAAATAATTCTAAATATTTTCTAATAATAATTTAAAATAAATTAAAAAATTAAAACATAAAATAATGTAATTTCCTTATTTAACTATGTGCATAATGTACCATATATATTATATGTATATAATTAATTTCCTTAAATAACCATCAAAATAAATAAATAACTAACATTTATTTTTTAAATTAGTAAAGTCATGAAAATAATTTGTTTATTTATTTCATTATGTAAATAATATACCATATGTATATAATTTAATTAATTCATTAATTAGCCCACCAATAAGCTGGCTCATTAAGTTATTGGGATTTATTATTATTTATTCCTTATCGATTAATTCATTTTTTGAAATTCAAACTTCTTTTTCTAATTATTTGGCTCCTCCTCCCTCATTATAACTTGACCAATCTTTTGGTGAGAGGAGCCTAATCTTCAAGAGCAGTCTTGTGGTAGAAAGGTGCTAAGCCTCCGAACCTTATGGTTACAGTGAGTCGATCCTCGTCAAGGGCATCACAACGTTCATCAGCTCCCATGGTGAGATCCATTTTCTCGTCTTTCATCTAGATTAATCGTAGTGCAATTTTTAGTTTCGATTTCATAATCAATTTTTTAATATCTATAATCGTAGTTAATCATCCTAAGTGCTCTATTTGATTCATATCCGATCTCACCACATCATTCTTAATCCCTACATGTTCCCCTTCTACCTCACGCGATCTCTCACCAATAGCCATGTACATTGGTCGGAGACACGGTTCTTATCCATCACAACCGTCAGAATCATTTTCACTCACATTCTCTATTTTTTATTTGGGACCGACCTGTCATGATCGAGTCATGGTTTTTATTACATGCATAAAAAAATAAAAGAAAAAAATTGCTTGTTGTTCTTTACAAAATAATATAAAAAAAGAAATAAAAGTGAGGATGGTGATGACCGCCTCCTGGGGTCCCTCGATTCTCTTCCCACTACCTGGTGCGAGAACCTCGCATGAGCTGTCCTCGTCGACCTGGGCATGTGTCGCCCAACAGCTTACCATAAACTACGGCTCGATGATGCACCTTCATAGCATATGGATCTTAGTCGCCAAGCACCTTTGTCGATTTCATCCATTCGCCAGAAGAAGATCTGCACTGCCTACTCTGCAACCATCCATCTCTGCCGACCACAGGCAAGTCCCCCGGATCTACATCCCCTGTGACCACTCGATGCAGCACTCTCGCTGACCGCCATCACATGTCTAAAGATTCATAACCTCTGATTCCTCTTGGAGAAGCCTCGTGACCACCTTGCTGACACTGATGTCCACCATTCGACCCCCTTCGCCTGGAGAAACATCGCACCAACCTCGCATTCACCGCCTTATAGATCTACCTCAAGAATTATCCTTCTTTCCACTGATCCCCTTCACAACCATCGAAGCAGCACCGCATCACCGCTCCTGGAGTGGACCCATACATCCTGGAGTCGCCAACCACTGCGGATCCACCGTCGTTCACCCAGCCGCAACTTCCCTCGGGCTAGAGAAGAAGGAGCAACGCTCCCTCTGCGTTTTGTTGTGGAAAAACAAACAGAACGCCCTACTGTTGGACATGCGAGGCCACGGTGAGCCATTATGCAATAAGTCTTATTGAAAATTTCATTCCCTGGTTTGAAATGAAGAATAATTAATTTGCATTATAGGTCCCTTAGTACAACTAGGGTTATGTACCATGACCATCTTAATGATCATACAGCTGTTGATTCAATAATTGAATCAAAGAGGCTGGTGTTTGGATGAATATCAAAAGAGTTAGATTAAAGACTCATCAAGCACCGTCAGAGGATTATTAAGAGATGATTTCCATCCCAAGAAGGAGATGACAATCCTTTCTCTAAAGGATGATATCTAACCGACCTCTTGATGCAGGTCCTCTGCATAGGAATAGATATTTGGAGGTGTTAGATAAGTTAGGTCAATGAGTTGACTTAACGAGATTGAGATAACCAAAGTCCTATGTTGTATGTTGTCATGATGTAGGCACACATCCTCTGACAGGAGACAGATGTATTACTGTGTCTGAGTATGTACATTTGGCAAACCAATTGGTTGATGAACTAATCAAGGTCTATACGCCAGTGCGATGGTGTGCATGCATGGGCATATGAATAATACAATCTCTCAAAGGGATCATACAGGTTCATTACTAAATCGGAAGACATGAGCTCACTCATGAGATATTAGGAAGAATCAAACTCCGTGCACGGTCGTCTTGCTTTGGAAGCTTGACTGAATTTGTAGGTTTGATATATACTTTTGGAAAGTATATGATCAATACCTAGGTATGATATATGTTTTTGGAAACTATATGATCGATACCGACTCCCAATGATCAAATGAGAAACTTAAAGATAAAATCATAAGGTAGATAATATAAAATTGATCTAATACTTTGGGTTTATTCTGGGTCTTCCAGTATGCAGGATGTACATGTATTGGGAATACCTGAGGGTGATGGGATCATAAATGATTGTATAACTATGCCAATACTAAGGAGTGATGAAACGGGTCTGGATTTTAGGAACTCCTCTCATTAGAGAAGTAATCTAATCTTGGTCCAAATATTGGACATTATTCTGAATACGATTCAGATGCAATGAGAAGATTAGATTTGCGGTCTTGATTTAATCAAGCATCTATGAGAGGCCCGAGATCTGGATTTCAGATGTGATCTCAATATCCAAGTCACTATACGTGGAACAATGCAATCGCCATGTTCTTATATCCCAGTATCTACGGAGAAAGCACATTATTCTTGAAAGAGTTCATGATAATTTCATTATTGATATATGTATACAAGCATTGAGAAAATTGATAATTAAATGCGATTTAGTTATCATGAATAATGTGATTTTGATTCATATTATAAAGAGAGTTATCATAGATAATTAAATGTGTTTTAATTATCAAAGATTTGAATAATGTGAATGTGATTCTTATTATTTGGGAACAAGAGAATAGAGATCCAAGATGATTAAATGTGATTTAATTATCATGGATATGAATAATGTGGATAGGACTATCCATATTAATCATATATATTATAAATGTGATTTATAATATACAAGAGAGAGCTATTTGTAATTTATATTTGTTAATTAAATATTGATGTGAATTGGAATCACATTTTCTAATTAATTGAAAATGTAATTTACATCTTTTTTGGGTTGTGAATGTGATTCACAAATTTCCAATGGCAAGATTGTAATATTCTCGAAATAAATATGAATTATTTTTATAGAATAATTTACAACAAGTGTTGTTGTAAAATCATGGAGATTTCCAAGGAATCTTGAAATCTCAACAAGATTTCAAGAGATTGCATGGAAATCCACCCTTCCATATTGGAAGGGTGGGCGACCACCAATTCCAATATGGAAGTTGGTGGTCATCCTCTCCAATAAAGGAAAGTGAGATTTCCTCCTGAAATCTCCTTGAAATCTTGATTGAATTTAGATGTAAATTATTTTCTTCTAAATTGAATTAATTGTTGTTGTGTTTTTATTAACAACATCTTGGCCATTGAAAGAAACACAAATCAATGTGAGCCATTGGATTTGTGTTGTCCACGGATTGATATCCATGGATCCCAAAACCCTACAAAATGAGAGGTACCCCTTTCTCTTCTAAGGTTACAAGTTAGACATCATATGCTCTCTCTCTCTCTCTCTCTCGTTTCTCCACACGCCCTCTATCTCTCACTCATATGACTGTCCACCTTGGAAGCCCCAGAGGGAGTCTCCATCACCGCAACATCGTCATTATACTGCCTGATCATTTGCTTGTGGATCTCCGTCTCCTTTGACGCCCCTTGCTCGTGAAGAAGACGTGTATCTTGTTTGATGAAATCAGAAGATTCATCGCTTGGATCATCAACATGGATTGAGAGGAGCATGTGTTTCATCAACATGCTTGCATGCGTCTCCTACATTGTGGTTTAGACGAAACAATCCGAGAAGTGTTCTTGGATCATGTGGTTTCGTCACGTGAAAAAAAATTTCATTTTGCTGCCTCGAGCAACTAGTGCGACTAGTCACTCCCGATCGCATACGATGTTATCCTCACGCTTCCATGATGCTCTTAAGGATCTCCTCATATCCTTCAAGTGGTATCAAATCTTTAGGTCGAAGGTTTTGCATGCGATTCGTAAACGTAAGACGACTTGGATTCGTTAGGATTTGCGGAAGTTTTATCGCATTTCATTTTTGCATCTCTGTTTAGCGAATATTTTCGGCTAGTTTAAATTGTTTAAACCCGAAAATAAAACTTGGATTTTGTTTCTCATTAAATAAAAAACCATAGAATCTGAGTTTGCGTGATTTCGAATCCGTTAGCTGAAGTTATGATTATTTTAGTTAACAAGTATCCACAGTTTCAGGGACTGCGAATCTTAACATAATTAACGAGTTAATTGCGATTTTGAAACACCTTGAATTGTGTGCAAACTACATAGATTCTGTTGTAAATCAAATTAGCAAACTTTTGCAACTTGTTTTGCTTTATTTGGATTTAAATTAGTCGACATATGGTAATTCTAGTAAGTGAGGGTCACTGCTGGAAATTACTTTCCTAATCATGACTCTTGTGATCGTCATTTAATGAATTAGTGAAATTAAATTATTTAATTTTCTGAAATAATTATGGAAAAATATTTGTTAAATATTTTATGATAATTATTTCCTTAAATTAAATTGCCCTAACCAACAATTGATTAGATGTGATCTATAGTACAAATTGATTACATGATCTACATAATCTACTTTCCAACAAACATAGTTGCTTGAATAGGATTGGGGATTTGACTAACAAATATCCTTATAATTTTAATCATAATGGTTTTGATTATTATTATATGGTATAACTTCAGTTTAAAAACCAATTATCATCTCAAGTACAAAGTGATTTACTTGGCAATATCTTTTGTCGAGGCGGATATGGTGTCTAGTCGGGGAGCGTTAGGGTAGAAGGTTGCACCGTGTGCAGTCTATCCCACTCCCGTCAGTACTGGCCATGACAACGGGTTGGGAACAGATAATGCTTGAGAGATCATGATGTATTTTTCTAATTATTAAATCAAAATGTTATGTATTTGAGATAATACCATATTTTCAAGTAACAATTAAAAATATTGTTGGATATTGATTGGATCATTAATTTAATGTGATTAGAATAATTGGGATCCAATTAACATTTAAACACTATATTTTAATAGAGATGTTTTATCCCTTGGAAGAATTATTTATGTGAATATGATTCATAATAATTAATTTGAATTTGAACATGATATGGAAGATCACATAAGTGACATCCATGGTCTCCCGTCAAAGCGAAGGGTTCCGTCGTCAGGGATTGTATATAGGAGACGTCTGTCAAAAGTGATATCTCCTCTATGCAAGCGCATCTTGATCAGGCTCTTTACTTCTTGAAAGAGTAAGGTCGTATGCCTAGTGACCCCAATGTCGAATCCTCATATTATTGGGGCGATATTGGATTGTGCATAGCGAGTGCTAATCCTGTTGACGGCTGGTTCAATGAATGACAGATCAACATCACCTTAGGGGTGGTGGGCCCGGGTGTTAAATGCCGAATTGGGAATGCAAGTTGGACTTGCAAGGCGGAATGTTTTCCCGCTTCTTTTTATCCGAGTAACAAGTTCTCATATTATTGGGATGTGAGAAAGATAAAGAAGGAGATCCCAGATCTTGCTTGAGATATAATGGTAAGTATATCTCTTACATTGAAAGTGATTAAGGGAATGGACTTTCATTGTTGACAAGGAAAGACAACTTTGATATAAAAAAACTCCTAAATCAAAGTGAAATATGTATATATATATATATATAAAAATATATATACACTGATGTAAATTTCTTATTTCAGATAATCCTTCATTAAACCCACTCAATACTATACTCAGTAATAACCAGTAAATTATCATGGATCGGATCCATGATCAAGATATTGTACTTGCAGTTGAACACATAATGTGTGTTGTTGCAATGTACAAGTTTCCTCATATGAATGAGGAATGACAATTAAATAGATAATAGGACTACAACCCTAGGGCTTGTATGTCTCTATAGTCTTGATCTCTCATCAAATGTACATTGGAAGTGACATGTCGATTATGATCGTAATTGTCAATTAATCCTTATAAAATCTAAGAAGATGTTTTTGGCATATATATGTGCTCTTGACATTTAATCATGAGTGACATGGTTCTCTGCATCATGCATAATGGTAGCTTTATAAGAGATGATGTACTCAAATGTATGAATACCTACCTGAACAAAGAATTATAAGAGTTAAGATGGATGTAGACATGATAAGTGTCATCATTTTACTATCTATACTCTCGTCATTCATGAAGCTTCATAATTTTCATATTGTGTGAATTGGATTAAGCATGTATAAATGTTGAAATACTCTTACATTGAATTCTTTTGAGTTCACCATAAGAGATCCTTAGTCTTAAGCAATAGTTGTTTATAGATAAAGGGAGCGTAGTGGAAGCATAGGTCAGACCCAAGATGTAAAGGATAGTCAAAGTCTTGATTGTACTTCTAGGACTTCCATATTACTTCCAAAAAGTTGTATCAATGCCAATGCTGCAATAAGTTGATGTATTGATAGCGTGACTATCTAGTCTATCTAGAATCCTTAGAGAAGGACTCGGATAGTACATCGAAATAATTTATATCTACATATAATCATTAAAATAGACTAGCTTATTTTGATAAGATCAAAGTCTAATAATTATATCTCAATCTTCTAATAACACATGCAATTGGTTGCATATGTATTAGGAGACTAGAATTTGATGTTCAGGTTTAATAGTCATCTACAAGGATATTGGTGTAATTATTGCAACAGTCTCTATTGGATAGATAGAATTCATAATTTTAGTGGGATCCCTTAGTCTTAGAGAATCACTCTATGACCTAGATATAAGAATACACTCATAGTTTATTTCTAATTGCTGGAAATAAACATGAATTTTGAGATAGAACTATCATAAGGAGTTACGACGGATATATTTCATATAGTAATCTAACATCTACTGGGCTCTGTTAAATTAGAAAATCAATGAATAGTTCATTAAGATTTCTAATACTGAAAATTTAAAACCTTAAAAGATCAGTAGGAGGATGAAGAACATTTGAAAATGATCTGACATTAAGCCTTGGACATATGTCTATTGATGAGATCAATAGATTAGTAAGAGATGACTCTTTAGATTGTCTATAAGTTCAAATCTTACATACTTGTGAATATTGTATTCAAAAGTAAAAAATTCCAATATACACATCATTGGGAATGGTGTAAGATGTCAAGGTATTCATGATCTCATACATATTGATGTATGTGAATCATCTATATCATAGTAACATCATGGATATGTGATATCTATTGATGATTATGTATGACATCAGATTTCTTCTCTTCACCTAAGAATCCTTTGAAATGTTCAAAGATTTCATAATTTTGATTTAGAACCAAAGTTTGAAGGGAGATAAAATGAATTTGATCTAACCTAGGTAGCACTTCTTCAAATCACTCAACTGAGGAAGTGATGAGAGCTTCTCCAACTCTTGCAATGGTTGTAAATCCTGAACTTGCTTCTGAATCACATCGACTAATGTAAGCTTCTCACTAAGAGATCCCATGTCGGATCGTGACTCAGAATCTGAAACATGTGCCACCTTTTGATGCTCTCGATGGTGTGGCGGTTGTGGGCCCTTCTGGAATGCCCGAGTAGAATCAATAACCCATGAATTCTCTGCCATCCCATTAAAGATGGACCAAACTGAATCGACATCCCTATTCAGATAACTGGCACCACATGCGACGCTCACTAGGGCTTGAACATCCAGCTGGAGTCCTCCAAAATAATTCCGCTCTAGCATATTCAAAGGTATCTCATGATGTGGGCATCTCTCTGTCAAATCCTTGAATCTATCCCATGACTCATGGAATGATTCATGCGGTAGCTGTGTAAAGTTGGAGATTTGGATCCTCATCATGTTCGGCCGTCCAAGAGGAAAATATTTACTCATGAATGTGGACTTCAGATCGTCCCATGTAGAAATCTCCCTCTCTAGGTGAATCAACCAGTAGAGCGCCTTATTTGCTAAGGCGAAGGGGAAGGCCTTCAGGAGACATACTCCTACGTAACTCCTGGGTAACTAGTCGTACCACAAATCAGCTCAAGCTATTGCAAAAAGGTAAATAGCTCCTTTGTAGTGTTCCCATAGAATTTGTGAAGCAAAGAAATAAAGGACGGTCTCAGCTCGTATGACCCTTAATTCGGTGGTAACCAAATCCAATGGTGTAGCGTCCTAGCTCTCGGTTCATACTCATCTCGCAAAGCAACATGAATCACTACATGTGGTAATGGGTTCCCGGCTCCTACTCTCAATGCATTGATCTCAGCTCTAAGCTCATCCTGTACTCGACACTGATTCCTGATCTGTAAGCTCATCTGATGTAGTGTGTCTAAAATTCCCGTATAATATCTGAAGCTGGATCGGATCTCTTATTTGTCAGTCTCTCCTCAATCTGTCTATCCTCAGCAACTATGTCCTCAACTGGTGCCTTCCCTCTAGCCATGACCTTCGAATCCTTTGGAAGGGAAAATTCTCATAAGAACTCAATGAAAAATGTGTAGGAGAAATAGACAAAAAATTGAGGCATGGTCCTTCCTCAACAAAAGGGTTAGGAGGCGAGGGAGTCTGGGCCTGACTCCTCTCGTGACTAGGTGGAACCAACTCGGGAAGAGGGTCATCTTGAGTCTGTGAAGACATACGACTGACGGTGGATCGTCGAAAGCTCACGGAGTCTTAGTGCAAAATCCGTCTGATCGTCATCTTCAATGTCAAAAGAATATGGGAGAGAATATGATATCAAGTCAAGAACACGAGTGTGAAGGCGTATAAGACGTGGTATAATGCACACCCCGCATACAAACATAATGCAACCCCAAGTTCACCAACTGCAGACAGTGAAGACCAATGGTTCGATCTTTTAACTTTTCAATTTTATTTTTTGTGATCAATCAATTATTTAGAAAGCTCACAGGTTTAGTCTCCTCGGGTAGTTCGTGTTTAAGCCGGCGGTGCAGACCAACCTAAAAAAAACTACTTCTTCTAACGTCTAAGGCAAATGCTTGAAGCAGGTAACAGGACCCGAAGAGTGAGTCCAAGTGCTTAGGGCACAAGTCTAGGTATTTGGGCTCTATTCCTAAAGTGTACATGTCTCACTCTGTCTGAAGTGTACCTACAAGCAATGAGGGGTTATCTCTCCCAATACAAGTTAAGTCCAGGTATTTTTTATTTTTTGTCAAGTTTTTAGAAGAAAGAAAAAAATTCCTTTATTTTTATGGTTTTCAATTTTTTTGATATTTTCAACAATATATAGCAGGAGGTTGGTTCTTTTTAACTTTTCAAAATGTGTCTTACAGAGGAAGAATCATGGAATGCAACCGAAAACGATGATGCATGCGGAAATAGAGATCATACCTGATGCCAACAGTCTATATTCAAGTGATCCACGCAGAATTTGTAAACCTATAGGCTAATGCATGAAAATTCAAGAAACATTGAGTCCTAATCAGCAATTCTAGCGTAAGAATGATTTTTTTTCAAATTAATGATTTACGCCCAAGTATGGACTAAGGAGATCAATTTTGCTTTAATCGTCTAATGAATCAGTCATGCAAACCTAGGCTTCACGAAATCACGTGAAACAAAGAAAATCGATGAAAAACAAAACCCGCGGTGAGGTCCCCCAAGTGCACCGGCACTTAGTGAAACATGCCCCGAAGAAAGTATAGAGTCCGGGTACAAGTCGAGATGTCTTTAGTGGACTCCTTCTACAAAAGTTTGAAATGGACAAAGGCCCTTCCTCTCACAAAAAATAAGCTAACTCGCTCTGCCCTCTACAACCAACTCGTAGAGAAGGAGTTGGTCTCTACTCTCTCAACTGATTCGGCTTCTTGAAAAACTAGTTGATCCTGCAGGCCCTGCAAAACTCATTAGCAACTAGAAATAATAGTCGAAAGAAGACTCGAGAAGACCATAGAAAATCCTAGAAAAATCGTGAGAAATAAGAAGTAAGAAAAAAACACAGAATATGATAAAAATTTGAAATATACCTAACGCCTCCCCAGCAACGACACCTTTTTTATAGTGCAGATCTGACTGCAGTTAATAAAGGTGACGTTGTAGAAAATCGGAAAGAAAGATCCACATGTATCAAACAAAGAAATCGATAAAATAGAGAGAGAGAGAGAGAAAAGTGAAGTGAGAAAACGGCTTCTCTCCCATTTTATCTTAAACTATTTTATTTTACCAGGTAAGTGTGTCTGGATCGAACTCAAGGAGGCAGAATATCAATATTTAGATTTTTGAGGAAAAATATATTTTTCTGATTTTTATTTCTTCTTGAAGGAAGCAAGAAAGCGAGAAATCCTTTCTATTGGTTTTTTATTTTAAATTTTTTATGTTATTTTATCTCTTCCCATTTATATTTATTTTCCAAAGTGATATTTTTCAAATGATTTATCTACAATATAACATGTGAAAAATATGTAAGATATAGGTGATACTATATAATCGATAGATCACTCGAGCAACGGGCTCAAAAAACCATTCAACACAAACTCAAGATGGAGTTGAATTGCAAAGAATAAAATCTCGATGACATCACGATAAAATCCTTCGAAAATCAAGTCGAAATAAATCTAGGGTAGTTAGATAGCTACCCCAAGAAAATCATCACGAAACGATGTCAAAAACAGTTCCAAAAATATCCTACAGTTCAGGTGTATAAATGTGAAGAAAAGAAATTAAAAAGTCTGCAGTTCAGTCCTCGGTTAGGGACTCAAATGCAAAGAAAATAAAGTTTATTACATTTAGGCCCATATTTAGGGACCTAAATGTAATTCTAGGAAGTTTCTGGATCGGCCTTGAATTCAATAAACTGACTGGGCTGATGATGCAAAAGTCACATCCTTTCGTAATCAACGTCCCTGATTAGATGCGGGGGCTTGATCTGATCCGTTCGTATGGGACATGTTTCAGAAGCCTGTGCTCTCTCATGTTCTTGAGGATCTTTAGCACTTGCGTGGATGCAGCGATGGCATTCTCTTCTCTGAATTCTTTTCGACGTTTGGTGTGTCGCTTGAGCCTCCAGCGGGGCCAGGAGGGAGACTCCTCCCTCCGAGCTCGCATGCGGGTGAGCTTCTCCAAAGGTGGTGGAAGGCGGTGGTTGATCGGGGATGAAGGTGGCGGTCAGACTGTCCTAGAAGTTGATGCAGTAACCTCTTTGATTGGGAATCCCTTTGATATTGGAAGCTCCAGAAGATATAGTTATGCTCCAGATGAAAGATTTACCTACAAACAAAATGATTTCGTGCTCGATTCGCAAGGAATCGACCAACAAGATTAAATTATTTGCAGTTCTTAAAATGTACTTCCAGAATTAATGAAATTGGAAAGAAAGAAGATGATCCTAGATTGATTCGAGTTGTTTTTGAGTAGACTATGAGATGTGGCATCTAAGTACGATGATTAGAGTACTTAATGATGTGCTTGACATGGCTAAACTCGACACGCGAATCGAGAGTTAAAATGTGAAAGATGGAGGATGTACCTATGAATAGAAGGTAGAGGGCCTTCTGGTCTTTGCTTGACGGGGTGGCTTACCGAGATCTCTACGCACGCGAAGGTCGTGATGCAAGGTGGATGAACACCTTGGAACGTCTCCCCGATCTCTAAGCTTCCTCACAGGCACCCTTGGGTGGAGCTGTCACCTCTAGATCGGGCGGAGCACGTCGGTGAAGGTGGGTGATGAATACCCATTCATCACTCTTTATTCTTATATTTTAGCTACAAAAACCTTTGCAAATGCATGTAGATATGTGTAAATACAAATAATTACCAAAAGCATGCATTGTGTAAAAACCTGTAATTAGCATGTTTTTGTGCAAAAATAAAAGAATAAAGAGTAAAAAGAAAAAGAGGGAAATATTTAGAATAAATATTGAGCAACTTGACCCAAGGGAGGGCTCAGCATGGGCCTGACCGCATAAAAGACAAAGTAGAGGGAGATAGGAGCTCATGTGTATATACTTCTGTAAATAAATAAAATTATATTTTCCTCACCCAAAAATATGCTTGTACATATTTTGTGTATATTTAGAAACTATTAAAAACAAAATAAAAATTTAAAAATCAAAAATTCAAAAATGCCCTTTCACCATGTGTATAGACCATCATCCTTTATCTATTTAATCCTATAAATAAATGTATTTATTTTCAAAACTTTTTGTGAATATTCTAAGGCATATTTTGTAAATAAAATAAATAAAAAGAAACACAACAAAAATCAAATAAAAACAACAAAAATTAAAAATACAAAAATACAGTGTATATACCATGTATATAAATGTATATAACTATTTATTTAAACTATGAATATAAATAATTAAAATAAAATAAAAATACCATTTTGTTCTTTATTTTATGATGTAAATAAAATATAAAATGGGCATAAAAATACATAAAAATAACAAATAAAAAAATCAAAAAATTAAAATCTATATAGTGTACATATACCTATATATATAGCTACCCTATTTTTATTTCCAAAAATTAATTAAAAATCACCAAAAAATATAAAAAAATAAAAGAAAAATATTTCATGTTTTGAGTTTTTCTTAATTCGGCCTTTTTCTACCTTAAATTAAATAAACAAAAAAATTAACAACGTGGCAGCCCCTGATTGGTCCACGGGGGATTGTTGACCCCGGTCAACTCCCCCGCGGACTCCTTCCTTTTCTGGAAAATGCGCGCCGCCCCGCCTTCGCCGATTTTTCCACGCGTCTCCAGCCTGTCTCCCACGCAAACCCCAGGCCTGGGCTCTTCGCCGATCATCCGTCTTCCCCGCCAGATCTTTCGCCATGAAATCCCCGCCTTCCTTAGCCGTCATCGCCTAACCCTAATCGGCCCTGTCTCCATATATATCCCGACCTCCGCCGCCTCCGCGCCTCATCTTTGGCTCCCTATCTTCACTCCCGTGACCTCCATCGTAACCACCGAGGTGACAGCTCGCGTTGGCCCTTGTTGCAGTGAGGAGGAGGTGCTTGGACCATCGATCCGGCTGCCTTGCGCCGCCGTGCTCCGACGTCTGACCGGAGCTCGAGCCTCAGGCCTTGACGCCCTTCGAGGCTACGACCGGGAGTTAGCCACACTCCAGCATAGTCTTCCGCTCCACCCAGGTAGTCGATTAGCTTGTCCATTTCGTTTAATTTCTGATTTCGCCCAAATCGTATCTCCGACGTATTCCCCTGATTCCGGTCATCTTGCGTAATATCTCGACCATCCGACCCGACCTTCATCTTCGCCAGTCCTCTCCGCATCTTCTTCACCCATTCACCCATCCCAGATCGCACCGGATCTGGGAATCGAGCTCCTCCGCCGACCACCCTCGCCGGAGCTCTCCATTCCGACGCATCACCCACCTTCACTCCGCCTAACCGGGTCGAGGCAATTTGCCCTCGACCCGTGAGTCTTCTGGTTCGCTTTTCAGGTCCAGACAAGGGTCATCTGAGACCCTTCGCCATCCAGCCAGGAGACCCGGCTCCGCCGCCTTCGACCGAGCACCTCGGAGCTCGGTGCGCTCGTCGGAGACCACCAGCAGACGCGGGAGCCTTCCGCGATTCTTCTCCGACCTCCAGAAGGCTCTCCAGAGGATCCTAGCGCACGCACGAGCCCGGCGAAAGTCGCCGGCGATTTGTTCTTCCAGGATCTTCAGCCGCCGTCCGATCAGCCTCGACCTCCAGTTTTGATCTCAGCCATCCATTCCTCGAGGAGCAGCAGCCGTCGATCTATCTGAGGAGCTCATCCGGACCGTTGCAGCAGAGGAGAGAGGCACCGGAGCCCAGCACCGTGAGATCTTCCACGTGTCCTCTCCTCCACCGTCGATCGAGCTCAAGGGCAGACGAAGAAAAGCGCCAGCTCACCAGGACCGTCCGATCGTCCACGTGGCGCACATTAGGCCGTCGATGATAATAAAAGGGGTAAATTCATCTTAGGCCCCTCTGTTTGTTTTATTTCATTCTAGTCCTGTAATTTTTAAATTAAGTTGTTTATTTTCTGGGATATTTGCACTAAGGACCTCGTACTTACTTTATTTGCACTTATACCCCTGTCTACGTGGACCACGTGCTTCGTCACGTGAACTTTATTGGGTTATTTGCAAAATAAGCCCTGTAGTTCTGGATGTTACGGATAAAAAATATTTACTTATTTGCATTTATGCCCCTGTGCGTGATTTATTTCCACATGTGCGTTTTATTTTGGGTATTTTGCAGATAAGCCCCTGGACTTTTGGTACTTGTTACCAATAAGCCCTCGGAACTTATTTTTCTTACATTTGGGTCCCTGAGTGCCCCAGACACGCGCCTCGCGCGTGATTTCTTGGGTATTTTGCACCAGACCCCCCAGAACTTTTGGGTATTTGCACTTTGGTCCCTGTGCACAGTGCCCCTCCTTTGTTTTTGAATAAAATATCAAACCACCTCCAAATTCGATGAAAATTTGACACATGGCTCCTGCCATGGTGTAGAATTTTTGTGAATTTTTGAGGACATTTTTGATTTCATTTGATATTTTTAAAAATTCAAAAACCCATATTTTTGCTACTGTTTGGATTCAAAAATCCCAAAAAATATAAAAACCCCTATAAAAATCCTATAAAAATTAGTTACTGTTCTTTGTTTGTTGTTTGATTTTCTAGCCAATTTTGGCTATTTTTCATTAAGTAAAAACCCTAAAAATCTAAAAACACCTAAAAACTCATAAAAATCATATTAAATAATCTAAAAATCCAAAAACAATAATTAAGGTGCCTAAATTTTCCTTATTCTTCTTAGATTACAGGAAAATTACCCCCAGGGCCTTTTAAGATCCTTAAGTATTTTATTTTTGGGTCTTAAGCCTTGCTGGACAGTACCTTTTATTTTTAGCACTGTTTGATTTTTAGAAAATAATCTACCCATTAGAAAAATATCAAAAACTCACCAAAAACACTTAAAAACCCAAAAAGCATAAAAACAATTTTTCTTGAATTTTTGCTTGATTTTTGATGCTTTAAATAAATTGCCCAAGTGTGCTTTGTCTTGCTTTTCTCATTTCCTTCACATATTAAAAATTCTAAGAAAATTATAAAAAAATCAAAAACCACTAAAAATTAGCTTCTCTGAAATTTGACTACTTAGTTTTTTTTTCAATCGTGCTCCTTGTGTTCGACCCTGGATCGCTATACCAGGTAAAAAGAATAGCGAAGACCGCTTACATTGAATTTCTTGATTTTCTGAGTGGTTTTTATCATTTTTCTCGTTGACCGAATTGATCGATTAAGGACAACGACATTGTGATTTATCTTCTACCTTAGTCGCGTCTGAATTCGCGTCATCAGTGGGGACTCAGCCACTAGAACTGGGGGTTCAGGGTTAGTTAGGAGAGTTGGTTGGCTCGCACCAACTTTAGGGTCTTTTATAGATGAAACAAAGAGGAAGATAGGTAGATCTAATGGTGTGCGTGTGTTATGGTAGTTAGGAGAAGAGAATGGATGGCTAGGATCGAGTGAAGGGGTTAGTAGTGATGCGGGAAAATTCTGTGAAAGGAAGGCATTGGAACAGAGCTCCAACTGCCAATTCTTAAGGCAGATGAACCAGGTGCTGACACACATCAGCACATGGTTGGCTAGATAGTATAAATTATGTAATAAATAATAAAAATGTTATTTTAAATAGGTATACAAACGAAAAGTATAGATAAATAAATTATCTAAATTATGGTATAATTACTTTTTATAAATAATGAATATTGTACGAAATATAAATATTATATTAATAAATAGGTATAAATAATACTTAATAAATAGGTTTGAATTTTTAATTCAATAAATAATTACATATTAATTTTATATTTTCTTAACTATTATAATAATAAATAAAGTCTTTTGTGAGTTTTTGTGAATTTTAATAAATTAGTTTAGATATATTAATAAATACGGGTATAAGTTGTGTAGTTCAATTTCATCTATTAATTAAGGATTTGGATTTAATTAAAATAATAAATAACCTTAAAAAGTTCAGAAATAAATTATGGTTAAAATACAAGATCATGAAAATAATTAAAAATTTAAAAAGTTGTAAATAGTGTCTTCTAAATAAAATAAATAGCCCAGAAACCCCGTTGTCGATAGGTCCCAAACTGACTCTTTACAAACGGACTCTGATTTTAGTGAAATCCTTCATTAATTAGATAATATTATTTTATGAACTTTAAAGGTGAGGACAGTGAAGTTGGACTTCGTATTAGAAAGTTATAATGTTCGGAAGTTGAGAATTTGACAGTTTGCAAGTTGGATTTCTTGGCATATATACAAGAATATTTTTTTACATATTTATATATTTTATATACATTTTTAGAATTAATTAGGAAAAGAGTTTGGTGAAAAATATGCACATATGAGTTAATTAAAAATCAATGAAGATTCACTACAAGAAAAATGAGTTGTGGCCACGGAATGTGGCTACGGAAACTTGTGGCCACGATAATTCCGTGGCCACTAATTTCTCGTAGCCACAATCCGCGGCCAAAGTCTTCATATAAGAGTTGTGGCCAAGATAAGTTCCGTGGCCACTTGTAGTGGCCACGGCATATTCGTGGCTAGAGAACTCTCACGACGAGACTTATAGCTATGGCTACTGACCACGACATGTCGTGGCCAGAGCCCAATTCTGTGGCCACAAACCCCAAATCCGTGGCCATAGTTCTGTAGCCACAACTTGTTTTCCTTGTAGTGATTTGATATTTATTTCAAAAATGGTGAAGAATGTGTGGAGTGTATTTTTTATTATTTTTATGATTTTCTTTCCTTATCTCCACCTACATGTTTATTTGTCGACCAACCCATACTGACTTGGTCTCAGGGGTTAGGTTATATAAATATATATTGCATCTATATTTATATTTTATAAGTCATATTGTACATATATACATATTTACAATCTTCCTTCTTTTCTTTTCTCTATTTTTATTCTTTGATTTATTTACATGCTTTAAATGCATAAAAGTGCAATTTTATTCATGAACTAGGTTTTGATAAAAGATGGGAATTAATGGATATTTACATGTATTTGTTAAGGGTTTTAGGATAAAATGCGACAGAAATGTTAATGAATCATGAATTCGTCAATGGATCTTCAAGAGAAAGAGGGAACCTAATGAGAAGGTAGAGACCTTCAAAGCACGGCTCGTATCCACAAGATACACACCGAAGAGAAGACATCGCTTGTGATGAGACTTTCTCTTCAGTGACCAAGCTTAAACCCATCAGATTATTGCTGACTATAGCTACACAATTTGACTTCGACATATTCAAGATGAAAGTCAATATTGCATTCCTCTATGAATACCTCTCGTAGGATACTCACATGAAGTAGCCCTAGGGCTTCATGGTTGATTGATGAAGCCACGTTTCACCATCTTTATTCTATCATTTTGGCCTTAAAAACCCTAGCAAATGCGTGTAAATAGGTTTAATTCATGCATTTTAGCATCTATGTATATGTGTGTAAATATTGTATAAAATGCGGTTTTTAAAGCCAAAATTATAGAATAAAGAAAAGAAAAGAAAAAGAATAAAATATTGTAAATATTTTATGACCCGAAACCCCGAGACCTAGGCATCTCGATGAATAGGTCGACAAGGAATAAAGTATGGGGAGATAAGGGCCAAAAATACCAATAAAATTCCTTTTAATTTATTCATTCTTTATTCATTTTTGGGGCCTATTTTTGGTTCCACTTTTTATACATCAAATAAAGAAACTTTGTACATGAAAGTTGTAGATAATTTAATAAAGAAAAATACAAAATTGATTTCACTCAAAAATAATGTAAAGATAAAAAGTTATGGTCTGAATAAAAATCCAGAATTCCAACTTCCCAGACCCGTATCTCACAAATGAAAACTTCAAATGTGGCAAACTCACCTTTAATTGTATATAGAATAAAATAATCTTTTAATGGTGGTGGTTTCGCATTTGGCGGAGCTACGGTTTGAAAGTTGAGTTTTGGACCCTCATTGTATACTTGTACAGATTAAAATATTCAATTTATTATTTATTTATTATTTTTATAATTTTATATTTTTATAATATTGTAAATATTACTTATAATAAGTGTGAATATTAAAATAAGAATAAAAATGTAAATAAAACTCAAAATAAAATACTTGTATATTCTATACATAGGTATTAGACCTATACTCATACCTATACAAATACACTTCTATTTTATTAAACATACTAAATACCTCAGAAAAATGAAATAAAAATATAATTACATGTATAAAACTATTTTATAATTTTATAAAATGATACACAAAAACAGATAAATTAAAATACACAAAATAAAAATAAAAGAATGAAATTTGTAGATATTATACCGATATAGGGTATAAAAGTAAACTTATAAAAATATAAGTCATAAAAATAAATAAAAATCATAATAAAATACTACATAAAATTTTAAGCATTTTTCATTTAATAACCAAAAATTAATTCGACCATTTTCGATTTTTAATCGAATTAATAAAATGATTTTTCAGTCTTTTCCCTGGTTGGTCCACGTGGACCAACCAGGAGCCTCCGACTGTTGACCGGCGGGTCAACAGTCTGTCCTTGACCCCTAGGGTTGCGATTGGCCTCGATTTTTGCCCGCTTTTGCGGATTTTTCGAGGCCACGTCTTTCGTCCTTTGCCGTCGCTTCCTTCACGAAACTTGTTCCCCTACCATCCAGCTACCTCGCCGACCTTCTTCCTCGGGCAGAGGACCATCATGCAACCCGTGATCCCTCCTTGAACATCGCGCCTCGACCATCTTTCAAAACCAACCCATCACTTCCTCTTCCAACTCGAACCGCTTTTGCCTGAGCTACTCCCTCCGAGGGCTTACGACGGGGTCCCCTGTGACAGAGGGAAGACCCTCTACCTTGTCGAGGTGATCTACTAGTTCGGCGGCGTGTTTCCAACCCATCTCCGGCGGCTGCGCCGCCGTGAGGTTTCCCTCGCCCTTCCTGGGCTGGAGGTCTGCGTTTTGTTCGTTTTTCTTTACGCATTTTCATTCTGAGTAGCGTTAGGTTCCTTAGATCTTCTTCATTTCGCTTGAAAACTACTTAATCATCCGCATCTGTCTCGCCGGATTTCGCATCGGCAAGACACCACCCGCCGTCACCGCACCACCGAAATTAACGCGCCGGCCGAGACGTCACTCTCGAGCCCATTTTTGCATCTCGCAGGTACTGGACCTTGAAGCCTAACCACCTGGGGGTGGTATCTCGCGCCGCCGGAGAAGGGAGCCGCAGTCGTCCATGCTCCTGGGCTGCCCAGCCGCGCACCTGTGCAAGAACAGAACGAGGGGGAGGGGGCACGCTACAACTGCCATTGATCTCACCCCTCCCCTTTGATCGCAGCCGTCCGCGTCTGAGGAAAGTCCACCATCCGATCTTCTTTCATCAAGGCCATCCACGCATGCCACGTGGATAAGTGGGGAATTTTGCATCCGCGCCCCCACGTCTTTGCGTAATTTCCAGAAGACCTCTAAGCTTTCATTTGCGCTTTAAGTATTTTGTAGAATTTACTAAAAACCTCCGGCATTTTTGTATTATTGCATTTTTGTTCCCGCCAGGTCACGTGCACAGTGCGCGTGACCTTGGCGTTTTTGCATAGCAACCCTGCTACTTTAGTTATTGGCGTTTAGAACAAGAGCTGTTAATATCAGTTGTAGATTTTGTGGAAATTTTGCTTATGTGCCATCCACGTTTTTGCATATAACACCCATACCCTTGACAGACGCGTGTACAACACATGGGTCCTGTGATTTTTACAATCAAGCCCTTGCGCCTTTTGGTTTTGTGATTTGGCCCAGGCACTTTTTGATTAAGTTCAAACTTTGGTGGAAAATTTGCTTGTGGCCCCTGAAGTTTTGCCTATTTACGTAAATGCCCCTGCCAGTCTTGATATTTTGCTTGCTTGATATAATTAATTAGGGCACCATTTTAATCCCAAAAATTCTAAAAATTTGAACTTGCGCTCCTGTGCACTTGTTCTTCCACGCCAACATTTTAGTTTTTGATTTTGTTTTATTTTTATATTTATTAAAAATCAAAAACATGTTTTTTGTGCACTGTCTAGCTTAGAAAATGCCAACAAAATAGTAAAATACCTCTAAAAATTCCAAAAAAATTCCCTAGTGTCTATTTTAACCTATTTTAGTGTCAGTCCAAAAATCACTAAAAATCCCAAAAGAAAAACCCTAAAAATTCAAAAAGAGACCAAAACTTCAAGAAAAATCTATAAAATCCTAGAAAACTCCAAAAATCACAAACTCAGTTCTTGTTTGTTGTATTTTTCATCATTTTTATTGGAAAAATAGTGTGAAAAATTTTGGTTGTTGTTTGTTATTTTTAACTCCTATTTTACTCACAGCCAGCACACTTTTCACTATTTTCCTATATTTCAGTACTTAAAAAAATACCAAAAACACTTTGAAAAATTCCCAAAAATCACAAAAACAGTAAAAAATCCTAAAAATAACAAAAACCTTTTATTTCTGAATTTTTGGTGATTTTTTGCATATTTTTATAATTACTCTATCTTGTCTTTTATCACATTGTCTTAAATTCCAATATTGAAAAAAAATATAAAATATAAAATTATAAAAATCAGAAAATTAAAAATCAAAATACAAAATTTAAAAGTAAAAAAAAAATTAAAAAGTAAAAACCCACAAAAATTCCTTTGTTTGCTTGCTTAGTGTAGACATCACTCACATTCACTCACGCACATTTGTTTGATTCTACCCTGTTTGCTCCCTGTGTTCGAACTCTCTGCATACTTGTCACTATACACCATTTGTGCAGAGTTAAAAATAAATTTTAACTCCATATTTATTTCTAATTATTGATCTTTAGTGTGGGTTAATTGTTGATTAATTTCAGGAATTGATTGGTCGACACTTCGACTGTGTTCCCGCCTTGTGTGGAACACAAGACCGATCGACTCCGGGAGTTATCAAATGGCGCCGTTGCCGGGGAGCAACAACGAGTAGTTACATTTTTGTTTGCTTGTGATTGTTGTCTACCATAGCTTCAATTATCTCTCTTGCACTTTTGATACATATATTGATTGAGCTATTCTGACCATCCTTTCTTGTCTTCTTGCGAGGGACCGCGGAGCAAGGCGGATCGCCTAGGTGACCCGAAGCAACCTTGGGAAGCGGAGCCGGCCTTTCTTTAGCCAGGTCGGTAGGAGAGAGAGCAGGAGGAGTGAGAGAGTGATTAGTTTAGCTTGCATTTTATTTTGTGAGAGAGAGTGATTCATTAATTTGTAATAATACAAGTACATTCGGACTTGGACTTTCGGGCCCAATTTCCAAGTGTTTGTACACATGGGGGCTCACCGCGTTTTTATCGGTTTTCATCGCATTTTTTTACTTTGTTTTCCGATTTTGTTTTCTTCACTTTGTGTGATTGAGCCCTTAGATTTAGGATTGCTTGCGATAGATTAAGGCCAAACACCTAATATATCTTGCATGTACCTATAGCCGCGTTTGGACTTAGTCAAATTTTTAAACAGTCGTTTCATCATCTTAGATCCGCCGCGCCGTGAGCCCACCCCGTCAAGCGCTACTCCTGAACTCGACTTGTCGAGAAGAGGAGGGGTGAGTCTAGACCGGACTTTTTGGATTGAGGATCGGTGATCGACTTGTGGTGCTTCCCGCTAATAGCAATTTCTGAACTTAGGGTGATTTCATCGGCTTTGCATTTGCATATAGATAGGTTTCAATTCTGCTGAGCATCCTTGCATGTAGAGTGCTGGAGGCAAGGTGAGCATTTACGCTTTAGCATCCATCATTATTTGCCGCTTGCATTGCTTTTCCGACTCTCCCTCTGATTTTGCCAACCTAGGTGCTCAAAGGAATTGACTCCCCGATAGGTCGTGCATTCTCACTAAAAATCCAAAAAAAGTGATAATCAATAAAATTGGGACTGCTAATATTACTTGACCCTAAAACCGATCAAAAAGAAAAACATTGTCTTGGGGCGAGTAATCCCCTCATTGTCTTCATTTTACATTGCTCGCGCACACACTAAGGTTAGTGCCCAAATCCCATTTTCAGGCCCCTAAGTGTTTGTGCAACTTCTTGACTTTTTCACCTAACTCTAAAACAGACAAGATAAAAAGATCGCATTTGTGGTCTTCACCGAGTTGAGTAGGTGAATTGAGGGTTTGGTTGTTTCATTTTTGCTTGTGATTGTTTTGTGTGCATTCTAGATCATCTCTGCGCATTTGCGCCTTTCTCCACACTTCTCTTGACTTGACCGTCGTGCTCTCCCGATCATTTCCCTTTTGATTTCGAGATGGACCCCTGGAGCACTTTTTATCCGGACTTTGCGGACCCTTCGCTCGCCCCAGTCGGTCCACCTCCCTTTTATCAGGAGGATCCTCCTCCTATTTTTTTCTGATTTTTGTACATACCCGCCTCAGCCACAGTATCAGACATCGGATTTCTATCCACACCCACCCCCACCTGTATATTATCCACCTCCACCTTCACATCCACCCGAGTCTGACCTGTTGGAGTCACCTCCCTCGATCTCTGTGAGTGATATCTTGAACCGGATGACAAAGCGCATTGATTTGTTGAATGATAATCTTGCTATCTTGAGGAATAATCAGATTAATGCTCCTTCCGTCGGGGATTCAGATTTACTTGTAGGTGATCATGGGAGCTTGCAATCGCCCAAAATACAAAAAAATGAGAAAATTTTAAAAATCCAAAAAGATTTCGGGAGACACTTGGTTGATCAAGATTTTGAGGAGAGAGTCCACTTGCCAGAACCCTTGACCACACATCCATTCACACCTAGTCCCACCCTTGACCCCGAGGGTGCCTATGTACAGACTGCTCTTGGCATGCCTCGTGTATATGCTGATTCCAACTTCCCCCCTTGTATGGAGGAAGTCCAAAAATTCAAAAAAATGTTATCTGAACCCGAAGTAGTGGCCACTATTCATGAGATCATCCGTGCCCCACTTCAGCAGGCCATGACCCAATTATCTGCTCCTCTTCCCAAGAAGAGAAAGCGGAGGAGCAGATCTGAGCGTCACATTCTGACCATGGCCACTGCCCTCGCCATCACACACCGTCCCATTCCCAAGAGGAAGAACACAACTACACCTTTCATTACTTGCACCATCTCTGACTATATATGTGATCGCACTCTCCTGGACGGCGGTGCATCTATTAGCATATTACCCTTCTCACTGGTACAGTCTCTTCACTTAGGGCCTCTCAAGAAGACCAGGATGATCGTTCAGTTTGCTGATGGATCAATCAAGAGGCCGAAGGGTATCCTTGAAAATGCTGTCATGTCTATTCAGGGCACAAGCCATCATGTTGATTTTGTCGTGTTGCCCATGGAGAACTCCACAGGGGAGCCATCTCCAATCATCCTGGGATGACCATTCCTCGCCTCTGCGAGGGTCGTTATTGACTATGGATCAGGAGAGATTCGTTTCCGTCCTGTTGATGCTACCAGAGATACTTCCTTAGCGATCCCTAATGAGACCTGACGGATCCCCCGAAAGGGGAGGAAGTCGGAAAGCATGGACCTCACTGATCCTCCTCCTGGTGTATGGCGATGTGTTGATGAGATCCAGAGTATTTATGTGATTGAACCATTTGAGCGTGGGGCAGATACCAAGGCTATTGAGGAGGTTTATGATGTTGCCCATTATTTTAAGATACCTCATAAGGAAACAAATGACATGGGTAAGACTAGGAAGGACGGACCTGGTTTGACTACTTCCACCGATAAATCCGTTCCTGGTCCTTCAACGGTAAAGATGGTTGAGGTCGGCTATGATGCGAATCTCCACAATTTTTGGCCTCATGATGAAAAAAATGATCTGGGCAAAACTCTTGAGGATGATCTGAGTTCGTATACTTCCATTGATGATTTCGTTCCTTTTGATTTTGACCTGGACGAGCCCTCGCAGGACGACTCCGATTACACTTCTTTCGAGGATGATGAGTCTGTCCCATTTCACTTTGATATTAGCGAGACTCCCAAGGCCGGACCTAGTTACACTTCTTTCATTGATCCGTCTGTGCCTTCACACCCTAGGGCTACTGAGGACCATCACCCCGTCGACCCTGATCGGCTTCCGTCCACCATGGATCCCGATGTCGACATCCACCATACCAGATCTATCCCTCAGTGGTCTCGCAAGAAGGTTAGCTTTTGGCCTTCTTGATCATATGTACATCCACCTCTGTTGTACATTCGCCTTTGTTCACCTCTGTTCTCTCTCCCGTTTTGCTCGGCCACCCATTCTCGTGTTTGCCTTGCTTAGGACGTACTTTGTCCTAAGTATAGGGGGGTGGACGAGCTGAGTGTTCATTCTTCGTTTCGTGTGATCGCTTCTGTTGTTGCCTATACTTAGGGCTTCTTTTACCCTAAGTATAGGGGGAGCGGTGTGTACATTCTCATGATCTCATCTCTTTTTCTTTTCTTCTTTTCTTCTTTTCTTCTTTTCTTCTTTTCATGTTCTATCTTCCTTATCTATCAACAAGGTGCCGCCCTTGTAGACAGTTTTCCATACTTAGGACGTACTTTGTCCTATGTACAGGGGGGCGTGCACCCCGAGTTTCTATATCTTTCGATCCTCTCCATTGTCTCCTCTTCTTGTCTATACCTAGGGATATTTTACCCTAAGTATAGGGGGAGACAATCTGAGTATGATCTGTTCATTCCCACCCTTGACCCTCCCTGCTTTGTACACAGTCTGCTATACTTAGGATTATTTGATCCTAAGTATAGGGGGGACGGTTAACTTCTCGTTTGTTCATTCATTCCTTCATTCCTTCATTTATTCTTTAGACTTGCCTATACTTAGTACGAGTTATGTCTTCTCTTTTCTCTCTGATCTATGAGGACATAGCTCAAGCTAAGTATAGGGGGGTCGTATATACTACGTATATACTTTAGCCATAACTCGTACTTTCGTATTTTCCTAATAAATATGGCTAATAATTCATTAAAATTCATTAAAAATTCTTTAATAAAAAGATGTCTTGTTCCTCAAATTCTTTTTGTATTTACTGATTAATAAATCAAGTGAAAATGTTTTTTGCAAAATGTTTGAAAAATAGTTTGAAAATCTTTGTGAACATCTATTGAAAACTATTTTGAAAATATTTTGTTACATGTTTTCAACCTTTGTAAAAATATTTTGATTGTAAAATTTTCTTTGTGTAAAATAAAGTATTTGAAAAATGATTTGCAAATGGTTTGAAAAATGGTTGCAAATTTTTTTGAAAATATATATATATATATATACTGTTTGGAAAACCGATTGCAAAATGATTTTCAAATGTGTGTACATGCTTGTAAAATGTTTGTAAAAATTATTTTGGACTATAGTTTGCAAAAATTTGTGTGAAAAAGCTTGTGTCATATAAGTTTGAGGAATACTTACATCACACCAAAATCCACTATATATATATATATATCTGTGTGTGTGTGTATAAAATTGACCACTTACCCCTGTAAATTCTTAAAATCCACTTCTTGTATATGTAAGAAGCACTCCCGTGTACATATTTTAACCTAGTTTTCAGCCAAAAACTTTTTGTGTTCAAAAATCCCAAAAACATTTGCAAAACTAAAACCCAAAAACATCTGAAAAATCTTTTTCAAAAAGACAAAAAAAAAGGAAAAAAGAAAAAAGAATTGCATTTGCATGTACATCATCATCATCTTTTCAAAAATCCATAAAAAGTTCAAAATCTTTGAAAATTGCATCACAAAAATATTTTCTGCATAGCATTGCATGGCATGAGCATTTTTTTGGATTGAGTTTGATAGTTGAACAAGTCTAAGTAAAATCCGGAGATTGGAGCTTGATTGGACCTTAAAATCTACCTAATAACAGGAACCTTATAGGAACTGGGTTTGAGGTACTTCAGGTCTAGTTGACTTAATTCTTTGAGGATCACAGGACTTGGTTCAATGGATTCTTGACTGCCTAAGTAGAGTATTTTGGAGCACACGCACGACTCTTGTTGATAATGACCTAACTTGGACACCTGCACCTTTCACATAGCTCTCCACGGATGAGGTGGTGAGGAGGCAGTTTCCTTTGGCTTGGGGGTAGCATATGAGGGTAGTACTTCTAGGAGGAACCTCTCTTCTTCTTCTAGTGAAGGAAGTGCGCCTCAACTTGGTCTAGTGGTGATGAAGGCTAAAGACAGAAGCCGTGGGTTGCAATAAAGATTCAAAAGAGGGATAGTCTACTGGCTCAAGAGGAAAATTTCTTGTATATGTTGCACCATGTAGATATGTTGTACAGATGCAATTGAAAAAAAACTCCAAAAAAGTGGTGGGTCGGATTGAAAATTTAATAACCCCACCGGAGTGTATATAGTTCAATAAAGCAAAAGCTTATGGTATCCATGTTACATCTCATGAAGCTTGCAGCGGGAGACTTAGCTACACTGGTTGAGCTCCCAAAAGTCTATACCTCTTATTCCCCCTCTTCTTGAGCCGGTTGCACTTGAACTTAGAAGGGAATACCCCGCTTCTCGAGGAAAGAGTTGCTAGACCGAGGCATTAGAGTTACCAGGTTTGGGGAGGTTGTTTCTTTGTTACTTCTGAGGTGGGGAGCTACATATCACCTACACTGTACAAGTCAGATTCATAGTCAGAAGAGTTTGCGTATGAGTTGAGATATTTCTGACCTGGCTATTGAGGAGACTTGGACAGAGTTTTGGGATTCTCAAGGACTGTTGGATTTCAAATTTGGTTCTCATTAAGGTTCCGACCGCACTAAAATTCCAAAGGTCCGACTTAAGCTCCAAACTTTGATTTTGTGAAGACAAGTTTGATCATCAAATTAAATCCAAGTTCTTCTTTTTCTTTTCTTCCTTTTTCTTGTTGCACTTATTGTATAAGTGTTTGCTAGGGACTAGCAAAGGTAAAGTATAGGGGGATGATGAAGCCACGTTTCATCATCTTTATTCTATCATTTTGGCCTTAAAAACCCTAGTAAATGCGTGTAAATAGGTTTAATTCATGCATTTTAGCATCTATGTATATGTGTGTAAATATTGTATAAAATGCGGTTTTTAAAGCCAAAATTACAGAATAAAGAAAAGAAAAGAAAAAGAATAAAATATTGTAAATATTGTATGACCCGAAACCCCGAGACCTAGGCATCTCGATGAATAGGTCGACAAGGAATAAAGTAGGGGGAGATAAGGGCCAAAAATACCAATAAAATTCCTTTTATTTTATTCATTCTTTATTCATTTTTGGGGCCTATTTTTGGTTCCACTTTTTATACATCAAATAAAGAAACTTTGTACATGAAAGTTGTAGATAATTTAATAAAGAAAAATACAAAATTGATTTCACTCAAAAATAATGTACAGATAAAAAGTTATGGTCTGAATAAAAATCCAGAATTCCAACTTCCCAGACCCGTATCTCACAAATGAAAACTCCAAATGCGGCAAACTCACCTTTAATTGTATATAGAATAAAATAATCTATTTAATGGTGGTGGTTTCGCATTTGGCGGAGCTACGGTTTGAAAGTTGAGTTTTGGACCCTCATTGTATACTTGTACAGACTAAAATATTCAATTTATTATTTATTTATTATTTTTATAATTTTATATTTTTATAATATTGTAAATATTACTTATAATAAGTGTGAATATTAAAATCAGAATAAAATGTAAATAAAACTCAAAATAAAATACTTGTATATTCTATACATAGGTATTAGACCTATACTCATACCTATACAAATACACTTCTATTTTATTAAACATACTAAATACCTCAGAAAAATGAAATAAAAATATAATTACATGTATAAAAGTATTTATAATTTTATAAAATAATACACAAAAACAAATAAATTAAAATACACAAAATAAAAATAAAAGAATGAAATATGTAGATATTATACCGATATAGGGTATAAAAGTAAACTTATAAAAATATAAGTCATAAAAATAAATAAAAATCATAATAAAATACTAAATAAAATTTTAAGCATTTTTCATTTAATAACCAAAGATTAATTCGGCCATTTTCGATTTTTAATCGAATTAATAAAATGATTTTTCAGTCTTTTCTCTGGTTGGTCCACGTGGACCAACCAGGAGCCTCCGACTGTTGACCGGCGGGTCAACAGTCTGTCCTTGACCCCTAGGGTTGCGATTGGCCTCGATTTTTGCCCGCTTTTGCGGATTTTTCGAGGCCACGTCTTTCGTCCTTTGCCGTCGCTTCCTTCACGAAACTTGTTCCCCTACCATCCAGCTACCTCGCCGACCTTCTTCCTCGGGCAGAGGACCATCATGCAACCAGTGATCCCTCCTTGAACCTCGCGCCTCGACCATCTTTCAAAACCAACCCATCACTTCCTCTTCCAACTCGAACCGCTTTTGCCTGAGCTACTCCCTCCGAGGGCTTACGACAGGGTCCCCTGTGACAGAGGGAAGACCCTCTACCTTATCGAGGTGATCTACTAGTTCGGCGGCGTGTTTCCAACCCATCTCCGGCGGCTGCGCCGCCGTGAGGTTTCCCTCGCCCTTCCTGGGCTGGAGGTCTGCGTTTTGTTCGTTTTTCTTTACGCATTTTCATTCTGAGTAGCGTTAGGTTCCTTAGATCTTCTTCATTTCGCTTGAAAACTACTTAATCATCCGCATCTGTCTCGCCGGATTTCGCATCGGCAAGACACCACCCGCCGTCACCGCACCATCGAAATTAACGCGTCGGCCGAGATGTCACTCTCGAGCCCATTTTTGCATCTCGCAGGTACTGGACCTTGAAGCCTAACCACCTGGGGTGTGGTATCTCGCGCCGCCGGAGAAGGGAGCCGCAACCATCCGCGCTCCTGGGCTGCCCAGCCGCGCACCTGTGCAAGAACAGAATGAGGGGGAGGGGGCACGCTACAACTGCCGTTGATCTCACCCCTCCCCTTTGATCGCAGCCGTCCGCGTCTGAGGAAAGTCCACCGTCCGATCTTCTTTCATCAAGGCCATCCACGCATGCCACGTGGATAAGTGGGGAATTTTGCATCCGCGCCCCCACATCTTTGCGTAATTTCCAGAAGACCTCTAAGCTTTCATTTGCGCTTTAAGTATTTTGTAGAATTTACTAAAAACCCCCGGCATTTTTGTATTATTGCATTTTTTTCCCCGCCAGGTCACGTGCACAGTGCACGTGACCTGGGCGTTTTTGCTTAGCAACCCTGCTACTTTAGTTATTGGCGTTTAGAACAAGAGTTGTTAATATCAGTTGTAGATTTTGTGGAAATTTTGCTTATGTGCCATCCACATTTTTGCATATAACACCCATACCCTTGATAGGCGCGTGTACATCACGTGGGTCCTGTGATTTTTACAATCAAGCCGTTGCGCCTTTTGATTTTGTGATTTGGCCCAGGCACTTTTTGATTAAGTTCAAACTTTGGTGGAAAATTCGCTTGTGGCCCCTGAAGTTTTGCCTATTTACGTAAATGCCCCTACCAGTCTTGATATTTTGCTTGCTTGATATAATTAATTAGGGCACCATGTTAATCCCAAAAATTCTAAAAATTTGAACTTAAGCTCATGTGCACTTGTTCTTCCACGCCAACATTTTAGTTTTTGATTTTGTTTTATTTTTATATTTATTAAAAATCAAAAACATGTTTTTTGTGCACTGTCTAGCTTAGAAAATGGCAAAAAAATAGTAAAATACCTCTAAAAATTCTAAAAAACATCCCTAGTGTCTATTTTAATCTATTTTAGTGTCAGTCCAAAAACCACTAAAAATCTCAAAAGAAAAACCCTAAAAATTCAAAAATACTCAAAAACTTCAAAAAAATCTATAAAATCCTAGAAAACTCCAAAAATCACAAACTCAGTTCCTGTTTGTTGTATTTTTCATCATTTTTATTGAAAAAATAGTGTGAAAACTTTTGGTTGTTGTTTGTTATTTTTAACTCCTATTTTACTCACAACCAGCACACTTTTCACTGTTTTCCTATATTTCAGTACTTAAAAAATACCAAAAACACTTTGAAAAATTCCCAAAAATCACAAAAACAGTAAAGAATCCTAAAAATAACAAAAACCTTTTATTTCTGAATTTTTGGTGATTTTTGCATATTTTTATAATTACTCTATCTTGTCTTTTATCACATTGTCTTAAATTCCAATATTGAAAAAAAAATAAAATATAAAATTATAAAAATCAGAAAATTAAAAATCAAAATACAAAATTAAAAAGTAAAAATAAAAAATAAAAAGTAAAAACCCAAAAAAATTCCTTTGTTTGCTTGCTTAGTGTAGACATCACTCACATTCACTCACGCACATTTGTTTGATTCTACCCTGTTTGCTCCCTGTGTTCGAACTCTCTGCATACTTGTCACTATACACCATTTGTGCAGAGTTAAAAATAAATTTTAACTCCACATTTATTTCTAATTATTGATCTTTAGTGTGGGTTAATTGTTGATTAATTTCAGGAATTGATTGGTCGACACTTCGACTGTGTTCCCGCCTTGTGTGGAACACAAGACCGATCGACTCCGGGAGTTATCATTGATAAAATCAAGGTGTACAAGCTAAAGAACTCCATCTATGGACTCACATAAGCATTTTGTTGTTGGAATGTAAATGTTATGATTTCAGATAGAATCTTGATGAACCATATGAAGCTTAGTGGGAGTGTCATTGTGTTCATCGTACTAAATGTAGATGATATCTTAACCATTTGGAATGATGTAATGATAATAATAAGTGTTTTATAGTCTGGTTGTTCCATAACTTGAGATATGATCTCAAGGATTGCTCTTAGCTCTTAGTTTTGAAAATGTTCAGAAGCATAAAGAAGAGGGTATTGGGACCGTCACATTTGTGGTACACCTTGGACAAATTCCATTCTTGGAAAAACTCAAGGAAGGGTTCCTTCCCTTAAGATATGGTACTAACCTATCTGAAGGGATACGACCTCAAGGAGTTCAGGAAGTGAATTCTAGAGCTGCCTGCCCTTCTGCATCAGTTACGAGAAGCCAAGTGTATGCTAGACGTGTACAAAATCCAGATGTCTGCTATGCAGTGGGAGTACTAAACTGTTACTAATCCTACTATGGAGATAAAATACTTGATTGCAGTAATGATAATATATTCAAAAGATGACAAAACATAGAGATAGTGATCTCAAAGTCTTATCTTTAAAAGTTTAAGACCTTATAGATAGTGATCTATAAGGGTCTTAGCCGTAGATACCTTTAGATATAAAGATCTTAAGGAATAAGGGTATTCTGATAAGGATTAATACTAGTTATAATAATTAGTGAACAATAGTGTCAAGGACAATATAATTGCTTTAACAAGATTGAGTATTGGTTGCATAAAATGCAACATTCGCATTGGATGCGAGCACTGTTGCTAGGAGATATGCAAGTGCCATAAAAGGACTTTGCGTAGTCTCTTATGAATAGGGTGACTGATCAGTTTACCTAGTTAGTTTTCTAAATAGCTTATGATTGTCATATGAGTGCATGCTTAAAGATTAGCCCATTAACGGTTCTTTGGGCTAGTGGGAGATTGTTGGACATGCGAGCCCACTGTGAGCCATTAGAAAACAAATGTTATTGCGAAATTCATTCCCTGATATGAAATGAAGAATAATTAATTTGCATAATATGTCCCGTAGTACAATTAGGGTTATGTATCATGGAAATCTTAATGATCATACAGTTGTTGATTCAATAATTGAATCATAGAGGCTGGTGTTTGGATGAATATCAAAAGAGATTGAGGACTCCTCAAGCATCGTCAGATGATTATTAAGAGATGATCTCCATCCTAAGAAGGAGATGGCAATCCTTTCTCTAAAGGCTGATATCTAACCGACCTCTTGATACAAGTACTCTGCATAGGAATAAAGATTCAAAGGTATTAGATAAATTAGGTCAAAGAGTTGACTTAATGAGATCGAGATAACCAAAGTCCTATTGGTATGCTGTCACGATATAGGCATGCATCCTCTGACCAGAAACAGATGTATTACTATTTGTCTGAGTATGTGCATTTGGCAGACAATTAGGTTGATGACCTAATCAAGGTCTGCATGCAAGGGCCTATGAGTAATATGATTTCTCAAAGGAATCATACAGGTTCACTATTGAATCGGAAGACATGAGCTCACTCATGAGATATTGGGAAGAATTAAATTCCGTGCACAGTCGTCTCTCTTTGGAAGCTTGATTGAATTTGTAGATTTGATATATACTTTTGGAAAGTATATGATCAAGACCTAGGTATGATATATGCTTTTTGAAAGTATATAATCGATATTGACTCCCAATGATCAAATGAGAAACTTAAAGATAAAACCATGAAGTAGATAATATAAAATTGATCTAATACTTTGGGTTTATTCTGAGTCTTCCATTATGCCAGATGTATAACTATTGGAAATACTTGAGGGTGATGTGATCATAAACGATTGTATAACCATGATGCTTCCATTCATAAGGAGTGATGAAACGGGTCTGGATTTTAGTGACTCCTCTAAGTAGACAAGTAATCTAATGTTGGTCCAAATATTGGACATTGATCTGAATGTAATTCATATGCAATGAGAAGATTAGATTTGCGGTCTTGATTTAATCAAGCATCTATGGGAGGACCAAGATTTGGATTTGAGATGTGATCTCAATATCCACGTCACTATACATGGAACAATACAAGTGCCATGTCCTTATCTCCAAGTATCTACGGAGAAAGCGCATTATCGTTGAAAGAGTACATGATAATTTCATTGTTGATATATGTATCCAAGCATTTTAAAATTTGATAATTAAATGTGATTTAGTTATCATAAATAATATGAATTTGATTCATATTATAAAGAGAGTTATCATAAATAATTAAATGTGTTTTAATTATGAAAGATGTGAATAATGTGAATATGATTCATATTATTTGGGAACAAGAGAATAGAGATCCAAGATGATTAAATGTGATTTAATTATCATGGATATGAATAATGTGTATAGGACTATCTATATTAATCATATGTATTATAAATGTGATTTGTAATATACAAGAGAGCATTATTTATAATTTACATTCGTTAAATAAATGTTGAAGTGAATTAGATTCACATTGGACAATTAATTGAAAATGTAATTTACATTTTATTTTGGATTGTGAATGTGATTCACAAATTTCCTAATGCAAGATTGCAATATTCTCAAAATAATTATGAATTTTTTGTAGAATAATTTACAACAAGTGTTGTTGTAAAATCATGGAGATTTTCAAGGAGTCTTAAAATCTCAATAAGATTTCAAGAGATTGCATGGAAATCCACCCTTCCATATTGGAAGGGTGGACGACCACCAATTCCAATATGGAAGTTGGTGACCGTCCTCTCCAATATAGGAGAGTGAGATTTCCATCCTAAAATCTCCATGAATTCTTGATTTAATTTAGATGTAAATTTTTTAGTCTAAATTGAATTAATTGTTGTTATGTTTTTACCAACATCATCTTGGCCATTGAAAGAAATACAAATCAATGTGAGCCATTGGATTTGTGTTGTCCACATATTGAGATCCATGGATCTCAAAACCCTATAATAGGAGAGGCACCCCTTGATCTTCTGAGATTACACGTTAGACAACATATGCTCCCTCTCTCTTTTCTCTCCACACACCCACTCTCTCTCATATGGTCGTCCACCATGGAAGCCCTAGAGAGAGTCTCCATTTCTGCAACGTCGTCGTTATGTTGCCTGATCGTTTGCTTGTGGATCTCCGTCTCCTTTGACGCACCTTACTCGTGAATAAGACGTTGTATCTCATTTGAAGATATTAGGAGATTCGTTTCTTGGATCATCAACATGGATTGCAAGGAGTGCACGTTTCATCAACACGCTCGCAAGCATCTCCTCCGTCGGATCGGACTTGAGACAGAAGGTATCTTCATTTAGAGACTTGATCGCAACCATGCTTCAAGAGGTAATCCTATTACTTGTTTGTGGTTTAGACGAAATGATCTGAGAACTATTCTTAAAACATGTGGTTTCATCACATGAAAAATTTTTTAATTTCCGCTGCCTTGAGCAACTAGTGCGACTAGTCGCTCCTTATCGCATACGATGCGATCCTCACGCTTCCGTGATGTGATTAAGTATCTCCCCAAATACTTCACCCACATCTAGCCCTACAATATTAATTATGAGAAAATATCAAATCCACTCCGAAGGTATCTTAAAATAACTACCTCATTTTAGTAAAAGGATCAATAACCATGACTTTTTTTATTGGTAGAAGGCGGATGGGCGACGATTCAAACCCTGGTCCTTTTGAAGTGGGAGCCCTTTCTTCTACCATCCGACCATAAGTGAGGTTTCAATAATAATGAATTTACATAGTAACATTACATGAGTACATATAATCTGAATATAATCAACCAAGAAGAAATCATGATCTTACATATAGTCATTGTGTGATGCAGAAATCATTTAATTAACATTAGGAACAACAACAACATTATGCGATGTCCAGAAAGAGAAACAAAAGAAATCATTTGTCGCAATCAACAAACATGAGTAATCAATTTAAAATCACTGAAGTGTCCATTGGGGTCCTTAGAGAGGGTACTGTCCCCCAAATATTTCATATCCAAAGCGTCAAAGTCCATATTTCTATCAGTCAGTTTTTGAATTAATCAAACAAGTTAATCTATATGACTCGTCAAATAAAACTCGCAACAAAAATATCCAGATTTGAGATCCAAAGCGACTCTCCCGAGTTTGAGCCGGCATAACCTCTCTACTATTGCTGTAGGAGATTGAGGAAAAGACTCATCTATAAGTCCACTAAGATTTAAGAAACAAGAAATATGTCAACGAATTAGTTTCATAATTATTGAAGTAAATTATTTTCCATATACGTTAACTCCTTTTAAAAAGAGAGCATGCTTTCTTCCCCGCACATTCTTTTTTTTCTTTTTGATTCCAAACCACGAGTGCAAAGCACCTAATCAATCAAAAGTCTTAACGAGAACATATTTATAAGTTAAGTGGGATAATCCAGTCAAAATCAAAGGATATAATGCATCAAACTAATACATATGCAAATGTCAATCATCTTACTATGATACACTCCAATCTGAACCAATTCAGCAACATCGATATCAAGCAACATATCAAACAGTCCAGTATGTGTGCCTCTTTCTTAGTGTCCTGAATATACACATAGATATTGCACTAGTGTTTTGTAGTGATTCCAACATCACTCTGGTTGCACAGCTTGAAGCTCTCATAGCCGGATGTGGTGCTTTTCTTCTACCTCTGATAATGAGGAAAATGGCTGTAAAAATATTAAAAAAATCTATATATATACTATTTTCAAAACTATTTGCAAAATGGTTTTCAAATTTCGTAAATATTTATGAAAATAGTTTGTCAAATTAGTTACAAAAATAATGTTTTTAAAATGTTTGCAAAAATATTTTCAAGTTATTTTGAGATGTACATAATAAAAGCAAATAAAAAATCTTTACAAAACTGTGTATATACAAACTTGTAAATTCCCAAAGCTCAACTCTTATAAATCATAAGAAGCACTCCCGTGTAAATATACTAATTCTTTTACAAAATCTTTTATTTTATAAAATTCTTAAAAAAATATAAAATAAATATTCCAAAAACATTAGAAAAACCTTTAAAAAATTTCATAAAAATACACAAAATCTTTTCAAAAATCCGAAAAAGTTCAAAATCAGACAATTACTTAACAAAAACATTTTCCTTGCATTGTGCATAGCATCACATTTTTCATAATAACCTATATAATTGAACAAGTCTAAATAAAGTCTGAAGATTGGTTCTTCGTATAGACCTTAATACACCTAATTTCAGAGGAACCTATTGACGACTAGAAGTGGAGATATTTCAGGTCACCTTGACATAATTCTTTAGGTTTCATAAGATTATGTCCATGAGTCAAATTCAACGTGCCTACATATACCCTTCATGTTATCGTAAGACTCTTGAGACAATGACTTGACTGGAAACCTCACACTTAGCACTTATCTTAACTCAGATGGACTGTTGAAAGATTTTGGAATCTAAGTCTAGAAGATGCAAGGTTGCTTTGTCAAGGGTGGCTCAAGAACCATTCTTAGGGATTGTTGACATAGGTACTCCAATCTACTTCTTTTGGTAACAATGAGATTTAAATACTAGAGATGGATTGAAATAATGCTTCGAATGAGGAATGGTCTAGAGGTGCAAATTTTCCAAGACCCCAAAAATTGGGTGGAATAAAATGATGATACATCCATCAGGACACAAGCAAGAATGAAGAAGATGTACAAAGTTAAAGGAAAATATCCAAAGAATCTGACAACCAAATATTCCACAATAATTTGAGCTTCAGAAAAAACATGCTTCTTGGTGAAGAATCTTTGACACTGACCGACTTCACAAGGGAATGAAGTCTACACTGGTCCATTCCCACTTCTTTTCCCCTTTTCTAAATTTGTTCCTCATTTGGTTGTAAAGACTGGGAGTACCTGACCTTAGAAGGTAATATTTGTCTCCACAAGGATGAGTTACTAGAAGAGAAGATGCCTTGATAGTTAATTGGATTTGTATGGGGAGAACTGAATAATTCTGCACGCATGGTTCTATCACTTCATGGTAGTAAGAGTATGCGACTGGGAGGATGGTTCTGACCTGGTTGTGAATTGGACCAGATAATAGTTGTACAGAACCTAAGGGCAGTTGTGTCACACTTTCTGACTTCCATGTGGTTCCAAACACATCATTAATCCAAAGGTTTTATCTGAGCTCCAAACTTCGATTTTGTTAAGACATGTTTAAAAGTCGATAACTATTCCAAAGTTCTTCCTTTTCTTTTCTTTATTTTTATTCTTAGTTTTTCCACTTATTGCATAAGTATTTGCTAGGGACCCGCAAAGAAAATATAGGGGGTGATGAATCTCCATTTCATCATCTTTATTCTATAATTTTGGCCTTAAAAACCCTACCTAATGTATTTAAGTAGCATTATTTTGTACAAATTAACATTCATTACTCTTTTCATTTATTGTATATAAAATATAGTTTTAATGCCAAACTTATAGAATAAAGAAAAGAAAAGAACTAAAATACAGTGCTAAAGGTATTTTATGAACTTAAATTCTGAGACCTAGGCACCTTGATGACTGGGTTGACAAGGAATAAAGTAGGGGGAGATAAGGACCAAAAATCCAATAAATTCCTATCCATTTATTCATCAATAATTCAATGTTTGGGACCTATTTTATTTTCTATTATTTATATATCAAATAAAGAAACTTTCTACATGAAAGTTATAGACAAAAATACATATAAAAATACAAAATTAATTTCACACAAAATAATGTACAATGTTCTTTTTGTACTCTAAATAAAAAGCCAAAACCCAAACTTCTCCGACCCATATCTCCTCAATAAAAACTCAAAATGAAACAAAATCACTTTTAATTGTATATAACTTTTTATAATCTATTTAATGAATGTGGTTTCATTTAGTTTGGAGTTAAGATGTTAAAGCTGGGTTTTGGACCCCCTATTATATACTATACTTGATTAAAATATTCATTTTATTTATTCTTTACTATTTTTATTATTTTATATTTTATAATTTTGTAAATATTATTTATAATGTATGTGCATATGTATAATATAATAAAATAATAGACAAATTATAAAAATAAAATAGTATATATAAATAGATAGATGAATTACCTATATACTTATACATATATATTATATACGCCTATTTTTTTAAGTGTACAAAAGACATCCGGAAAATATGATGAAAATATATTTATATGTATAAAAAGAAGTTATGAATATTTAAAATAAAAGAATAAAATAATAAAATACAAAATATAAAATAAAAATAAAATGAACAAAGCATAAGTAATTATACCTATAAAAATACTTGTAAAAACAAACTTGTATTAAAATAACTAGTATAAATAAATAAAAATCATATTAAATACTAAATTAAATAACAAATAGTTTTTATGTTTTAACCATGAATTAAAAAAATTTTATGCTAATTTAATTTGAATTTATTTTGAATTTCACTTCTTGTTTGTCTTGTAGCAGTTTAGCTGGACCACTCACGACCCAACAATTGACTTTAGGTCAACTTTCCTCCTTCTAACCTAGCCCTGTCAAATTGCATTTAACCCTATATTCCTCGAATTTCGATGCTCAAATCTTGCACCTATTCGACTCGAGTTGTTCTTGACTTTTCTACATCGATCATTGAGCTTTCATGCCTAGATGATTCCTTCGTCGACGAACCTCTGAATCAAGCACCATTGCCCGAGGAATTCCATCTCCTATATAGCTTTGCCTCCAATCTTCCTTGACTTTTTAATCTCTCTACCTCTGTTCTTTGCCCAAAACTAAACCCCAGATCGATTCTGGTGATAACATTGTTCTCTAGGGCACTCTCGTAGCACAAATTAGTGTCGAATCAAGGTCGTTCCCTGCTCCTCCGTCGTCCTCCTCCCGGAGGTCAGCTTCAGGTGCACCGACTCTGGTGAGCTTTTATCTCCCTAGCTTTTCTTGTTCTTTAGATAAACATAATTATGTTTTTTATTTCTATTGAGCTGGCTTAGTTTTCATATTTTCAAAATTACCATCTCGCTAGAGCTACAGCTCCACTACCTGCTCCCGACCATACTTGATTGCATCCATCACACCTTTCACCCCCATTATGCTCTCCTTCACCTTCTGATCATCCCCTACACCTTCATTTACCTCCATCTTACACAAATCGAGGAATCTGATCTCCTTCCTCCGCCTCTCACTGGAGATCTTCTCCTTGACTCACCCTCATACCATTTAGTCATCAAAAGCTATCCTTAGATTCATATTTTTGTCAAGAAACTAACCCTTCATGTAATGAAGATAGAGAGAGCCTCCCCCTAGAGGTTTTCGAAGTAGGAGGAGGAGCTTTAGGAGTCGTCCTCCGTCAAACACCTCCAAAAGAGCTTTAGGCATTTTGAGGATTCCTTCAGCCACAAGTTGTTTCTACAAACATTTTGAGCCACTATGCAAAGGCGGAGAAAAGACCAGAGTCATCCTGGAGAGCATATCGAAGTTCAACACAACGTTGTTCTTCATGTGTTCGTCCATGCCTACTTTTCGTCATTTGATCTGGCCTGAACTCTAGGTCCTCCAGTATCAGTTCGATCATCATCGGCTCCAGTTGTTCGATGTAGCATCAGATCTAATCACAATCGTCGGAGCATGAAGGGTTATGCACTGTCCGATCTCCGACACGTGGATAAGTGGCCGCTCCCTAGCCATCTATGAATGCGAGATATTTGGGTATGTGGCAGATTCTACCTCACACCTTGTTTATTTTTATTTTAGTCTCAAAACATTCATTTAACGCTTAAATATTTCTGTAATATTTGCATAAGATACCCTAAACTTTATTATATTTGCTTATTCGTCTAGTCTACATCACCTCACAAACAATAGGTGGTGAAATTTCATGAATACCCTCGCAGGTATTTATATTTCATTTTAGTTCCAAAACTTTTTATATTAGTTGAATTATTTTGTGCAATTTGTAGAATCAACATCATGCTTATTTTAATTGCATTCATACCATTGTTAGTTCTACAATTTTTGTGCATGTTTTCTATTTATTGAAAATATCATTTGCGCTCCTAAATTAAAAAAAATGGTTAAGAGCTTACTTTCTTGTAGATTCACGTTGTAGTTTGGTATTTTAATTTTTGGCACATTTATTGGTTATTAGAAATCAAAAGAACATGTTTTTATTCTTGTTTGATTTATAAAATCCAAAAAAATAAAATGTTATGAAAATTCTCAAAAAAATATATTTTGTTTATTATTGTATTTCTAACTTCTGATCAAAAATCACTAAAAATAGAGAAAGAAAACTCTTAAAAATTAAAAAGATCCAAAATCCTTTAATAAATCTATAAAAATATCAAAATTTTCAAAAATTTCATTTTTTGTTCTGTAAATTTCTTTTTAGTATATATTATTAAGAAAATTAGTTTTAGAAACTTTGACTTTATTTCCAATTTTTAATTTCCAAACAATTTAGCCTATTTAGTTAATCTCAGATTTGGGATATTTTTACTTTAAAAATATATAAAAATTAGCAAAATTATTTAAAAAATCATAAAAATAGTAAAGAATATTTTAAAACATAAAAACATCTTATTTGTAGTATTTTGTTTATTTTTAGTAGTATTTATAATTATGTTAGCCTATATTTATATATAGATTTATATAAGCATATCTTATATATTTAAAAAGAAAATGGAATTAAAAATAAGAAAATACAAAAAATGAAAAAAATTTAAAATTTAAAACAATTAAAAATATAAAAAATTAATAATCCAATAAAAATATAGAAATTAAAACCCCACAAAAATCATAAATCGGCTAAGTGTTTGGAAAGACAAATTCATGTGATTTATTTCTTGATTTCATTCACTCTACACCCTTGTTTCTTGTGTTTGATCCCTACATATTTGTCACTTTACATCTTTAGTAGGTATACTATTTTTTAGCCCAATCATATTAATTACTTATTCATTGTGTGGGTTAGTTGTTGTTTGATCACGAGTATTAAGCAGTTGCCTCAACGACAGCGAGTATGATTTTGTTAGACCATTATTAACGACTCTAATATTCGTATTCAACTAGGGATCCTTCTAATATCCACTCTGTCTTCAACAAATCTCCTAAGACACACATTCTAGGACTCTATTGTAGCTTTGTATCATCACTCCCTCCTTCGTGAGCCATTATCGGAACTTCGAGGACCATCATCTTGAGCTCAAGCCACAGAAAACCCGTTGTATCTTGTCGGAGCTCCACTCCCTCAACACCGTCAGTGAAGTAACAATAACAAAGAGTGAGAGCATTTACCATCGGATCGATACCCTGCTTTTCTACTACTTGTTGTTCGATCCACATATAGAAGTCATCTAGTAATCCAACAATGCCTCGGTCTGAGCCCTTGGATCTCCTAATTCAATCTCCCATATCTAGAACCATGCCACCCTTCCACACAAGTAGGTTAGGAGCACCCAAGCCTTCCACGCAAGCCTCGTTATAGCTATGACCTTAGCCTCACCCTACGCCTTGGACTTATACATGTATCACACACTTGGGTATGCAACACCTAGGGTTCATTTGGTTGTAGGGTTGGGCAGGGTTGGGTTGGGTACTATTCACAGGGCTACTCCCTCCTCACAGTTTACTATTCACCCAGTCTTGTGAATAGTATCCAACCCTGCCCAACCCTGCAACCAAACAAACCCCTAGGCTCCCAAGTTTTAATATTTGTATTCTATTACACTCACGTGCTAGACTTGCAGTTTGCATGGGCTAAGCCCCTCTAGATTTGAAGAATTACATGTGCAATTTCATGCTTGGGAAAATTGCATGAAACCTCCATCGGGTTTAACTAATTATAGATAACCCTCTGACCATGCATTTTATTATTAGTTTAAATTAGTGTTAGTTGTGTTTTTATTATATTTGTGCCTATGAACTCTTTTGTTTATATATTGAGTATCTTAATTCCAAATTGAGTGAAATTAATCTCATTAGAAAGCTGATTTGATGCTCTTTCTAGTTACATGGTTTATGCTCTGATGTGAATCACATTGATATAAATATTAATAAAAAAGTCCATCAATGTGTGCATCTTGTTTTCATTGATATTAATTGCACACAGGTCCGTTCATCACAAATGAAAAATCCACATTAAGCGCTAATCATATAGAAATTTATATTGTGGAGTTTATTCATGATTTGTGACTATTAATTCCCTTTTTGGATAGTAAGTGTTGATTAAGCAACTTACAGATTTAGAATTTTATGATACTTGATCATTAAAGCAAAACTAGAGAATTAATTGGTTTGTAATTGGAGATTGATTTTTATTCAATTTGAGATGAGATTAGGCATTATTACTAGGAGCACTATGTTTTATCTAAGTGTGCATTTCATATCATAATTATGTTTGATATATTAATTGCATAAAAATGGCTAAAAATCATGCATGCACCCAATTAACCAATTGAGTTATAATTGATCAAAAGAACCATCTGACACTTAGAAACACTAGCTAGGCTTATCTACCTGGGTAAGCCTTGGAGCTTGCTTAGGACAATTTAATAGACACCAACTGCATCTCTTCATAGAGATACTTGAGTGTTTGTTTTGATATGAGTCATTTTCAGCCAGCTACAACAACTTGACATAATTAACATAAGGTGAAAGCACTCTCGTTAGATGGTGTCGTTGTCAGTGGCATATGGATGGGCCCATATCTCATCAGTATTGTGCATGATAACAGAATTGTCGAGATTTCAGATCTCATAGATGGAGCACAGTCATTTCTATTTAATGGACAACAACATATGCATTTTTTTGAACTTAATGAGCAGTTAGTCCATGTTGAGGAGATTGTATTCATATGCAAGATAGATTCAAAGGTTACACTTACAACCCCACGTGACAACTTTCAGCAGAAATATTGAGCCATCAACATCATAGAAGATTCTATATCTATTGAGCATCTTGTAAATTCACCATTTTTTAACCTTTTATATATCTATATCCCACCATCCATCGGTCTCCTAGTGTCGACCACTACTCCATAATTAGGATGACCCGAGCCTATGTATAGGGTGAATGATATATGATGTGCAAAACTCCATTTCTATTTTTTAATTCTTTTTTTACCTCATCCTCCTTATTTTTTATACAACTAGGTCTTTTAGAAACCTAAGTATATGGGGACATATCGACTTCTATCATTTCCACGTACTTATTCTTTTTACGAGCTTTATCTTTTTGCCACCTCGTGCCATGAGGACGTAGCACATGCTATGAAAAGGAGGCGTATATATATATATATATATGTGATATGTGCTTTACCCAAAGTTTGTACTTTTCATTGGTTTGTAAATAAATATTGGTATATGGGTAACCACTTATCTAATGTGTATAATTATGTATGAAGGTTATTTTTTATAAAACATTTGCATACATGTATATAGTGCTAGTTTTCATACTAGTGTAAATTTTTGTAATTTGGGGGGGGGGGGTACAAAATTTTTGAAAATTACAACATTTTAAAAAATGGAACTATGATTTTATCCCTGAAACTTGCACCTCACACAAGATTTGGAGAAACTCTTAGATCTAATTATCGTCATTATAGTTTAATAGGGTCTTATGACTTAATTACTCAAACTCCCTGATTTGAATTTATGCGTGCTATATCGTATGTAGAATATCTAGGCTTGAAAATATATGACATGCACTACACCTACACAATTGTATACTTCTTGTGATAGGTCACTATTTCTCCTAAGGCACTATGATTTGAGAACTTAACCATGGACTTGACTTTATCAAACTTGAGGATGAGATGGAGTCGAGAATCATCTCATGAAACATGAGTGTTGGTAAATAGCAAATATGGATACAAGGAACCATGTACTACCTTGATTTGACCTAGGTGCAAATCATGTGAAATCCTAAAATTTATGGATCAAGATGCGCCAACTTGGTCAAAGATGAGTTCCTTGCTAGACTCATCATTATGTTATCAAATATCAAAAGAAAAAGTTTAAACACATTATGGAAAAACTTTCCACCTAGAAGAACTTGAGAATAATTGGCAAGTGCTCCCAAACTTTTGATAGTCTACTTGGACCAATAGGAAGTAGGCAACAATATCCCCTCTTCCCAATGTTACCAGGCTACCAAATAAGAGTTGTGCGAGCACGAAGAGAGGGCCTTGCATCGTATATGCAACATTCCTAGATGTAGAAGTATACATAAGGCACTCACAAAAGGTACACCTTGGTGCATCCTAGAAAAATAATTGTACACGATTCAAACTTCTTGACGAACATATTGATCTACAGTTAAAATAATTTACTAGTGTGCCTTTTGACAACCAAGTGATTTCTTTGTCTAATGAGAGGAAAAAAGAATAAAATACAATCCTACTAGATTCATAACTGCCCTTCCGTACTCACATCTTTAAGTTTAACAACTAAATAGACTGTAGATTAAGGTGAAAACCATTTGTGAAATTAGAGTCTAGGTTCTTAATCTTGCCTCTTAGACTAGGACCTTGGGCAAAAGGATTGTAAATTTGAAGTTGTGATCAAGATTCGAAGCCATACGTGTTATATCATATGTACTTGAGGAGAGCATGAAAAATCAAAGAAGTTGTCTCTTTTGAGCAAGAAATGTAAGTAATTTAAAGTTATAGGGTCAACTAAAACTTGGGCCTAAATACGAAGTTTTTTTTGACACTTACACAGTTAATGATACAACCTACATTCTACTTATAAATAATTAATTTCTCAAAGACGAGTAAGAGTTAAGTATAGGGAGTGATGAATATATTATTCATCCACTAAACTCCTTCATCCTATCTCAAATCCCTAGGCATTAGTACTAGTAAACTCATTAAAACAAATAAATATTACATAATATTTAATTAGTTATGGTTAATTATTGTATATTATTATCCAAATAAAAAGTCTATACTCTGCTTGCTTGAAGTATATATTTTACATGTTTTCTTTTTCTTTTTATTTAAAATCCTTAAAAAATAGTTTAAAATATGTATATGTTTGTGTGTAAATATAGTCTTTCAACAAAAATGGGTGTTTTATTGGCTTTGAACTACCCACAAAAAATTAAGTGCATGCAAATGATGTCTTTTATAATTTTATTCCTCCATAAAAGTTGTAGATTTCATTGATATGACTAACTTTTTGTTGAACACTTTTTTTGAGGTCTTCTTTTATTTATCAATTATTTATGTTTTATTTTTCTTTTTTTTCGTTTTTTGAGTTTTCCTATTAGGTCATGTGGTCGCTTTTGAGCTTGCCATGCATCCTACCTCTTCTTCTCCACCCACATCTCTTCTAGGCCAATGGATCCCTTTAATCCAACAACCTCCATTACTCCTCGCATGCTCTTCCAAGCATTGTTGATCCCCAGAACCAATGGTGATAATCCTCACATCGATTAACCTTCGTGGTTCTATTTGAGCCACTCACCCTGCTCCAAATCCAATGACCACAAGGTCATCTTCCACCTCAAAACACCCTCCTTTCCATGTCGCCCATGACTGACGGTCATTCTTGTTCTATTTCTACTTGATGTTCCATGGATCCTCTACAACTCATTCATGTGGCCCTCAACTCTTGTACGATTCCTCTCCCTCACCAATCGTTCATCCATAACCCTCCACAAGTCTGTTTGCTCCTTCTCAATATCTCCACCCATTCTCTACTCTCTCCATTAAAATTCTCCCTCCGCAACCTTCTTCTATTATCCACCTTTATATGTGAGCGAGTAAGAATTCCCCTTCCTACTCCAACGACAATCAAGGACTGCTTCGGTCAGAAAGAGGACCGTCCTCATTAGTAAAATCTGGTTGACCACTCCATCGTCGCAGCTCCACTTCCAACAGCTACTTGAGCTTAGCACCTTCAATACATGATTCGAGCAAAGATCCGAGTCTTCCCAAGCCCAGTACATGACTTCTCCTCCACATTCCTTCTTCTTCTTCAGTGAGGTAATTCCTAAGCCTCATGCATTTTTTTCTTCTCCAATTTTATTTGCACACCTCACTCACTCTTCGACTAGAAGGACCACCGCCTCACACATACATCACAACCTTCATGCACCTCTCACCATACACCTTCCCTTTTTGTAAAACCTCCCCCATTCCACTCAGTCTTCTTCCTTGCATCAAAGGAAGAACCAATCCGGTCTTTCCTTCCTAATGCCTTCTCGGATCTCCATCACATCTCATAGCACCCATTCCTGCTTCACCAACCCTACAGGATTGAACCTCGCTTCATTGATCAGACTTCAAGTGCTTCCTTCTGATTTCTTCTCTGCCTCTGATAAAGCTCAACAGACCCACCTTCCTAAACACTACCATAACTCTATATCATCACTCCCATATTTGCTAGTCATTCTCATATCTTCGAGGACTACTAGCTTCAAGCCCGTGACACGAAGGAGCCCGTGTTATCTTATTGGAACTTTTCTCCCTCGCCACCGTCTGTAGAGGAGTTATAATAGAGGAAGAGAGAATCTACTGTAATATCTCTCGATCCGAAAGTCCTCACTTCGTCACTGCCTCAACATTCTGTACATCTGTAGAAGTCATCCAATTGTCCCATCATACCTTGATATGAGTCACTAGATCCCCTGATCCAACGATCTCGATCTAGCTTCGATCTACCTTACCCTACCAAAGGTTAGCAACACCCAGCCTTCCAAGCGGGCCGCATAGTAGATACGACCAGAGCCTCATCCTAAGCCTTCGCCCCACACGTGTCTCTTGCATGTGGATGGGTAAGTTGCAATGCATGGGATTTAAGTTTGTGATTTTTTTAGTAGTTACTAGTATTAGAGTTTTGAACTTATATAAGGTACGAGATAAAAATAAGATATGAATTATTAAGAATTTAAAAATATCATAATATTCCTTTATTTCTTCATTTTACATTTACTATTTATTTCTTTATATATATAATATTTATATTATGTATATTATATACATATAATATTTTATACTTTTTTAATATTTATAATTGATATAATTTATAATTTCAATCATTGCATATTCAATTAAATTTTCATCTTAAAACCCAATAACACTTTTTTATATTTCTAAAATTTTTCCTATTTTATTTATATTAAAATTGTATAAATTATATATAAATAATACTGTATAATTTAAAAATTGAATAAAATAAGATATTTTTATTTATTGCAACATGGAACAAAAAAGACAATATACAGGATGGGTTGATGGTGCTCTCTTCCCTTAGCTTTTGATACGAAAACATAGTGTAGGATCTAAAATAATACATCAATCGCAAATATTATCATTATATATGGATCCACCAATAAACAATAGAAGTATTGAGTTCTTTAGTCTTAAATTTTATCTAATATTTAGATCTTGTGCATATACACACATTATATATACACACAATGCCATAAATGGTTTCTTGTTCTTATATGTAAATCTTTGTAAGGGTTTTACAGAGTTTCAGTAGCTCTTCCACTTCCAGGATAAAGTTTCCCTCTCGTGCTTCATAAAAAGAACAAGCAAGTGGGTGAATCATTACCCTGATGATTCCATGGATGAACCTTACTAAGGAACCCTTGGTTTTTCGGGGCATTGGATTCTCATCAATGTTTCCTTTAATCAAGCCAAGATTCTCGCTTATGCTTTTCCACACCGATTGCGCGAGCGCTTCCTTGTAAGGTTGAACTTCCCCCTACTAATGTGTTTTACATCCCTAGCTCCAGCAGACCGCTTATCCCCGTTCATCTAATTAGTGAGCTATTACGCATATCTTGTATCTGAACTTGTGACTCACTTTTTCTAAGTAATGGAGAAGATGATTGAAATATGACACTGAAAGACTCTATTGAGACAAAGATGGGATGTCAAGAACATAGAGGGGGTATGACGAAGGATACAGAAAAAATCCTTAAGCGCATCACGGAAGCATGATGATCACATCGAAGGCGATCGGGAGAGACTAGTTGCACTAGTTGCTCGATGCAGCGGAAATTAATTTTTTTTATGTTATGAAACCACATGATCCAAGAACACTTCTCGGATCGTTTCATCTAAACCATAAACAAGTAATTCGATTACCTCTTGAAGCGTGGTTGCGATCGAGTCTCTATACCAAGAGACCTCCTGTCTCAAGTCCAATCCGACGGAGGAGACGCTTGCGAGCGCGGGGATGAATCTCGTGCTCCTTGCAATCCATGTTGATGATCCAAGTGGCGGATCTCCTGACCTCGTCACACGAGATCCAACATCTTCTTCACGAGCGAGACGCATTGAAGAAGATGGAGATCCATGAGTAAGAACTCCAGCAGCATAACGATGATGCTGCAGCGATGTAGATTCTCTCAAAGGCTCCATGGTGGACGGCCATAAGAGAGAGATGGAGAGAGGCACATGACGTGTAGAGAGAGAGAGAGAAGAGAGCATTCATTATAATCATCTAACATATCCCTTGAAGAGCAAGGGTGCCTCTTCTTATATAGGGTTTTGGGAGTCCATGGATCTCAACCCATGGACAACACAAAATCAGTGGTTGAGATTGATTTATGTTTCTTTCGATGGCTAGGATTGTTGTTGCTAAAACACAACAACAAGTGATTTAATTCAAATTAATTATCATTGATAAATCAATATAATTAATCTCAAATTAAATTACTTTTTAGTAGAGATAGGATAATGAGAAGATCAAGGTCCTCTCCTAAAAAGGGGGGACGGCTACTCCACTCCTCTAAAGGAGTTGTAGCCGTCCTCTCTTATTAGAGGGGACTTGGTCAATCTCATTGATATATCATGAGATATCATTATCTCATGATATATCATATAACTCTTGTCGAAATAATTTTCACAAAAAAATAATTCCAAATTATCTTTTTGGAAAATATCAATCAAGCCATTGAAAAATGTGAATCTCATTCACAACCCAAAACTAAATGTAATTATATTTTCAATTAATCATCTAATGTGAATCCAATTCACATTAAGAATTAATTAACAAATATAAATCACAATATGCTCTCTCTTATATATTATAAATCACATTTATAATTTAGATGATTAATATGGATAGTGTTATCCACATTATTCATATCCATGATAATTAAATCACATTTAATCATCTTGGATCTCTTTTCTCATGTGCCCAAATAAGATGAATCACATTCACATTATTCATATCTTTGATAATTAAATCACATTTAATTATCCTGGATATCTCTCCTTATAATATGGGTCAAATTCATATTATCCATGATAATTAAATCACATTTAATTTTCACATTTCTCGATGCTTGGATACTTATATCAACAATGAAATTATCCATGAACTCTTTCAAGGATAATGTGCTTTCTCCACAGATACTTGGAGATAAGGACAGGGCGATTGTATTGTTCCACGTATAGTGACTTGGATATTGAGATCACTTCTCAAATCCATATCTCGTGCCTCCCATAGATGCTTGATTAAATCAAGATCGCAAATCTAATATTCTCATTGCATCTGAATCACATTCAGATCAATGTCCAACATTTGGACCAAGATCATATTACTTCTCTATGAGAGGAGTCACTAAAATCCAGACCTGTTTCATCACTCCCTAGAATGGAAGTGTCATTGTTATACAATCGTTTATTATCACGTCACCCTCAGGTATTCCCATCACCTACACATCCTTCATACTGGAAGACCCAGAATAAACCCGAAGTATTAGATCAACTTTATACTGTCTACTTCAGGAATTTATCAGTAAGTTCCTCATTTGATCATTGGGATTTGGTATCGATCATATACTTTCCAAAAGCATATATCATACCTAGCTCTTGATCATATACTTTCCAAAAGTATATATCAAACTAAGAAATTCAGTCAAGCTTCCAAAGCGAGACGACCGTGCACGGAATGTGATTCTTCCCAATATGTCATGAGTGAGCTCATGTCTTCCGGTTCAGTAGTGAACCAGTATGATCCCTTTGAGAGATCGTATTACTCATATGCCCTTATATGCACACCAGCGCGCCGGTATATAGACCTTGGTTAGGTCATCAACCTATTGGTATGTCAAATGTACATATTCAGACATATAGTAACACATCTGTCTCCAGTTAGAGGATGGGTGCCTATATCGTGACAGCATACGACATAGGACTTTTGTTATCTCGATCTCGTTAAGTCAACTCTTTAACCTAATTAATCTGACACCTCAGAATCTCTATTCCTATGCAGAGGACCTGCATCAACAGGTCGGTCAAATATCAACCTATGTGAGAAAGGATTGCCATCTCCTACTCATGCTGGAGATCACATCTTAACAATCATTTGACGGTGCTTGATGAGTCCTCAATCAACCTCTTTAGATATCCGTCCAAGCACCAACCTCTATGATTCAATAATTGAATCAATAGTTGTACGATCATTAAGATAGCCATGGTATATAACCTTAATTGTTCTAAGGGACCTATTATGCAAATTAGGCTCATCGTGGGCTCGCATGTCCAACAATCTCCCACTAGCCCAAAGAGCCATTAATGGGCTAATCATATAAACCCACAACATCATGTGATAATCATATGCTATTTAGAAAATAGCTAGGTAAGCTGATCAGTCACTCTATTCCCATAATGCCAAGTCCTTTTACAGCACTTGCATATCCCTAGGTAACAGTGCTCGCATCCAATACGAATGTTGCATCTTATGCAACCAATACTCAATCTTGATAAAGAAATTATAGTGTCCTTGACACTATTGCTTAGTAATTATTATAACCATTATTTCCATAATCCTTATCATAATACCTTTATTCCTGGAGATCTCTATCTCCCAAGGCATCTATAGTTAAGACCATTTAGATCACTATCTATAAAGTCTTAGGTTCTTGATGATGAGACTTTGAGATCATTATCTCTAAGTCTTGTCATCTTTGAAGATTTTGTTATTATTGCAATCAAGTGTTTTCTCTCCATTGTAGGATTAGCAACTCTTTACTACCCCCACTGCATGGCAGATATCTGGCTTTTGTACACACTTAGCTTCTCGTAACTGATGCACAAGTGCAAGCAGTTCTAGCATTCACTTACTCAACCCTTTGAGGTGCTATCCAGTTAGATAGGTCAGTACCATATCATAAGGAAAGGAAGCCTTCCTTGGGGTTTTCCAAGAATGGAACATGTACAGTCCCAATACCCTCTTTTCTTTGCTTCTGAACAACTTCAAAACTAAGATCTAAGAGGAATTCTCGAGATCATATCTCAAGGTATGGAATAGTCAGTCTATAAAACACTTATTATCATCCTTATATCATTTTAAATGATTAGGATATTATCTACATTTAGCACGATGAACACAAAGGCATTCCCACTAAGTTTCACATGGCTCGTCAACATTCTATCTAACATTTATAATTTCATCAAATCTTATGGTCCAACTTCAAGAAGCTTATTTGAGTCCATAGATGGATTTCTTTAGCTTTCACACCTTACTTTCCCCAATCATGAAGCCCTGGAGCTACTTCATGTGAATATCCTCAGAGAGGCATTCATAGAGGAATGCAATCTTGACTTCCATCTCGAAGATGTCAAAGCCAAGTTGTGTAGCTATAGTTAGCAATAATCCGATGGGTTTAAGCATGGTTACTGAAGAGCAAGTCTCATCGCAAGCAATGTCTTCTCTTCCAGTGTGTAGCTCATGGCCACGAACCGAGCTTTGAAGGTCTCTACCTTATCATCAGATTCCATTTCTCTTGAAGATCCATCTATACCTTTATGGATCTTACCCATATAGGTGGATCCTTGAGGGTCCATATACAACACTTGTATATGAAGTTTACTTTAGACTTTATTGCTAATATCCATCTTTCCATGTTATGATCCTTAGGAGCTTCATCACATGAAGTCCGATCATTTTTAGACTTAATCAACACATGGAATATATCCTCAAACTCATTTGAATAGGTATTAATGTTTCATCTTTAAGTATCCTTTTAGTTTTTGATTTCAGGAGACTCATTATCATCTCAAGATTAAATGAGTTCCTTTACCTCATTTTCTTTTTGATTCTCAAGAATCTCAGCCTCTGAGAATCACATTCTCAGAGATGAGATATTTTAAGAATCTCAAGGTCATAAATTAGGTATCCCATACCATCCTTTATTTTCCTAATGAAGTAGCACTCTCTAGTGCTTAATTCCAGCTTATTTGCATGGATTCTTATTAAGGATATATAGTGTAGTCTCTACTACATATATACCCGGAAACTAAGAGTAAATTATGCTAAAAAACATCATTGATAAAATCATGGCACACATGATCCAATTGTTTCTCCCTACAACTCTATTGAGTTCAGGTTTATCAACAGGAGTGAGATAGAAATGATATTCATATCTCCATAAGGTATTCTTTAAATTTTATCTAACAGATACAAGCTATGTAGATTAGATCAAATTCATTTCATCTTTCTTCAAACTTTGGTTCTAAACCAAAATCGTGAAATCTTTGAACATTTCAAAGGTTTCTTAGGTGAATATAAGAAATCTCATATCACAAATAAATATTGAATGATATCATATATCATCAATGTTTATTATGATACAGATGATCCACATACATCAATATGTATAAGATAATGAATACCCTGGCATCTTACACTATTCCCAGAGAAGAGTGTATTGGACATATTTACTTTGAATACAATATTCACAAGTATGTAAGATTTGAACCTTCAGACAATCTAAAGTTCAATACCTCACTAGTCTATTGATCATGTCAATAAATATAAGTCCAAGACTCGATGCCAGATCATTGTCAAGTGATCTTCATTCTCCTATTGATCTGTTAAGGTTTAATTTTCAATATTAGAAATCTTAATGAACCATTCATTAATTTTCTAATTTTGTGGATTCCACTAGATGCTAGATTACTATCTGAAATATATCCATCATAACCTTTTATGATAATTCTATCTCAGAATTCATGTTTATTTCCAACATTTAGAAACAAACAATGAGTGTATTCTAATATCTAGGTCATAGAGACATTCTCTAAGATAAGGCTCTCCCACTGAAACTTTGAAGTCTATCAATCCAAAAGAGATTGTTGTAAAAATTTCATCAATATCCATGTGGATAACTATAAACCTTAAGTTCAAATTTTTTCTATCTTCTAAAACATATGTAACAATTGCAAGTGTCATTAGAATAATGAGATAAAATTATTAGACTTTAATCTTATCTTATAAGAAAGTCAATTTCAATGATCAAATGTAGATTATTTCGATGCACTATCCGAGTCCTTCTCTAAGGATCCTAGATAGTCGAGATAGTCATACTATCAATACATCGATTCATTGCAGTATTGGCATTCACCCAACTATCTGGATGCCATATGGAAGTCACAGAAGTAGATCAACCCTTTGACTTTCCTTCTTGCTTGGGTCAGACCCATGCTTCCACGACGCTCTCTTTATCTATGAACGACCATTGCTCAAGACAAAGGATCTCTTATGTTGAACTCAAAAGATTTCAATATAAGAGAACTTCAACATTTATACATGCTTTATTTAATTCGTACAATATGAATATTATGAAGATTCATGAATGACTGGAGTATAGACAGTAGAATGATGACATTCATCATTTCTACATCCATCTAGACTCTTAAAACATTGGTTCAGGTAGGTATTCAAACATTTTGAATACATCATCTCTTTCGAGCTACCATTCTGCATAATGCAGAGAACCATGCAATTTGATTAAATGTCTAGAGCACATATGTATGCCAAAATATCTTCTTTGATTTTATAAGGATTATTCGACAATTACGATCACCATCGACATGTCACTTCCAAAGTACACTCGATGAAAGATCAATACTATAGAGACATACGAACCCTAAGGTGATGTCTTATTGTCTTATTTAATTGTCATACCTCACTATGTTGAGGAATCTTGCACAATGCAAACACATACATTATGTGTCCAACCGCAATTACAATATCTCGATCATGAGTCTAATCTGTGATATTTTACTGGTTATTATTGAGTATAACATTGAGTGGGTTTTATGAAGGATTATCTGAAATAAGAAATTTGCATAAGTGTACATATTCATATATATACATATTTTTTACTTTGATTTAGGAGTTTTTATATCAAAGATGTCTTGCCTTGTCAATACTGAAAGTTCATTCCCTTAATCACTTTCAACGTAACAGATATTCTTACCATTATATCTCTAGCAAGATCTGGGGTCTCCTTTCCTATCTTCGTCACATCCCAATAATATGAGAACCTGCGACTCCGATAAAAAGAAGCGGGAACACATTCTGCCATGCAAGTCCAACTTGCATCTTCCAATTCGGTCTTTAATAGCTGGGCCCACCGCCCCTAAGGAGATGTTGACCCGTCATTAATTGAACCAACCGTCAACTTGCTTAATACTCACTATACACAATCCAATATCGCCCCAATAATATGAGGACTCGAAATTGGGGTCACTACTACTCTTTCGAGAAGCGAAGAGCCCGATCCAAATGGCTTGTATGCAGGAGTTGTCACTTCGGACAGGCGTCTCTGACATAAAATCTCTGCCGACGGAACCCTCCGCCTTAATGGGAGACCATGGATGTCACTAACATGATCCTCCATATCATATTCAAATTCTAATTAATCATCATGAATCACATTCATTATGATCAATTCTTCCAAGGGAAATACACATCTATTCATAATAGAGTGCTTTTAATTGGATGTAATCAATTTAATCACATTAAATTAATTAACAATCTAATTTTCAATCAACAAACTTGATTATTACTTGAATAGTAGGTATAATCTCAAAGTACGTATTATTCAATTTTTAATAATTAGAAAAATACACTTTGACTTCTCAAACATTATCGAGTCCCTAACCGCTATCATGGCCAGTACCAGCGAGAGTGCGACAGACCACATACATTGCAACCCACTACCCCAATGCTCTCCGACTAGACACCATATCCACCTCAGGAAAGGATACTGCCAGATAGATCATTATGTACTTTGACATGCTCATCGGTTTTTCAACCGAAATTATACCATATAATATTCATCAAAACCATTCTGAGAATATTATAAGGAGATTTGCTAAACAAATACCCAATCATATTCAAGCAACATGGTTTTGCATGTAAAAGTTGTCCTACAACTATTGCAGGATAAACTAGGGTTTTGCATGAAAACAATATTTGTTGATGTTTTCATATCAACCAATTATGATCAAGATCAACTATCTTATCATTTTGGTTAGTCAAATGTCATTCAAGGAAACAATTATTATCTTTAAATATTTCAAAAATATTTATCAATAATTATTTCAAAAAATTAACAATTATTTTCCATTAATTTACTTGAATGACAATCACAAGGTTTTGGATAATCATGCAATTTCCAACAGTGACCCTCACTAACTAAAAATAGCATATCTCATTCATTTTAAATCCAAATTAAGCAAAATCAATTTCTAGAGATTGATAACTTGATTTAAAAATGAAACCATGTGATAAACACGCATTTCCATGTATTTTAAAAATGTAATTAACATCTCAATTACGTCTCTAATCGCCATCCCCGAAACAATGGATATATGGTTAATAAAATGACCATATCTTGAGCAAAGGGAATTCAAATTTCGCAAACTCAAATCCTATTGTTTCCTTGATTAATGGAGAAGATTATCCAATTTAAAAATTCGTGTTTAAACATTTTAAACAGGGCTGAAATTTTATCACAAGATAGGACTGCGAAAATTGAAATGCTAAAATTTTCAGGAACCCAATCGAGCCAAAATTTTCATAGGTTCATGGATCTAATCCAAAACCTTCGTCAACCTGGCTCTGATACTACTTGAAGGATATGGTGAAAATCCTTAAGCGCATCACGGAAGCGTGATGATCGCATCGAAGGCGATCGGGAGCGACTAGTTGCGCTAGTCACTCGATGCAGCGGAAATTAAACTTTTTTTATGTGATGAAACCACATTATTCAAGAAAACTTCTCGGATCGTTTCATCTAAACCACAAACAAGTAATAGGATTATCTCTTGAAGCGTGGTTGTGATCGAGTCTCTTTACTAAGAGACCTCCTATCTCAAGTCCGATCCAACGGAGGAGACGCTTGCGAGCGCGGGGATGAATCGCGTGCTCCTTGCAATCCATGTTGATGATCCAAGTGGCGGATCTCCTGATATCGTCACACGAGATCCAATATCTTCTTCACGAGCGAGACACACCGAAGGAGATGGAGATCCACCAGTAAGAACTCCAACAACATAACGACAATGCTGCAGCGATGTCGATTCTCTCAAAGGCTCCATGGTGGACGGTCAAAAGAGAGAGATGGAGAGAGAGGCACATGCCGTGTAGAGAGAGAGAAGAGAGAATTCATTATAATCATCTGACATGTCCCTTGAAGATCAAGGGTGCCACTTCTTATATAGGGTTTTGGGATTCCATGGATCTCAATCCATGGACAACACACAATCAATGGTTGAGATTGATTTTTGTTTCTTTCAATGGCTAGGATTGTTGTTGGCAAACACAACAACAAGTGATTTAATTCAAATTAATTACCATTGATAAATCAATATAATTAATCTCAAATTAAATTACTTTTTGACTAGATATAGGATAATGAGAAGATCAAGGTCCTCTCCTAAAAAGGGAGGACGGCTACTCTACTCCTCTAGAGGAGTTGTAGCCATCCCCTCTTATTAGAGGGGACTTGGTCAATCTCATTGATATATCAAGAGATCTCATTATCTCATGATATCTCCTATAACTCTTGTCGGAATAATTTTCACAAAAAAATAATTTCAAATTATCTTTTGGAAAATATCAATCAAGCCATTGAAAAAATGTGAATCCCATTCACAACCCAAAACTAAATGTAATTATATTTTCAATTAATCATCTAATGTGAATCCAATTCATATTAATAATTAATTAACAAATATAAATCACAATATGCTCTCTCTTATATATTATAAATCACATTTATAACATATATGATTATATGGATAATGCTATCCACATTATTCATATCCATGACAATTAAATCACATTTAATCATCTTAGATCTCTTTTCTCATGTGCCCAAATAACATGAATCACATTCACATTATTCATATCTTTGATAATTAGATCACATTTAATTATCTTAGATATCTTTCCTTATAATATGAATCAAATTCATATTATCCATGATAATTAAATCACATTTAATTATCACATTTCTCGATGCTTGGATACTTATATCAACAATGAAATTATCCATGAACTCTTTCAATGATAATGCACTTTCTCCGCGGATACTTGGAGATAAAGACATGGCGATTGTATTGTTCCACGTATAGTGACTTGGATATTGAGATCACATCTCAAATCCAGATCTCAGGCCTCCCATAGATGCTTGATTAAATCAAGACCGCAAATCTAATCTTCTCATTGCATCTGAATCACATTCAGATCAATGTCCAACATTTGAACCAAGATCAGATTACTCCTCTAATGAGAGGAGTCACTAAAATACAGACCTATTTCATCACTCCCTAGGAATGTAAGTGTCATGGTTATACAATCGTTTATGATTACATCACCCTCAGGTATTCCCAACACCTGTACATCCTGCATACTGGAAGACCCAGAATAAACCCGAAGTATTTGATCAACTTTATACCGTATAGTTCAGGGTTTTATCAGTAAGTTTCTGATTTGATCATTGGGATTTGGTATCGATCATATACTTTCTAAAAGCATATATCATACCTAGGTTTTGATCATATACTTTCCAAAAGTATATATCAAACCTACAAATTCAGTCAAGCTTCCTAAGCGAGACGACCGTGCACGGAATTTGATTCTTCCTAATATCTCATGAGTGAGCTCATGTCTTCTGGTTCAGTAGTGAACCTGTATGATCCCTTTAAGAGATCGTATTACGCATATGTCCTTATATGCACACCAGCGTGCCAGTGTATAGACCTTGGTTAGGTCATCAAACTATTGGTCTGCCAAATGTACATATTCAGACATATAGTAACACATCTGTCTCCGGTTAGAGGGTGCGTGCCTATATCGTGATAGCATACGACATAGGACTTTGGTTATCTCGATCTCGTTAAGTTAACTCTTTAACCTAACTAATCTGACACCTCCGAATCTCTATTCCTATGCAGAGGACCTGCATTAAGAGGTCGATCAGATATCAACCTATGTGAGAAAGGATTGCCATCTCCTACTCAGGCTGGAGATCACATCTTGACAATCATTTGATGGTGCTTGATGAGTCCTCAATCTAACTCTTTAGATATCCGTCCAAGCACCAGCCTCTATGATTCAATAATTAAATCAACAGCTGTATGATCATTAAGATAGCCATGGTACATAACCCTAATTGTACTAAAAGACATGTTATGCAAATTAGTTATTCTTCATTTCAGATCGGGGAATGATATTCGCAATAACATTTATTGCATAATGGCTCGCCGTGGGCTCGCATGTCCAACATATGATGGGTAATTGGTCATACCTATTATGGATCGCACATTACATTCCAATCCACTAATGCACCAAACACGTGGTTTTCCTAGCTTATTTGCTCCTAGGCCCTTTCAGATTCCTAGAATTACAAATGTACCCTTTCGTATCTAGGAAAATTGTAAGAAACCTCGTTGGGTCTAATTAATTGTAGATGAGCCTCTAATGGTGCATTCTAATAGTAGTTTTATTTAATGTTAATTATGTTTTTATGCATTTATACTTCTGGGGTTCTTTTATTATATATTGAGCATCTTAATCCCATATTAAATGATACTGATCTCATTTGAAAGCTAATTTGACGTTCTTTATCATTACTTGCTTTTTTTCTATGATGTGATTCATATAAATTTGAATACTAATCAGATAAATTCTTTATTTTCATACATAATTTTCTCATTGTTATTAATTTTACATATGTCCATTCATTAGAAATAAACAATCCAATTGGAGCCCTAGTCATCTTAAAAGTTGTTGTCGAGTTAAATTCATGATTTGTCACCGTTAATTTCGTGTTTTAACAATTATTGTTGATTAAGCAACTTAGGGCTTAGAATTTTACATGCCTTGATCATTAAAGTGAAATTAGAGCATTGTTGTTCTTAATTAGTGATTGATTTTTATTCATTTTGAACTTGAGATTAGACACCAACTCTTAGAGCATTGTGTATTGTTTGAGTATGCATTTCATATCATGAACATATCATACATGTTGATGCATTTATTAATTGCATAACAATTGCTAAATAAATCCTACATGGATCTAGTTAACCGATTGTCTTCATAATTGATCAAAACAACTATTTGACACATGGGAACACTAGTTGGGTCCATCTCCTTGATTCAACCTTGAGAATTACCCACAATAAAAATTAAACACCAGCTACACCTCTTCATAGAAATACTTAGGTGATTGGTTCTGCACAGATCATTTTCACCTACTATAATAACTTGACATAATTAACATAGGTTGAAAGCGTGCTCATAAAAGATTCAGATCCCCCATACATCTTTGTGGAAGTCAAGAGCAATTCACCCTGCATAACACCTCCATTTCAGGATAACCAATTATGTTAATTCATGGTAATCATTCCCCCATATTAGGAAAAGATGAGGAATAATTAATTACACATGCCATTATCGTGTGCTCCAACTTTTACCTTGAACCCACTTTCTATTATTCAAGTTAAGAAAGATTTGAATCACCGTGTCATCTTTGACCATCTTTGTCTTTTTTAAGACATACTTACTAGCAAGGTGATTGGATGGGTTGTGGGAAATGAAACATCTATAGGATGGAAAAATTCTCATTTCCAAGCACTTCTTATGCATTGAGTGGTGTAGTTTCTCCTATCTCTAGCACTTGTCTTTAGAACATCTTCCTTAAAATTTATCATATTCTTCCTCTAGTTTCCTCTCCTCTGATTTTCTTGGTGAGGTGTGTCAGTTAAATAAACATCGTAATTTTGGCTTCCCAAGTCCTCCTACTCTCACTAGTAGTTCAAGTTCGGATGCAATGTACTTTCATGTTTTGTGTCTTAGTTGTGTCCCTAGTCTCCAAGAACATCACTTTCATATTTTAATAGTTGATGATTATTCTTGTGATTCACGATTTCGGTTTCAAAACTTTCAACAATTATTCAAGAACAAGATTTCACTTATTCAAATGCATATCATTCTTTGTTCATATCCCTTACACCATCCGAGACAATCACCTTTCTGGTCTACATCGATGACTTCATCATTGCTGGAGATGACACATGCATGATATATGAAGACCAAGTTCCTTATTGGTCTAAAGTTTGTTGTGAAAGATTTAGGGCATATACAATTCTTCCTTAGTCCATATTCATCACAGAGGGATAGAGTACTTCTGATGTATCAGAGAAGTTTGTGATGGATTTCCTTGAGAAGACATATATGACTTATTGTAGGCCCATAATTGTTTTTATAGCTCTTAATTTTAAGTTGTATAAAGGAAATGCACAAAACACATATGACACTAGATACAGATAACTTGTAAGAAAACTTATGTATGTGACATTAACCAAGTCAAACATCTCGTTTGTTGTGAGATGTGTTAGCCCATTTATGGCTCAATCTAGAGAATCCCATATGTTTATGGTCTTCTAAGATACTTAAAATTGTCTCTAGGTCTACTTTCCAAAAAGAAGATGCTCAAGTCCATCTCTCAGAGTATGATGATGAAGACTAGGCAGGTTGTCTTGTTTAAAAAAGTTCAACCCTAGGTTTTGCAGTAACTTTTGGTGATTTCGTTGTTACCTGGAAGAGTAAAAAGCAATAGATGACATCCAGATCTAGCAATGAGATTGAATACCATGTTATGGCTCAAACTACCATTTGAAGGATGCAAGTTAGATATGTTCTAACAAACCTATATGTTGCGACTCCCCTACAAATGTCAATATGAGGAGACAATCGATCATCAATGTTTATAGCAAACAATCATGCATTCCAAATGAGAACAAAACCACTTTGAGTATGTTTCATGAAATAACTTAAATATCTAAAGAAGAAGAAGAATGGAGCATATAAGCTTAAGATAACAAGGTCTGTCTATGAATAATGGTACAAGTAAGAATGTAAATGTGTATAAAGATAATAACACAGAGATGTCATTAACTTTAGGGACTACAACGGAGTGGACTTGTCTATGAACAATACAATATATGGGAAAAAGGCTTAGTGCAAATGCCAATCTAGGTTGCTCTACAATCGTGATAAAGCATATCCGAGAGGTTTTTAGAGCAACCATTTATCTAGTAGTATACGTGAGTTGATTTCATCATGATTAAGTTCCGTTAGACATGAGCATAGTTGCTTATTCTTTTTACTTGTTTAATGACCAATATTAGAACAAGTTGGCTCAATTTTGTTGGATTAGGAATATTGCTGAAGTGCCAAGAAAGAAGAAAATTAGTTCCAATAACCCACTACTATACTATACTTCTTTGTTTAACCTTTGAATTGTTATCATTTATACATGATTAATTATACATATGAGGTAAATACCTGTTAGAGCATGACTAGAAAAAAATTCCCAGTAGTCATGCATATATAGTTAAAAACAAAACTGATGAAATATGTTTGCACCACCTATGTGTTAATTAAATATTTTTCATCTATTGTTCTTAGTTAAATTCAAAATTTATTATCTTAAATTGAAATCCATCCAACCCCTTTTGCCAGATTTTACTATAAAGAAAAAATTGTGACAATGACCACATAAAGCCGTGTGTTCCTGTATATAAAAGTGAATAATTTTCTATAAAATATAAATCGAATACATTGATCTTGATTTATACTATAAAATAAAGAATATATTAAAATTTCTTGTCATTTGGTGCTATGTAATCCATCAATTGGAGAGACATTGGATTTATTTCATCACAGTTGTCGATTGATAATTATTGGTGGATTGTGTTCGCACTAAAACTTGAGCTTCTAAAACTTAGTGGGGGTAAAATGCAATTGGCGCTGGTGGGGAGCTAACTTGGCTCCCACGTCTTTTATCGTATTTTTTTTCTAAAATTTAAAAAATATATATGGGGGTCTCGATAAATCAATAGCAATATTTTATCATTGAAACTTCATGTAAAATATACATTGCTAAGTTGTCTATCTGAAAAGTGTAAATTTCAGCAATTATGAGACTGTTAAAATTATATAGTCTTGATGGAAGGGATATGAGTATCCAATTGAGTCGAAATTTGAATGACAATATTATTATTCAGTGATAAAAATCCCATAAATTTCTAAAAAATTATAAAAAATAAGAAAAAATGGCAGTGGCAACTCCATTTTACACACGCACATATATGAGAAAAACGGGCGGGGGCATCCAACGGGATGCACCCACCCCATTTTTCGATATTTTTATTTTTATTTTTCATAAATTCCGTAATGTACTTTATCAATATATCCTATTATGTCATTGTAATTTCGTAAGAAAGAAAGACTTGTATGCTCCTCATCCTAAACATGTCGATTACAACAATTCTGAGACCGATGTAATTCGATAGCCTGGATGGAGTGCATATGAATCTCTATTTTTTTTTGTAAAATTGGAATAACATAATATAGAGATATAGTGATGAAAATACATGACGATATTTTTCAAAAAAAAGTAAAATTACAGAAAAGTGGAGTGTGATCAGCCTGTTGGCTGCTCTCAAAGAGCTGCCCCAGTTTTCTCTAGACACATACATACATGCATATATATATGGGGTTGATGGGGCTGCCCCAGGGGGCAGCCAACATGGCTGCCCCTCCCCATTTTGGGGCAAATTTTTTTATCTTTTTAAAAATATCGCCATGTATATTCATTCCTATATCCCTCCTATATGCCACTCGAATTTCGTCAGAAACAGAGACTCCTACGGCCTCCATCCAGACAGAGTCGATTTAAAAAATCCTGCGACCGTTAAAAAATGACGTCTGGATGGAGGCCGTAGGAGTCTCTGTTTCCGACGAAATTCGAATGATTTATAGATATAGGGATGAATATACATGGTGATATTTTTCCAAAAAATAAATTTTTTTTACCAAAAATAGGGTGGGGGCAGCCATGTTGGCTACCCCTAGAGGGCAGCCCCATTTTTCCATATATATACATATACATATATATATATATATACATATACATATATATATATACATATATATATATATATGAGGTAAATGGGGCTGCCCCCAGGGAGTAGCCAACCTGGCTACTCCCACCCCTATTTTTCCCTCATTTTTTTATTTTTTTGGAAAAAAATTTGTATATTCATCATTATATCCCTCTCACATTCTATTAAAATTTCGTCAGAAATAGAGACTCCTACGACCTCCATCCAAACATGGTCGATTTAAAAAATCCTGCGACCGTTTAAAAAATGACGTCTAGATGGAGGGCTTAGGAGTCTATGTTTCTGACGAATTTTTAATAGAATGTTAGAGGGATATAATGATGAATTTAAAAATTTTTATCTTCCAAAGAAATAAAAAATGAGGGAAAAATAGGGGTGGGAGTAGCCAAGTTGGCTACTCCCAGGGGGCAGCCCCATTTTACCCATATATATATATATATATATATATATATATATATATATATATATATATATATATATATATATATAGGAGAAACTTCAAATGAGGCGGGGTCTCACCATATGTATGGTGAGCCACCCTCAATTTAGACATCTTTCCAATATATTTTACAATTTCTTTTTTTATACATATAATAATAAATATTAACACAACATGTAGAGTGAAATAAAATTATAAAAATATTATTATATTAGATGGAAATGTTAATTTGAATTTCGATGCTATATTTTACAAAATTCATTTTTTTACAATGTGCAATTTATAATTTACAAAACTGTTACAAAGTTTTACTAAATTCACAGTGGCCTTTACAATTTTAGAAAAGCCCCCACCTCATTTGAAAGGTCCCATATATATATATATATATATATATATATATATATATATATATATATATATATATAGGGTAAAATGTGTATGCCCCCTAGGGGGAGCTAACTTAGCTCCCCCCGCCCTTTTTTCCCAATTTTTTTTATTTTTTTTGAAATCTAAAACCGTGTAAATTCATTATTAAATCTCTATATTATGTTAATCAAATTTCATACGAAACCGAGACTCCTACGACCTCCATCCAAACGGGGTCGATTTAAAAAATCCTGTTACCGTTAAAAAAATGACTGTCTGGATGGAGGCCGTAGGAGTCTCTGTTTCACACGAAATTTTTATGACATAATATAGGGATATAGTGATGAATATTCACGGAAAAAAATTTCAAAAAAAAATAAAAAAATTGAAGAAAATGGGGCGGGGGGAGCTAAGTTAGCTCCCCCTAGGGGGCAGCCCCATTTTCCTCCTATATATATATATATATATATATATATATATATATATATATATATATATATATATATATATATATATATATGGGTAAAATGGGGCTGCCCCCTGGGAGTAGCCAACTTGGCTACTCCCACCCCTATTTTCCCCTCATTTTTTATTTCTTTGGAAGATAAAAATTTTAAATTCATCATTATATCCCTCTAACATTCTATTAAAAATTCGTCAGAAACAGAGACTCCTACGGCCTCCATCCAAACAGGGTCGATTTAAAAAATCCTGGGACCGTTAAAAAAATGACGTCTGGATGGAGGGCCTAGGAGTTACTGTTTCTGACGAAATTTTAATAAAATGTTAGAGGGATATAGTGATGAATATACAAATTTTTATTTTCCAAAAAAATAAAAAAATGAGGGAAAAATAGGGGTGGGAGTAGCCAAGTTGGCTACTCCCAAAGAGCAGCCCCATTTTACCCTATATATATATATAGTAAAATATACATCTCTATATATAGACCATTGTATAGTTATTGTAGATAAAACTATTGTTGATGTAAGTAAAAAAGGTATAGGTTGAGACCATGTTCTTATAATGACGACAAATGGTGCGCATAAAGTGGTTATTTTAATGCTTCACTGTAAGCAGGTCAAAGGTTTTCATTCCCAGTAAGGTTTTGTATTTTGTTTTTAAGCTAACAGAGATATTGGTGTTCAGTCAAAAGCTAAAGGAAATATCACATTTTCAATGAATTTTTGAAACTCCACCTCTTTAGCGTGTCATTAAAAAACATTTCATTCCCAAAAAGTTATGTTTTTCAACTACGATATTGCTATTTAGTCCAAAACTAACGGAAGTATTGCATTTTCATGGAGTATTTAAATTGCTTGCACAAATAAAGTAAATTGTAGATGCATGATGGACCATTTAGATTATTACATGGATTGCTTTCTAAACGGTAATTACTAATCAAAATATATAAATATGCAGTTGACTTTTTCCTGGATCATTACTGAAGGATATGGTATAATCCTCAAGCGCATCACGGAAGCGTGATCGTCGTATCGTATACGACGCAGAATGACTAGTCGTACTAGTTGTTCTGTGCAGCGGAATTTAAAAAATTTTCATGCGATGAAACCACATGATCCTAGAACGATTCTCGGATCGTTTCATATAGAACCAAAACAAGTATGAAGGAATACCTCTTGAAGCGTAGTTGATCGAGTCTCTAAGAAAAGAGACCTCATGTCTTAAGTCCGATCGTCGGAGAGATCGCTTGCGAGCGCGGGGATGAATCCTCGCAATCCAACAAGTCGATCCAAGCACGGTGAACACCTGATCTCGTCGTACGAGATCGAACGTCCTCTTCATGAGCGTAGCACTCCAAGAAGACGGAGAACCGAAGAACGTCGAAGCGGTAGCGCGGTGGCGAAGGCGACGACGAGACTCTCCTCTAGGGTTTGATGGACAGCTACTAAGAAGAGGGAGAGAGAGTTGGCATGTGAGAAGAATGAGAGAGAGAGAGAGTTGGCTCCAAAATTGCATAGCCCTAGAGAGCATGGTATGCCTCTCTATTTATGGGTTTTGGGATCCATGGATCTCAATCCATGGGACGTATAAAATCAATGGATGAGATTGATTTATATTCAATCCAATGGTCAAGATTGTTGTTGGTAAAAAACCAACAAATTATGATTTAATTTAGATCAAAAATATATTTCACAACATCAAATATAAAATAATCCTAAATTACATCAACCAAATAAAGAGAAAATATACATGGAAGTTACATCTCCCATGTATATCAAGGTGGACGACCACCCATTCCAAGTAGGACTTGGTGGCCATCCACATTATTCCATATTGGAGGCAATCTCATGAGATTTCATGAGATTGCATATCTCCATGGAAATCTCCATTATTATCTCCAACAACTTTTGTTGTGATTTTTTCTTCAAAAATAATTCATAATTAATTTTGAGAATATTGCAATCTTGCCATTGAAAAATTGTGAATCACATTTACAACCAAAAATAAAATATAATTTACATTGTCAATTAATTACACTATGTGTATCCAATACACATTAATAATTAATCAACAAATATAAATTATAATTAGCTCTCTCTAATACATTATAAATCACATTTATAATATATTATGAATAATTAGATATTTCTATCTACACTATTCTTCTCCATAATTATTAAATCACATTTAATTATATTGGATAATTTCTACACACTTCAGGATGATTAAATCACATTTAATCATTATTTCATCAATGCATTGACCTATAGAATTATTCTTGAACCCATTCAAGAATAATGCGATTTCTCCGCAGATACTTGGAAATAAGGACAGGGCGATTGTATTGTTCCACGTATAGTGACCTGGATGTTGAGATCACATCTCAAATCCATATCTCATGTACCTCCCACAGATGCTTGATCAAATCAAGACCGTAAACCTATTCTTCTCATTACATCTGAATCTCATTCAGATCAATGTCCAATACATGGACTAAGATTAGGTCACTTCTCTATTGAGAGGAGTCACTAAAATCCAAACATGTTTCATCACTCCCTCGGAATGGAAGCGTCATGGTTATACAATCGTTTATGATCACATCAACCTCAGGTATTCCCAATACATGTACATCCTGCATACTGGAAGACCTATGATCATTCTAAAGATGTAGGTCACTTTTATACTGTCATCTTGAGGGTTTGATCATTAAGTTTCTCAATCTTGGTCATTGGGAATTGGTATAGATCATATGCTTTCCCAAAGCATATATCTTACCTTCAAATTCATGTCATACTTCCAAAGCATGACGACCATGCATGGAATTTGATCAGTCCCAATACCTCATGAGTGAGCTCATGTCTCCCGGTTCACAAGTGAACCTGTATGATCCCTTTGATAGATCGTATTACTCACGTGTCCGTACATGCACGCCAGCTCGTCGGTGTATAGACCTTGGCTAGGTCATCAACCTTTTGGTCTGCCAAATGTACATACTCAGACACATAGCAACACATCTGTCTCTCGTCAGAGGATGCATGCCTATGTTGTGACAGCATTCAACATAGGTCTTTGGTTATCTCGATCTCGTTAAGTCAACCCATTGTCAACTAATTTAACACCTCCGAATCATAATTCCCATGCAGAGGAGCTGCATCAAGAGGTCGGTCAGATATCAGCCATATGAGAAAGGATTGCCATCTCCTATTCAGACTAGAGATCATCACTTGACAATCGTTTGATGATGCTTGATGAGTCCTCTATTTAACTCCTTAGATATTAATCCAAGCATCAGCCTCTATGATTCATTCAATGAATTAACAGATGTATGATCATCAAGTTGGCCATGGTACATAACCCTTATTGTACAAAGGGACCTTATAGTACATTCATTCATTGAATTTCAGAAAGGGAGTGAAAACTAATCAATAACTTTTATTGATAAATCATTTATTACAATAACATTTACTGTAGGAATGGTTCGCCCGGGGTTCACATTACGAACAATTACATAGTTGCTTTTTGGCTTATTACGCAAATCTCATCTATCTACATAATCATGCATATACTTTACAAATATTATGTTGTTATCTGCATGTCTATATTCCTAAAATATATGAAAAGTTCGGAAAATACTCATTACTTAGACTTCATATTTATCAGAAAATACCCATTACTTAGACTCCATATTTTTACTTGGATGTTCCTAAAATATTGGATATTACACGCATGCCCTTATAATATACGTAATCTCACCTATACCCTTTAAATGTTAATTTATTTACTATTGCCTTATTTCTTTATCTAATGTCAATATCTAAGAGAAATATAATTAATTTCAAGTATTCGTGAGTTATAGTGCATAAATTCGGGTGATCCAATGATTAGTTTTTTTGATTTGTTGGTGGCTGCGTGCGTATATTTTGCATTTTGTATATTAGAGATGCAAGTTCTGATTTTCTTGTAGTGATCTTCTTATAAGTTAAATATATTTGGTATTTTAGTTTTCATATCATAAAATAGGATTTTTATCAGTCGTGCCCCTTTGAGATATTTCAGTATCACTTATGTCCTTCCTTTTTGGGAATATCAGTTGTGCCTCTGACTTTTTGCTTTTCATCACGTGTGCCCCTCCGATAATTTAACTGTCAATGAGTTGAATTAACCATAGTTTTTCAAATCATGGTGCAATTAAGGGAGGTATAATTGTCCGGACTTCTTCACCTTCTTCCTCCTCCATCTGTTCTTCTTCCTTTCTCTTCATAATTTCTCTCTCTCAATTACACCTTCATGCATCCATAAAATCATTTTTTTTGCATTTTTATGCATATATCACTCAATGCGATCAAATGATGAATTTTATTGTATTTTTCCTAATTAATCAAAAATGTATCTTTAGTAAACAAATACTGAATGGTCCATGTTTTAATCAATTCCTCCCTTCTCCTCACACTCTATCTCTTCCTCCTCTGACCACCTCATCCATCCCCTTCTTCTCCGTCGTTCACCATCAACATTAGTATGTCGACGGTGAAGATGTGGGTGCTCGACGACGAGACCGACAACCTCCTACTTCATCCCCTTCCATACAACAACAACAAAGGGGAGATGCTCGACAGATTGGGCATGAGGGATGGGATTGGGTGGAGGTGGTGGTTGATGGAGGGGCTGGAGGGGACAAGCTGGGGAGACGATGACGGAGGAGGGGGTAGAGTTGTGGGTAGAGGAGGATGAGCAATGGCTGGAGGTGGTTGGGCTGGGGAGGATGGGGAGGAAGGAGGTGCGGCGGTCGAATTGGGGAGGAGGGGGTGAAGCTCAAGGCTGAAGGGCCGACAGGCTAGGAAGGAGGAGCGGAATGGGGATGAGGAGCAGAGGTACAGGAGAGGACCTGTGTGTGGCAGGGGCGGAGAATCTCGGGGTAGGGGTGATGGGAGGAGCTCAGGGCAGATGGGGGACCTGGGGCGGGGAAAGAAGGGAAGGGCAGGGGGAGCTTGGGGGCGGGGGGAGGAGCTCGGGGTGGAGGGACTACCTGAAGGTGGGGGCAATGGGAGGCGGGGAGTGGCTGGGGGAGGTGGGGGCAGGGGGAAGCGCGAGGGCAGGGGGGAGTCGCAGGGGCGGCAATGGGCGAAGAGGAGAAGCTTAGGGCAGAGGAGGCAGCACGAAGGTGGGGGGAGGAGCTCAGGGCGGAGGGAGTACCTGGGGGCGGGGGGAGGAGACGGTGGAGGAGTAGGAGGTTGGGGAGGAGGAAGAGAAGGGAGGGGGGGAGGCCGTGGAAGGAAAAGAGGATGAAAAGACCTTTTCAACCTTTGTTTTTAATTTAATTCCCATTATGTCCTAAAGTTAACGTCTGTTAGAGTTGGGAAGGGATGGCAACTGACCTTAGGTGCACAAGTTATAGAATGACAAGAAGTCGAGGGAACAACTGATATTCCCAAAAAGAGAGGGGTATAACTGAAATTGCAATATCTCAAAAGGGCACAACTGATAAAAATCCTAAAATGAATATGATCATATAATGCATCACTACTATGTTAACTCCACATTTAAATTGGCATAACTCCACATTTGAATTGGCATAACTTAAATGCATAAAAAGATTATATTACCTCGATAGTTTTTTACATTATTTTTCATGCAAAGCACTATTTCACATTAACTGCGTTTATGGACTATTTCTGCTCACATTTTAATTCTAACGTATCCAAGGGAAAGGGACTTCTTAGGAGGAAACATTTGCTGATTTGGAGGGCGGATGAGCATAGCATCAATTGAAGAGATGGTTGTCGTAAGTAATTTATGTAGTTAACATGTTTTGATTTTGAGGATGATGAGGCATGTTTGGATGCCTAGGTTATAATACACTTTGATTATGCACTATTATTTATGATACTTGCTACATCTCGTTTATCATGTTGATACGTGCATCTTTTCATTCTTATTAATGCAAGTTATTTTTAGTCTTGATTTTATGTGTGTTTTTATAATTCGTTGGATGACTTCGATTTTGAATAAGCTAATTAGGGAGTATACGACAATTTGGTCAGTTGTTTATACCGACAAGGAAATGGTGTTGTGCTATCATCCTACCTATAATTGGAGTCTTATGTGTCCTATAAGCATGATAAATCATTTGTATTTCTCTCACGTCTTAGATCGAATCAAGTTGGCAAGTAAGAATTATTATTATATCCATCTTAGATTCACAATGGTTAAACATATAAGTCAATTATAATTGATGTTTAGAGACCAATTTGTTGGGAATAGATTTTCCGTATATATCGAATTGAGAAAAAATATCAAAGTTGATAAGTGGATCCTACATGGTATATCAACAACAATTATGGAAGAAATTTCAACCATAAAAAATCAACGACATATGCACGAAGAATTTTTAATGTGGAAAATCCTCAATATGAGGGAAACAACCACATGGTTGATCGCAACTTAAAACCAAACACTATAATCAAAATAATATCTCGTGAGGGGCTTACAAAAAGCCGACCCTCTATATGTGGCTAAAAATCACCAAACAATGGAGAATAGTAGAGAGGAGAAATATCTTCAAAACGATGAATACGTTGTCAAATTATATGGAAGAATGTTGGAGAAGAACTGCTACAAAAATTACTCTCTCCAAACTTTGCGGCAACCACGAACCTTCCTTCTTCTTCCCCTCTCTCTCTCTTATTTCTTTTTGTGCTAGGAGAGCTTGTGTTGGGGTGATCTTGGAGTGCACCCCATGTCCTTTATTTATACTTTATGGAGATGAGCAAATAAGGTAACATGAATTCCTACTTGCAATAGGATTAGGAAAAAACGACTTCTAATCCTAACATGTGATTGATATCCTTCTCCAATTAGCAATTAATTTTGCTTTTTTTTCAAATAGAACTAAGCTGGTGCCATGTGGTAAGGAGCCTTCGAGAGTGTGTCTGGTAGTAATGTGATCTCGAACTCGATTTCTCCCTCTGGAGGTAATCTTGGTAACTCCTAAGGAAAAATATTTGGATATTAAGATAGTACTCTGATGTCCTGTGTCATCGGCTCATGATCAGATGCCTCTCGAACAAATGCTAGATAGGAATCACAACCCTGATCAACAAGTCATTGAGCTCGCAACATTGAAATGTAGCTCTATTTTGGAGTCATGTAATGTGCCCTCAAAAGTGAACTCAGGTAAATCTGGAATCCTAAAGACATTCGTCTTATAAAGCAGTCAACAAGAGCATGATGAACTGATAACCAATTCATGCATAGAATCAAGTCAAACTCATCAAGCTATAGGAGTAGACAATCTGTGATCATCTCGTTACCGCCAATTAGTACTGGCAAGTGCCAGACTATCAAGGAAATGACAAATAATTGGCCACCTGCCCCACAGATGTGATATGGAGAAGATAGAGTCTCTGCGACTCTACCTAAAGAAACTAGTAGCCTTGAAGTAAGGAAAGAATGTGTCGCTCCAGAATCAAATAAAACATGGAAAGGTCGACCCAAGACTGAGACCATACCTTTCACCACGGTAGCTTTTGAGCGTGCCTGCTCCTCGGTCACTGTGTGTAGCTGACCCTACCCGATTGGCGCAGTATTAGAACTTACCACACTCTGTGTCTGTCTCTGGTGCTGCCTCATGAAGTTGGAGTTCCTATCACGAAAACTCCTTGAACATTGTGCCAGAGGCTGCAATTGTGAAGGTTGTGGCTGAGGCTCTCCAGATCTTTGGGGACACTAATGTCGGTAATGCGCACACTCATGTAATAATTAACATCATACTGACCGGGTAGGAGGAGTGATCATGTTTGTGCTACGAGCCGGTCCTGCTGGGAGTATGTCTGCTTGTTGCGACCCAGATGGTCGAGCGGAATTTGTGCCACGTCTAGCTAGTGATCCTCCCAAAGTAGTCGATGGAGATGAGCTAAAACTGCTTGAGAATGACGAACCTGTAGGTCGGAAATGCCTAGTTGACCTTTGCTGCTGAAATGGTCGACGAATCGGCCCAAAAGATCGTTATGGTCTATGTGCTACTCTAGATGAGCTCCCAAATCATCGCTCTCGGATATCATCAAACTTCTCTGTTGCGTCAGTAGCCTCGGGGATGGAAGTGATGTGTATTCCAGCCAGCTTCTCCTATACGTCTTCCCTCATGCCTCTGATGAACTTTTCAGATTTTCTCTAGAAATGCGGCAACTACTGGTGTATGTCAAGACAACTCAATGTATCTGACAAAGTAATCTCTAGTTGTCATCTGTCCCTGACAAAGCTCTGCAAAAAGCCGGTGATGGGACTCCTTCTACTTCGTAGAAAAGAAGTGGGACCTGAACCTCGTCTCAAAATCGTTCCATGTAAGCTCAGGACCCAATTCAGAAACTACAACATCCCACCATCTCTCAGCGAAATTTGTCAATGAGTATCCATGAAAGATAACCATGTGTCTCGTGGTGTGTAAATCATCCTCAACACCTTCATGACTCTCTTGAGCCACTGTTCAGCAACATCTGATGTACCAGTGTCCTCGAACATTGGCACATTTGCCCGCTGGTAAGATGTGAAGATTGACTGACGCTTGTGGATAGCAGAGCACTCGTGTGCACCCTCATCTACAAAGTCAACAACGTACTCCTCCATGTCAAAGTCTTCATCCTCAGCTCCATGATCTGGTATCTCCTCAAGTGGATCATTGAAATGAGGTTGTTGTACCTTGACTGACTAAGGCTGGTACGGTCTAGTCCCATCCTGAGATGGATGGTTTGTGAAATCTGACAGTTCCTCAAATCTCTTCTCTATATCAGCCTGTCAGTCTGCGATCTCAGTCTGTTGTACCAGAATCTGGTCCTGTTGGCCTATCATAGCAGCCTGCTACTGAAGGTGAGAGCGGTCAGTATACGTGCTAGCTGGTCAGTCGTATCATGTCCTAGTCGGGATTCCATGGCTCTATATGAGAACCATATTTAGTCATAAAAGTGCCATTCACAGATACTTATTATGATTTTTATCTTTTTGAGATATAATATAAAAATTAATGAAATTTATGGCATTTGTGGTGATTGAATTTGAATGTCATATTTCCTTCTCGGACTCACGACAAATCGGAAGACTGTCGCTATCCAAGACTTAATGCGATCGGAATTGTAATACCATAAATGTGCGTATAGAGGTACCACGGCTTCAATACATTACAACTTCCCCCACTTATATTCGCAACATCTTCATTGCGACATGGCCCATCACTTATTCCCAGTGATAGTGGCAGTTGCACACTCCCGTCTTAGGTCCCTTTAGGTAGCCCTTTCCATTATCAGAGGGAACCCGATCTGATACCATTTATAACATCCCCTACTTAGATCCTTGATCCATTATCTAGGAAAATTGGCCCTCACGACTTTTTGGGTTTGAACCCAAATGGACCCATTAACAACCACCCAAAATATTTAAGCCCGAGTTATCAAGTAGTAATCCCCACCACCTATAACCCACTCTCATGCTTTGTGAGTTTTAGATGTGGAACTATGTTTGGGGTTGGAGTGTTACAACCTCCCCCACTTATATTCGCAACGTTTTCTTTGCGATATGATCCATCACTTATTCCCAGTGACAGTAGCGACTGCACGCTTCGGGTAGCCATTTCTACCAATATCTTTGTAGGGGTGGCTCTACCTCTTAGGTATTCGTTTCCAATATTAGAGAGAAATTTGCTCTGATACCATTTGTAACGTCCTGGACTTAGGTTTTCGGTCCGTTATCGAGGAAAACTAGCCCTAATAATTTGTTGACTTTAGACCCAAATGGATCCATTGACATCTACCCAAAATGCTTAAGCCCAAGTTGTCAAGTAGTAGTCCCTACCACTTATTACCCACTCACATTTTTTGCGAGTTTTAGAAGTGAGAATATCTTTGGTGGTATGGGTGTTACTACCTCCCCCACTTATATTCGTGATGTCCTTGTTGCGACATGGCGCATCACTCATTCTCAGTGATAGTGGTGATTGTACGCTCCCGAATTAGGTCCCATCGAGTAACCCTTTCTACTATCAGAGGAAACCTGCTCTGATACCATATGTAATGTGCCGAGCTTAGGTTTCCGGTATGTTATCGAGGAAAATTAGCCCTGACAACTTGTTGGGTTCAAGCCCATATGGACCCATATCTAACAACTTGTTAGGATTAGTTTTCCTCGATAACAGATCGGATACCTACGCCTAGGTCGTTACAAAAAGCATGTAAAGAACTCATGTGGGTGAAGAATTTCATACAGGAACATGATGTTTTTCAATAGAAGTAGGTCATTCATTGATATAGTAGCAATGAGATTCATCTTGGAAACAACTCAATGTTTAATGTACTATCAAATCACAACGATTTCATATAACATTGGGGGATATGCTAGTTACAAAGCAATATGTACTTGATAAGATCTGCAGATGTGATAATTATGATGATATGGCGGCAAAGTCTATATTAGTAAGGAAGTTTGAGAGATGTTGTTGCATTATAATTTTGGAGCAGCTCCACCATCGTCAATGGAAGGGAAGATTTATTGGGTGTGTTCGTCTCCTTGTGGAGACTCAACCCTTGTATTTATATTACTTATTCCTATTTATATTGGATTTTAATGGAAGAATGAAATCAATTATCTTTTAGGAATGAGAGTTCATTTATCCCAATCCTATGGGATTTATGACTTTATTTGTCATATCCATGCATGTATGAAGGACCCTCGACCTCTCATATTAGACATAAAAATCAAGATAGAGATCAAAAAATGGAAAGATAATAAGATGAAAAAATGTGCTCATTGTCTTATCTTGGAACTTAATAAAAAATCATGGCACTTCCACACATGTACAAATTGTGGGCATATAAGGTTTCAAGGCATCAATCCGTTTCTAATTCTATGATAAATTTACGTTAAACTATCTCCTTTTTTAATAATCTATGCCAATATAAAGAATGATTGGCTTTGTGTATGCTTTACATGTATTATAACCTTCGATTATAGTTCTTGATATTGAGATGCAATTAGCATGTTATTCAATAGGTTTTTGCAAGAATCTGTTAATTAAACATGATCAGCAATCTCTATGTGATCAAGTGTCTCTTAAGCATCAATTAACCCATAATAGAATAATCAATCAAGTGTATGTTTCAACATTTATTATAAATTAGAATAAAATGTATATAGGGTGCAAGAAGTGTGTGTGTCGAACACAGAGAGTAAATATTGTTAGTTAATTATTAGTAATTAATAATAATAATTTTGTATATTTTCTATTTTTATTATTTTTATGAGGGGTTTTAATTATATTTAATTTTCAATACTTTTATTTTGTTTTATATTTTTTATTCTTATTTTTAAATTTTGTATTTTGTTTTATTTTAAATATTTTATTTTCTTTTTGATCTTTAAATAAGATACTTAATTATATATAACAATATATATTATATTTTTGTACATATTATATATGGGGTTGATGGGGCTGCCCCCTGGGGGTAGCCAACATGGCTGCCCCCACCCCATTTTTTGGCAAATTTTTTTATTTTTTGGGAAAATAAAACCATGTATATTCATCCCTATATCCCTCCTACATACCATTCGAATTTCGTCAGAAACAGAGACTCCTACGGCCTCCATCCAGATAGGGTCGATTTAAAAAATCCTGCGACCGTTAAAAAAATGACATATAGATGGAGGCCGTAGGAGTCTTTGTTTCTGACGAAATTCGAATGGTATGTGGGAGGGATATATGGATGAATATACATGGTTTTATCTTTCCAAAAAAATAAAAAAAATTGCCAAAAAATGGGGTGGGGGCAGCCATGTTGGCTACCCCTAGGGCAGGCCCATTTTTCCCATTATATATTATATATAATATAGATTTATATATTTATAATTAAGTCAAAATATATTCATTCTTCAAAAAATAAAATGTTTTCTTTTTAGATATTTCTTAATTTTTATGTAATTTTTCTATTTTTTTATAGATTTTTAAAGTAGGAAATATATGAAAACAGTGAGTACAATAATTATCCACAATTGTTTAGATTTTATTAAATATGTATAAATTCAAAATAAACCTAAAAGCAATTTTAATATATAATATATTTAATAAAGAAAATTCAAAAATATGAAGAAATAATTTTGAATTTTTATAGATTTTTTTAAAATTTTTATAAGGATTTTCGAGTTTTATGATTTGTGGGTTTATATTTTGTATTTTTAGTGATTTTTGGATATATTCTAGAATATACTATAATATAGATAATATAGTTTTTTAATTTTTGGAAATGATTTTTATAATTTTTTATGGTTTTTTATATGTAGTCAAGGAATAAAATGCGTATTTTTGAATATTTATAAGTAATAAGACTAATTAAATTGCCTAAATAAAGTTATGCATGAATAAGAAAGATATTAAGCACTTTTCCTAATTTTCCTAATATTTTTTGCATAATAAAAAATATTTAATATGGACATAAGGGAATAAATAAAAAGATTATCGTTATAGGGACCAAAAAGCTATCACATTAAAATGTGCATGCATTTAATCATGCATCTAGGGAATGCAAGGTCATGCATGCAAAAAATTATAGTGTCTCACGTGTCACTACACGTGAGGTGGACGGACTAAAATGCAATAACATGAAAGTATGGGTCTAAGTTGCTAATATCCCTAAGATTATTACACATGATATTTATTCTACAGTACTATAAAGAAATACAAAAATGTGCACGGGAGTTAGAGAAAAATATTCAAGGAGTCCACGTGCCTTGGATGTTGTGGTTTGATCAACAGTCCTTGTGACGCCATGTGGTCATCATTAAAATCAAGCGGATGAGGTGGCATACCTCGTCGATTAAAATCAATGACCTAGATTAGATCTGGACCGAGGCTTTGATATAATGATGGGAAGGGCCTCCCAAAGAACCAGGAAGAACACTTCTCAGTTCCTCATTCGATCCTTGATTACGTCAAGATCCGGTGGTCGTCTTCCCTTTTGATCGGCCAAGTACACTTCCTCGGAGCTTCCCGCACTTGGAGGGGGTCTTGGAATGTTCTAGGTCTCTTTGAGGGAGGCCAGCTAGTCTCTTCTTCTTCTTCTGGCGACCAGGAATGAGGTTCTACGCGATTCAAGCTCCAAGTGAGCTCTCAGTCCCAACTCCTACACAAAAACTTTAAGTCATTGGAGAGCTACACTATCGAACCATTTTAAAGCTAATTGCACGAAGAGGCGGCGAATGATGATGATTTCCGATGAAGGTAGCTGAGGAAGATCGAATCCCTAGACACTTGCACGAGCAAGATGCTAAAATGGGGAATTCATGTAGAGAAGTTTGTGAGAAAGGAGATGATGGAGTTTACGGTCAAATCAAGGGTCTGAGTATGGTGAACAGATGACCAGAGCCTAGTGCTTCAGCGAACTATGAATCTTGAAATTTATGTTGAATGAGACGAAATGTGAAGGTAGTTGGGAAGCTTTATTTTTTGACATGACGAGTGAGGTTGCTTGGAGAGGAGATTGTTTGAGATGAAGGAAGGGTTGGTTAAACCTAAGGTCATGATGTGGTAGAAGGATATGGGATGGATAATTAAATTTTAACAATGGAGGTGAGTTTGGTTAATTTGGAGTTCATATGGAGTAGATATTGATCATTGAATTTAATCATACATATGAGCGAGAATGGTGGAGGTTTTGTGGTTAGAGGAGTGGAGTAAGGTAGTGTAAAAATTAGAGCAGAGAGGGGACGCAACGCTTCTAACAGAGTCAGAAGCTACTGGTGGTATCGTTGATCCGAGGTCAACAAAAGAAGAGCCCTAATTGCTCCAAGTAGGATCGGGTCAAAAAATGAATATTCAAAGAAAATAAGAAATAAAATAGTATATGGTTTTTTAAAAGTAATTTAAAACATAAAAATGTTTATACTACTTTCAGTGATTTTTATTTATTTCTACAACCTTCTTTGTGAGATGTTAATATTTACATGTATATATGGGTATATAAACATGTGCTTAACATTTTTTCTATTTAATATATATATATAATATTGTATTTACATATTTTATATATTTATAATATTATTAAATACATATTTACAATTTTTGTATTTTAATAATTTTATATACATGTATAATTAAATACATGTATATACATTATATGTATATTATTTCTATGTATATATGTATTATTTATTTTAACGTCTTCTTACATTTTTACTTGTATTTATGTTTTTAAGATTTTTTATAGAGTATATACAATTGTTTAAAAATATTAACAGAGTAAAAAGGTAATGAATGAAATCTATTAGTTTTAAATACATATGGCCAATACAATATAGTACCTCAAAAAATCGACTTTTGTATCTTAACTTTATTTTTAATGAAACTCATTGGATAGATAATTAATTTTTAAATACAATAGAGGTAAGTTTGGTTCAATTGGAGTTCAAATGGAGTAGATATTGATTATTGAAGTTTGGTTTGCGTTTTTTTCATCAGTGTGTACATTGTACACTATGTATGATTTTTATTAGCTATTATTTTTATAATTTTCTATATATATATTAATAATTACAAGTATCATGTTGGAAACTTTATTGTTTGAAGTACGTATAATTAAGAATAAGATGATGTAAAAATGAAGCAACTTATAGAGTTCAAAATTAGGGTTTCTATAAAGTCTTTAGCCCTTATCTCCTCCTTCGACCTAGTCAATATTTGATTTGGTCCTGGTGTTTGGGTCATTTAGTATCTTTGATACTTAATTTATTTTTTTATTTCTCTATTTGATAATTTTGTAATTAAATAACATGTATTTTAAATGTTAATTACATAAGATTGTTAAATATTAATGTGTACAAATTAGTTGTATTTACATTTGTTTTGTTAGGGATTTAAAGATAAAATGGAAGAATAAATGTAGATGAATGAGTATTCATCACCCATAGTTTATTTACCCTCACAATTGTGGTTTTTCCATGTTGATTTATGTGGTTGGTTATTCGTGTTTGTGTTTATTTAGGATTTAACACATCATGCTGTCTAAATATTATTTTTTTGTTTTTGCACGATTCTATCTAATTAACGAGAAGTTCATTTCCAACATACTTGATATGTAAATGCCAAGCATATTGAGATAATTCTGTGTCTATATCATTGCCTCGGTTGGCAAGCAATTTAGTTGGTCGTGGTCTTATATCAAAAACATATCTATCTCGATGAACAAATTTTAATTTGGGCCTCTATGCTTAAATGTCAAAGTATCTCTAAGTTGACATCCTTTTTGACCGAACTTGATATTCATAAACGGCGAGGTGCTTATAGTTAGTAAAAGCATAATTGTTTGGTTGGTTATAAAAAGTAAGACACTAATAGAAAGGGATAGTTACGTAGTTATTTTAGAAGAAAAAAACAAGTTGTCGTATTTAAAACCTTCAATAGTATTTACAAATCTAATCCGTTTGATTGAACTTATTTACAATTGATCATAAAGGACTTGGCAGTGGGAAAGTAATTGATTAAGTACAGTATAAATATTAATAAATCCTCGCATCTCTTTAGTATGTTTCTAATTTGCGGGCTTTTCGCCCCTAAAGGATTCTCTCCTCTTGGGGGAGGAATTAATGAAAGAATTAGTATAAAAGTATTCTGTGGCTTGCTGATAAAAGAGAACATATGAAGTAGAGCTGCCAAGGGAAACTGGGAAAAGCGGCTAATATGCAACCAAGCCTAGCGAAGAGGGCGGCAGGAAAGCATACCTTTATATTTACTGTGGAGGAATCCGAGCACAGTTGGGGGAGATCTGCTGCTAGTGCTAGTGCTAGTGCTACTGTTGGAGAGGGCCGCCACAGGTAAGGCATTCACTGGTCAATGCCTAATTTGATAGCTATCTTTTTGTAGAACGAGGCAGATCTACTGCCACCCACATGGAGAGAGGAATGCCACATCGCGACGAGAGAGCCACACAACTCAAGACTTGCCGCGTTGCATTGTGGAAGGAAGACCCTGCGGTGACTTGGGCAGTCCAAGGCGTGGAAGTTGCGAGGCCCTGACGTACCTGCCGGGCTCGATTCTCTACCTATCAATTCTTGACTCCACGGTGCCGGACTGGTTCAGTGGATTAATTTCTTATGACTTGCATAGAACTCGCGCAATGTGCATTCCTCCGTTTTTATATAATATATAATAACGAGGGTGCATTGTAAAAAATCCATCACATATGCTTTTTTGCGCAATTAAATTTTAAATTAAGGATTTTATCAGTTGTGTTCCTATTAGATATTGTAATATCAGTTATACCCTTCTATTTTTTGGAATATAAGTTGTGCTCCTAACTTCTTATTGTTACATTACTTGTGTCATTCTGTTCCTTTTCCCATCAATGGGTTGAACACAAACATGGTTTTTTCAAACCATGGTGCGACGAAGAGGGACATAAGTGTCAAAATACTCGCCCCACCTATCCTCCTCCTCCGGTCCCTCCTCTGCCCCTTCGATCCATTTTTGTACAAGTACATCACCCGTATTGGTGCTAGCATAAGTAAGGAACAATGGAGAGGAGGGTATCACTGAAGTCGAAGACCCACGCGTTCTTGTCATCCCCAGCGTGTGCGAAATCAAAGGCTTCAAGTCACATATACCCTTCGAGGTCCCTCTCTGAGAGCCATAGTTGTTTGGAGGATCAACCACAGCTTGAGAGAGTGCAACAGAGGCAAGTGCATGAAAACCATCATGAAGGAGTGGGAGTAGTACCACTGGAGTTGCCCTGGCTTGAGTAATACAATCACCCACTTCTCAGGATCTCTCCCCACCTAGAGCAGATAGGCGATGAACAGAAATGATCGAGTGGTCTAGAATGATCCTTAAAAGGCGAGGACTCAATCATTGTGACGACCTCTCAACAACCATATTTAATCAATAATTAACCCACATAATGTATAGAAAATCAATACAAGCAGTGTGAATCAAAATCTATTATACCCTACAATAGATTGTAAAGTGGAAAAGTGCAATAGGGGTTGAACACAAGTAACAAATGAAGGATAAACAATCAAAATTAGCAAAGAAAGACAATAAATGAATTTTGGGTTTTAATGTATTTTTGGATTTTTGTTGGTTTTTATTTTTTTCGAATTATTGCTTTTATAAATATATTTTTTAATTATCTTTGATTTTATAATTTTTATGTTCTTATTTTAAGTTTTCAATTTTTGATTTTCTTTTTATAATCTAATATTTATAGAGTTATATATAATATAAGATAATATAATTATATATACGACTAAGAATAACAAAACATACAGAATAAAATGTTTTTGTATCTTTTATCTTTTCTACTATTTTTGTGATTTTTGAGAAAGTTTTACTACTTTTTAAGTATTTTTCAAATCAGAAAAAGTTAAAAACAATGACTTTTTAAATAAGCCGAATTCATTTGAGGATTAAAAATAACAAAAAGAGTCAAATTTTCTCCAAATCAATTTTAGTAAATAATATATGAGAAAACAAAATTATGGGATAAATATATTTTTGGATATTTAAAATATTTTTTATAATTTTTATATGATTTTGGAGCTTCTTAAATTTTAATCATTTCCTTTTTCTATTTCTAGTGATTTTTGGCCTAGAGTTACAAAATACTATAATAAATAAAATATAATTTTTTGTGACTTTTCAAAAAAAAAAGTTTTATATTTTTTGGAATTTTAATAGTCAAATAGGGAAGAAAAGCTCTCTTTTTTATTTTGAAAAATATAAAATAACAAATTCCCAACCAAATATATATGATATATATAATATATCAGTTGTATATAGTAATTCTTCATGAAGGGAGCTATTTTTAACAAAATAAAATCTATAAAAAGAAAATGCATACTAATAGGGGCATTTAGGTAAATATTTAAAAATATGATACCCAAGCCGAACATCACAAAACAATTGTGGCTAAAAATGCTATTTTCCAAAAATATCTAATAAACAATACTCAGAGGGGTATTTTTTGTAATTAACATACAATCCATGAGAATCGATGTAATTTTCACAGAAAATAATACACTAAATCTGGAAATTAATGGACTGAAACGAATATAAATTCTACGAGGGTCCAGATGTAAAATACACCATTCCCTCACACACATATATACGGGAGATTATGTGGCATGGACTTGAATGCAAATAAAGAAAGTACGAGGATGCAATGCAAATATTACAAAAATATTTAAACTACAGATGTATTTTTGAGGACTGAAAATAAAACATAAAAGGCGGGAGGGTGTGTATACAAAATACCCTCCACGTGCACGATCCACTAGTTATGATGATTTCACTTGACACGCGTCATGACATGGACCACCAATGATGCTTTGGTGACCGACAACTTATACTAGATCTCACAGGGGAGACTGACGGCCAAGGCTCTTCAAAATCTCACGCCTCTGGTTCAAATTAGAGGGTTGATCATGATCGAACGGGTAGCAAAGATGGTGCAGGAACATGCAAAGAACTCACTTCTCGCCAGCTTCGATCCGATGTGTAGCGGTCTCCAGCCACCTAGGATCCCTTCGATGGTATGCAAATGTTCTTGCAACCACTAAGAAGTTGTAAGGGGCTTCAAAAAGGTTTGCGGGCCACTTGTAGATTCTTAGAGGTCGAAGGTAGTCTAGTGAACACCAAGGTTGTTCTTGGCAAAATTGCCCCTTAGATGGGGCGTTTATCTCCTAGACCCTGAATGGTTAGATCAGGGACAAAAATACGAAATGTCCTGGTGACTAAAGGCAGAAAATGGTGGTCGGCGATGTCCTCTAATGAATGACGGAGAGGGAGAAACATATCTCTAGATCTATGCAAGATTTAGGCGGATGAAGGTGTGTGGGTCATAGGACTGAGGACAAGGGAAATGATGGGGATGATCAGAGTGGCGGAGGATGATAGAGGTGGTTGGAAAAAAGAGGCGGACCAAGAGATCTAGCAAGAATGTTTATGTGATTTTAAGATAATTATATTGAAATCATAGGAAACAAAATGATATCATATCCTATTGCTATACTAAGGAATGTAAATAAAAGGAAAAGAAGAAGCTTCCCATACTTGGGCTACCTGGAGCACAACTTCGGGCGGAGGAGGCGACGAAGCTTCGGATCAGCCTCGATTTGATGCTAACCAAGCCCCCTGAAGTTCTTGGGAGAAACCTGTTGTCACCACAGTTCTTGATCAAGTATTAGGTAAGGATTTTTGCGGCAGAAGAGGTATCAAACTCAAAAATGCAATCCTATGATGGCTTTTGTACAAGCGAAGAAGAGATGGGGAATGGTGCTCATCTTAGTGATCGTTGGTTTAATGTAGGATCTCAGCATGAAGATCATTGATCGAGGTGCAAAAATCAAAGAGACATCGAGCTGAATGGGCGAAAGAATTTTGCGCAAAAAATCGAGCAAGAGTGTGTCAAATGTAGCATGACACGAGCTAGAGCCTCGGTCAATGAGTTGACAGAGGTCAGTGGACAATGGGCCCTGATTGGGCCATATCCTCTATAAGAGGAAAAATATGAAAGTAAAAAGAAGAAATATAGGAATAATAAACAATTTATTTACTTTTTGGTTAAAAATAAAAATTATTATTTTATGCAGTTTTTAATGATTTTTTATTTATTTTATGACTTAATTTATTCTAAGCTATTTTTTACGGGTTCTTTTATCTGTATATATTTCATATGTTATATTATATTATTTTTATTCTATATTTTATACTTTATTATTTTATATACATAATTCAGGCATTTAGAACCTATTTAGATATGCATAAATATATTTTGTTGTATTTTTCTCATATATTTTATACACTTAAATAAGTATGTATATTTATTATATAGGTATAAGTATAGGTAAGTTATCTATGTTTTTGGTATACTATTTTATTTTAGTATGTTTTGTACGATTTTATTGTATTCTAAATATTTACATATATTATAAAGAATATATACAAAATTATAAAATATAAAATAATGGAAAATGTAAAGAATACATAAAATGAATAGTATATGCATGTATATTGTACACTAGGGGTCCAAAATCTAACTTAACTCCAAATTGAATGAAACTACCTTCATTAAATGGTTTATATAAATTTATATGCAATTAAAGGTGATTTTGGTGTATTTTGATTTCATATGGAGAAGATATGGGCGTGGGAAGTTTGTGTTTTGGAATTTTATTATGAGTATAAATATTCATTGTGTATTATTTTTGTGTGACATCAATTTTGTATTTTTATCTACAACTTTCATGTACAAAGTTTCTTTATTTTAGGTGTAAATGATAAATAATAAAGTTGGTACAAAAATGAATTATTGAAGGCAAAACTAGGGGTTTTATTATTTTTTGGCTCTTATCTCCCTCTAATTTTCTTATCGACCAAATAAAATCTTGACTTCATCACGAGGTTTAGGGTCATAAAATACATTAGACATTTTATTTATTTTTTTTGCTTTGCTTTTCTTTTCTTTATTCCATTATTTTGGATTTAAACAATGTATTTGATACAATATTTATACAATAAATAATGGATAATAATTATGCAAAATAATGATATGTATATGCATTTAGGTAGGCTTTAATGGCCAAAATGAAAGAATAAAGGAGATGAAATGGATATTAATCACCTCCTACACTTGCCGTTGCTAGTACCTAGTAAACACTTCTGCATATATGTGCAAAAAATAGAAATAAAAAAAACAAAAAGAAAGAACTTGAATTTATTTTTACTTTCAAACTTGCCTTCATAAAATCAACGTTTGGAGCTTAAGTTGGACCTTTGGATTTTAGATGCCGTCGAAACCTTATTGGAAATTGGATTTGAAAAACAAAAACCTTTAAAACCCAGAAAACTCTTCTCAAGTCTCCTCAATAGCCAGGCCAAAAAAAGTCAGTGTAGATACCTATCTTAGAATGCTTGACTAGTGTAGTCAAGTCATCCAATTGCAGGCTCACATATATTTTGACTCTCGTGCTTGCTTATTGGGCTACACATATAATCCAGCATACATTTTATTTCATTCAGTAATGTCCACTTTTTTTGAAGTTTTCGATGTTGCAACTTTTTAAATGCTATATACAGCAACGTTTACGTAAGAACTTTTTCCTCTTGAACCAGTAGACTACCCTATTTTGAAGATTCATTGCAACCCACAACTTCTTTTCATACCTCTTTACTACTAGATTGGGTTGGGATGCAATGACCACAAATGTGTGACTTCCGTTGTTCCCATTGGCTTGTGTCTCATGTTGACAAATCCAGCCCTCTACCACTTCAACTGAGGTGAGCAAAGTACATGTGTAGTTGTGCAAGCTAGGTCATTATCAACAAGAGTCATGCATATGTTCTGAAATATTCTACTTAGGCGATCAATATGACACTGAAACAAGTCACGTGGTCTCAAAGAATTAAGTCTAACAGGCTTGAATTTTGTCCATTCCAGTTCCTATAAGGTTCTTGTAATTAAGTGAATTAAGTTCCAACCAAGCTCCAATCTCCGGATTTTATTTACACTAGTTAAATTATCAATTTCAATCCAAAAAATGCATATGTAAGTACAATGCAAGGAAAATATTTTATGATGCAATTATCTGGTTTTGAGCTTTTTATGAATTTTTGAAAAGGTTTTGCAATTTTTATGCAATTTTTATGAAAAAGATTTTTCCAAATGTTTTTTATATTTTTTTTTGCAAAATTTAAGATTTTTTTCAAAACAATTTTTTGAGAAAAAAATAGGTATAGATATTTACATGGGAGTGCTTCTTATTATTTACAAGAGTTGGAGTCCAAGAATTTACAAAGTTGTATACACAAGGTTTGTATAGGCTTTTTATTTTTTCGAATTATATACATAGTTATGAAAATAATTTGAAAATATTTTTGCAAACATTTTGAAAACTTTATTTTGCAAAGTATTTTGACAAGTAATTTTTATAACCATTTTACAAAATTTATAAATCATTTTGCAAAGATTTTTCAAATAGAAAATTTTAAAAACTATTTTGCAACTATTTTCAAAATATTTGAAAATAGATATTTAAATATTTTATTTCACGCAAAGAAAAGAAAATTTTACAAACCAAAATATTTTTACAAAAGTTGAAAATATTTTACTAGACAGTTTCCAAACAATTTTCAAAAGATTTTTCAAAGATATTTTAATTTTTTTTCAAACATTTTGCAAAATAATTTTACCTGATTTATTAATCGATATATACAAAGAATTTTAATGAATTTTATAATAGTTATTTCTTTACACTTAACTAATTATATTTTATCCATACTTATTAAAAATACAAAGTACGAATTAAGGCTAAAGTATATACAATGTATATACAACCCCCTATACTTAGCTTAGGCTATGTCCTCAGATATTAGAGAGAAAAATAAAATATATAACTTATGCTAAGTATAGAACAATCAATACACCAATGACTAAAGAATGAATGAATGAGAAGTTGATCGTCCCCCTATACTTAGGATGAAATAATACTAAGTATAGTAGACTATACACAATGTAGGGAAGGTCAAGGGTGGGAATGTACGAAGACTCGACCTGTCTCCCCATACTTAGGGTAAAATATCCCTAAGTATAGATCGTATAAAAAGTTGAGGGGACATGTGAGGGATCAAGGAATGAACAACTCAAGGTATACAAACCCCTATACTTAGGATAAAGTATGTCCTAAGTACAACAATGATGAAAGGGGTGAAACCTTTTCGAAAGAAAAAGAAAATAAAAAGAAGAAAAGAAGAAAAGAAAGTTCATTCAAAAATGTTTTTGTATACTTTGTTTGATTCAACGGATGTGGACGCTTTCATCTCATCTTCATATGTAAATTGAGTAGAATCTACAACAGACAAGAAGATGTCATGTTCTAAGTATGGTTGCAGTTGCTGTCCATTGATCATGAAAGGTTGTGCGTCGGCTGACCATTCTGATGTCGTTATGCTTACGTTGTCACGCACATGCTTCATTATAAATGACCCACTCCATTTGCTCTTCAACATTCCTGGAAAAAAAGTTTCAACTTCTAATCAAACAACCAAACCTTCTGGCTTGGCTCAAAAGTCTTTTGACGGATGTGCTTCTCATGCCACTTCTTGACCTTTTCCTTATAAATCAGGCTGTTATCATATGTGTAGTCACAGAATTCAAGTAGTTTGTTCAGATACTACTTTCCATTTTTTCCAACCTTCTTAGAATCCAGATTGCAAATACTAATTGCCCACAAGGATTTATGAATGAGTTCCACGTGCAGATGGCATGGCTTGTCGTATACCAGACGATAGGAAAACATTCCCAAAGATGACTGATGAATCTCTAAATGCATATATTAATATGTATCCGTTGTAGCATGGACACTTATCTGATAATATAGAACTGAGAAGAATCTCAGTGATGAGGTCCTCGACTTGAATTTGTATACCTGGGAGGTCCATTGTTGAAGACAAGGACAAAAGCAATAAGGTGATTAATTTTAAATTTCAAAGAGTTAATATAGCAATTACTTGGATGATAATAGTAAGATATGCACAGAACACCAAATAGGTGGATTTTAAAGACATTTTATAATGCAATTAATTTACAAGAAGGCACATATTCACAAATAATACTATTATGACAATCACAACAAAAGTAGACACACAATAACAAAATTTTATCAATTACAGAAATGCCCTGAATTTATTTAATCAGAAAAAATTCATGAATTAATCAAGTGTTAATTTAAGTCTCAAAAGCATTCAATAAAAAATTATCCTTTAATCTCAATATGATGCTTTAATGAGTAACAAGCAATTTAATCACTTAATGACTCAATGATATTAATGAAAATAATTAGAATAAAGTCACTAAGATGCATTGTGCAAAACAAGATTAATTCTTCAAAACAAGATCAATTATTCACTAAGAGTCCTCTTTCAATTTTATTTTAAGCTCTAATTTAGCATTGATGATAAGGTACAATTCAAGCATGATTTTAAACCAAAAAGTGCAATGAATCACATTAAGAGATAGAGCATCAAAATACCATTCAAACGAGTCCAAAATCACGTCATTTGGATTTATATATAAAAAGATATTCAATGTTTTATCTATGGCATATTCGCAATAAAAACAACAAGTTTTGATAACAAAACATGACAAATTTGGACTGAAATGCAAATAAACTAATCCACAAGGGATAATATGCAATTTACATAAAGAGAGATGACTATAAAGCGAGAGGACTTATCTACAATGAATAAAAACAGGAGGATGATCGATGTAAATTACCCCATCACATGCGCAAAACACATGACTTGTCTAGGTTCGGGCAAGGAGGTTCGGTGCACGTGGCATCTTCTGGTTCTTTGCTCGAGGCTAGGAGGCATGCTCAGAAACCGAGCCTTAGGGATGAAACACTTCCTCTGATGGGAAACATGGCGCAATCCAGACCGTCAGATCTCACCCAATTTGGGAAGATTAACGACTAATGCTCCTTGTGTGTTCTTCAACTCCTTCGCGCATGACGCACTCAGTTTGTGCTCCAATGAAGGAGTGTAGTTGCTCCTTGCTCCTCTACAATCACTTAAGGTTTGATGACCTTCCTGAAGACTCCACAGAATCAGATACGAGGAGAGGGTTATGAGTAAGACCATGTAATGACTTGTCGATGAAGCTATGTTAGATAAGAAATGGGAGACCAGAGTACTATTTAATTCTCAGATCAATGAAGCCCTTAGACCTGTAGCATTAGTATGAACAACAGACAAAGTCCATGAGAGTGATTTGAAATGGCTATGAGATGGAATGGAGGGTTCAAACGTCATGAAGGAGAGGAACCCTAAATGGATTCTCCAGGCACACTATGACTGGAGACAAGGTAGAGATGAAACAATAATGGAGAAGAGAAGAGGCTACTTAAATGATCGGCATGGATGTATGAATAGAGGTGAAGATATCTAGATGTTCAGATCAAGATGTAAGCGAGCATATGATCTAAGATAAATAAGAAAATAGTGAATGAAGAGAAGATGGGCTGAATTTCTTATTTGGAAGATGCAGATTGAATCGATGATTTGAAGAATCTTGCAGTACATGAAATTGAGAGAGGATGCTCCTGTCATCGCCTAACATCTTAGGTAAAGAGATGAAGCTCAGTCAGCCAAGGAGATGGTTGAACACTGCTGCTATGGCCAAAGATCTCACCGGTGGATATCCTCCGTCTTCGCAATCAAACTCAAGCCCTAACTATCACCGAGAGGAAGAGGATGCTGGGAGAAACCACTTGCAAAATGGCATATCTTGGTTGATGGAGGCGGAGGGAGGATTTTGACGAAGTAAAGTTCGGTGGTTGGCGAAGATATGTGATGGTTTCAACCACTACCCCCCGCTAAGAGAAAAAGGATGAGATGGTGTTATAAATGTGACGTAACTAAGGGACAAACGATGAAGAGAATGGAGATGGTGGTTAAAGCGGAGGTTACCGAAAGTGGTTGCTAAAATTAGGAGAAGTTAGGCTCATGTGAAGAGTTGCATCATTTGAAGAAGATGAGCGTCCAATAGTCCAAATTGATGGCGATCTGGACGATGAGTGGCGACCATGTGGGCAGACCTAGAGGTACCACATGTCCCAATAGAATTAAAGATGATTACAAAAAATGAAATAATTCGAAAAGAATTAGTTTGAGGAAGAATTGAGAAAAACTCAAAACATGAAAGTTGTAGATCTCATCGAGATCTACAACTTTTATTGAACTCAAAGCGATCATAGGTCATTTGTACATAGATAAAAATTAAATACATAATAAAACAATATAAAATAATTTTCTTTTATTTATTTTTTAGGTTTTTATTTTATTTTTTATTCATTTAATTATGTATAATATTACTCTAATTTTTAGTTGATGGTTAATAATAAATAAATACATAAAATATTAGCATAATAATAGGGGTATATAATATTATATAATTAGAGTTAATTATTTACAACAAAGAAATTACTAATTAGAGTTAATTGTCAATGTATTTTATTGAATTACTTAGGTAAGAGAGATAAATACGAGGAATTAAGCTAATAAATCTAGGATTTATCACCCCCTATACTTAAGCTAAGCTCATCCTCGAGCTAATAAATAAAGAATTAATTAGAAATCTAGATTAATCAATGAGATCCTTGACATGTGCATGTGAGTATTCAATGCTTGATTTGATCGTGAACACTAAGTTTTAGAACTCCTAAACCTCTAAGTTGATCCAAGTGTTAATTAAAAGGAATTCAACTTCTTTAATTGCCAGACTCTCAGTATGTGTGTGTGTGTGTATAAGAAGTATGACTTAGTGTTGACTGCATCCACAAGCGTAGAGTCAAGATTTCACTAAAGCTTCCAATCTCAGAAGCACTCCTAAAGGACCAACCCTCAACTCTAAGGAATAAATCTAGTGTTGCTTCACTCCACCATCTCTTTAGTTCGTCAGACATCAAAGGCACAAATGGAAGGCCAGATTATGGAGGATATAGGATTGTGTTCTTATTTTCACTTCCTCTCAATGGAACATGATTCTCCCTAGTGCCAATACTAAAGACAATTTTTATTTTTGTTAACAATGTGTTCGTCAAAGAGAAATTTGAGCCACATGCACTTGTTTTTCTGGGAATACACTAGGGTACGGCTTCTTTAAGCATCTAATATACTTGTACCCAGGCTTTGATCATTAATGATGTACATATATTTTGAGGTACTAGCCTGACTCATAAAAGCCTAATGATTTGGTCCAAGTGGACATTTAAAGGTTGGGAGTGCTCGCCTTGAAATTATGCTCATATGATGTAGCTTTGTAATATAATGAGATTCTCATTTTTATCATCATTTTTTGTGAGGGAACTTCCCTTCTTTTTGGCTAGCTCCACTGCTTTTACAAAGGATTGGCACACACTGATCAACTTATTAATTTATTTTATTAAAACCTTAATACTTTAGGTTAAAGGCAAGAGATAGCATGAGAACATCTCCCATACTGGATAAATTACCGACATTCGAGTTTCATGAAGCTGTCATTAATCTTATCCCATCATTGAGTATAATATAGACCAAGTCCAAACTCAATCTTCAGATCCTAATCCCTCAAGTGATACCTCGACTCATCTCAATCATGAATGCAGTCGTGCATGTGAGTGATAATCAAATTCTTTTAAGGGAGATTAAGCAAGTAATATAGAACACATATCTTCAAACTAGGGAAGTATGAATTTTAAGTCAAAGACCTCAATGGTTAAAACAAGATAACTCAAAGTCTCTGGACTTCTTAAACCCAGTGTTAAAGATCATCTCAAGCCTTGAGTGCAATGTGAAAATGATGGGAACAACACCAATTAATAAGTTAGTAAGTTAGTTATTTACAAAATAATTAAGGAGTTATTAGATTTATTAAGACACAAAGAATAGAATGGGTAACCTTGATAGAAAAACACAGAGAAAATGAACAACAATACTAGGATACCTAACACAACACTACAAACTTCAGCTCCTTGAAAATCACGATAAGTTCTCAAAGGTTTTAAATCATAGACCGTCTTATGTTTCAAATGTTTCCTTCTAACAAAGATCACTTTAGAATCTGAATAAGAAAGATCTTCATCAATTTGGAATTTCAACCTTCTAGAATGATGCCATTCTTCCTCAAAAGTGATATCCATATATACATGGGGAGACTCAAAATTATTCACAATCATAAGGAGACAAATCAAACCTAGAAATCCTACTTTGGATTTTCCTTGGAAGCGAAAAACTAGACACATAAGGATGACCCAACTTACAAGAAAGGTAAGGATCTAATAACTAAACATCCTCAAGAAAAGGTAAGGGCTCCTCCATGTCCGATTCTTCTATCAATAAATCATGCTACTTAATCGATATCACTCTTTTCAGTGAATTCGTTATCAATTTGATCTTCCAAAATATAGAGTTGAAATCCAGACTTTCCTTCATTTAGGACTCTGAAAGACTTTAAGGCAAGACGACCTTATAATGGATAGATGGTTTAGCGAACCGTTACGACTTCTCGAGAACCTAATCCTAATGGAGATTGAAGAGACACAATAGAATTATTTAATTTTTTTATTTAATAATGAAATATTTACAATAGTTATGTTAATTCACACACACCCTTAGATTTTGAAAATAATTTTGAAAACTTTTTACAAATCTTGTCACATAGATATAGGTTTTCAAAACCTTTTACAAATAATTTTTCAAAACATCGTAATTTTACAAATCATGTAAAATATTTGAAATCCATGTAAAAAATATATATATATATAATTTTGGAAATCATTTTCAAAACCTTTTGTATAGAATCAGTTCAAAAATTATAATACAGTACTTGTAACCCCAAAAAGTGTACAAAATTTTAAAATTTTGAGCTACGACTAAAGTATATATGAAATATGTACAATAACCCCCATATACTTAGCTTTTGCTATGTCCTCATAGCTCAAAGTGAAATTAAGCCATAGCTCAACTAACTATAAATGAATGAAAGGACTGATGATCAAAATAATAAAAGTATAGGAATGCGAAAGAATACGTCAGAATGAATACAAAGGAATGGTCCCCCGCATACTTAGGTTCTGAAAAACCCAATTAAAGAAAGAGAAGTATATAAATAGAAGAGAATAAAGAATAGACAAAAGAATACACAATGAAGAATGTAGAGACGGGTCCACCGATACTTGGGCTGAAAAATAACCACAGTGTAAGTAGGTAAAAGAATAAGAGTCAAAGTAACTCTACAAGAATGAGTCAGAAAGAATAAGAATCTGCTGATGTTGAATCTTATGATGTGAATCTGTACTGATGTATCATGCATTCTGTGAGAAATATGAAATAAATCACTTGGCATGAAGTCAATCATCTCAACGGGAGTTAACCTTTCCTTGGATTCTACAAAATTCTTAAGTAACTACTTGTTAACAAAAAAGGAAGGTGCATTCTCTGAAAGCTCTGAAATCTCTACACTACCATTTATGTGCACTTCCTTAACTATAAAAGGACCCGCCCACTTTGATTTAAGTTTCTCATAGAAAATCTTTAACTTAGCATCAAAGAACCATACGTTTTATCCTGGGACAAAGTTCTTGCATCTAATATGTGCATCATGACACTTCTTAACTTTGTTGTTATAGATCATGTTATTGTCATATGATCTGTTTCAGATTTCCACCAACTCATTCAGGTCAAGGTCTCTACACAACATCCCCATGTGATAGCTTCATTTGATTTTCTTTATTGTTCATTCAGATTTGTGATCAAATTCAGCATGAAAATGACATGGCTTTCCATAAGTCATCCTAAATGGTGAAGTGCCAAGAGATATCTTGTAGGCCGTCCTATAGGCCCATAGAACTTGGTCTAACATCTGAGATCAATTCTTCCTATTGGAACATACTAACTTTTGAAGGATGCTCTTCACCTCCTTATTTGAAACCTCTACCATGGCGTTCAATTGTGGGTGGTAAGGACTAGTTACTCTATGTTCAAATCTATTGTCCTTTGCTAAACATTTCGTCATTCCATTCACAAAGTGGCTACCGCCATAAGATATCAAAACTTTGGGCATACTAATCGTGAAATAATATGATCCTTTATGAATTTGCAGACAGTCCTACCGTCCGCTGCTCGAGTTGGGATAGCCTCCATCCATCTTGATAATAAATTAATTGCTAACAAGATGTACTTAAAACCATGGATATTTGTTAAGGGACCCATGAAATCTATGTCCCAAGCATCAAAGACATCACAAAAAATCATATATTGCATGGGCTTCTCATCTCTAGAACCGACTATTCCTCCCATTCTTTGGCAAATAGGGCATGACCATACAAAATTAGTGACATCTCTAAACAAGATCGACCAAAACAAACCACATTGTAACACCTTGTGTGTAGCCCTTTTTCCTGAATAGTGTCCTCCAGCCTCATGTGCATGATAATACTTGAGGACACTCTTGTATTCCTCCTGAGGAATACACCTCCTACAGAAACAATCCAATTCCTCAAAGAAAAGGAACATATTCTCCCAATGGTATTTCCTTGAACCAACTTAAGTCAGTCCATACTTCTCCTAGTTTAACCATGGGGATCTTGCTTGGAGAAAAGGTAATTCACCATGTTGGCTGATAAACATGGGTTTCAGGAGCGGATTAAAGTGTATGTGTTGAGAATCGCTTAGAACCGAAACCCGATTTTGACAAACAAAAATTACGGTAAAATAGGAGATGAAATCCTATTCTACCGTTCACTACTAATTTGACCAGGTGAGTATGCCTGGGTCGAACACAGGGAAGTAGAATGTTCAAACTACGGTTTTCGAGACAAGGAATAAATCCCAAGAAATCCTCTTTTATTATTGATTTTACAAGGAAAGCAATTAAGAAGAAGTTCGGTTTAAAACAAACTCAAGAAGACAAAAATCAAAACCACAAACGAGGTGACGAAAAATTCAGGAGAAAAATACTCGAAAAATAGCTTGGGTAGTTATCGAGCTACCCTAGAAAATTCGTGGAAAAATGTGGAAAATACGAGGTTCAAATGGCCCTTATAGGCCAAGGGCCTAACTGTAAGAAAAAGTTTAGTTTGTGTCACAAAACAGTCCCTTGAAGGACTAAAATGCGATAGAAATATGTTTTATTACAAGTAGGTCCCCACGCAGGGACCTAATTGTAATTCTGGAAAATACTAGAGGCGTGTTTGGATTTCTCGAACTCGGTGGGGGTTATGATGCAATTTTCACACCCCTTCAGATCTGACGGTCAAAACTAGAATCTGTAGCATGATATGGACCGTCGATTCCTGCCACGTGTTGACAGGTTGTGCAGTTTGGAGTTCTTGAATGTTCTTGAGGTTGTTCGTGCAACTGACGCATGAGCCTCTTCTCCAACTTACTGCCAGCAACTGGCGAGGATCTTGTGTCTCCGGTGGGGCCAGAGGGGTGGCTCCTCCACCCCTCGAGCTTTCTCGCGGTAGGGATTGGCCGGAGGTGACTAACAACGGAAGCGATCGGGCGATGAAGATGGCTGCTCCGACTTTGTCCTTAGAGTTTCATGATGATGGTGCCTTCTTCTGTCATGATTTGATGATGATTGGAAACTCCATTTCCTTTGATTTCGCTCCAGATTGAAGATAACTCTGCAATTAACACATGTATATGCTCGATTTGCGAAGAAATTGGCCGAATGATTAATAATTGCAAGTTTAAAAATGGGTTTCTAGAATTATTATCGAACAACATGTGGATAGAAATGAAGAAGATAAACTTTAGGGTTGATTTGATTGAGTTTGAGATGAATCTAAGATGTGGCGTCTAATGATGTTGATTAAGTTTGTTAATGACGTAATTATCTACGCTAATGTTTGCACACAAATAGAGAAATAAAAGGTGAGAAATGAATGAATTACCTATGCTTGCAGGGTGTAGAACCGCTGCCGGTGATCGCTCGACGGGCGGCTCCTGGAGCTTGACGCGGCTCTAGGCGACGATGCAAGGCGGCGTTCAACACCTTGGAACCTCCTCCGATCTCCCTTCTTTCACGTGGGTAGGCTACTTGGATCTGTCACCTCCTTAGATGGTCAGAATCGCGGGGAGAAGTTGGGTAGTCGGCCAATTAGTCGGGGGAAAAATTGGTTAGGGGAGAGTTAGTTGGATCTCGCCAACTTCATGGCCTTTTATAGATGATTTGCTTGAGATCCAAGGTGGATCTAATGGTCGGCGAGTCAGAGGGTTGTTATGAGGAAGACATGGAGGGTTTAGATCGATTAAAGTAGTTGCGGAGTGTGCAGGAAAAATGGTGAAAATGGTCGGAAACATTAGACTCGCCACCGGCTTCTTGAGGAAGAAGAGTCATGTGCTGACACGTGTCAGCACCTGGTTGGCCAGAGTGTTAAAATGTTTATAAATTATATAATAAATAGTAAATGACGTTATTTAAAATAGGTATAAAAACGAAAAAATGTAAATAATTAAATTATCTAAATTATGGTATAAGTAATTTTCGTAAATTATAAATATTATTCGAAATATAAATATTACATTAATAAATAAGTACAAATAATACTTAATAAATAGTTAATGGATTTTTAATTCAATAAATACTTAATTATTTATTAATTTTATATTTTCCTAATTATTATAATAATAAATAAAGTCTTTGTGGATTTTTATGGATTTTAATAAAATAATTTAGATATATTAATAAATACAAGTATAGGTTAGATGGTTCAATTTCATCTATAAATTAGGGTTTTAAATTTAATTAAAATAATAAATAAGCTCCAGGAATTCTGAAATAAATCATGATGAAAATACAATATCATGAAAATAATTAGAAATTATAAAATTAATAAAACTATAAACAATGGGTTCTAAATAAAATAAATAGCCCAAAAACCCCTTTGTTAATATGTCCCAAAATCGAGTTTTTGCAAATGGACTCTATTTTCAATGAATCCACCTCTATTAATTAGAGAATATTATTTTATGAACTTTAAAGATGAGTAGAGTGAAATTGGAGTTCGTATGAGAAAGTTATGATGTTCGGAAGTTGAGATTTTGGCAATTTAAAAGTAGGATTTCTTGACATATATACATGATAATATTTTTAACTTGTTTCTATACTTTTATATACATTTTAGAAATAATTAGGAAAAGATTTTGGTGAAAAATAAATTCATATGAATTAGTTAAAAATAAATGAAGACTTGGTATTTATTTGATAAATAATGAATAATGTGTCGAGTGTTATTTAATTATTTTTTTATAGTTTTCTTCCCTTATCTCCCCCTACTTGTTATTTTGTCGAACAATCCATGCAGACTTGGTCTCGGGGATTAGGGTATATAAATATATCTTTTAGCTATACTTATATTATCTGAGTCATATTGTACATATATACATATCTACAATCTGCTTTCTTTTCTTTTCTTTATTTTTTATTCTTTATTTATTTACATGTTTTTATGCATAAAAGTGCATTTTTATTCATGAATAGGATTTGGATAAAATGTGGGAAATAATGAGTATTTACATGTATTTGTTAAGGGTTTTAAGAAAAAATGCGATAGAAAAGTTAATGAATCATGGATTCATCAACCCCCTATACTTAATTGCTAGTCCCTTAGAAAACACTTATTTGAAAAGTAAGTGAAAAAGAAAGAAAGTTAGAATGAATTTGTTTTCCTAAACCAATTCATGAGAACAGACGAAGGTCAGAGTTCGATCGGGCCTGAAATAAGCATTTTGTCGGATCCTTAACTAAGATTAGGATTTTATCCTCAACAATCCTCAAGATCCATAAATCCTTATTCAAGATCATCTCATGAGCTAGTTCAGACTCACTTATTCATATCACAAACTCTATCATCGTTGAAGTCAATTTGTACAGTATGTGAATTGATTTAGCTCTTCATGCTTAAAGAAGTGAAGAAACTATCCATCCCAGCTATACACTTCCATTGATTCCTCATCTGGCTACTCTTTCCTCGGGGAGGGAGGTATTCCCTTCTGAGGTTAGTTCATGCTATGTCCACAATCGAATATAGAGAGAAAGTAGAAGAATGACAAAAGAAGTGGAGTGCGACCAGCGTAGACACATCTCCTTGTGAAGCTCAACCGGTGTAGCTAAGTCTCCACTAAGATGTGCAAGAATTTTTGGTGGAAGCTTGGACCGTTGTAGTTATTTGGTGGCTTCTTCTTTTATTTGGCTTTGTAATTTGCTTGCACTGTATTAATATTTTTATGCCTCAATGGATATAACATCTTTTGTTCCTTCCCTTTTTTTCAGGTCTTGGAAAAATTGTGTCAGCAGATCCTTCCCTCATCCGAAGCGACTACCGTAACCCCAATCTCTCCCATCTTTAGACGTCAATGCTGCAAAGACAAGGATAGAAATGCACTACCAAGATGTACTACCCTTTGCAACTCGATGCAAGTTGAGTTAAGTGTAGAGTGCATGTGTCAAAGATTGGTTCACTGGTGCAGAGTTGTACGGATGACACCAAGTAGTCTACTTAAGCACATATGAGTTGATTTCCCAAATATGGTCTGATGGAAACCAAAGATTTTAAGTCAAAGACCTGAAGAGTCTAAATTCCAGATCCTAACTAGGCTCCTTACAATGAAAGTTAAAGGCCATAATCAAGCTCCATCCTTTTAACTAGACTTAATCCATAGTTCCAGAAATCAGACTTATTCTGAAAAATGCGAATGCAAATGCAACCATGTTTTTGTGAAGTATTTTTTTCTGAACTTTACTCATTTTTATGGTTAAGGCTTTTGTTATTTTATAAATTTAGGACTTTGTATTTTTATGGATTTTCTGATTTTTATTAACACGTATTTGTACAAGAATTTTACAATATATTTTATTTGAGTTAAATATCTAATGTATTTTACAAATTTTATATACAAAGAATTTTACAAAGACTAATAATTTTTAAACTTATTTTAATAAATAGAATTTTAAATAAGTATTATACAGACTTTACATTTCAAATACATTATTTATTTTAAGTCTTTTAAATACAGATTTTAGACATATTTTACTTATTTACAAGGATTTTATAAGTAATATATATATATATATATAGATGGATTTTAAATTAATCCTCACGCACTTTTTATGGATTTTGTAGATATAAAAAAATACATAAAAGTATGAGTTATGGATAAAAGTATATACAATATATACACACTTCTATACTTAGCCTGTGCTATGTCCTCATAGCGTCAAAAGAGAAAAATGAGGACATAACTCGTGCTAAGTAAAAGTGGGTAAAAAGAATAAGAGAATACAAGTCAGTCAACCGCCCTATACTTACGATCAGGTCATCGTAAGTGTACTGGAAGAGCAAAAATGATGTGACTGAGTGAAAAGAATATACAACGAAGGGACAAAATAAATAAAGAACACGAGATCATCAAAATCACTCGGTCCCCATATACTTAGGTTAACGCATCCTAAGTCTAGAAAAAAGGGTGTAGCCAAAAATTGGAGACCTGTGATTTGTGAAAAAGAAAGGATATGCAAAAGTTATAGAACAAAATAGAAAACGTTAATCAACGGGCAATACGTCCCCACTATACTTAGGATCTGGTATCCTAAGCATACAAGACGAGCAAAAATGGGGATGATTGTGATCTACGAAGAATATTCAAGTGTTGCGGACTTCCAAAAATTGAATGGCTCAAAAGTCTTTGTACAGGATGAGATAAAGTGAAAGAATGATCATGAGTCCTGTACAAAATAGATCACTTAAACATGGGCCAGATGATCATTAATCTCTAGTAAATGCTTCAGCATCTGCCCGTTAACCACGAATGGCTCTGCACCAGGTGACACATCTGATATAGTTATGCTTCCAATGTCGTGCACCGTTCTGATTATGTAAGGTCCTTCCCACTTGCTTTTCAATTTGCCAGGAAAAATTCTCAATCTTGCATTGAACAAACAGAATTTCTACCCAGGGACAAAGATATTATGCCGAATATGTCTATCATGCCATTTCTTCACTTTGTCGTTATAGATGAGAGTGCTCTCGTATGCCTGATTTCGAATCTCTACTAGATCATTGAGATCCATCTTCCTCTTGTATCCTGATTTCTGTGCATCAAGGGAAATTTCTCAAATAGCCCATTCAGATTTATGCATGATCTCTACGGGCAAATGACATGGTTTCCCATAAACCAGTCTGAATGGTTAAGTACATAAGGGAGTCTTATATGCAATACGATATGCCCAAAGAACCTGATCTAAAAGCTGTGACCAGTTCTTCCTATCCAGTCGTACTAATTTTTGAAGAATTTATTTCACCTCCCTATTTGAGACTTCAGCCATGCTGTTCATCTGTGGGTGGTAAGGAGAAGCTACTCTATGATCAATGCCGTATTGCTTCACTAGCTTTTTAACCTCCTTATTAATGAAATGGCTACCCCCATCAGAAATAAGAATATGTGGAATCCCGAAACGTGAAATAATATGTTCCCTTAGGAACTTGCAAACTATCTTACTGTCTGCAGTTCGTGTGGGTATAGTCTCCACCCATCTACTAACATAATCTATAGCGATAAGAATGTACTCAAAGCCGCTGCTGGAAGGGAATGGTCCCATGAAATCTATGTCCCATGCATCAAAAATCTCGCAAATAATAATGGGCTGCATAGACATTGCATATCTAGCACTGACTATCCCTACTGCAATCTACAATCTGGGCAAGTCTTCACGAATGTACAAGCATCTCTAGTAAGAGTCGGCCACCATAATCCACTCTGAAGTACCTTCTGCGCTGTCCTCTTCCCTGAGTGATGTCCCCCTGCCTCAAAGGAATGGCATAGAGTGAGGACACTATTATATTCCTCCTGGGGAATACAACGCCTGTAAACACAATCCGATCCCTCACGAAAAAGAATCGGATCCTCCCAATGGTAGTATCGTGCCTCGGAAAAAGGTCTATCAACTCGATCCTTTGGCCAACCCTATGGACTTTTCTGTGTAACCAAAAAATTCACTATATCTGCATACCATGGAAGCTCGATAATTGCAAAGATGCTCTCGTCGGGAAAACTCTCTGCAACTTCTGGCGTGTACTCATCTGAAGGCTGTTCTATTTGCAATAAGGAGAGGTGATCAACTACCACATTCTTTACTCCAGGTTTGTCTTTAATGTCCAAATCGAATTCCGGAAGTAAAAGAATCCATCGAAGAAGGCGTGCCTTGGCATCCTTCTTTTCCATCAAAAACCGGATAGCTGAATGATCTGTATAAACTGTGATTTTGGAGCCAAGAAGATAAGATCCGAATTTATCTAATGCGAACACTACTGCCAACATCTCCTTTTCTGTCACTATGTAATTTCGCTGAGCATCATCTAAGGTTCTGCTAGCATAGCGGATAGCAATAGGAACTCCATTCCTCCTTTGTCCTAATACAGCCCCGACTGCAAAATCGGAAGTATCCGTCATGATCTCGAAGGGTAGAGAGCAATCAGGTGGCTGTAGGATAGGAGCACTGATAATCATGTCCTTTAATATGAAAAAGGCAGTAAGACATTTGTCATCTAATAAGAACTCGATATCTTTGCCTAATTATTTAGTTAACAGTCGGGCAATCTTAGAGAAATGCTGAATGAACCGTCGGTAAAAGTCGACATGCCCGAGAAATGACTATAATTGCTTAATGTTGGATGGTGGTTCGAGGCGCTTGATGACATCCACCTTGGCAGGGTCAACCTCCATGCCTCGCGGGGAGATGACATGCCCCAACACGATCCCGTGTGTAACCATAAAATGTCTCTTTTCCCAAGATAGAACAAGATCTACCTCACAACATTTCTGAAGAACCTGGTTTAGGTGCGCTAAACAATCGTCAAAGGACTTACCATAGACTAAAAAATCATCCATAAAGACCTTTAGGAAATCAAAGACCATGTCTGCAAATATAGCAAGCGTACACCTCTAGAAAGTAGTAGGGGTATTGCACAATCCAAAGGGCATCCATCTAAAGGCATATGTGCCAAATGGACATGTGAAGGTGGTTTTCTTCTGATCTTCAGGATCAATGGTTACCTTGTTGTATCCGAATTAACCGTCAAGGAAACATAAGTATTCCTTCCCTGGCAACCTTTATTTGACCTGGTCTATAAAAGGCAAAGGGAAGTGTTCCTTCTTTGTTGTGGCGTTCAGTTTCCTGTAATCAACGCACACCTGCCACGACGTGGTTACTCTCTTTGGAATCTCCTCTCCACTCTCATTCTTAATCATCTGGATTCCCGACTTCTTTAGGACAACATGTAATGGGCTAACCCATTCAGAGTTGGAGATGGGATAGATAAATCCTGTGTCGTACCATTTCATAATCTCTTTCTTGACAACATCTCGTAAAATCGGATTCAGCCTTCGTTGAAACTCTCTGGAAGGTTTGCTGTCTGTCATGATCGAGATATAGTGATGAGAACATAAAGCAGGATTGATCCCACAGAGATCGGATATGGTCCACCCAATAGCCTTGCGATTTCTTTCAAGAACCTCCATCAGACGAGATTCTTTTTCTTCGGTCAAAGATGAGCTGATAATGACCTGAAACTGTCGATGTGGACCCGCAAGGAATGCTTACTTCATATTTGGTGACAATAAATTCATCTCTGGTAAGGTAGACTATAACTCTGTTGAAACCTCCTCTATATGTGTACTGGGATTTGTATCGGTAGTGGATTTATCTGCACTATGGTTATCCACCATCTCAATATGCTCTAGAGTCGAACTACAGAAGATGTCTAAAATATCATCCGACTCGATACTGTGCTCATCCTTAGAATGACTAGAGGAAAACAACTCAGCTAAATGAAATTCTACCTCTAAATCATCTGAGGTGGAGGAATCGTGTAAACACTTTGAATATGAAAGATCTACAATAAACTCCTCGGAATTTTGATCCCTCTGATTCTCGTCATCCAACTGAAATATAAAGTTCCCTCGGAAGAATTACCAATCGTAGTCTTGGACCCATCCTCTTCTAGGGAATTCTGGGTCTCTACTTGATACCTTTTAAGGTCGTCAAGACGAACCTCATAAATGTAATCACAGGTGGCTAAAGAACTCAAGAAATCTGATGATGCATCACTGGATGTGTTTGATTCTCTCACCATCTCTATATGTACCTTCTCGCCCACAATGCGAAAAGATACCTTCCCTGTATCATAATCGACGAGAGCCTTTGTGGTCTCTAAGAAAGGCCTCCCAAGAATGATCGGGGTAAGGTGTAACTGTGTTAGGCAATCCATGTCCAGGACAGTAAAGTCCATTGGGAACTGCAGGACCCGCACAATTACGATAACGTTTTTTGATATGCCCTTAGGTCTCTTTACAGATCTATGAGCAAACTGAAGGATCGTGCGGGATTTATAAAGAGGACCTAACTCGAGCTTGTCGATTAAAGAGGATTATCAAATTGATCGAGGAACTGTTATCTAAGAGAGTGCGATCGAATGCGACATTGGTGATCTCACATCTGATATAATGCGCTCCTGAATCCTTCTTCTTCTTAGGTAACTAGTTCTGTATGGCGCAGGATGTAGCCTTGGTCAAAACATGTTTTTCTGTACGTGATCTCTTTTTCCTACGCATGGTGCATCGGTTTTTCAACTGATTCTTAAGCGTAGGAAAATGATCAAGGCTTCGTGAAGTGGGATCTTCAAAAATGTGATCTTTTAATAGTCTTTCAGTCTCTAAAGTCACAACATTCTTTTTGGTATTTTTCTTTCCTTTTCCAAACAAAGCATCAGGGAAAGGAATAATATCAGGAATGAGAAAATCATCCTTTTTTTATATTCAGAATCAACATGTACATCGAGAGTTTCAGAATTATGTACAAAACTCTCTAAAATAGGAGAAGAGACATTTTTGTCGGGAGTATCTACATGGTCTGGCGTGATATCATCATCTGACTCGCCGGTGTCCATGTCAATAGTTTCGACATCGCTCCCTTCTCTCTGATCTTCATGACAATCCTTATCCTCGTGAAAGTTCTCCTCCTCAGCATCAGAATGTGGCTGCTCATGGATTTGTTCTCGCTCCTCATCGAGTGCCCTCTCCTCTACTCCATCAGGTGCTTGTTGTGATCTACCGCTCCTCAGACGAATGAAGTTAGATAAAAATTTAGGAAAAGAGATCGTACCTGTAGTGGTGTCTACCTGATCTGGGTGCCTCCTCTTACTATTCGGATTCATCTGAGTCTGGGCTGGAAGAATGGTCTTCGGCGTAGTTAACTCGTCCAGACGATGGTTAAGCTGCTCTATTTCTGTCTTGTGTGCAATTTAGAGCGTACTCAACATGTACATGATTTGGTTTAGAACCTAGGCCAGTGAAGTCATCTCGGGTTTGGTGTGTTGACCCTGACTTTCTACTCTCTCCTGCCTTGGTGTGTATTGCTATGAGGTGTAAGGCTGGGAGGATCTCTACGGTATAAAGGAAGATTGATGCTGATGCTGATAATGATATGGCTGTGAATGATTAGCAGGATATTGATAAGAATGTGGTCTCTGAAACCTTCATCGTGAGATCACTCAGCTGCTGAGGCAAAGATGAGAGTTTCTCTAAGTCTCGCAACGACTGTAAGTCCTGAACTTTCTTCTGAATTACATCCACCAACATTAATTTCTCGCTAATAAATCCCATGTTGGTGTTGTATTCAGACTCTGAAATATTAGCCACCCTATGATGCTCTCAGTGATGTGGTGGCTGAGGGGCCTTCTGGAATGCCCGAGTAGAGTAGATGACTCTCGAGTTCTCTGCCATCCCTTCGAAGATGGACCAGACTGACTCGACATCCTTATTCAAATAGTTGCCGCCACACGCGGCACTTACCAGCCCCTGAATGTCCGAATGGAGTCCTCCAAAATAGTTTTGAACAAGCACCTACATTGGTATCTCATGATGTGGGCATCTCTCCGTAAGATCCTTGAATTTGTCCCTTGCCTCATGGAAAGATTCATTCGGATGTTGCGTGAAGTTGGAGATCTGACTCCTCATCATTTTCGTCCTCCCCATTAGAAAATACTGAAGAGCGTCGTACTACCTTTGTTAATCCAGTCAAATTAATGATTAGAATTAATGTCTTTGCAGTCAGGTAATACAGACTAATCAAAAACCACTTTGAATCAATGTTCAATTAATCTCGACTGGCAAATTTATTTTATTTGGGCAAGCCCAAGGTCGAACTCAGGGAGACAACTGTCTCCTTAGGTAGATTTCAAGTAAATTTCAGAGGTCGGATTTTCAAGAGATAATTTTGATATTTTTAAACAATGTTTATGCAACAAAAGGGAAAACAAATGTAATTTTCAGGCCAGTTTACAAGTTTAAGTCAGATATATGGTCAAATTAATTGCAAAAATTATGAAACTTGGCTAGATAGTGAAGTGCAATGAAATTAAGCTACACTAAGGTTTTTGGATTTTTCCGACACTATATGAATTTACTGTGAATTAAATATGAATGCAAGGTTATTTTTACTAAATTAATTTTAATAAATATCCAAAACACAATATTTTTCAGATATAAAAATTATCATAGATAGATCTAAGTGTGAAGAATCCAGGAAAATTAATAAACTAAAATTCTATATGAATTGGACCTACTAAAAAAAATTAAGGAAATCACAAAATGATTTATTCACGCCTAGGGATGTGTGGAAATGAGTTGATTTTTGGGCACAATGAAAAATCAATTATCCTAAGTCTAATGTGAATTTATGGGGATTTTTGGAGCAACATAGACTTTACTACAAATTTAAAGGCATAAATGGGCAAAATATAGCAAAATTTCGCCAATTAATTAATCATAAATTCACTGATATCACAAAAATCAAACACGTGTCACATATGAAAGAGGACAAGTTAAGCTACATAGTGCAATTTTCAAACTTAAAAAATGATGTCAAGTGATTACCTAAAAATGTGTGCAAAGACAGGGGCCTAAATGCAATTACAGAAAATAAAATTGCTAAAAATAAACATGCTGACAGGGACTAAAATGCAATTACCTATAATGAGGGGGACATGTATGCAAAATGCCCAAAAAACACCTGCGTCTCATGTGGTTCTCCTGGTAGGGACTGGAATGCAATTTGTCAAACCTTCAGGGGCCTCGGTGCAAAATGCCCAGAACACACGTGAAAGACACATGAGATCCCAGGCTCGGGTGACTTCGGAGGCTCGGGGGCTCTGCAGTCTCAGACTTGGCTCAGGAGCGCTTCGGGGGCTCTGAGCTAGTGGTCGGGGAGGAGGCTCGGAGGCTGCTACGTGGCGCCTGCTGGACCGCTAGATCGAGTGACAATCTAATGGTGGAAGATAACTAGAGACGTGGCGTGTCTAGATCTGTTAGATCGTACAAAGATCTAACAGCGGAGGATGGCTTCTGAGATGAAGGCGTAGACGATCAACGGCCGTTGGATCAAGATGAATCCAACGACATCTGAAGCTCGGGGAGCGTGGCGACGTGGCATGCTCTAGTGCGTGGGATCCTCCTTATCCGACGATTGCGCGTTGATGGCTACGTGGCTTCCTTAGAACCGTCCAATCAAGGGGTCGGACAGCTACTGTACTTCCTTCTCAAATTGTCCTCCGCCTCCTACGGTGGAGGTGTCTGCGCTCCGGCGATGAAGCGCTGGCTCTGCCGCCTCCTCCAGTCGTGGGTGAAGGTCGAGGAAGACTTCTGAGCAGCTGGGAAGGATTGTAGATGTGTGTCGGAGCTCTCGGGGGCCTCAGCTGAGGCTGGGGTGGTCTGGAGAGCGGCGACAATGAAGGTCAAGGAAGCTCCGATGAGGCGTCCAGCCAATCGAAGATAGAGCACCTGCACGGTCTGATTGAATAGCCGAAGCATGCAACGTGTGTGTGGGTGAGCGTGCATGCGAAGAGAGGTCTGGAGTGGCATGAGGGCGGTCCGGTGGTGTTGCTCCACCAAGGTGGCGGATCTCTCGTCGACGTGAGGTGAAGTGTGAGGTCTGAGATGATGGAAGGGTGCACGAAGGTGCCAGCTCAGGGGCGGAGCTTGGAGTATGATCAGCGGAGGTGAAGTTGATTGTGGGTGGCGAATAAATTCCGAGAAAAAGCAAGAAAAAGAAGATGAAGATCGGAGAGACGATGGAGGCATCTACCTAGGAAATGGAGCTCGGATTCGTGCTCCTGGTCGTCACTCGAAGGCCGGTAGAGGGTCCTGAACTCGTGCAGCTCAAGGGGGAGGCAGCGACACGGCGGGGATGGCCGTGGATCTCGCCGGAGGAGGAGCTTGGTCGTCGCTCAACGTCACTTCGTATTGCTATCACCAAGATGAAGGTCGGAGCTCATGGTCTCTCTCCGTGATGGCGGATGGGGTCGAAGGTTGAAGGTGATGGAGTATTTAAAGGTGGAAGGTGACGGCGTAGGTGACGAAAAGGTACTGTTGGTGGAGGTCGTGGAGTGATGTGGGTGCTATTCATGGAGTTCGAGGGAGTCGACGAGGATGAGGGAAGAGTGGGGTACGACATGGCAGTGCAGGAGGCGGAGAGGGCGGCCAGAATGGTTCCCAAAATAGGAAGGGGGCAGCTCGCGCGCAAAGTGGGCGACGTGGGGTGCAGGCCTTGCGGGAGGTAGGAGACAATGTCTTGACCGTTGGATCGAGCGATCAAATGGTCATGAGAAGGGTGCGATGGGGCGACTGTGATCGGATCAGAGGGCCGAGATCGAAGGGTCATGATAGAGCAACGAGGGTGGCGTAGGTAAAGGCAGAGAGGAACGATCGTGATATGATCTCGTGCCTCAGTCGAACGGTCACAATGGTGCACGAGATGAGTGGCTAGGATTGAGGGCTTTTGGCGAGGATCGGAGGGTGCAAATGTCGCCACGTGGCGGAAGGAGGGCGCGGCGCTGGCGAACGACTGTGATGAAGTTAGCGGGTTGATCGCGTTGGTGGTGATCTGGATGATGAATGGTGGAGATTCAGAGGGAAAGGCGGCCGTATGACGGTAGAGGAGGAAGGACGCGTGGCGGCCTGTGGGAGAGGTGCTCTCAGACGACCCAGACTTGATCTGGGTTTGATCGGGTGGCTGAGGAGCGCTGCGAGAATGGAAGGCCTAGATCAAGAGAGAGGGTGGGTGACAGGCCGCGGACCTACCCTTTTAATGTTTCTGTCTAACTGACTATTTCGTTGCAGTCGGATAAATCTGCATCGATCAAAAATATACCGTACGAATCAAATAAATCGTCGAATGAATTAACGCGCGGTTTTATGTTTATTTAGCCTGGGCAAGCCCCAGGGTTGACTCAAGGAGGCAAAGGAACAACTCGAGATCAAGTTAGATGGATTAGATTGTTGTCTTCCAAGTGGGATTTTTTTGTGATTTTTTTATGCGATAAAAATGCAGAATGCAAAATATGAATTGGATAAAGTTATTAAGAAAATAACCGACTTAGACAATTTTAATTTTAATGTAAAATTGATTCAATTAAGCCAAGTGATATTTTTCCTAAGATCCTAATCCAACAACGAATGCAAAATGTTTTTTTTTTTGGAATTTTTGGATTTAAAATGCACGCATGAAAAATACAAACTTTTTTCGGGTTTTTATGCAATGTTTCATGCAAATGATGTGCAAAAAATATGAAAAATCTACTGGAAGATAAACATGATGAAATGAAGCTAAACTAATATTTTTGGAATTTTCTGATGCTTTATGATTTTTTTTGAGTTTTTTACTGAAAATAGAGCTACTGTCGGTATTTAATTCCTAATAAATCCACAAAGTCAAATTATCAAGAGAATGAATTATATCAAATAGATATTTTAATAAAGAATCTAGGAGAGTTGAAATTTCTCAAAAATCTAATTCATGGATTTAATTAAAATAATTTACAAAAATCACCCTATAATTTATTTTATGCACAAGACAACTCCTAATTAGACGAAATTTGGACTGTTGTTAAATCGCACTTGAATACATCATTCACAATTATTTCGCAATTTTTGGAGCAATAAATGACTATGTGTGAATATCAGAACATAAATGGGCAAAATATCACTGAATTTCAATCTCTGATTTTTAATAAAATATCAAATGCTCACAAAAATGCAATTAAATAGCCAAGAGATAAAGAATTAGTTTCTCTACAACGTGCTATTTTTCATTAAAATAAATGATACTATTTTGAAGTCCAAATTACCATGCAAAGTCAGGGGTATCAATGCAATACGGAAATGAAACTAAACAACTTAAAACGTGCACAGGGACACTTCTGTAAATAAAGACAAACTACAGGTGAAAGATGCAATTTTCCAAAATATAAAAATAAAAGTAGGGGACCTTCGCAACCACGCTAGGGCACAAGGGTAAGGGGGCACTTTGGGTGGCGTCCTAAGGCGCGGACGGAGGCTGAGGCGCACGGCGGGCACGCGCAGTTACGGGTTGCTGGAGGGCGGCGGAGGTGGCCGGTGGCGATAGGTGGGGGCGGTGATGGCAGACACGAGTTAGCGGCGCCGCCGCTGGAGGAGGGGAGGCGCGCGTGGAGGAGGACGCGCGGGGGCGCAGCGGCGCACGGGGCAGCCGCGGCTGCGCGAGGGCGGCGGCCGGCTGGCGGAGCACCGCGCACGAGCGAGGGGGGGCGCGCTGGGAGCCGCGCGGTCTAGATGGCGGCGTACCTACGGAGGCGCGCGTGAGAGGCTGTGAGCGGTGGGCACTGGAGGGCGACAAGGACGGTTTTAGAGGGCGGCGCACCACCTATGAAGGAGGAGATAGAGGGGGCGCGCGGGGCGAGGGGCCGCTGGCGGGAGGATTGACGAGCAGCCACACGACTGGCAACTGTGGGGGCTGGCACATGACATCGCAGGTGGCGGTCGGTGCAAACGACCGTGGGGCCGCTTGTGGTCTGGCAGCGGCGGCCAAAGGAAGACCTGTTTATTTTTTTATTTTCTTTTGCAAATTTTTTTATATTTTCTTTGTGTAAACATTAAATAAATAGTGAAATGAATGGAAATGAAATGTGTGTTGGTTGTGATGAAAATGTTAGATGATAAAGATGATTGTGATTATGGCGTTTTGATGAAGAAATGGGAGTGGGAGGATGATGATGGTGATTGGTGAATAAAATGATGGTGTGGTTTTTTTTGTTTGATAAACAAGATGAACAAACAATGTTAGATAAAAAATGACAAAGAGGAGATAGATAAATTACATGTGAATTGCCGAAAGTGGAGCCGCATCGTGCAGCTTCCGTCGTGGCGTCGAGAAGGATGACAGAGTCCTTCGAAGCTGAGCAAGTCCAATTGGATCTTGCGACGCGACAATGGTGATGTCGCGGATCTCGCCTTGAGGTTGTCGTTGCTCGACTCGTCTCCTACAGTTGTCACCTGAAGGTTAAATGGGCTCGACCTCACTTCTCTCGAAAATGGCGGATGGAGATGAATGAAGGGGGAGAGGAGAATATAAAGAGGGGGAAGTTAGAAAAGAGGTGGAGAAGATGGAGGGATGGTGGAGTTAGTGGTAATTTGGAGTGGGGAGTAAGAAAAGAAGTGGTAAAAGGGGGATAAAATAAATTAATAAAATAATATAGTAGGCTACTAAAAATAATTAAAATAGCAATAATAAAATAATAATAATAATAAATCTGAAAATAATAAAATAAATCCGAAAATAAAGAAAATGGGGTGACATGTGGCGGCTCCGGGAGCTGCCACATGTCGCTCCTAGAAAATTCAAAAATTAAATGTAAAGAAAAATACAAAAGAAATAACAAAAGGGATTAAATCAAAAAAGTGGTCAACTCGAAAATTGCTCGCCTCGACGAGATCTACAACTTTTGTGAAGGGTCGAAAATCAAAGAAAGTTATCTGTATAAAAATGTATTTTTGGGTGGTACCTTATAGATATAAAATACCCCATTTTATCTTTTGTATTTTTTTGTAATTTTTTAAAAGAGAGAAAAATCGAAATAAAAATAGGAAAAATATGACAAGAATATTTACAATTTAATCTATTTTTTGGATTTTTAATATTTAAGAATATAAAAGGATAAAATACAGGGGTAAAACGGCCAATATGTACAATATACAAAAGGGGTCCAAAACCCAAGTTTTGCATACGAGCTCCGTTTTTAATGAAATTGGTCTTGTTTCAAAGGTCTCTGAATATATATTACTTTAAAAGTGACTAGACCTAATTTGGAGGTCATATGATAGAGATATGTGCATTTTAAGGTTCCTAGTTTCAAACTTGGATTGGGGTTTTATTGGTCCATTTTGCAAGTTAGTATTTTTTTGATATTTTTCTTTAATTACTGTTATTAATATATACAGAATAGAGTTGATTTTATTGGTTTCGAAGTTAGTATAAAATATATACAAATAAGGTATTTTAGCTAATTTACAGGTGAATATTTACAACTGAAATTGGCTTCTTATTTTATGCAAATATGAATGCTAAAATGCAGATATTATGCTTACATGCATGAATGCCAATTATTCAATATAGGTGGAAATATGCAGCTAATTACTCGGGAACAAAGCTCTATTTTCAACTTTTAGAGTCATGAATCACAGATTCATCAGTGGGCAATTGGACGACGGAGATGGAAGGCGCGTGCTGTGCAAAGGAGCGGGCTACGTGGCGCAATCAGAGGGCGCCACGTGGCCTGCTCCGAATGGTTGGAAAATAAAATGAATTTATAGAGAGAAGGAGGCTGAATTTGGAAAAACTCAAAACATGAAAGTTGTAGATCTCGATGAGATCTACTAGTTTTATGTTGACCAAAAATAGATATGAGGTCAAATAAGATACAAAAATACAAGGGTACAAATATACATACATATAGTACACAAAGGGGCCCAAAAACCCAAGTTTTGCATACAAGCTCCGATTTGAATAAAATTGGTCTCATTTTAAAGATCTTTGAATGTGTATTAATTTGGAGATGAGTATACCTAATTCAAAGGTTGTATGAGGTAAATATTGGCATTCTAAGGTCTGGATTCTCCAACTGGGTTTGGGGTTTTTATTGGGTGATTTTACAAACTAGGAATTCTTGGTCTTTTTCCATATACACGGTATAAGGAAGGTTTTATTAACTTTTGAGGGGTGATAAAGTACAGGTAATTATGTGAATAATTTACAAGTGAATTTTACAGATGAATTGGCTTCTTATTTAATGCAATTTATGAATGCTAAAATGCGTGTATTTATGGATGCATGTATGATTGCTATTTATGCAAGATAAGGGAAATATGCTGCTAAATACTCGGGAACAAGTCTCTATTTTCAACTTTAGAAGTGATGAATCACGGATTCATCAACCCCCTATACTTAAACCTTGCTCGTCCCCAAGCAACTAAATGAAATGCAAGAGTGAAATGATTTTGGGTTCCATACCAAGGTCATGAACAAAAGTTGAAAATGGACCTTTGGATTAATTGTGTGGCGGAACCTTATTGGGACCTGAACTTAAGACCTAACAAACTTCAAGTTCCGCAAGTCTTCTACTCAAGAATCCTAAATAGTTAGGTCAGAATAAATCCTCATACGCAATTTTCTGATGACAATGATTCTTACTTGTACGGTGTAAGTGAAATGTAACTCTCCACATCAAAAATGGCTCAGAAACAACCTCCTCTAACAAGGTATCTCTAGTTACCCAGTCCAATAACTCTTTCCTCGAGGATCAGGGTATTCCCTTCTAAGTTCAAGTGCGACCAGCTTAGGAGGAGGGGGTAGAGAAAAGAATGGACGGTAGCCAATATAGATACCTATCTCGGGATGCCTGACCAGTGTAGCCAAGTCATCCATTTGCATTTTTCTAATATACATACTCCGACATGTATTTTATTTTCACTTGGACCTGTTTGATTTTTTTTGGAGTTTTTGCAATTTTTTTTCTTTTTCGAACTATATACAGGCTGCAGCATGTACATCAGGAGTTTTTCCTCTTGAGTTAGTAGACTATCCCTCTTTTGAAGCATTATTGCAACCCACAGTGTCCCGTCCTCAGACGTCAACCCCACCAGACTAGGTTGAGATGCACTACCCTCCCTAGAGGAGGACTGATGTTTCCACCCGTGTGCTACTCCAAGTTAAAGGATTCTACCTCCTCACCACCTCATCAATAAAGAGCTACGTGCATTGTGCTTGTCCAAGTAAGGTCACTGAATAAAAGAATCATGCGTGTGCACGAGATATTCTACTTAGACTAATCAAGATGACATGTGAACATAGACTTGCGGACTCAAAGAATTAAGTCACTTGACCTGAGAAATCTTAACTCCAGTTCCTATAAGGTTCCTCTGAAATTAGGTGGATTAAGGTCAAATCTAGTCCCTCTTCAACATCTACTCATAACTTGGTTCAAAACCCACTAGCTTTTCACCTTGCATATGTAAGATATGCAGATGAGATGCAGACAACATGCTATGAAATGCAAGACTCTTTTTTTCTTTTCATATGTAGAGATGATGTGCAAGAGTAAATAAGAAGCCTTTGGTTTTGATTTTTTTAGATTCTGGTATACCTCCTATGGTACAAGTGTATGAGTATTATACAGATTATACAAGTGTATTTTACAAAAACTTTTCTCCAATTTTACCCATCCCGTAATTATTGCAAAATATATACAAAAATACCTCTCTGGTATACTTCCTATGGTACAAGTGTATGAGTATTATACAGATTATACAAGTGTATTTTACAAAATATTTTCTCCAATTTTACCCATCCCATAATTATTGCGTAATATATACAAGAAATACGTGAAAGTAGAGCTATGGGTAAAGTATATATGTAATATATACATGCCCCCTATACTTAGCGCGTGTTGTGTCCTCAAAGCACGAAAAGCGAGGAAAAAGACATAGCTCGTGCTAAGCGTAAGAGAGACAAAGGGGCAAAATGTATAGAAGTCATCCTGCCCCCCTATACTTAGGATCTGACAGCCTAAGTGTAGAAGAAGATCAAAAAAATGGGGTAGACGAGGTCAAGAGGAGAAGTGGATGAATATATAAAAGGTGGCATTGGTACCCCTATACTTTAGCTCAGGTCAGCCTAAGTATAGGACTGGAGTGAGTATGAGGACCGATGTGATCTGGAGGAAGTACAATGAGCTGACTCAGGTGACTCTTCCCCCCCATACTTAGGATCTGGTCACCCTAAGTATAGTCCTAGATGGAGATACATGAATGTTGGGGTGGATGATTAGAGTCGCGGGAGGGAGGGGTAGAATGTACAGGAATGATGGATATATACAAGGATCGCTGTCTGAATCTTTCCAGATGCTGCTGATGGCTAGAGTTTACTGCTGCAAGGTCTCATGCGCGACTTTATGTATATCTGTTGAATCTGTCTCATGCATGAATACAATCTCCTCAACATGGACCAACTGTTCATTGGGTTCGACAAAGTGCTTCAACAATTGTCCATTTACTAGGAATGCCGGTGCGTCATCTGCGAGATTTGAGATCTCAACACATCCACTATCACGTATAGCACGAACTAGATTCAACAATTGTCCATTTACTTGGATTTCAACTTGCCTTGGAAGACTTTCAGCCTTGCATTGAACAACCATACCTTCTGTCCAGGAACAAAGGTCTTTCGTCTGATATATCTATCGTGCCAACGCTTCACTTTGTCCTTGTACACCGAACTGTTGTCGTATGCATGGTTTCTGACTTCCACAAGCTCATTCAGATCCATTTCTCTCAGTTTCTGCCCTAGGTGTGTGTTGCAATTGATCTTCTTGATTGCCCATTCTAATTTGTGCCCTAATTCTGCGGGCAAATGGCACGGCTTTCCAAATACCATTCGAAATGGGGAGGTTCCTAACAGTGTCTTGTAAGCTGTCCTATAAGCCCACAGGACTTGATCCAAGATCTGAGACCAGTCCTTCCTGTCTGGGCAGACAAGCTTCTGCAATATGGTTTTCACCTCCTTATTCGACACCTCAGCCATACCATTAGTATGTGGGTGGTAAGGACTAGCGATACGGTGTTCGATGTCGTAGTCCTTCAAGAGCTTCTTCACATCTCTATTTACAAAGTGTCTACCCCCATCTGATATCAACATTTTAGGGATCCCAAAACTTGAGATGATGTGTTCTCTAATGAATGTATAGACAGTCATGATGTCCGCAGCTCGGGTTGGGATAGCCTCCACCCATATGGACAAGTAGTCTACCGCAAGAAGGATGTATTCAAATCTGTGGCTAACAGGGAATGAGCCCATGAAGTGATGCCCCAGGCGTCAAAGACATCACAAATGATGACAGGCTGCATCGGCATCTCATCCTTGAACCAACGGTTCCTCCCATTCGCTGGCATACTGGGCACAACTTCGCAAAGGTGATGGCATCGCGAAACAGAGTCAACTTGTAAAAGCCACACTGAAGTACCTTCCATGCAGTCCTCTTCCCGGAGTGGTGTCCTCCTGCCTCCAAACTGTGGCATAAAGAAAGGACACTCTTGTATTCCTCCTGAGGAATACACCGTCTCCAAACACAATCCGGTCCTTCGAAGAAAAGGATCGGATCCTCCCAGTGGCAATGTCTACCATCTGACTTGAGTCGGTCTATGTGGCTCTTGGGACAAACTTCGAGAACCTTCTTAGAGACAAGATAGTTCACGAAATTGACATACCAAGGGAGTCAGTCGACAACAAAAATCGACTCATTAGGGAAGGAGTCTCGAATCAGTGAATCCTCGGAAGCATTAAGATCTTCGAGGCGAGAGAGATGATCAGCTACTACGTTCTTCTTTCCATGTTTATCACGAACATCCAAGTCAAACTCCTGGATAAGTAGAATCCACCTAAGAGGACGCGCTTTCGCATCCTTCTTTTCTATTAAGTATCGTAGTGCTGTGTGGTCTGTGAACACAATTACCTTGGATCCGATTAAATGAGAACTGAATTTGTCCAAGGCAAACACTACCGCAAGCATCTCCTTTTCGTAACTGTATAGTTATGCTGAGCGGTATCAAGCACTTTTCTTGCATAGTGAATTGCAAACAGGACGCCATCCCTCCTCTGTCCTAACACAACCCCAACAGCAAAGTCTGATGCGTCCGTCATGATGTCAAAAGGCAGAGACCAATCTGGGTCTTGTAGTATCAGGGTGTCCATGACCATTCATGATCATTCCTTGCAATAGCTTAAAGGCCTCAAGACATTTGTGATCAACAATAAGCTCCATGTCCTTGCCTAAAAGCTCAGTTAGCTGTCGGGCAATCTTAGAAAAATCCTTGATAAATCTTTGATAAAATTTGACATGCCCGAGGAACGACCACAACTGTTTAACGTTAGTTTGTGGCTGGAGTCATCTGATCACATCCACCTTGGCAGGGTCAACCTCCATTCCTCTTTTGGAGATGACATGCCCCAGCACAATGCCCTCTGTCACCATGAAGTGACTTTTCTCTCAAGAGAGCACCAGATTAACCTCACAACATCTTTTGAGGACTCGGTCCAGATTCCTAAGACAGGAATTGAAGGAATCGCTATGGACCGAGAAGTCATCCATGAAGACTTTCAGGAATTCGCCGACCATTTCGGCGAATACAACAATCATGCACCTTTGAAAAGTATCGGGAGTGTTGCATAACCCAAAGAGCATGCGCCCGAAAGCATAGGTACCAAAGGGGCATGTGAACGTGGTCTTTTCCTGGTCCTCCGGAGCTATGGCTACTTGATTGTAGCCCGAGAACCCATCCAAAAAGCAGAAGAATTCTTTCCCCGCTAGTCTCTCTAGGATCCGATCAATGAATGGTAGGGGGAAATGCTCCTTCTTTGTTGCAGCATTCAGGCATCTGTAATTCATACAGACACGCCACGACGTGGGTACTCGTGTTACGATCTCCTCTCCGTCTACGTTGGTGGTCGTCTGAATTCCCGACTTTTTCAGAACAACATGGATTGGGGCCACCCATTTGGAGTCGGAGATGGGATAAATGAAACCCGCGTTGCACCATTTCTCTATCTCCTTCTTCACCACCTCTTGTAAATTTGGATTCAACCGACGTTGGAATTCACGAGAGGGTTTGGCATTATTCTCCAAGTAGTTGTGGTGCGAACACAGAGCGAGATTTATCCCATGGAGATCAGAGATGCTCCAACCTATTGCCTTGCGGTTTTTCTCTAGGATCTCTAGAAAGCGAGATTCCTGATCCTCGGTCAATCGCGGAATGATAATGACCGGATTCTTCTTCTCTTGTCCTACAAGGAAGGCATATTTGAGAGTTGTGGGCAAAGGTTTGAGCTCAGGTAAGGTGTGATCATCAAGGAAGTCTGGCTCAATCAAATCTGGTTCAGTGCTGGTAGTGGTTGGATCTGTCCTTGAAACTGTCACCACTAATTCATTCGGCTCTGGAGTCGAATCGTCAAAGGTCTCCATGCAATCAGCAAAAGCCACGTCCGACTCATCATCCTCATCTTCTGATTGTCCTAAAGAGGGAAGGACTGACATGCCCAACTGGGCCTCTAAGTCATCGAAGATGTGGGGGGGGGTGCAAGTTCTGAGCTGTATCCGTTTCTAAGGATTTCGCAAACTGATTTATGCGCAAGATCTTCTCTGGAGGGGAGGGACTCATCAGTGCTGGTTGGGTTCTGTCTCCATGTCCCAAAAGTGTCTATGTAAATGCAGTCTGCTTTGGATGAAGTGTACTCGATGCTGGATTCGGAATCTGGTCTTTGCCATCTGGTCTCTGCTTCATCCCAAGTTCCTCATCTCCGCATGGAGTTTGGACCTGGATCTTCCCAATATTTTAATCAAACAAGGTCCCTGCTATTCTGAGGAAGGCCACCCTAGTATGATCTGGGAATCTCTCCAATTACAAGGGGTTTCCATATCAAGGAGAGTAAAGTCCACCATGTATTTCTGATCCTTGACTTTGATGAAAACATTCCTCAATTCTCCTTGGGACCTCTTGGTTGATTTATCAGCGAACTGAAGGAGGGCTCTAGATTTCTTAAGAGGTCCGAGATTAAGTCGCTCATAGAGGGCTGTAGTCATTAGGTTGATTGAGGATCCGTTGTCAAGGAGAGTATGTGCAAACACAATGTCATCAACATGACTCACCACATAATGTACACCCATGTCTCTTCGTTTCCTTGGAAACGAGTTCTTTATTGCGCAAGTCGTGGCTACTGACAGGATGTGTTTCTCAATACGACTTTTGATCTTCCTGCTATCCCTAGTAGGTGTGCATCTCACGTTAAGGTATTTCTGAAAAGCAGGTGTCATTTCCATATACTTGTCGAAAGGAATTGTGACCTTAATGTGTTTGTTGCAGAACTCTGCCATCTTAGGGTCATATTTTTGGATTTTTTTAATTTTTTTGTTTCCACTCTTAAGATATTGGGGGAAAGGGATTATTGACTCCAACTCAGATTCTGAAACGGAAGGATTCTCATTCAACACTGGAACTGAGTTTTGTACAGGACTTGGACTCTGAAGCTGACTCGGACTCTGACTATGACTAAAAGAAAACTGCTGCTGCGAAATCGGTGATGCATCCTCCGCGACTGCTGGAATATCCTCCTCAGATGGAGGTGCGGGCTCTTCATAGGTTTCCATGGACTCCCTACTGAAGTTCCCTTCCTTCTTCGAGGACTCAGAAGTCCTCTTCTTCTGTCGGTGGTGATGCTGCTGCTCCTCTACCTCCAAGTTCTCCTCAGGTAGAGACTTGCTGGCTTCATCCTCTAGTGCTCGTGCCCGATCATGTACGATCACGATCCTTCCGCTCCTGAGGGACATATGGTTTACATTATCGTACAAAAGGATCTCATGTTCAGATAAAGAATTATTTGAATAGTATACCTGATCTTGTGGTCGATCCTGGCCTTGATTCAAACTGTTCGTGTTGGCCTGAACCTGGGCAGGAATTGGTGTCTTTGGCGCCATCTGCTGGTCTTGGGTACGATAAACACGATTCATATCGGTTCTCCTATCCAGATAGTCATTCTAGATTTGCTGGACCCTATTAGCCAGGGTCTGGATCACCAAGGCGAGGGACTACAATTCACTAGTGGGCTGGTTCTGTTGATTCTAAGTCTTAGATGATTTCCTATACTGGCCTTGTTGGCCATGCCGGTACTGCTGCTGCTTATGTGATGGTGGAGGGCCCTACTGGCCCGAGTTGAATGTGCACTGCTGGTGCTGGTGCTGATGAGGCCGGTACCCTCGTTCGGGCTGGGACTATACGAAGCGCGGTGCGGGGACGGAGCCATTTTCTTGATAAGCTAGAGAAGGTCGATGTGGCTGACCATTCCCTATCCCCGACTGTCTGCCGATGGGGTCATGGCTGTACTATAGCCCGTTGATCTCGAACACCTGCGGAGGATCCTCATATCCTGTCTCCACTTTGTGGGGATATGTACTAGTCCTGCTGAGTGTAATATGCTCCTCTACCCAGCTACTCTGAGACCTCGGTGCATGTTCCTGTACAAGATGGACTCGATGTACAGGTACAGGTGGTGCAGAAGGGGCATGTAGCTTTATCTTTGCTACCCGCTCAGTAAGTTCCTCCACTTGCTTCAGCAAACGAGAGAGAGACTCAAGGTCAGTGACCCTATTGTGAATCTGCTCGACCATGGTTAACTTATTATCTATCATCCCCATGCTGGGAATGAGGTATTCTGTCAGATCCTCTATAGTCCTCCTAGTTGTCTCGTTGGATAGGATTGAGGAAGACAACTGATAGGCCCTGGTGGCCTGTGACCTGCCTGTTTCCGCCATATGCTCCAAGATTTTCCATACATCATTTTCATTCTTTTTCAGATAATTTCCTCCACAGGTGGCACTTACTAACCCATGCATCTCAGCAGTCATACCGCATAACAAGGTATGGACTGAGATCGCCTTTGAAATGCCATGGTAGGAGCAATTCTGAATTAGGTCATTAAACCTATCCCAGGCTTCATGGAATGGTTCAGTGGGTCCCTGGGAGAAACTAGCGATCTTTGTTCTCATTTGATTAGTCCTACTGAGTGGGTAGAACTTCTTCAGAAAAAGGTCCTTGAACTGCATCAAGGTTGTACATATCACCCCAAGATTTTTCAACCGATGAGCTGCCTTATCTCCTAAGGCAACCAGGGTCGCCTTCAGCCTAATATAGTCCTGCCCAACCCTAGGGTGACTAAGGTTGTTGCAAACCAGCTCGAAGTCTCTGAGGAAAGCGTATGGTTCTTCGTGTGCATTTCCATTAAACTTCGGAAGCACGCTCATAAAGTGGGGCTTAAGCTCAAACGCTTCAAGGGGAACCGCTGGTGCCTACCAATAGTGCATCTCATTTTTCTGCTGGGTTATACGCATCAACCATTGGTCGGTCAATTCCTCCTGCTGTAATAATCTGTCCCATCCTTGCTGTGAGATTAGTATTCTGTTGTTCAGCTATGGCGAGACGGGCAAGGATTTGCTGGAGTGGGTCATCTCGGTGTTCTTCCTCATCTGAGGGTCTCTTAGGTGGCATCTTATCCTTTAATCTTGGGTAAAGAAGATGGTCTTGGTGAGAGGACATATCAAGGAAGGGGTTCTTACCGAGGCGATGGTCTTCCTCGGTAAGATCAGAGGATAGAAAAGGGTTGGTTTGAGAGTAACAACCCTGGGTTTTAGGGATCCGAAACTTAAGAGGGTCATGAGTTCTGGTTGGTCCAAGTTGCGCTTGGGCCGATGAAGATGATCTTCGTGGAGGGCTCAGAGAAAGATTGGCAAATTGGGAGTCAATATCCCTCCAGTCAGTTATCTTGGATTGGTGAGAAGAAGAATCGAGTGTTCTAAGTGAAAATAGGATTTTTACTCCTACTTGAAGAAAGCAATTGAATCCAAACCCTGTGTTTCACACTCAACATGGTGGAGGACCCGAAACTGAGTCCGATTAGTCTAGTTGATTTTAAGTGTGATTTTTCAAGCAAATAGCAAAGGTTACATGGCCTAGAGGGAAGTCGGCTCAGATCCGGATGCGTCTTCCCTGTTTAACTTGTCGCCTAAGATACATGCGTCCTTCCTTTCTTCGCTCCTATCCCAAGTTGATGGATTCAAAGACTTGCCCCTATCTACCTGCAAGAATGCAGAGGCTGACAAGGCTGGATCTTCACCCCGAGGGGCTACTAGCAACTTGTCGCGAAGTACCGCTGGTTCACCCCTAACTATCTGTGAACATAGCGAGGTTACTTGGTACTAGTCAGTGAACCTAAAAAAATGCAACTCGTGATATTTGCTAGGTTCAGTTGGTACGTGATATGAAAGGCGGGGATTTGGGCTCTGCCTTAAGGTTTTCACACACACTCAAGTACCCTCACTCAGCCTGAAAACAAGGTCTGGGTTAATCTCCCGCAAGCAGAATTTCCGATTTTATTGATTTTTTGGTCAATAATGTTAGCAGCCCTGGTTTTAAGTTAAGTTATTACTGATTAAGTCCAATCCACACAGCGCACCTATCGTCCAGTCCCAATTTCCTTTTTACTTAAATTTTGAAAAACCAAGAGAGAGAAATCGAGAAAAGCCGATGCACGATAGAACAATGATGTGTATGTTGAGTTGTAGAATACTTACAGTGATCCCTTCGATTTTATGCAGGACACAAAATAGAATTGAAATCTTTTTACACTACATGCAAATGCAGACGACAAAAATCCGTTCCCAGACAGGCAGTACTAATAACGAGTGAAGCACAAGTTCAATTTGACTAGATCTGCGGTCTATGTGCATCTTTTATGTGATGTGTAGTCTAAAGAAATTACGAGTACAAGCAAATCCTAGAGTAGCTCTAGGAGCCGCCAATGCAAGCCTAGTCTAAAATTCAATCCACACAACACATGGGGACACGTTTCCACTATTATTACACATGCGAGAACCCAAACGGGAACCGTTGGAAATGATGCAAAAAGAGTGAAAAATAAAATGTATAGGTCTTCTCAAATCACTCAAAAAGTTAAAATGCAGGTTCCTCGAAGCACCTCGGGACTCCTTGTGTTCCTCGCACAAAAACAAGTTGAGGTCAGAAAAACGATGACAAGAAAATACAAAACACAGAAGACAGAAAACTATTCACAAGAAAACCAATGGTCAGACTACGCAGGGATGGAAAATCAAACACTTAGAAATTAACTCGAAATTAACCTAAGCCGTGCCTCCCCGACAATGGCACCATTTTGAAGAGCGCCATATTACCTTTGTTAATTCAGTTAAATTAATGATTAATATTAATGTCTTAGCATTCGTTGTATTCATGTAATACAGACTAATCAAAAACTACTTTTAATCAATGTTCAATTAATCTTGAGCAAATTTATTTTACTTGGGCAAGCCCAAGGTTGAACTCAGGGAGGTAGCTGTCTCCTTAGGTAGATTTCAAGTAAATTTTAGAGGTCGGATTTTCAGGAGATATTTTTGGAACTTTTAAACAATTTTTATGCAATAAAGGAACAAATGTAATTTTCAGGTCAGTTTACAAGTTTAAGTCAGATATATGGTCAAATTAATTCCAAACATTATGAAACTTGGCCATACAGTGAAATGCAATGAAATTAAGCTACAATAATATTTTTGGATTTTTCTGAAACTATATGAATTTATTGTGAATTAAATATCAATGCAAGGTTATTTTTACCAAATTAATTTTAATAATAACCCAAAACACAATTTTCAGATATAAAAATTATCCTAGATAGATGTAAGTGGAAGAATCTAAGAAAATTAATAAACCTAAAATTCTACGTGAATTGGACCTATTAAAAATCAATTAAGGAAATCACAAAAAGATTTATTCAGGCTCAAGGATGCGTGCAAATGAGTTGATTTTTGGGCACAATGAAAACTCAATTATCCTAAGTCTTATGTGAATTTATGGTGATTTTTGGAGCAACAAAGAATTTACTACAAATTAGAAGGCATAACTGGGCATATAGCAAAATTTCACCAGTTAATTAATCATAATTCCACTGATATCACAAAAATCAGACAGATGTTACATATGAAAGAGGACAAGTTAAGCTACACAATGCAATTTTTAAACTTAAAAAATGTTGTCAAATGATTACCTAAAAATGCGTGCAAAGACGGGGGCCTAAATGCAATTACAGAAAATAAAATTGCTAAAAATCAAACATGCTGAGAGGGATTAAAATGCAATTACCTATAATGAGGGGGACATGTATGCAAAATGCCCACAAAACACGTAAGCCTCACGTAGTGCTCCTGGCAGGGACAGGAATGCAATTTGTCAAACCTTTAGGGGCCTCGGTGCAAAATGCCAAAAACGCACGTGACAGACACGTGAGGTCCCAGGATCGGGTGACTTCGGAGGCTTGGGAAGAGGCTCCGGGGCTCTGTAGGCTCAGACTTGGCTCGGGAGCGCTTCAGGGGCTCCGAGCCTAGAGGTCGGGGAGGAGGCTCGGAGGCTGCTATGTGGCACCTGCTGGACCGCTAGATCGAATGACGATCTAACGGTGGAAGATAACTGGAGACGTGGTGCGTCTAGAACCATTAGATCGTGTGAATATCGAACAACGGAGGATGGCATCTGAGATGAATGCGTGGACTATCAACGATCGTTGGATTAAGATGAATCCAACGCATCTAAAGCTCGGGGCAAGTGGCGACGTGGCATGCTCTGGTGTGTGGGATCCTCCTGATCCGACGGTTGCGCGTTGAGGGATACGTGGCTTCCTCAGAACCGTACGATCAAGGGGATTTGTCGGCTATGTACTTCCTTCTCAAATGGTCTGCCGCCGCCTGCGGCAAAGTGGCTGCGCTCCGGTGATGAAGCGCTAGCTCCGCCTCCTCCTCCAGCCGTCGGTGAAGCTCGAGGAAGATTCTGAGCAGCTAGGGAAGGATTGTGGAGGTGTGGCGGGGCGCTCGAGGGCCTCAGCTGAGGCTGGGGTGGTCTGGAGAGCGGCTGCGACGAAGGTCAAGGAAGCTCCGATGAGGCATCCGACCAATCGAAGATAGAGCACCTACACGGTCAAATTGAATAGCCGAAGCATGTAACGTGTGTATGGGGTGAGCGTGCGTGCGAAGAGAGGTATGGAGTGGCGTGAGGGCGGTCTGGTGGTGTTGCTCCGCCAAGGTGGCGGAGCTCTCGTCGGCGTGAGGTGAAGTGTGCAGTCTGAGACGATGGAAGGGTGCGCAAAGGTGCTAGCTCCGGGGCGGAGCTCGGAGGATGATCAGGCGGAGGTGAAGTTAATTGTGGGCGGCGAATAAATTCCGAGAAAAAGCAAGAAAAAGAAGAGGATCAGAGAGGCGATGGTGGCATCTACTTGGGAAATGGAGCTCGGACTCGTGTTCTTGGTCGTCGCTCAAAGCCCGATAGAGGGTCCTGAGCTCGTGCAGCTCAAGGGGGAGGCTGCGACATGGTGGGGTTGGCCATGGATTTCGCCGGAGAAGGAGCTCGGTCGTTGCTCAATGTCACTTCGTATTGTTGTCACCAAGATGAAGGTCGGAGCTCGGGGTCTCTCTCCGTGATGACAGATGGGGTCGAAGGTTGAAGGTGATGGAGTATTTAAAGGTGGAAGGTGACGGCTGTTTAACCGGAGAAAATCGAGCGGTCGTACGGTTTCACAAGGCGAAACCACAGTCGATGCGGTGACCGCTCAATAATCCTGGTTAAAACAACAATTAACCCACAATAATTAAATAAGGAAATCAAAGTGAATGTGCGGAGTTAAAATTTATTATAACTCTACAAAAAAGATGTGTATAGGTGCAAGTATGTGTAGAGGTCGAACACAGGGAGCAAGCAGGATAGAATGGGGCAAAATGCACAAGTGTGTGAATGTGAATGTTTGTCTATCTATGCTATTTTTTTGTGGGATTTTAATTTTATATTTTTTATTTATTTTTTAATTTTATATTTTTGTATTTTGATTTTTAATTTTCTGATTTTTTATTTTCTTTTTATATTTTATATTTTTGTATTTTCTTTTTCAATAATAGAATATATACACAATGTAATAAAAAGGAAGATAAGGTAATTATAAAAACAACTAAAAATAAGTAAAATTCAAGAAATAAAATGTTTTTGGTCTTTTTATATTTTTTTACTGTTTTTGTGATTTTTGGGGAATTCTTCGAATATTTTTTGTATTTTTGAATGTCAAAATACAAGAAAACAGTGAATATCAATGCTGGCCGAAATAAAAATGGGAATGGAAAGTAGCAAATAGCAACAAAATGTTCCCAAATTAATTTTAGATTAAAGATAACAGAATAAAGAAAATTCAGGAAAAGAAAACACAATTTTTAGATTTTTTTATGAATTTTATATATTTTTTGAAGGTTTTTACAGTTTTATAATTTTTAGGAGTTTTCTTTTACATTTTTTTTAGTGATTTTTGGACTGGATTCATAACACAATAAGATAAGCAAAATATATTTTTTTGGGAATTTTCTGATGTGCTTTTATATTTTTTTGGTATTTTATGATGCAAACAGTGCTGAAAATGAGTATTTTTTATTTTTATAAATATTAAAATGCAATAATTATGAAAAATAAAAATATGGCGAGATACTATAATGCAGCAGAATCTTAACTCTATTTTTTGAGATTTTTTCGAATTTTCTAGATGCATGAAATAAATTGGGAAAGCATACAAAAATACAAGGCCTAACAAGGGTATGAATGAAAATAGAGCCAGGTTTAAGGGCCAATATGCAAATTATACAAAAGTACACAACTGCAGATGAATGCTTTGAGTCCTAAATAAATATTACACAAAATGGCGGGGGAAATGGTGCAAAATACCCTCGCTTGGGCAGTTTGGACGGCTCCTGCTCAATCTGGGACGTCTTGATGATTCGACGGTGAAGATGGCTGCTGGATGAACGGGGACGGACTCCACCGCTGTGACGTTCCTTCGGCAAGATCCTTCTTCTCCGGCGGTCCTTCGTGCTCCAAAATGGTACCCAACGCTCCTGCGGTCTTTCTCTATCTTCTGGAGGCGTCAAAAAGGGGTGGAGGATCACCATAAGTCCACCACGAAGTCGGAGCGGTGGCGGCCCTAGGATTCTCCGGCCAACAACAAAATCTCCTCCCAGGTACGCGTGAAGCTCCAAGACCTACAAGATGAGTTAAGAGAATCGTGGGCAAAATGCCACGACCCTCCTGCGGTGGAAATACGGTGGGAGTGGCAGATGGTTGTTCGTCGGAGCTTTCTCCGACGAGGGATTGCGAAGAGTGAGCGGACGAATCTCGTGCAAAGTGGAAGGTGGGAACGTGATCCTACAACTACTGAGATTAAGAGAATACAAGAAAAACTAAAGAAAATGCAAGAAAATGAAATGCAAACCTCGATGGTAAAAGAAGCCAGATATGTACCTCACGACCAAGACGACTGGAGATGGGTGGAACGGCCGCTCAAGGCCTCGCCGTGCTTCCCTGAGTTGCTGGAGAGCTTGCTGTCACCAAGCTCTATCCTGAGCTTGCTCAAGAGAGCCAAAAACGAGGTCAAGAGGGGTTCAAGTTCGAAATGGAAAAGTTGGTGGGTTTTTGAAGAAGATGGCCGACGGGGCACAAAGAACGGTGCTTCTGGTGCACACCAGTGATGCACTCCCCGAAAACATCCATGGGCGTGTGTCCTCAATATATGGTGAACAAAAGTAAAGAAGGAAGCAATGCCAAATGGTGAAAGACGCGCTCTCCAAAATTCGGAGAAAACACCAAAAAAATGCAGTATGACAACCTTCAGAACTTTGGGCAGAGAGTGGGCGAGACGACATGAAGATCGAGGTTTATCGAGCGAATCTTCGATCCAAAGACCAATGCAAGTACTGGGCGTGTATGTTGGTTATATGGGGAGAAAAAGTGAAGAAGGGCCCGAGGTCAAAATGTGAACGATGCGAGCTCTAAAATCCCGAGAAATCGGGCCAAAACGCATTCTGACAGGCTGCAGGAGCAAGAACCAGGGAGTTGACAAGTGGTCAACTTCCACCTTGTTGGTCCACGTGGACCAACCAGAAAAATCCCAGGGAAAAACATTTGTAAATTCAATTAAAAATAGCAAATCAATTTATTATTTTTTGATTATTGAATAACAAATGTTCGTTATTTTATAAGTTATTTTATGGTGATTTTTATTTATTTTTATGGGGTGTGTAATTACAAGTTACCATTTATACCCTTTATAGGTATATTCTTTTATATATTGTATTCTTTTATTTTTATTGTATGTATTTAATTTATTTATTTTTGATTATTAATTTATATAATTATAACCTACTTTTATACACATAATTATAGTTTTATTTTATTTTATTGACGTGATTTGTATATTTAATAAAATAGAATTAGTAATTATACAGATATGTATATAGGTATTATACCTAGGTTTTGTATATACAAGTATTTTATTTTGAGTTTTCTTTTGCATTTTTATTCTGATTTTAATACACAAATAAATTATAAGTAATATTTACAAAATTATAACAATATAAAAATACAAAAATAATGAATAAATAATATATTGAATATTTTAATCTGTACAAGTATACAATGTGGATCCAAAACTCAACTTTCAAACCGTAGCTCCGCCAAAAGCGAAACAACCACCATTAAATAGCTTATTTTATTCTATATTTAATTAAAGGTGAGTTTGCTGCATTTGGATTTTTAATTTGTGAGATACAGGTCTGGGAAGTTGAGATTCTGGATTCTTATTCAGACCATAACTTTTTATCTGTACATTATTTTTTAGTGAAATAAATTTTGTATTTTTATTTATTTAATTATCTACAACTTTCATGTACAAAGTTTCTTTATTTGAGGTATAGAAAGTGGAACCAAAAATAGGTCCCAAAATGAATAAAGAATGAATTGAATAAAAGGTATTTTTGTTGTATTTTGGCCCTTATCTCCCCCTACTTTATTCCTTGTCGACCTAGTCATCGAGATGCCCAGGTCCTCGGGATTTCGGGTCATAAAATATTTACAATATTTTATTCTTTTTATTTTCTTTTCTTTATTCTATAATTTTGGCTTTAAAAACCGCATTTTATACAATATTTACACACATATTCATGAATGCTAAAATGCATGAATTAGCTCTATTTACATGCATTTACTAGGGGTTTTAAGGCCAAAATGATAGAATAAATATGATGAAACGTAGATCCATCAACGGCGTAGGTGACGAAGAGGTGGAGTTGGTGGAGGTCGTGGAGCGATGTGGGTGCTATTCATGGAGTTCGAGGGGATCGACGAGGATGAGGGAAGAGTGGGGTAACGACATGGCGGTGACAGGGATGCGGAGAGGGTGGCCGGAATGGTTTCAAAAATAGGAAGGGGGCGGATCGCGCGCAAAGTGGGCAACGTGGAGGGCGGGCGTTGCAAGAGGTAGGAGACAATGTCTTGACCGTTGGATCGAGCGATCCAATGGTCAGGAGAAGGGTGCGATGGGGCGGATGTAATCAGATCAGAGGGCCGAGATCGATGGGTCGTGATGGAGCCACGTGGGGGGTGTAGGTAAAGGCGGAGAGGAACGGTCGTGATAATATCTCGTGCATCGATCGAACTGTTACGATGGTGTGCGAGATGAGTGGCCAGGATGGAGGGCTTCTGGCGAGGATCAGAGGGTGCAGACGTCGCCACGTGGCGCAAGGAGGGCACGACGTTGGCGAATGGCTGTGATGAAGTTTGTGGGTTGATCGTGCGGTGGTGGTGATCTGGATGATGAACGGTGGAGATTCAGAGGGAAAGGCGGCCATCGAACGGTAGAGGAGGAAGGACGCGTGGCGGCCTGTGGGGGAGGCACTCTCAGACGGTCCAGACTTGATCTGGGTTTGATCAGGTGGCTGAGGAGCATTGTGAAAATGGAAGGCCCAGATCAAGAGAGAGGGCGGGCGATTAGACGGCGGAGATGGGAGATACAGGGCGCGCAAAGGAGCGGGCCGCGTGGCGTAATCAGAGGGCGCCACGTGGCCTACTTTGAATGGCTGGAAAATAAATGGATTTGGAGAGAGAATGTGGCTGAATTTGGGAAAACTCAAAACATGAAAGTTGTAGATCTCGATGAGATCTACGAGTTTCATTTTGACCAAAAATGGAGATGAGGTCAAATAAGATACTAAAATACGAGGGTACAAATATACATACATATAGTACACAAAGGGGTCCAAAAACCCAAGTTTTGCATACGAGCTTCGATTTGAATGAAACTGGTCTCATTTTAAAGGTCTCTCTATGTGTATTAATCTGAAGATGATTAGACCTAATTCGGAGGTTGTATGAGGTAGATATTGGCATTCTATGGTCTAGGTTCTCCAACTGGGTTTGGGGTTTTTATTGGGTGATTTTACACACTAGGAATTCTTGGCCTTTTTCCGTATACACATTATAAGGAAGGTTTTATTAACTTTGGAGGGGTGATAAAGTACAGGTAATTATGTGAATAATTTACAAGTGAATTTTACAAATGAATTGGCTTGTTATTTAATGCAATTTATGAATGCTAAAATGCGTGCATTTTTGGATGCATGTATGATTGCTATTTATGCAAGATAAAGGGAAATATGCTGCTAAATACTCGAGAACAAGTGTCTATTTTCAACTATAGAAGTGATGAATCACAGATTCATCAAGTACTTATGCAAGAATGTGGACTTTAAATCATCCCATGTAGAAACTTCCCTTCCCAGATGACTCAACTAGTGAAGTACCTTATCTACTAAGGCGAAGGGAAAGGCTTTGAGGCGAACAGCCTCCTGCGTAACTCCTGGATAACTGGTCATACTACAAATCATCTCGAACTGCTACAGAAAGGTAAACGACTCCTCTCTAGCATTCCCGTAAAACTTGGGAAGCAATGAGATGAAGGACGGTCTCAGCTCGTATGGCTCTTGATTCGACGGTAGCCAAATCCAATGATGTAGCGTTCTCGCGCCCGGTCACACTCTTCTCGTAAAGTGACGGTAACCACTGCAGGAGGTAAAGAGTTCTCTATCACTGCTCGCAATGCAGCTATCTCAGCTTGCAGCTCGTTCTGAGTTCTAAAATGTTTTCGTATATGAATGTTCATCTGTTGTACGGTATCGAGAATTCCTGTCATGATATCTGTGGCTGGATCTGGTCTTCCTTCGTGGTGCTCCTCAGCTGCTGGCCTCTCCTCTGCTGGTCCTTTGCCACGATCCATCTGCTTCAAGTCTTCTGGAAAAGAAAATTTCTCGTAAGAACTCAGCAAAAAGTCAGCTGGAGATATTGATGATATTTTTAGGCAAGGGTCTACCTCAAAAGATTGGCCGGGAGGCGAGGTAGTCTGGGTCTGACTCTCCTCGAGATCAGACGGGACCAACTCGAGAAGAGGGCCATCCCGAGCTTGTGCATATGTACGATGGACAGTGGACGGTCGAGGGCTCACGGAGTCTGAGCAGAAAAGCCATCAAGTCATCGTCTTCGATGTCAAGAGAATGATCGGGAGAGCACGATTTACGATTCATGAAAGATGAGAAATGCATAAAAGCCGGAGTAACTCACACCCCACAAGCAAACACAAAGCAAACCCCATTTTCGCAAACACAAAGCAAACCCCATTTTCGCAAACACAAACCGATGTTAACCGTAAGAGTTCGGTTGTTTATCTTGTCGATTTTAGGATTGTATTAGCAAACAAGTATAATCCCTGATTAACGTGAGCTGATAGGTGCCCGAATTTTCTCCGCAATACTATCCCGAGTCCTTACAGATTATAACTTTCTCTCAACCAGTATGGGAGTAAGTATGAACCGTTTCCGGCTACACATGTTTCTTGAGGACGGAGCGTTACGCAATGTCCTCTAAACCCCCCACTCTGCTAAGTAAACCCAGACCATTTCCGGCTACCCGAGCGTACCCACTGAAAAGCAGTGATTAGGTGTATAGACTAAGTAGTATTTTGAAAGAAAGACGGGTTTTGGTTCTATCTCTAAGGGTCGTCTCTCACTCGCGCACTCTGAGAAGAACTTGTGCAGAGATTACTCTCCCAAATTCAATTGAATCTTACGTTTGTTTTAGGTCAGATACCTTAGCAGTCTCGATTTTATTTTTGGGTTATATATATTTTTCTGGGTTTTTTCAGACAAACGTCTAACGACTGTTTTTATTTTTTATAAGTCCTAAAATCATGCACCTAGGTTGCGAGTCCTAAGACAAACCACGGGAGCGCAATCAGAGAGGAAAAATCCTAAGCAAGAACCTAGCCTCGTAAAAGTCCGCGGAAAACCAATGATGCGAGAAAAACCGCGGTGGGTTCCCTGATTCCCTGAATGCACGGCACCCGACGAATCAGACCCCAAGAAAAAAATGGGAGGGGAGGTACAAGTCGGGATGCCCTAATGGGACCCCTTCCTACAAAAAAACAAAAACACGGGCAAGTGTCCTTTCTTTTCCTTTCTTTTTTTACAAGAATACAAGAATTGAAACAACACAAATCTTAACTAACCCTGCCCTCAGCAACTGAGAATCTTGGTCTCTACATTTTCAACTATTTACGGCTTTCGAAAAAGCCGGCTAAACCTACAGGCCCTGCAAAGTTTAGTTAGGAAACAAAAACACACAAAAAACTGTAAACAGAAATTTAAAAGACACACGAAAAATCGTAAAACCGAAGGGAAACTGTAAATCAAAAATCGAATGAGAAATTTTAAAATCAAGAATAATAGAGAGAAATTGGTTCGAAAACCACTGTAAAAACAACCCTTCCCCAGCAACGACGCCATTTTGATAAACACGAGTTTCAGGAGTGGATTAAAGTGTCGATGTAGAGAATCACTCGGAACCGAAACCCGAATTTGATCAAACAAAAATAGCGGTAAAACAGGAGATGAAATCCTATTCTACCATTCACTATTAATTTAATTAGGTGAATGTGCCCGGGTTGAACACAAGGAAGCAGAATGTTCAAACTACGATTTTCGAGACAAGGAATAAATCCAAACAAATCCTCTTTTATTCTTTATTTTACAAAGAAAGCAATCAAGAACAAGTTTGATTTAAAACAAACTCAAGAAGACAAAAATCAAAACCACAAACGAGGCGACGAAAAATTCGAGAAAATATCCTCAAAACATAGCTTGGGTAGTTATGGAGCTACCCTAGAAAATTTGCGAAAAAATGTCAAAAATACAAGGTTAAAATGGCCCTTACAAGCCAAGGGCCTAACTGCAAAAAATGTTTAGTTTTTGTTATAAAACAGTCTCTGGAAGGAATAAAACGTGAAAGAATTATGTTTTATTACAATTAGGTCCCTGCATAAGGAACTAATTGTAATTCTGGAAAATACTGGAGACGCGTTTGGATTTCTGGAACTCGGTGGGGTTTATGATGCAATTTTCACATCCCTTCAGATCTGACGGTCAGAATTAGAATCTGTAGCGCGATCTGGACCGTCGATTCCTACAACGTGTCGACAGGCTGTGCAGTTTGTAGTTCCTGAATGTTCTTGAGGTTGTTCGTGTAACTGACGTAGGAGCCTCCTTCTCCCAGTTATTGCCGGCAACTGGCGAGGATCTTGGGTCTCCGGCGGGGCCATAGGGGTGGCTCCTCCATCGCTCGAGCTCGCCCGCGGTAAGGATTGGCCGTAGGTGACTGACAATGACAGCGATCATGTGATGAATATGGCTGCTCTGACTTTCTCCTTGGATCTTCGTGATGATGGTGCCTTCTTCTATCGTGATTTGCTAATGATTATAAGCTCCATTTCCTCTGATTTTGCTCCATATTGAAGATAACTCTTCAATTAACGCATGTATATGCTCAATTTGCGAAGAAATCGATCGAATGATTAATAATTGCAAGTTTAAAAATGGGTTTCCAGAATTATTATTAAACAGTGTGTGGATGGCAATGAAGAAGATAAACTTTAGGGTTGATTCGATTGAGTTTGAGATGAATCTAAGATGTAGCGTCTAATGATGTTGATTAAGCTTGCTAATGACGTAATTATCTACGATAATGTTGGCACACGAATTGAGAAATAAAAGGTGAGAAATGGATGAATTAGCTGTGCTTACAGGGTGTAGAACCGCTGCTAGTGATCGCTCGACGGGGCGGCTTCCCGGAGCTTGACGCGGCTCGAGGCGGCGATGCAAGGCGGCGTTCATCACCTTGGAACCTTCTCCGATATCCCTTCTTTCACGCGGGTAGGTTACTAGTATCTGTCACCTCCTTAGATGGCCGGAATTGTGGGGGGAAGTTGGGTAGTCGGCCAATTAGTTTGGGGAAGAATTGGTTAGGGGAGAGTTAGTTCGATCTCACCAACTTCATGGCCCTTTATAGATAATTTGCTTGAGCTCCAACGTGGATCTATGGTGGGCGAGTAGGAGGGTTGTTAGGAGGAAGACGTGGAGGGTTTAGATCGATTGTAGTGCTTGTGGAGTGCACGGGAAAAAATGGTGAAAACAGCCGGGCACAGTAGACGCGCCATCGGCTTCTTGAGGAAGAAGAGGCAGGTGCTGACATGTGTTAGCACCTGGTTGGCCAGAGTGTTAAAATGTTTATAAATTATATAATAAATAGTAAATGACATTATTTACAATAGTTATAAAAAACAAAAAATGTAAATAATTAAATTATCTAAATTAATGTATAAGTAATTTTCATAAATAATAAATATTATTCGAAATATAAATATTACATTAATAAATTAGTATAAATAATACTTAATAAATAGGTAATATATTTTTAATTAAATACTTATTATTTATTAATTTTATATTTTCTTAATTATTAGGATAATAAATAAAGTCTTTATGAATTTTTATGGATTTTAATAAAATAATTTAGATATATTAAATAGAGGTATAGGTTAGATAGTTCAATTTCATCTATAAACTAGGATTTTGGATTTTATTAAAATAATAAATAAGCTCCAAGAAATCATAAACAAATAATGATGAAAATCCAATATCATGAAAATAATTAGAAGTTATAAAACTACTAAAACTATAAATAATGGGTTCTAAATAAAATTAATAGCCCATAAACCCCTTTATCAATATGTCCCAAAATCAACTTTTTGCAAACGGACTCCATTTTCAATGAATCCACTCTATTAATTAGAGAATATTATTTTATAAACTTTAAAGGTGAGTAGAGTGAAATTGGAGTTCGTATGAGGAAGTTATGATGTTCAGAAGTTGAGATTTTGGTAATTTAAAAGTAGGATTTCTTGGCATATATACAAGGTAATATTTTTAACTTATTTTTATATTTTTATATACATTTTTAGAAATAATTAGGAAAATAATTAGGTGAAAAATATCATCATATGAATTAATTAAAAATAAATGAAGATTTGATATTCATTTTATAAATTATGAATAATGTGTGGAGTGTTATTTACTTATTTTTTTATGGTTTTCTTCCCTTATCTCCCCCTACTTGTTGTTTTGTCAACCAATCCATGCTCATTTGATCTCGGGGATTAAGGTATATAAATATATCTTTTTGCTATGTTTATATTATTTGAGTCATATTGTACATATATACATATCTACAATCTGCCTTCTTTTATTTTCTTTATTTCTTTATTCTTTATTTATTTACATGTTTTTGATGCATAAAAGTGCATTTTTATTCATGAATAGGATTTGGATAAAATGTGGGAATTAATGAATATTTGTATGTATTTGTTAAGGGTTTTAAGACAAAACGTGACACAAATGTTAATGAATCATGGATTCATCATTGGCATGCCATGGGAGTGAATCAATAAGACAAATTGACTCATATGGAAAAGTTTCTCTAATAGGTTCAGAATCATGGGAATCCTTAATATCAATCCTCGAAAAATGCTAATCATACATTTTTTATCCTAGATTTATCTTTAGTATTCGAATAAAACTCTTGGAGTAACAATATCCACTTAAGAAGACGTGCCTTTGTGTCCTTATTTTCCAAGAGATACCTAATGGCTAAATGATTGATGTAAACTGTCACTTTTGATCCAAGAATCACAGACCTTATCTTCTCCAAAGCCCAGACTACTGCAAGCATCTCTTTTTCGATCACTATGTAATTTCTTTCTGATAGGTCCAAAACTTTGCTTACATAGTAAACGACGAACATAATTCGATCTCGCCCATTCCCTAATACGACCCCCATAGCGAAATACAAATCATCAGTCATGATCTCAAAAGGAAGAGACCAATCAAGAGCTTGCAGAATCAATGAGTCATAAATCTTCTTCTTAAGGAGCTCAAAGGCCTCAAGACACTTGTGATCTACTAAGAACTCAATGTCCTTTCCTAATAGCTCAGTAAGGGGTTCGAAAATCTTAGAAAAATCTCGAATAAATCATAGAAAAAATCCAAGATGCCCTAGAAATGACCTCATTGACTTGATGTTGGTTGGCGGATCAAGTTTCTTAATCACATCCACCTTTTCAGGATCAACCTCCATTCTCGTTTTGTAGATGACATCCCCCAACACGATACCCTCCTTAACCATAAAGTGACTTTTTTTCCCAGGAGAGTACCAGATTCACCTCTCTACACCTTTGAAGAACTCGGTCCAAGTGTGCTAAATAAGAATAAAATGAATCATCATGGACAGATTAGTCTTCCATGATGACCTCCGAGAAATCCCCTATCATTTCGGCAAACACGACAATCATGCATCGTTGTAAAGTACCTGGAGCATTGCATAGCCCAAAAGGCATGCGCCTGAATGCGTATGTGCCGAAAGGACATGTGAAAGTGGTCTTTTCCTGGTTCTCATGGGTGATGACCACTTTATTATAGCCCGAGTACCCATCAAGAAAATAGAACTCTTTCCTTGCTAATATCTCCAAAATCCGATCCATAAAAGGTAGGGGAAAGTTATCTTTCTTGCTCATGACATTCATGCATCTGTAATTGACAAAAACACACCATGATGTGGGTACTTGTGTCAGAATCTCAACTCCCTCCTCATTGGTGATCATATGAATTCCTGACTTCTTCGGGACAATATGTAAAGGGGAACCCCAATTGGAGTTTGAGATTGGGTAAATAAAACTCATTCCACACCACTTCTCAATCTCCTTTTTAAGTACTTTCCATTGATTTTGATTAAGTCTTGTCTGGAACGCATGGGAAGGTCTAGCATTATCCTCAACAAAAATATGGTGGGAACAGAGTGCAGGGTTTATACCCACGAGATTCTACACTGTCCATCCCATAGCCTTGCAGTTCTTTTCTAACACTTCCAACAACCTAGTCTCTTTCTCCACAGTCAACCTAGAGATATTAATGACATGAAACTTCTTTTTTGGTCCCGCAAGAAAGGAATACTTGAGTGTAGGAAGTAGTGGCTTCAACTATGGAAATGAAGAATTGTCAGGAACATCAGGTTGAACTGCCATTGAATCTGGATTTGTGCTACACAGTGGATATGAATCATATGTAATCCTACCCACCAAATGAATTGAAGAATAATGAGTCAGATAGCCAAAGAAACATCGTAAGTCGGCTAAAGTCATGTCCGACTCATCATCTAATTCCCTTGATTGTTCCAAAGGAGAAGGAATCGACAAGTCTGAAGGGACCTCAAAGTCACGAAGGGAATAGGAAAATGCATAACTCAAGAACTCTGGAAATGTCTCAACAACTTCTCTGTGTACACTATCCTCTATGTATGAGAGAGTCTTGCTCTGTATTGTCAGGTTTTGACTCCAAATACCAACTTTTCTAACTATATCGCATTCGACCTTTGAAAAGTAGGAGAAATATGTTCTAGACTTTGAATCAGGTCGCTACCTCTTCGTCTGCTTCATATGTAGTTCCAATTATCTGCCTGGAGAACAGAACTTCATCATCCATATCTGATAATCGAATGAATCTCCAGAAGTCCTAAGTAAGGGTCACCGAAGGATAATCCGTAACTCTCTCCAATTAGTAGGGATGTCCATGTCAAGTACAGTGAGGTCCACCCACTAGTCTTGTCCTTGAATCGAGATAATAACATTCTTGACCTCACCAATAGACTTTTTCCTCAACTTATCTGCAAACTAAAGTAAAGCTCTAGACATGCGTAAAGGTCTCAACTTCAGCCTCTCATATAAGGCGAAGGGTAACAAGTTGATCGAAGAACCATTATCTTGGAGAGTGCATGCAAATGCTATATTATCAATATGACTCACAACGTAATGTGCACCTAAATCTATTTTCTTCTGTGGTAATCTTTGATTGTTGAGACAAAAGGTAATGGCAACCGAGAGAACACATGTCTTGACATAACTATTTGGTTTCTTCCTGCTGACTCTGCTAGGTGTGCATCTCACCTTCAAGTATTTCTAAAATACAGGATGATTGGCCACATACTCTACAAATGACACCTTAACCATAATGTTACAACAACAAAACTTTTTCCCACAATTAAGTAGGGTCGGCTACATGGATTCTTCGCCTCCATTCAGATCTATCTTGGGTCAATCCCGTGCTTATATCCATAAAACTAAAATCCTTTTGTATAGTTTCTTTCGAACACTTCCTGGGTCGTCCTCACCCTCTCTTTACCAGCTCAACATTCCAACACTCACATCTCCTAACTGATGCTTCAACTGATCTTCTTTGCAAATGAGCAAACCATCTTAAGCGGTTTTATTGCATCTTATCCTCGATCGGAGTTACACCAACTTTCTTTTTGATTGCACGATGAATCCATGATTCATTAACTTTTCTATCACATTTTGTCTTAACACCGTTAACAAATACATGTAAATATTCATTAATTTCCACATTTTATCCAAATCCTATTCATAAATAAAAATGCACTTTTATAGATTAAAAACTTGTAAATAAATAAAGAAAAAAGAAAAGAAAATAAGGCAGATTGTAGATATGTGTATATGTACAATATGACTCAGATAATATAAATATAGCTGAAAGATATATTTATATAACCTAACTCCCGAGAGCAATTCAACATGGATTGGTCGACAAACCAATAAGTAGGGGGAGATAAGGAAAGAAAACCATAAAAATAAATTAAGATACACTTCACACACTTTTCACTATTTATCAAATAAATACCAAAACTACATTGATTTTTAATTAATTCATACAAATACATTTTTTGCCAAACTCTTTTCCTAATTATTTTTAAAAATGTATATAAAAATTTAAAAATAAGTTAAAAGATTATGTTTTATATATACCAAGAAATCCACCTTTTAAATTGTCAAATTCTCAACTTCCGAACCTCATAACTTTCTCATACGAACTCCAATTTCACTCTACTCACCTTCAAAATTTAAAAAATAATATTCTCTAAATAATAAAGCGATTTCACTAAAATCGGAGTACTTTTCCAAAAAGTCGATTTTGGGATCTAATGACAACGGGGTTTCTGGGATATATATTTTATTTAGAACACATTATTTATATTTTTATTTATTTTATAATTTCTAATTTTTTTCATGTTCCTGTAATTTAAACTTGATTTATTTCAGATTTTTTGGAGCTTATTTATTATTTTAATTTAATAAAAAACACTAATTTATAAATGAAATTGAACTGTATAACTTATACATGTATTTATTAATATATCTAAATTAATTTATTAAAATCCCTAAAGTTTCACATAACCTTTATTTATTATTCTAATAATTAAGAAAATATAAAATTAACAAATAATTAATTATTTATTGAATAAAAATTCAATATCTATTCATTAAGTATTAATTACACTTGTTTACTAATATAATATTTATATTTCGAATAATATTTATTTTTTATGAAAATTAATTATACCACAATTTAGAGAATTTAATTATTTACATTTTTTGTTTTTACTTATACTTAAAATAATGTTATTTACCATTTATTATATAATTTATAATCTATTTAACATTCTGGCCAACCAGGTCTGTCTCTTCTTCTTCAAGAACCAGGCCGTTGGAACTTTGTTCCAACGCCTCCTCTTTGATATTTTTTCCCGCGCACCTAATACCTTCTTCACTTGATCTTCACCCTACATACAATTCTCCTAACAACCCTCACACTCGCCCGCCATTAGATCTTCCTTGGAGCTCAAGCAAATCCTCTATAAATGGCCATGAAGTTGGCGAGATCCAACCAACTTCCTCCAACTACTCAGAACACTTTAGTTCCAGTGCTGACCCTCTCCCTTTCAAGTTTAGTACCAGCCTTCTAAGGTGGTGACATCATCTCAAAGAGGCCTAGCGTGGAAGAGGAAGGTTGGAGGAGAAGATCCAAGGTGCAGCGCCACCTTGCATCACTGCCTCGAGCCGTGTGGAGCTTCGAGAAGCCGCCCTGTCGAGCAAAGCCCAGGAGGTCATATTCCTTCTACTCCCCAGGTATTTCATTCACTTTTCTATCTTTTATTTCTTGATTTTTGTGCATCGATTATGGTAGTTAATCACACGATTAGGTTCCATAACCATCCGTCAAAAATGCGAATCAAATTCCCATTCTCCATTTCATCTCGATTCACTTGGATTCATTTTCAATCACACGTAATTGTTCGGAGACTAAGTTTCATTTGTGCTGGAAATGTCATATTAATCTTGCGATTTTTAACAAGTCAGACGATTCATGAACGAATCGAGCATATATTTTCGTCATTTGCATACCTATCAACCATCTGGAGCAATCTCAAACACAATCTCGCAAATCAAATCCAAATAGGACTCAAATACCACGAATCTCTAGGAGCAAAGCCATAGCCGTCAGCTTCATCAGCGTTCTTCTGTCGATCGCGATCATCTCTGATCGAGGTCACCCGTAGGCGAGCTCGAGGGATGGAGGAGCCACCCCTCTGGCCCCGCCAAATGCCCAGATCGCCACCAGTCACCAGGGAGAAAGTGGAGAAGATCGCTCCTGTGTCTGTTGCACGAACAACTTCAAGAACATCAAGAACGCCAAGTCGCACAATCTGTCGATAGGTGTCCCTAACGGACGATCCCGATTGCATCTGGCCTTCTAATCTCAGCCGTCGGATGTGAAGGGGTGTGAAAATTGCATCATAAACTCCACCAGCTTCCAGAAATTAAAGCCCGCCTCCAGAGTTTCAAGTAATTGCAATTAGGTCCCTGCGTTGAGAACTAATTGTAATAAAACATATTTCTTTTGTGTTTTAGTCCCTCCAGGAGCTGTTTTGTAACAGAAACTTAACATTTTTTTGCAGTTAGGCCCATGGCCGGTAAGTGCCATTTGAACCTCGAATTCTTCTCATTTTTCGCGAATTTTCTAGGGTATCTTGATAACTACCTAAAGGCTTTTTCAGGTATTTTCCCGAATTTTTCGTCGCTTTCTTGTACGGTTTTGATTCTTGACTTCTCGAGTTTGTTTTAAACAGAATTTGTTCACCATTTCTTTCATTGTAAAATCAAGACAAAAGAGGATTTGTTGGGATTTATTCCTTGTCTCAAAAACCGTAGTTTGAGCATTCTGCTTCCTTGTGTTCGACCCAAGCACACTTACCTGGATAAATAAAATAGTGTAAGGTTTAAATAGGAGAGAAGCCGATTAATCCACTTCACCTTCTCTCTCTCCCCTATTTTAACCGACTTTTGTTTTTTAACTCGGAGCTCTTTGCGCTTCTCTACACTGACAACACATTTCTTAACGGCAATCGGATCTGAGCTTCATCAAAATGGCGTCGTTGCCGGGGAAGTGTTGTTTTTACTGCGGTTTTTGAACCGATTTTACTCTATTATTCTTGATTTCACAAATTTTCGTTCGGTTTTTAATTTACGATTTTCATTTGGTTTACTATTTTTCATGTGTATTTCAAATTTCTGTTTACGGGGTTTTGTGTGTTTTTGTTTCTTAATTAAATTTTACAGGGCATGCAGGTTCAGTCGGCTTTCTCGAAAGCCGTAAACAAATCAAAGTGCAGAGATTGAGATTCGTGGTTGCAGAGGGCGAGTTTAGTTAGGAAATGTATTGTAACTTTTGTTGTAATTCTTGTAAAAAAAGGAGAAAATGAAAAAGAAATGGCACTTGCCCATGTTTTTGTTTTCGTAGAAAGGGGCCCCATAAGGGCATCCCGACTTGTACCTCCCCTCCCATTTTTTCGGGGTCTGATTCGCCGGGTGCCGTGCATTCGGGGGATCAGGGCACCCACCATGGTTTTTTCTCGCATTGTTGGTTTTCCGTAGATTTTTACTAGGCTAGGTGCTTACTTAGGAGTATTTTCTTTCCTATTTGATTGTACTTTCGTAGTTAGTCTCATGAGTCGCAACCTAGGTGCATGATTTTAGGACTTATAAAAAATAATAAAAACACTCTTTAGACATTTGTACGAAAAAACAAAAAAAACATAACCCAAAAATAAAATCGGTCTTGCTAAGATATCTGACCTAAAATAAACGTAAGATTCAAGTGATTTGGGTAATTCCCGCACAAGTTCTTCTCAGTGTGCTCGAGTGAGAGATGACCCTTAAGAATAGAACCAAAACTCTTCTTTCTTTCAAAATACTACTTAGTCTATACACCTAATCACTTCTTTTCAGTGGGTACGCTCGGGTAGCCGGAAACAGTCCGGGTTTACTTAGCATAGTAGGGTATTTATAGGACACTGTGTAAGGCTCCGTCCTCAAGCAACATGGGTAGCCGGAAATGGTCCGTAATTACTCCCATACTGGCTGAGAGCAAGTGATTATCTATAAGAACTCATGATAGTATTGGCAGGAAAATTCGGGCACCTATCAGTTCGCGTTAATCGGTTATCATACTTGTTTGCTAATACCATCCTAAAACTGACAAGATAAATGACTGATCTCTTACGGTCATCATTGGGTGGTGTTGGTGAAAACGGGTTTGCTTTGTGTTTGCTTGCGAGGCATGAGTTTCTGTGGCTTTTACGCATTTTTGATCTTTCTTGAATCGTAAATCGTACTCACCCGATCATTCTCTTGACATCGAATATGACGACTCGATGGCTTTTCTGCTCAGACTCCGTGAGCCCTCGACCGTCCACCGTTAGTCGTATATCGTCACAAGCTCGCGATGACCTTCTTCCCGAGTCGGTCCCATCTGATTTAGAGGAGAGTCAGACCCAGACTCCCTCGCCTCCCGGCCAATCTTTTGAGGCAGACCTTTGCCTCAAAATATAATCAATATCTCCAGCTGACTTTTCGCTGAGTTCTTACGAGAAATTTTCTTTTCCAGAAGACCTGAAGCAGAAGGCTCGTGGCAAAGGACCAGCAGAGGAGAGGCCAGCAGCTAAGGAGCACCATGAAGGAAGACCAGATCCAGCCACAGATGTCACGGCAGGAATTCTCGATACCTTACAACAGATGAACATTCAGATACGAGAACAATTTAGAACTCAGAATGAGTTGCGAGCTGAGGTAGCCGCGTTGTGAGCAGGGGCCGGGAACCCTTTACTGCTTGTAGTTGTTCCCGCCACTTTACGGGAAGAGTATGACCCGGGCGTGAGAATGCTACATCATTGGATTTGGATACTGTCGAATCAAGGGCCATACAATCTAAGACCGTCCTTCATCTCATTGCTTCCCAAGTTTTACGGGAAAGCTACAGAGGAGCCGTTTACCTTTCTGCAGCAGTTTGAGATGATTTGTGGTACGTCTAGTTATCTAGGAGTTACGTAGGAGGCTGTTCGCCTCAAAGCCTTTCCCTTCGCCTTAGCAGATAAGGCACTTTATTGGGCGAGCCATCTTGGAAGGGAAGTTTCTACATGGGACGATTTAAAGTCCACATTCTTCTGTAAGTATTTTCCTCTGGGGAGGACGAACATGATGAGGAGTCAGATCTCCAACTTCACGCAGCATCCGAATGAATCTTTCCATGAGGTATGGGACATATTCAAGGATCTTACGGAGAGATGCCCACATCATGAGGTACCAATGAAGGTGCTTGTTCAGAACTATTTCGGAGGACTCCAGTCAGACATTCAGGGGCTAGTAAGTGCCGCATGTGGCGATAATTATTTGAATAAGGATGACAAGTCAGTTTGGTCTATCTTCGAAGGGATGGCAGAGAACTCGAGAGTTGTCGACTCTACTCGGGCATTCCAGAAGGCCCCTCGGCCACCACATCACCGAGAGCATCACAGGGTGGCTAATATTTATGAGTCTGAATCCAACACCAACATGGGCTTTATTAGAGAGAAATTAACGTTGGTGTATGTGATTTAGAAACAAGTTCATGACTTACAACTGCTGCGAGAGTTAGAGAAACTCTCATCTCTACCTCAACAACTGAGTGATCTCACGAAGAAGGTTTCAAAGCTACAACTTCAGTATCAGTAGGCTCATGCATCTTCGGCTGCGCAACCTGCACGGTGGACTTTACCCGCTCCACCCACCTGACAAATTCATTTTGTACAGGGTGAGCCTGAGACTCCGCAGATTGATTGGCACGAGGATTAGTCTCATGCCAGTCCCGATCAGATCACCAGTGCTGTGGGTATGGATGTTGAGCATCAAGCCACTCTTGAGATCAACGGGATTTGGTATACTCCGATTCAACAACTAGGTATACCTCATCATTAGCAGCAACAACAGTACAACCAATCGCAACATGGACGTCCACATTTCTAGCACCGACAACAATTCATGCAGAAACAGTCTCACCGGCATGCTTATCAGAGACAACATTCTTATCAATATCCTGCTAATCATTCACATCCATATCATTATCAACAGTGGCAACAATCTTCCTTTACACTGCAGAGATCCTTCTAGCCTTTCACCTTGCAGCAATACACGCCAAGGCAGGAGAGAGTATAAATCCAGGGTCACCACACCGAACTCGAGATGTCTTCACCGGCTCAGGCTCTGAACCAAATCATGGACATGTTGAGTACGCTCTAGATTGCACACAAGACAGAAATGGAGCAGGTTAACCGTCGTCTGGACGAGTCAACCACACCGAAGATCACTCTTCCAGCCCAACCTCAGATGAACCCGAATAACAAGAGGAAGCACCCAGATCAGGTAGACACCACTACAAGTGCAATCTCTCTTCCTGATTTTTTATCGAACTTCATTCATATCAGGAATGGTTGATCACCACAAACACGTGATGGAGTAGAGGTGAGGGCACTTGATGAGGAGCGAGAGCAAATCCATGAGCAGCCGCATTCTGATGTCGAGGAGGAGAACGTCCACGAGGATAAGGACTACCATGACGATCAGAGAGAAGGGAGCGATGCCGAAACTATTGACATGGATACCAACGAGTCAGATGATGATATCACGTCAGACCATGTAGATACTCCCAATAAAAATGTTTCTTCCCCTGTTTTACAGAGTTTTGTACATAATTCTGAAAGTCTCGATGTACAAGCTGATTCCGAATTCAATAAAAAGTTTGATTTTCTCATTCCCGAAATTGTTACTGTTCATGATGCTTTGTTTGGGATGATTTGTGGTACGTCTAGTTATCTAGGAGTTACGTAGGAGGCTGTTCGCCTCAAAGCCTTTCCCTTCACCTTAGCAGATAAGGCACTTTATTGGGCGAGCCATCTTGGAAGGGAAGTTTCTACATGGGACGATTTAAAGTCCACATTCTTCTGTAAGTATTTTCCTCTGGGGAGGACGAACATGATGAGGAGTCAGATCTCCAACTTCACGCAGCATCCGAATGAATCTTTCCATGAGGTATGGGACATATTCAAGGATCTTACGGAGAGATGCCCACATCATGAGGTACCAATGAAGGTGCTTGTTCAGAACTATTTCGGAGGACTCCAGTCAGACATTCAGGGGCTAGTAAGTGCCGCATGTGGCGATAATTATTTGAATAAGGATGACAAGTCAGTTTGGTCTATCTTCGAAGGGATGGCAGAGAACTCGAGAGTTGTCGACTCTACTCGGGCATTCCAGAAGGCCCCTCGGCCACCACATCACCGAGAGCATCACAGGGTGGCTAATATTTATGAGTCTGAATCCAACACCAACATGGGCTTTATTAGAGAGAAATTAACGTTGGTGTATGTGATTTAGAAACAAGTTCATGACTTACAACTGCTGCGAGAGTTAGAGAAACTCTCATCTCTACCTCAACAACTGAGTGATCTCACGAAGAAGGTTTCAAAGCTACAACTTCAGTATCAGTAGGCTCATGCATCTTCGGCTGCGCAACCTGCACGGTGGACTTTACCCGCTCCACCCACCTGACAAATTCATTTTGTACAGGGTGAGCCTGAGACTCCGCAGATTGATTGGCACGAGGATTAGTCTCATGCCAGTCCCGATCAGATCACCAGTGCTGTGGGTATGGATGTTGAGCATCAAGCCACTCTTGAGATCAACGGGATTTGGTATACTCCGATTCAACAACTAGGTATACCTCATCATTAGCAGCAACAACAGTACAACCAATCGCAACATGGACGTCCACATTTCTAGCACCGACAACAATTCATGCAGAAACAGTCTCACCGGCATGCTTATCAGAGACAACATTCTTATCAATATCCTGCTAATCATTCACATCCATATCATTATCAACAGTGGCAACAATCTTCCTTTACACTGCAGAGATCCTTCTAGCCTTTCACCTTGCAGCAATACACGCCAAGGCAGGAGAGAGTATAAATCCAGGGTCACCACACCGAACTCGAGATGTCTTCACCGGCTCAGGCTCTGAACCAAATCATGGACATGTTGAGTACGCTCTAGATTGCACACAAGACAGAAATGGAGCAGGTTAACCGTCGTCTGGACGAGTCAACCACACCGAAGATCACTCTTCCAGCCCAACCTCAGATGAACCCGAATAACAAGAGGAAGCACCCAGATCAGGTAGACACCACTACAAGTGCAATCTCTCTTCCTGATTTTTTATCGAACTTCATTCATATCAGGAATGGTTGATCACCACAAACACGTGATGGAGTAGAGGTGAGGGCACTTGATGAGGAGCGAGAGCAAATCCATGAGCAGCCGCATTCTGATGTCGAGGAGGAGAACGTCCACGAGGATAAGGACTACCATGACGATCAGAGAGAAGGGAGCGATGCCGAAACTATTGACATGGATACCAACGAGTCAGATGATGATATCACGTCAGACCATGTAGATACTCCCAATAAAAATGTTTCTTCCCCTGTTTTACAGAGTTTTGTACATAATTCTGAAAGTCTCGATGTACAAGCTGATTCCGAATTCAATAAAAAGTTTGATTTTCTCATTCCCGAAATTGTTACTGTTCATGATGCTTTGTTTGGAAAAGGAAAGAAAAATACCAAAAAGAATATTGTGACTCCAGAGACTGAAAGGCAATTAAAAGATCACATCTTTTTGAAGATCCCACTTCACGATGCCTTGGATCATTTTCCTACACTTAAGAATCAATTGAAAAACTGATGCACCACACGTAGGGAAAAGAGATCACGTACAAAGAAACATGTCTTGACCAAGGCTACATCGTGCGTCATTCAGAATAAGTTACATAAGAAGAAGAAGAAGGATTCATGAGCACATTATGTCCGATGCGAGATCACAAATGCCGAATTCGATCGCACTCTCTTAGATAACGGTTCCTCGATCAATTTGATACCATCGTCTTTACTAGACAAGCTCGAATTAGGTCATCTTTACAAATCCAGTGCGATCCTTCAGTTTGTTGATAGATGTGTAAAGAGATCTAAGGGCATATTAAGGAACGTTATCGTAACTGTACAAGGCCTGGAATTCCCAGTTGACTTTATTGTCCTTGACATGGATTGCCCGACACAGTTGCACCTTACCCCGATCATTCTCGGGAGGCCTTTCTTAGAGACCTCAAAGGCTCTTTCCGATTATGATAGAGGGAAGGTATCTTTTCGTGCCGAGGGTGAGAAGGTACATATAGAGATGGTGAGAGAATCGCACACATCCAGTGATGCATCTTCAGATTTCATGAGTTCCTTAGCCACCTGCGATTACATGGATGAGGTTTGTCTTGACGACCTTGAAAGATATCATGTAGAGACCCAAGATTTCCTAGCAGAGGAGGGGTCCGAGACTACAACTGGTAGTTCTTCTGAGGGTACCTAATATTTCAATATGGATGACGACAAGCAGGGGGTTCAAACTTCCGACGAATTTATTGCAGATCTTTCAGATTTAGAATGTTTATACGATTCCTCCACCTCAGATGACTTAGAGATAGAGTTTCATTTAGCTGAGTTGTTTTCCTCTAGTCATTCTGAGGATGAGCATAGTATCGAGTCAGATGATGTTTTAGACATCTTCTGTAGTTCGACTCTAGAGCATATTGAAATGGTGGATAACCATACTATAGATAAATCCACTACCGATACAGATTCCAGTACACATATATATGAGGTTTCAGCAAAGAAAGAGTCTACCTTACCAGAGCTAAAGTTATTACCACCAAATATGAAGTACGCTTTCCTTGCGGGTCCACATCGATAGTTTCCGATCATTATTGTCACGACCCCAATTCCGGGCCGTCGGATCCTCCCATAATCGGATCCGGTTACTCGGCAATAATTCATTCAGCAATCACAACTAACATTTAGAAACATACTGCAAATAAAAATACTCAAAAGGAAGTATTTCAACACTTTGCCATTCTCAAAATAAAGTTCAGATGATACATTGTCCCACTATAACCATTTACATGTACATCAGCTTGAAAGGAAAATACACAAAAGATTACTAACTACCTTACAAAGTAGAGCTACTATGGCTGGCTGGATGTCTAGTACGTAAGCTGGATGGATTTTTAAAGTCCTTGCGATGGCTCACCGACACCTATTGGGTTTTCCATAAATCATAGGATAAAAATTAGCGAATGCTAAGTAACGAAGAAGAGAAAAGCAACAAATTGTGTAATTTTTTGCAAAACCTATTATCACCAAAGGTTTTATTCCTTCTTGTTAATTTAAGTCCTATTCCTTTCTATTCCACATCAGGGATTATTCCAGGGGAATTACCTCACCATGATAAGGACTCTGAAGCTGTGGACACTTCGAGATTGGAGATTGCATTGATCTTGATAAGCTTATGCTGCTGCACGTCACCTCAACCAATCCTCCAATACTACCCTAACAATTTTTCTTTTCTTTTTATTAAACAGGGTCTCAAACCCTTGGCCTGTAAAACAAATGAGCACACCATCCTCGAGGACTCGGTTGCTTAAAACCTCATGCTAGCATTTAATAATATAACCTAGCGGCTTTAAATACATATTATCGTGCCCCATCCTATATTGAACCACATGTGCCTCCACATGGCACGACCACATCTTCCATCGTTCAACCCGAAGATATTGGCTCCTGATACCACGCATTGCAAAACATTCATTTCGTGCGTACTTATCATAATAGGGCAACCATATACCACCTAGGTAGGTAAATGCCAATACGGGTTCCTTCTGACAAACCTACAGGTTCCATGCCCAACCTATAGTTCTATTCCCAATCATCCTTAACATGACACACGATCCTTTTCAGGATCCAACTCAAGCCACATCAATTCCCATGATGTAATTCTTTCGTTAAGTCTTCGATTTGCATAATCAACAATACTTAGTATAGACTCACATATATATTATTCATATGCATATATACACGTGTTTATGCCTATTTTAACTCCCAAGCCCTAACTTTCAAAACTACCACATCAATTTGATGCCTAAATCTTATTTTAGTGGATATCACAAAGCAATTCTTAAAACTTTTCAAAAATAGCCAAAAATTAGGGTTCTTTATAGCACAGAACATAAAATCAAGAATTTGAATAATCTCGTTTGAAAACCTAACAGCAAAAGGAAGGATTTCATTACCTAATCGAGCCGTCTCTCACGTATGCAAGGCTTTATCGTGTTTCGTTTTCAAAAAGGATGTTTTAAGGCTCCTGAAAAGATTAAATTTCATTTTTCATTTCAAAATGCCAAGAACGTGTCAAAAACACGAAGAACGAACGAAGAACACAAAGAACACGAAGAACATCAAGAACACAATTTCTCTTGAAATTTCAGCAGAGCTTCCCCTTACACGAGGTGATATTTCTAGGAAAATTTCGGCAGAGTTTCCCCTTATATCGGAACATATGTCTCGGAAACTTTCGGCAGAGTTTCCCATTATATTGTGATATATTTCAAAATAAAAATGAAAGGAGCTTCCTCTATAAAATCAATCAAGAGGAAAAATAACAACGAAACTGAAAGAATATACTCAAACAACAAGAGATAAAGAATCGGTAGACACCACGCATCTTAGGTGAGTGAATGTGTGACGAATCACAGGGTTCACTGACGTGCATAGCCGCCTGCACCTAAGTAGGGTATTACACAGATATCTCCTCGAACACAACTGGAAAACGAATCGGAAAGAAAGATTAATCAAGAACAAAACTTGGAAGAACAAGAGGATGAATTGAAAGCCTAGCTTACGAAGCAAACTAAGAGAGAATCATACCTTTCTCCTCCTCGTTCTCCCGGCAGTGCTTCGCTAACGCTCCTCCCTCGCCTCCCACTCCTCCTCTCGACCTCTCGACCCTAGCCCTTGGGGTGGTGGTGGTAGTGGAAATCGTAGAGAATGAATGGGGAGGGGGGTATATTTATAGGCCCAAGAAAACCACTAACCATGGTTAGAAAACCATGGTTTATACCTTAACCATGGTTTGGTTGCCGAAGGTTTTGGCTAATGCTTTTGGCCAAAACTTATCCCAAACTTTGGGGCTTAAGTTAGAACATTCCAGAGCATTCTAGATTCGGTAATGATGCTTAATTAACACTAATCGTGATTAACTTTCACTAATCGCGATTTAACTTTCGCAGCTTACGCTTATCTTTGATAACTATTGATTAGTGTTTGCTAATGATCATTAGCGGTTTTTAATCCATCATTAGTTTTTTTAATCATGTTTAATTAGTCTTAATGACAGTCATTATGGGTTAATGACGTATTAACCCTCCTCGCTTCTCTTTCTTCCGAAATTCATAACAAATCCAAACGAAGTCCGATTTACACGAAACAAATTCTGTTGGTTTCCTCTTGACGAGCCGGATCTTATTATATAGGATCTGAGATATGACAAGTTCAAGTCTTTACAATTATCAGCTCATCTTTGACCGAAGAACAAGAATCTTGTCTGATGGAGGTTCTTGAAAGAAATCGCAAGGCTATTGGGTGGACCGTATCCGATCTCCGTAGGATCAATCCTGCTTTATGTTCTCATCACTATATCTCTATCATGATAGCAAACCTTCCAAATAATTTCAGCGAAGGCTGAATCTGATTTTACGAGATGATTTCAAGAAAGAGATTATGAAATGGTGTGCGACGCAGGATTTATCTATCCCATCTCCAACTCTGAATGGGTTAGCCCAATACATGTTGTCCCGAACAAGTCGGGAATCTAGATGATTAAGAATGAGAGTGGAGAGGATATTCAAAGAGAGTAACCACATCGTGGTGGGTGTGCACTGATTACAGGAAATTGAATGTTGCGACAAAGAAGGATCACTTCCTTTTACCTTTTATAGACCAGGTCATAGAAAGGTTGGTAGGGAAGGAATACTTCTCTTTCCTTGATGGTTACTCCGGATACAACCAGGTAACCATTGCTCATGAAGATCAGGAGAAAACCACCTTCACATGTCCGTTTGACACATATGCCTTTAGGCGGATGCCCTTTGGATTGTGCAATGCCCCTGCTACTTTCCAAAGGTGTATGCTTGCTATTTTTGCAGACATAGTCGGTGATTTTCTCGAGGTCTTTATGGATGATTTTTCGGTCTATGGTAAGTCCTTTGATGATTGTTTAGCGCACCTAAACCAGGTTCTTCAAAAATGTTGTGAGGTAGATCTCTTTCTATCTTGGGAAATGAGCCATTTTATGGTTACACACGGGATCGTGTTGGGGCACGTCATCTCCCAGCAAGGCATGGAGGTTGACCCTGCCAAGGTAGATGTCATCAAGTGCCTCGAACTACCATCCAACATTAAGCAATTACGGTAGTTTCTCGGGCATGTCGACTTTTACCGATGGTTCATTCAGGATATCTCTAAGATTGCCCGACCGTTAACTGAATTATTAGGCAAAGACATCGAGTTCTTGTTAGATGACAAATGTCTTACTGCCTTTCTCACATTAAATAACATGATTTGCAGTGCTCTTGTACTACAACCACCTGATTGGTCTCTACCCTTCGAGATCATGATGTATGCTTCAGATTTTGCAGTTGGGGCTGTATTAGGACAGAGGAGGAATGGACTTCCTTTTGCAATCCTCTATGCCAGCAGATTCTTAGATGATGCTCAACGAAATTACACAGTAACAGTAAAGGAGATGTTGGCAGTAGTGTTCGCATTAGATAAATTCAGATCTTATCTTCTTTTCTCCGAAATCACAGTTTATACAGATCATTCAGCTATCCGATTTTTGATGGAAAAGAAGGATGCCAAGGCAGGCCTTTTTCAATGGATTCTTTTACTTCCTAAATTCGATTTGGATATTAAAGACAAACTTGGAGTAAAGAATGTGGTAGCTGATCACCTCTCCCGATTGCAAATAGAATAACCTTCAGATGAGTACACGCTAGAAATTGCAGAGAGATTTCCCGACGAGAGCATCTTTGTAGTTACCGAGCTTCCATGGTATGCAAATATAGTGAATTTTCTGGTTACACAGAAAAGTTCACAGGGTTGGCCAAAGGATCGAGTCGATAGACCATTTTCCGAGGCACGATACTACCATTGGAAGGATCCGATGCTTTTTCATGACGGACCGTATTGTGTTTACAGGTTCTGTATTCCCTAGGAGGAATATAATAGTATGCTCACTCTATGCCATTCCTTAGAGGCAGGGGGACATCACTCAGGGAAGAGGACAACGTAGAAGGTACTTCAGAGTGGATTATGGTGGCCGACTCTTACTAGAGATGCTTGTACATTCATGAAGAGTTTCCCAGATTGTCAAAGAGCAGCAAGGATAGTCAGTGCTTGAGATGCAATGCCTGTGTCCCATTCTTATTTGCGAGATCTTTGATGCATGGGGCATAGATTTCATGGGACCATTCCCATCCAGCAGTGGCTTTGAGTACATTCTTCTCACTGTATATTATGTTAGTAGAGGTGTGGAGGCTATACCCGCACGAACCGCAGATAGTAAGATAGTTTTCAAGTTTCTAAGGGAACATATTATTTCATGGTTCGGGATTCCACGTATTCTTATTTCTTATGGGGGTAGCCATTTCATTAATAAGGAGGTCAAAAAGCTTGTGAAGCAATACGACATTGATCATAGAGTAGCTTCTCCTTACCACCCACAGACGAACGACATGGCTGAAGTCTCAAATAGGGAAGTGAAATAAATTCTCCAGAAACTAGTACGACCAAATAAGAAGAACTGGTCACAGCTTCTAGATCAGGTTCTTTGGGCATATTGTACTGCATATATGACTCTCTTAGGTACTTCACCATTCAGACTAGTTTATGGGAAGCCAGGCCATTTGCCTATAGAGATCATGCATAAATCTGAATGGGCTATTCGAGAAATTTCCCTTGATGCACAGAAAGTAGGAGCAAAGAGGAAGATGGATCTAAATGAGCTAGTAGAGATTCGAAATCATGCATACGAGAACACTCTCATTTATAATGACAAAGTGAAGAAATGGCACGATAGACATATTCGACACAAGATCTTTGTCCCTGGGCAGAAAGTCTGGTTGTTCAATGCAAGATTGAGAATTTTTCCTGGCAAATTGAAAAGCAAGTGGGAAGGACGTTACATAGTCTGAATGGTGCACGACAATGGAAGCGTAGCTATATCAGATGTGTCACCTGGTGCAGAGCCGTTCGTGGCTAACGGGCAGATGCTGAAGCATTTCGTAGAAACTACTGATCACCTGGCCCGTGTTGAAGTGATCCATTTTGTACAGGACTCATGATCCATTCTTTCACTTTATCTCATCATGTACAAATAATTTTAAGCTATTCGATTTTTGGAAGTCCGCAAAACTTGTATACTCTTCGTAGATCACAATCGTCCCCATTTTTCTCGTCTTATATGCTTCAGATACCAGATCCTAAGTATAGGGGGGAACTGATTGCCCGTTGATTAACGTTTTCTATTTTGTTCTGTTACTTTTGTATATCCTTTCTTTTTCACAAATCATTGTTCCCCAATGTTTGGCTACACTCTTTTTTATACTTAGGATGTCTTATCCTAAGTATATGGGGGACCAAGTGATTTCGATGATCTCGTGTTATTTATTCCTTTTGATCCTTCGTTATATATTCTTTTCACTCAGTCATCTCGTTTTTGCTCTTCCGTTATACTTACGATTACCTGATTGTAAGTATAGAGGGGGTTGATTGACTTGTATTCTCTTATTCTTTTTCACCCACTTTTACTTAGCACAAGTTATGTCCTCATTTTTCTCTTTTGACGCTATGATGACATAGCACAAGCTAAGTATAGGGGGAGGGGGTTGCATATATATTGTATATATACTTTTATCCATAACTCGTACTTTTAAGTATTTTCTATATCTATAAAATCCATAAAATATGGGTAAGGGTTAATTTAAAATCCATTTATCTATTTATCTGTTACTTATAAAATCCTTGTAAATAAAAAAATATGTCTAAAATCTGTATATAAAAGATTTAAATTAAAATATGTATTTAAAATATGCATTTAAAATCTGTATATCTATTAAAATATGTGTAAAAGTCATTGAATACTTGTAAAATTCTCTGTATATAAAATCTGTAAAATACATTAGATATTTAATTTGAATAAAATATATCTTGTAAAATTCTTGTACAAACACTTGTTAATAAAAATCAGAAAATCCATAAAAAAATATAAAGTTCTAAAATTCATAAAAATTACAACAGCCTTAAAATCCATAAAAATGAGTAAGATTCAAAAAATATACTTCACAAAAACATTGTTGCATTTGCATTTTTCAGAATAAGTTTGATTTCTGGAACTAAAGATTGAGTCTAGTCTAAAGGATAGATCTTTATCATGGCCTTTAACTCTCATTGTAAGGAGCCTAGTTAGGATCTGGAATTTAGACTCTTTAGGTCTTTTGACTTAAAATATTTGAGTTCCATAATACCATATTTGGGAAATCAACTCATATGTGCTTAAGTAGACCACTTGGTATCATCCGTACAACTCTGCACCAGTGAACCAATCTTGGACACGTGCACTCTACACTTAGCTCGACTTGCATGGAGTTGCGAAGGGCAGTCCATCTTTGTAGTGCGTTTCTATCCTTGCCTTTGCAGCATTAACGTCGAAAGACGAGAGAGATTGGGGTTGCGATAGTCGCTTCGAATGAGGGAAGGATCAGCTAATACAATTTTTCTATGACCTCAAAAAGGGACGAAACAAAAGATGCTATTTTTGTCGAGGCACAAAAAGATGAATGCTGTGCAAGCTAATTACAAAGTCAAATCAAAGAAGAAGCCACCAAATACAAATATGACCACAATGGTCCAAGCTTCCACCAAAAATGCATGCACATCTTAGTGGAGACTTAGCTACACCGGTTGAGCTTCACAAGGAGATGCGTCTACACTGGTCGCACTCCACTTCTTTTCTCATTCTTCTACTTTCTCTCTATATTCGATTGTGGACATAGCACGAACTGACCTCAAAAGGGAATACCTCCCTCCCCGAGGAAATAGTTGCTGGATGAGGAATCAATGGAAGTGTATCGCTGGGATGGACAGTTTCTTCGCCTCTTTAAGCAGGAAGAGCTAAATCAATTCACACACACTGTACAAATTGACTTCAAGGATGATAGAGTTTGCGATATGAATAAGTGAGTCTGAACTAGCTGATGAGATGATCTTAAATAAGGGTTTGTGGAACTTAAGGACTGTTGAGGATAAAATCCTAATCCTAGTTAAGGCTCCGACAAATGCTTGTTTCAGATCCGATCGAGCTCTGTCCTTGTCTGTTCTCATGAATTGGTTTAGGAAAACAAATTCATTCTAACTTTATTTATTTTTTTCACTTACTTTTCAAATAAGTGTTTCCTAAGGGACTAGCAAAGCTTAAGTATAGGGGGGTCATGAATCCATGATTCATTAACTTTTTTGTCGCATTTTATCTTAAAACCCTTAACAAATACATGTAAATATTCATTAATTCCCACATTTTATCCAAATCATATTCATAAATAAAAATGCACTTTTATGCATCATAAATAGGTAAATAAATAAATAATAAAGAGAAGAAAAATAAGGCAGATTGTAGATATGTGTATATGGATAATATCACTCAGATAATATAAATATAGCTGAAAGATATATTTATATAACCTAACTCCCGAGACCAATTCAGCATGGATTGTTCGACAAACCAAGAAGTAGGGGGAGATAAAGAAAGAAAACCATAAAAATAAATTAAGATACACTTCACCCACTTTTCACTATTTATCAAATAAATACGAAAACTACATTTTTTAATTAATTCATATGAAAAAATTTTTCACCAAACTGTTTTCCTAATTATTTTTTAAAATGTATATAAAACTATAAAAATAAGTTAAAAAGATTATGTTGTTGTACATATATCAAGAAATCCAGCTTTTAAATTATCAAATTCTCAACTTCCAAACCTCATAACTTTCTCATACGAATGCCAATTTCACTCTACACACCTTTAAAGTTCATAAAATAATATTCTCTAATTAATAAAAATGATTTCACTAAAATCGGAGTCCGTTTGCAAAAAGTCGGTTTTGGGACCTAATGACAACGGGGTTTCTAGGCTATTTTTTTATTTAGAACACATTATTTATAATTTTACTAATTTTAAAATTTCTAATTATTTTCATGATCCTATAATTTAAACTTGATTTATTTCAGAATTTTTTGGAGCTTATTTATTATTTTAATTAAATAAAAAACACTAATTTATAGATGAAATTGAACTGTATAACTTATACCTCACATAGCCTTTATTTATTATTATAATAATTAAGAAAATATTAAATTACCAAATAGTTAATTATTTATTGAATAAAAAATTCAATATCTATTTATTAAGTATTAATTATACTTGTTTACTAATAGAATATTTATTTTTTGAATAATATTTATTATTTATGAAAATTAATTATATCATAATTTAGAGAATTTAATTATTTACATTTTGTTTTTTACACTTATTTCAAATAATGTTATTTACTATTTAATGTATAATTTATACTCTATTTAACATTCTGGCCAACCAGGTGCTGACACGTGTCAGCACTTGGCTCTTCTTCTTCAAGAACCAGGCCGTTGGAACTCTATTCCAACGCCTCCTCTTTGATGATTTTCCCGTGCACCTAATAACTTCTTCACTTGATCTTCACCCTCCATACTATTCTCCTAACAACCCTCCTACTCGCTCGCCATTAGATCTTCCTTGAAGTTCAAGCAAATCCTCTATAAATGGTCATGAAGTTGGTGAGATCCAACCAACTTCCTCCAACTACTCGGAACACTTCAGTTCCAGTGGTTGACCCTCTCCCTTTCATGTTTTGTACCTGCTATCTGAGGTGGTGACAACATATCAAAGAGGCTTAGCGTGGAAGAGGAAGGTCAGAGGAGAAGCTCCAAGGTGCATCGCCGCCTTGCATCGCCGCCTCGAGCTGCGTGGAGCTTCGGGAAGCCGCCCCGTCGAGCAAAGCCCAGGAGGTCATATACCTTCTACTCCCCACGTATTTCATTCACTTTTCTATCTTTTATTTCTCGATTTTTAAGCATCGATTAGGGTATTTAATCACACGATTAGGTTCCATAACCATCCTCAAAAACGCAAATCAAATTCCCATTCTCCATTTCATCTCTATTCACTTGGATTCATTTTCATTCACACACAATTGTTCATAGACTAAGTTTCATTTGTGCTGGAAGCGTCATAATGATCTTGCGATTTTTAACAAGTCGGTCGATTCTTGAACGAATCGAGCATATATTTTCGTCATTTGCAGATCTATCAACCATCCAGAGAAATCTCAAACACAATTGGGACTCGCGACCTCTTGCAAATCAAATCCGAAGAGGACTGAAATACGACGAAGCTCTAGAAGCAATGCAATAGTTGTTAGCTTTATCAGCGTTCTTCGTCGATCGCGATCATCTCTGATTGATTCACCCGTGGGCGAGCTCGAGGGGTGGAGGAGCCACCCCTCTGGTCATGCCGGAGGCCTTAGATCGCCACCAGTCATTGGGGTGAAAGTGGAGAAGATCCTCCTGCGTCAGTTGCACGAACAACTTCAAGAACATCAAGAATGCCAGGTCGCACAATCTGCCGACATGTGTCCCTAGCGGACTGACCCGATTGCATCTGGCCTTCTAATCTCAGCCGTCGGATGTGAAGGCATGTGAAAATTGCATCATAAACCCCACCAGCTTCGAGAAGTTAAATCCCACCTCCAGAGTTTCCAGTAATTGCAATTAGGTCCCTGCGCGGAGACATAATTGTAATAAAACATATTTCTTTTGTGTTTACTCCCTCCAGGGGCTCTTTTGTAACAAAAACTTAACATTTTTTTGCAGTTAGGCTCTTGACTTGGAAGGGCTATTTAAACCTCGATTTCTTCTCATTTTTCTGCGAATTTTCTAAGGTAGCTTGATAACTACTAAAGGATTTTTCGAGTATTTTTCCCGAATTTTTCGTCGCTTTATTTTGCGGTTTTTATTCTTGTCTTCTCGAATTTATTTTAAACCGAATTTGTTCGCCATTTCTTTCATTGTAAAATCAAGAATAAAAGAGGATTTGTTGGGATTTATTCCTTGTCTCGAAAACCGTAGTTTGAGCATTCTGCTTCCTTGTGTTTGACCCAGGCACTCTTACCTGGATAAATAAAATAGTGTAAGGTTTAAATAGGAGTGAAGCCGATTAATCCACTTCACCTTCTCTCTCTCTCTCTCCTATTTTAACTGACTTTTGTTTGATTTACTCGGAGCTCTTTGCAGTTCTCTACACAGACAACACATTTCTTAACCGTAATCGGATCCAAGCTTCATCATTGCATCATCCCGAATCTTATCTTTACGTGTGTGTCCACGCATCCACCTTAACATTTTCATTTCTGCTACAACCATTCTCTGCACATGTCTATGGTTCACAGGCCAACATTCAGATCCATAGAGCATAGCAAGTCTCACATCTGCTTTGTAAAACTTTCCTTTAATTTTTAAAGGAATTTTCTTATCATAGAGAACAATAGAGGCTCCTCTCCACTTTAGCCACCCTACATTTATTCTATTAGTAACATCTCCATCAATTTCCCCATCCTGTTGAAAAATAGATCCCAGATATCTAAAAGAATCTTTCTTCCAAATGTTATCATCACCAATCTTCATCTCGATTCCTTCACCATTGCTTCCATCAAAGGAGCACTCCATATATGCTGTCTTAGCCCTACTTATACGGAATCGTTTACCCTCCAACTCATGTCTCCAAACCTCAAGCTTCTCAATTACTCCATCTCTAGTTTTGTCAATCAACACAATATCATCAGCAAATAACATACACCAATGTAACTCATCTTGAATGTGGCTTGTTAACTCGTCCATAATCAAAGTAAAAAGAAATGTACTCAAAGCCAAACCTTGATGTAAAGCAAAGTTGATGTTAAAATAGCTAGTCTTCCTAGAAGGGATCCTTACACAAGATAAAACCCTAGTATACATGTACTTTATGAGGTTAATGTATAGGACATGTACTTGTCTCTTCTCCAAAACTCTCTACAATATCTCTCGTGGGACAGAATTATAATCCTTCTCCAAATCAATAAAGATCATATGGAGGTTCTTCCTTTTAGCTCTATAAATCTCCATTTTTCTCCTCAGCAAATGGATGGCTTTAATAGTTGAGCGACCTAGCATGAATCCGAATTGGTTTTCTTTTACGTTAGAAACTCGCCTCAACCTTCTTTCGATCACGTGATCCCCAATTTTTATAGCGTGACTCATCAACTTGATACCTCTGTAATTAGAACAATTTTGAATGTCTCCTTTATTCTTATAAAGATGCATCACGATACTCCTCCTATCTTCAGGCATTTTCTTGCTTCGCCAAATAACACTGAATAGATTCGTAAGCCAAGTCAAACCACTCTCACCTAAAACTCTCCATACTTCTACAGGGATGTCATCCGATCCTACACCTTTTCCAGGTCTCATAACCTTCAAAGCCTCCTCTGCTTCATTTCTTTAAATCCGTCTATAGCTTGCACGATTCAATTAACTTTCACTACTAGCTAGATCACCCAAAGTGATCTCTCTATTTTCTTCCCCAATGAAAGTTTATGGAAGTATTGCTCCCATCTAGTATCTATATACTACTAAGTAATAAGCATGTGACCATCCTCGCCCTTAATGCATCTCACTTGAGAAAGGTCTTTGGTATTTCTTTCTCTTAGTTTGGCCAACCGGAATATATCCTTTTGGCCCTCCATAGAGTCGAGAATTTTATACAAAACTTCATAAGCTTTTGACTTAGCTTCGCTTACAGCCTTCTTCGCTTCCTTCTTCACTATTTTGTAGTTTGTGATCGTTTCCTCTGTTTTATCCTTAAACATAGCCTTAAAGCATGCTCTCTTAATTTTTAGCCTCTCTTGCACCCCTTTACTTCATCACCAAGCCTCCTTTTGACCAGGAGCTCCTCCCTTTCACTCGCATAACATCTCTTTGGTAACCTTTCGGATACAAGATGCTACTGCCTCCCACATCTCGTTTGCACTTCTGCTACAATCCCAAGATAAATCTTCTAAAACCTTATCTATGAAGCTCGATTGCTTTTGTGGAAGATTCCACCATCTAGTTCTAGTGATCTTAGAAACCCTCCTTTTCTTTACCAGCCCTTTTATTTGTACATCTAAGACTAACAATCGATGTTGGGTTGTCAAACTCTCTCCTGGGATTATTTTGCATTCTTTACAACACAACCAATCTCTTCTCCCCAACGCAAAGTAATCTATCTATGTTCTAATTGTCACACTCTTATAGGTAATTAAATGCTCACCCCTCTTCTTGAAGAGAGTGTTTGCTATGAAAAGATCATATGCTGTTACAAAATCCAGGATGACTTTTCCGTCTTCATTTCTATCCCCAAAATCATGTCCTCCATGAACACTAGCATACCCTGAAGCATCTTTTCGCACATGTCCATTAAGATCTCCACCTATACAAATCATCTCTCTTTGTGGGATTCCTCGTAAAATCTTATCTAGATCCTCCCAAAAAGCTTGTTTAGTCCTTTCATCTAAACCAATTTGTGGTACATAAACTGAGATTATATCCAGAATTTCTTCTTCAAGCACAAATTTTAGCAAAATAATCTGATCCCTTAATCTTTGCACTTCAACCACACAATCCTTCAAATTCTAATGAATAACTACTCCAACATCGTTTCCACCCTTATCTTTACCTGAATACCAAAGTTTAAAGCATGTATTTTTGGTCTCCCTTGCTTTCTCTCCTACCCATTTTTTTCTTGAAGACATAGTATGTGAATCTTCCTTCTTTCCATCGATTCCACTATCTCCTTCAATTTTCTATTTAAAGTGCTAATATTCCAACTACCAATCCACCACTTCCGTTTCAATCTCTTTTGGACTAACTTCTTTACTCGCATACATCCATTATGTGAGAACCCTTGTAAATTTTGGACTACATCCAGGCGATGATGCAACGAAACTAGCTTAAATACCCGCCTGCATTCCTCATGCGAGAACCCTTGCAAATTTTGAACTACGTCCAGGCTGCGATGTAGCAGCCCTTGCCAATTTTTCATTGCATTCGGGCGATGCAATGCGTTGCAAGTAGGGAACGCTCCAATGAAATTTGTATGTTTGCTTAGATCCATGTTGAAAAGATCCAACTGTCACGAGGCAACTTTCTAAATAATATTTTCTTTTAAAAAATATTATTTAAGAAGTTGTCTCGGACTGTTTTACACTGGATATCGGCTACCTAACGCAACCCTCCTCATTTATCCGGGCTTGGGACCGGCCATGGCTGAGTTACCTTAACCATAATGTTATCCCTATAAAATCATGCCATTTCAGGATCATCTTTTTGAATCTAATTTATAATGTGATTTCTTGCCGTAAGTGTATGGAGAAAAGGGATAACTAAAGAAGGATGTGAAGACTTAGAATAATAAACAGAAACATGCATTTTATTATTTTTAGAAGCTTAGTTTTTCACAACTAAATCTTTTACATTTGAAATAACATCCAAATCTTCTACTACAGGTTGGCGAATGCAGCAGAATGTGCCTTCTCCTCAACCGAAGATAAAATGCCCTCCATAAACTCTGAATCTAATGCATGCTGTGCTTCTCTCATGCTCCTCCTCAATCCCCTCCTAGAAGTCCCTGCTTACTGGTGATCTTCTTTGTGATGATGCATTGCGTCATTATCCTCTGAAGTATCCTCATCCTGAGCCTTAGAGTCGGTCCTCTCCATGTCTATTGCTTGATCAGGTATGACCACAGTCCGTCTGCTATTAGGAGACATATGATTAACACAATCAAATGGAAATATCTCATGCTCAGATTTGTAAGAATCCAAGTAGTATAATTGATCAAACTGTTTCTGTTGTTTAGGCTATTGGGATTAGCCTTGACTAGGTGGGAATGGATGTAACAGGTGTAGTGAACTTGTCATGTAGATTGGAAAGACGGTTGAGATCAACCTCAAATCATGTACCTTATTCATGTAAGATCACAACTCCTACAAAATCTGTATCTGAAAATTAATGGGACTCGAAGATGAATGTTGCTGCTGTGAAGAAGGAGAAGGTAAAGAAGAACGTGGACGTTGGTACTACTGGCTATAGGAATGCTGCTACTCGGTATGATGCTGAACATGTGGGCCTTACTAGACCGACTGGTATGTCAGCTAATGCCCATACTGTTGTTGTTGCTCCTCGATACCTGGTAAGGAACGACTCCAGAGCTATGTGGTACTAGAAGAGGGGTAGGAGTAAATGATACATTGTAGAAGGACTGGGGATACTAGTACGAGGAAAGGTCCCCAGAACTCCCCGGCCATGCAGGGTCATTTGTGTATCACACACCATTTACCTCCCACACCTGTGTAGGCTCCTTAGTAACTTTGTCTACAGAAGGTGGTTGTTGCTGGCAAGACTGGACTGGAGGCTAGTCCTCAACCTATGGTTGGATTGGCCCTGACTTCTGTTGCTCATGAATATGGTGAACATAGTAAATGGTAGCTGCAGATGTAGTCATGGTAGTTACCCTAATCTTGCATACATTCTCAGAAAGCCCCACCATCTACTTAGGTAGTTTGGATAAGTTGTTGTCCAACACATCCATTCTTCGATTGATCCTATAAACCACTGTGAGTTTATCTGTTATAAGGCCATGTCAAAAGGATCCACTGTAGCATTCACTCCTCTGCTAGATAGGAATGGAATGGGGGTCTCTAACTGAGCTCTACTCGTTGTATGTGTTTTTCTCATATCAGCCAGCCACTTGAACACCTTACAGTTGGTGTCCACTCAGCGTGAAGTATATCTTCCACTAGAAGCATCACTAATCAAACCCTACACCTCAAGGTGTATACCGCACTATACAAACTGAACCATGATGGTAGGCTCTAAGCTGTGACAAGGACACTTATGTAAGATATCCTTGAATCTCTCCCATGTATCACAGAACGCTTCATTAGGAAGGTGGGAGAAACTCAAGATGAGTGAAAGTCCTACTCAAAGGGTATAATTTCGTAAGGAAGAGGTCCTTGAACTACACAAAAGTAGTTACAACTATCCCTAGGTTCTTCATCTAATAATCATCCTTATCCTTTAAGGAAAAAGGAAGGGCTTTGAGCCTTATGTAGTCTTGGCTAACCCTCGGATGCCTAAGGTTAGTACAAACCAACTCAAATTCTTTAAGGATAACATATGGCTCTTCGTGTGCATTCCCATGACTATGAGGCAATAAGATGAGAAACTGTAGATTCAACTCGTATTCAACTTCAGGTTCAACTAGGCTCAACAAATTAGCCATCTGATACTCTCTAGGGGTGTATGTCGCATCCATTGGTGCATCTCTACCCAGCTATAACTGGTCAAGTTGTGCTCTCATAAGTGCTTGGTTTTGTTTAGATTCTGCTAACCTAGCCAATATTGCATACATTGGGTCCTCTTGTTCTTCATCCTCTCCATTCCCATTATGTATATTAGTAGGCATCTTATTTGTATCTTCGTCACCTTCATGAAGGAAAGTATTGGAGTAAGATCTAGACGAAGATAACGAAATCAAATGAAAATAACAAAGGCAATGGTTTTCCTCAATGATTAAGGAAGAAAGAAAAGGGTTGATCAAGATGTAACCGCCCCCAAGAAATGCATCATGATACATCAGTTTGAAACTAAGGTCATCTCTAAATTCGGATGGTCAACTTAAAGAAGAGGAAGGGCTCTGGACATGTAAAGGTGTGATATTTGGGTGGTTTAATGACAAGTTTGTAGAGTCCGAGCAAATATCCGACCAATTATCTATCTTCGAATTTCATAAGATACAATAATGGAGCATGCTTGATACTAAAACATTCTATTACTACTAGGCACATAAATGTGTTGTGTTACTCAAACAAAGCAATCAATACAAACCTCTTTGAATTAACTCAACATTGAAGGTTGGGATGATGGCTTTATTATCTTGGCAATTTTAATTTAGCAATTCAAAATAATCTTATGCAATTTCACATGTGTAGTCCCTTAAGGTAGTTTATGTTCGAGCTAGAGAAGTACACCAACAAGAACTAGACTACTTCTTCTAATGGTCGGAGGCAAGTGCTTGCAGCAATAACATGATTATAAAAGTGAGTCCAAGCGCATAGGGCATAAATCCAATGACTTTTGGCTCTATTCCTTAGGGGCTACATGCTTACCCACTCTGTCTTGGGGTAAGTATCTGCAAACAATGATGGTTTTATTTCCTGTAATATAAGGTTGATTTCATTCCAAATTAATTAGGTTAAGTTGCAATAACTCAATCCAAATTTTAAGAGTTAGGTTTTCTCTTTGAATAATGTGAGCACAAGCATCACCTAACGTAAAGTCCCTTTTCTTTTTTCCTTAAGTTGATAAAACTGAGGAAGAAAGCGGAAAACAAAATGCAAGCAAAAATCAATGATTCATGCAGTCATTCAAAAATACTTACAATGCTTCCAAGTACTCTCCATGTGGACAAATAGAGTGAATTTTAAAATCTAGGTAAATGTCGCAAGTCAAGATACCACACCTAAGTGACAATTCTATTATCGGTGACGAAATACATTTATTTAGAGTAAATAGAACGTATGCTTTGTGCGTCTATGAATCTCCTAATAATTTTTTTGCAATTGTGAATTTATGAAATTATGGTGTATCCTAAATTACGAATTAGATCAAGAAAAAAGTTACCTATGTATGTCTAATTTACATAGTGCTTTGATATAAAACAACACTCAAGTCGAGAACCAATCTCCACACAACCACACAAAATGAAGAATAACGTTAACATGCATTTGTTTACATGCACAAGTTTTCAATCGAAATGTGTTGTAAATCGAAGGTTAATATTACAAATTAATTTACGACATGACAAATGGACTTAATTAACTAAATAAATTCTCTCTGATAGCTTGCTTCATGGACTTTCCAGTAAGAAACTCCTAGCTCCTCGCCTCCGCGGTCTTCCGAAAGTCGGCTCCACGAGCCCTACTGCAAAACAATATGTGATTAGATAGTTCTTTAGAGAATTACAACTATCAATTAGCAAAAATTAGAACAAGTTACAAAACAAAAAAAGTCAACAAACATGCTCAAAGTAATTAACTAAGAATTCAGTGACCTGAAATTAATCACAAAATGTGTCGCGTCCCCGACAATTGTGTCATCCAATGAATTGCTAAATGCATATGTTACTATGTATCTATTGTAGCACGGACACTTACTAGATCATACAAAAATGAGAAGAACCTCAGTGACGAGGTTCTCTGCTTTTGAATCTATATACCTGGGAGTTCTAGGGTCGAACAGAAGGGAACATACAATTAGGTGATTAATTTTAAGGTTAGGAGATTTAATATATCAATTTATAATACGATAATAGTGACCTATGCACAGATCATAAAACAGGTGGATTTTTAATACAGTTTTTAATGCAATGAATTTACGTGAAGGCACATATGCACAAACAATACAATTATGATAATTACAACAAAAGTAGACACACAACATCAATTTTTTACTTGTATCAATCACAGAAATATCCTGAATTAAAAATAAATCTTGAGTTAGGCAACTACTAGTTTAAGACTCAAAAGAATTCACTAATAAATTATCTTTTAATCTCAATATGATGCTTATGAGTAACAAGTAATTTACTCATTTATCGACTCAATTATATTAATGAAAATAATTATAATATAGTCACCAAGATTCAATATGCAAAACAAGATTAATTCTTCACAAAGAGTCTTCTTCCAATTTTATTATAGGATCTAATTTAGCACTTAGGATAAGGGATGATTCAAACGTCATTTTTAAACCAAAAAATACAATAATTCTGTCGAGAGATATATCATCAAAATAACTTTCAAATAAAATCAAAATCACTTCATTTGGATTTACATATAAAAAGATATTCCACGTAAAATGCAGGGGGATTTCCCAATACAAAAACAAGTTTTATAACAAACAAGACAAATTTGTACTAAAATGCAAATAGAGAAACTCGTACGGGATAATATGCAATTTACACAAATCAGGAGGACTTCTGTAAATAATAGAAATTGGAGGATGATTGATGTAAATTACCCCATCACGTGCATAAAACACATGACTGGGCTAGATTCGAGCGAGGAGGTTCGTTCTACGTGTCCTCTTCTGGTGCTTCACTTGAGGCAAGGAGGCAGGCTCAGAAATTGAGCCTTATGTGGCGCGATCTAGACCTTCGGACCTCACCCAATTTGGTAAGATCAATGGCTACTGCTCCTCGTTTATTCTTCAACTCCTCCGCATGCGATAGTGCTCAGGCTGTGCTCTAGTGAAGGAGTTTTAGCTCCTCATTGATCCTCTACCACCTCATAAGGTTTGATGATCTTCTTGTAGGCCCTACAAAGTAGGAGATGATCAGAGGATGACGAGGAGGACTTTGTAATGAACCATTAATGAAGCTCTGCTGGAGAAGAAATGGGAGACCGGAGCACTGATTCATTCTTTTATCAATGAAGCCCTTATACCAACAGCATTAGTACGAACAAAAAATAAAGTCCATGCGAATGATTTGAAGTGGATATGAGATGGAATAGAGGGTTCAAATGTCATGGCAGAGAGGAACCCTAAATGGGTTCTCTAGCATGCTATGCTTGGAGACAAGGTAGAGATGAAATTGTAATGGAGAAACAGAGAGGCTAACTGGAATGAAATGTGTGTGGATGTATGAATAGATGCGAAGATATCCAGATGTTCAGATCAAGATGTAAGCGAGCATATGATCCAAGAGAAATAAGAAAATAGTTAATGCAAATAAGATTGGTTGAATTGCTTACGTGGAAGATGAAGATTGAATTGATGATTTGAATAATCTTTCAATGCCTAAAATGGAGTGAGGATGCTCCGGTCTTCGCTTGATTTCTCTAACTTTGAGTCGAAGATCAATCAACCAAGGAGATGGCTGAACTCGACTGCTATGGTCGAGGATCTCGATGGTGGATAGCCTCCGTCTTCATAATCAAACTCTAGCCATATCTATTACCTAATGGAATAAGATGCTGGGAGAAACCACTCATAATATGGCAGATCTCAGTTGATGGAGGCAGAGGGAGGGTTTTAATGAAGTGGAAGTTCGATGATTGGCAAATAAAGGTGGTGGTTTCATCTTGCTCCCCTAGCTGAGAGATAAAGGATAACATAGTGTTAGGATGTTAGCGTGACTAAGGGATGAACAGTGAAGAGAATGGATATGGTGTTTGAAGCGGAGGTTACCGGAGGTGGTTGCTAAAATTAGGATAAGTTAGACTTATGTGAAGAGTTGCGTCATTTTAAGAAGATGGGCGGAGGTTGAGGATGCAATCTAGGTCGTTGGATCAAGATCCAACGATCTAGATTGAAGATGATCTGGACGATGAGAGGTAACCATGTGGGTAGCCGTGGAGGTGCCACCTTGCCCAATAGAATAAAAGATAATTACAAAAAGTGAAATAATTCGAAAATAATTAGTTTGAGGAAGAATTAGGTAAAACTCTAAACATGAAAGTTGTAGAGCTTGATGAGATCTATAATTTTATAGATAAAAATTAACTACATAATAAAACAATATAAAATATTTTATTTTATTTATTTTTAGGTTTTTATTTTATTTTATGTTAATTTAATTATGTATAATATTAAACTAATTTTTATTTGATTTTTAATAATAAAGAAATACATAAATATTATCTCAATAATAGAGGTATATAATATTGTATAATTAGAGTTAATTATTTGCAACATAGAAATTACTAATTAGTGTTAATATCAATGATTTTTTTGAATTACTTAAGCAAGAGAGATAAATATGTTGAATTAAGATGATAAATCTAGGATTTGTCAATGTCTTGTATGTTATTTTATAAGCCCAAAGAACTGAGCCAAGAAACTAAGACTAGTTCTTGCGATCCGGATGCACAAGCTTCTGAAGAATTGTCTTAATGTCCCTGTTTAAGCATTCTACCAAGTCATTGGACTGTGGGTGGTAGGAAGAAGCTACACTATATTCAATGCAGAATTCTAGACTCAGCTTCTTAACTTATTTATTAATGAAATGGCTACTCCATCCGATATAAGAATCTTCAGAATCTCGAACTTTCAATTGATATGATCCCTCAAAAAACGAAAGATGGTGCGACTATCAACAGCTTGGGTTGGGATAGCCTCCACCTAATGATGTACACAATTGACAAAGAGCAGGATGTATTCAAATACCTGAATATTTGGAAATGAGCCCACGAATAAATGCACCGTGCATCAAATACATCTGAATCTGAATAAATTTTAGGGGCGTTGTGTCTCTCATTCCAATTGTTCTGCCCATTTTCTGGCAGTCATTGTAGTGCTTTGCATAGTTTTCAATATATTTAAACAAGGTGGGCCACTAAAGGCTGCACTGGAGTACTTTTGTTGCCATTCTTCTGCCTGGATGTCATCCTCCATATTCTTGATCATGGCAGTGCATGAGGACACTTGCAAATTTCTCTTGAGAGATACACCTCCTCCAGATACAATTTGCCCCCTCAAAAAGAGATATGGTTCCTCTCACTGGTAGAAATGGATATCTGACAATAATTTTTCTACTTTCAGCTTCGGACAATCTTGTAAAGTTGTCTTAGATAAGAAATAGTTCACAAAATTAACATACCAAGGGAGCGAGGCGACTGCCAATATATCTTAATTTGGAAAGGTTTGGTAATTGGCCTCAAATTCTACTTTGGAGTCTCAAGCTCGGGTAGTCTTGATAGATGAACTGCCACCACATTTTTGACTCCAGGCTTGTCTCGGATCTCAAGCTTAAACTCCTGATGTAAAAGGATCTATATGATAAGGAGTGGTTTGGCATCCTTCTTCTGTTGCAAGTACCGGATGGCAGGATGGTCAGTGTATACTATGACTTTGGATCCAAGGAGATGGGATCTGATCTTCTTAAGGGCAAAAACTACTACTAGAAGCTCTTTCACAATGATAATGTGATTCCTTTTAGCTTCATCTAGTGTTCTACTAGCATAGTTAATAGAAAATGGTACATTATCTCTCCTTTGTCCTAACACGACACTGATGGCATAATCTGACGTGTCCGTCATGATTTCAAATGGTAGTATCCTATCCAGTGGCAAAAGAACAGGGGCTTGAGTGAACAGATCTTTCAACTTTGAAAAGTCTTGGAGTACACAATCATTAACAATAAAAACTATATACTTGTTTAGCAACTCGATCAACGATTATGCAAGATTGCCAAAGTCTTTGATGAATCGTTGGTAGAAACCGATGTACCCTAATTATCATTGGACTTGTTTAAGGTTAGTAGGTGGTTCAACATCTGAAATTACCTCCACCTTTGCTGGTTTAACTTCCATACCATGTTTTGATACAACATGACCAAGCACAAGCCCCTCTGTCACCATGAAGTTGCTTTTCTCCCATGAGAGAACGAGGTTCATTTCACAACACCTTTGTAGAACTTGGTCTAAATTGTCAAGACATTGATCAAATGATTCTATGTAGATCGAGAAATTATCCATTAATACTTATATAAAATTAACCACCATGTCAATAAATACAACTAGCATACATCTCTAGAATGTAATAGCGATGTTGCATTACCCGAACGACATCTGTCGGAAAACGTACGTCCCAAATGGATAGGTGAACGTTATCTTTTCTTGATATTCAGGCATGATTGCAACCTCGTTGTATCCAGAATAGTCGTCCAAGAAGCTGAAGTATTCCTTCGCAGCTAGTCTCTCAAGAATCTGGTCGATGAAGGGCAATGGAAAGTAATACTTCTTTTTGGTGAGGTTCATACATCTATAACCCACACATACTCAACATGAGGTCGACATTCTAGTTGGAATCTATAATATCCAGGATCCAATTAAAGTCGAACCCGATCTACTTAGGGTTCTTTTAATTCAATAAAGTAAATAATCAACATGATCAACGCATCGTAAGCGTGACATGGAAAAGCCGTGATGCGAAATCAAAAATTACGGAACAAACTAATAACCTAAAAATCTGATTCGACGAAATAAGATCAACGAAATCGACCGTTCGTCAATCGGAGATCGTTTGATATTTTAAAACCGTGAAATTTAATAATAAATTGAAATTGTATCTTGAAAATATCGGGTGTTTATACCCGATCAAAAGTATATCAATATTATACTAATATTTATCATTGTCTAGATATGATAAAAATGAGACATGACACATCGAAATTCGAGGCTCGAGGCACATGTACGGTCGATTTTTATGTATACCAATAACGAGAATTTTAGTTTTAAAAACATATTTTAAAAATTAAATTTAAAATTTAATATCTGTTATAGTAATAGGCAATAGTAGAAGACAATCTATTAGATTGCTGTAAAAAAATGGAAAAAAAGAAATTATGAAATAAGCAGGCTGATGCCAGCATGCTGATTTCATGTCTGACATCATGCTGAGGAAGTTTCCTCCCATCTTCCTCTTTTATCTTTTTATCTTGTATATACTCAAATCTCCTTTTTCTTCTTATTATCCAATGTTAAGAGACAAATGTTCTTTCTTTTACCTGCCAAATTCCTCTTCTCTTCTCTCTTTTTTCTGTTGTGTGAGATTCCAACAGTACTGGAGATTGGAATATGCTGCTTCAAAAAGCAATACCTACTATGATAGCCCACTGAAGCATTTGTTCCTTGCAAAGCTATTGTTGGGTTCTGGAGCATCATTCCATGGAGCTATTACTCCTTGTTTCATCCTCAAATTGGGGGAAAACTAAGGTACATTCCCCTCCCCCTTATTACTGCCATACATGTGTTATCATCCTCTCTTTCGCTACCATCCATGCTCCTGCAACCATCTAATTTTTGAGCTCTTCCGCAAAATCTGATTTGGTTTTATTTGTGTTATCTAGAGACATATCTAATAAACCCAACATTTGTTGTGAATAAATAACTCTTCACAATCAATATCACTAACAGTAGACTTAATATTTCTTTAGCTATTAACATATATTTGATAGCACTAGCATTTATAGTCAGAAGTAGTAAAAGAATATGGAAGCATGTGTCTCCTCAATAAGATAACCGGTAGAAATAAGAATTATATAACATGCAACAAAAAATAATAATAGAGAGAACATATCTAGTGGTATAAAAAATTAATTAGCATTTGCAAACATAAAAGTAAATTAGTTGACAAATCTAATAACACTAATGAGTTGATATTCTACTATTGAGTTGCATGTAACATAACTTCATGTTATCTGATATACTGATGTTAATCTTTGCTTTATAAGTTTTTTTAGAAAAAGGTTAACTGAAAAATTTTAGTCCATGTTACAACATTAAGCAGATGATAAAATAGTTGCTTAAAAAAACACATATGTTGCTACTTATAGTTATAGATTATTTGAATCCACGATACAATTCATGAAAAGGGGATTTATTTCTTTCTCTTTTCTAGTGATTCTCAGGGTGGGTTTTTCTATAATAGTTTAATTGGTTAATGGAATGGTTGAGTATATAATTGTTTAGAGATGAATTTGATTAGTTTTTAATGGGATGATTTTTCTTCCTCTTGGACTTGTTCATCTTTGGAAAGATATGGGTTTTGTTTTCTTGAAAAATCCAAGTTGTAGTAGGGTTGCTTGAATTAGAAATAGACCATCTTGGGAAATTTGAATCTTTAACTTCACCTTCGATGGTACTTTGCACTATTATTAACATGATTATAGTATTATTAAAATAGATGGTTGTAGTGCCTAATACTTGTGCTTGGAATAATTTTGTATGTTACAATTGTGTGATACTAACAAAATGGGGTTGTTATTAGTCTCAGAGATAAGTATTTGAAATTAATTACAGCGGGCAATACCCTCTTAAAGTGAATAGCAAGAAGTGCACAAGATCTAGAGTTTAAAAATCCTTATCAATTAAAGAATTGGAGTTTGTGACTAAGTACTTTATAATTATAAATCAAACGTAAATTGTTTGGTTAGACAACAAGAAAAGTAAATAACTAGCGAGGAGTTTCCACGTAATGCCATGGTAATTCAATTGATATCATATGGATGTTTTAGTGAGATCATTAAGATTATTGATTGAAAGATCTTGATCTATAAAGAAGAAAAGATAAAAATGAATGACTGACGACTAATAATGGATAGTGCCAGTCAAGGTGACTCTTACACCTATCCGTGTGAGGGTGTGGTGACCCTCAATTGGAAGGAGGAAAGGAAGCCTACTTTGGGTAGCAGCCACCAAGTGTACGAGTCTATGATCCCAGTCTCTTTAATGATTTTTACGTGACCGCGCAATGTTTTTAATGCCTCGTTGGGTCCCGACTTTTGACTAGCTCCGTGATGAATCTGTGATTCATCACCTTTATTCTTTCATTTTAACTAAAATCCTTGGTAAAATACATGTAAATATTAATAATTCCAACAAATTATCATTCTAATCACAATTATTAATATTATATATTTAATGCTTATTTTACCAAAAATAAAATAATAAAGATAAAAAGAAAAATAAAAGAAAAGAAGGATGGGCATAATTATGTAAGACAAATCCTAACCCCGAGATTATGTCAATATTGACTTAGTCGAGAAAACAAATAAGTAGGGGGAGATAAGGATCCTACTCGTTAAAAATATGAAGAAAACCAATATAAAAAATATAATTAAACACATTTTCAATATTTTAAATATTTATTTATCACTTATATCATTCCAAATCAAAGTAATTGTTTTATAAATCTTGCTCACAAAAATATATGTTATTTTATAAAAAATATTAGAAAAATTATTTAATACAAAAAATAATTAATTATCATGAACTACAAAACCGAAAAGCCGATTTCTGAGTGTCATAACTATTTATAGAAAACTCCAAACGGATCAAACTCACTTTTAAACTTCATTTTATACTTAATACTATTTATTTTTTTTAAAAAAAATAGAATAAAACATGCGAGTTTTGGTGTTTGGTCCCCGTTATATACTATACGTAGAAACTTCATGGATTTTTAATTAATTAACTATAAGTTCGATTAACTTAATTTCTCTTCTAAAAGTCTTCTAAAACTGTATATAAAAATACTATTTAAGTCAAAATATCAATAAACCCGAAGCCACTTAGCTGCTACTTAAATTTTCCAAATCTCGTACCTCGACCGTATGAATTCCGAATTAGGCAAACTCAATTTTAGAATTCGTATTATTCAATTAGCTACAAAATGACATTGAATTCGCTAAATTCAGAGTTAGTGTGCAAAATGTGAGGTTCGGGATCGTATTACTATAATTGTACAATATACCTTTATTTATATTATCTATTTTCATTTATTCATTTATTTATCTTACTAATAATATTATCTATTTTATTAAAAATTAAAAATAAATTCATTATAAAATTATTTAAAATTTTATTCACATTATTCATTTTTATAATGTAATATATTATATACCAATTTAGTATTTATATCACTCCTTTGGTCTCCTCCTTGTTTTGTCTTTTTCCTTTTCTTTTCTTTCTCCACCATGTAGCAGCCTCTCATTAACCTCCACTTCCATTTCCTCTCTCATCTCCTTTCCCTCTTCCCCTTCCCCTTCCCCATAAGCTTTCCTTCTCCACACCTTGCACCCACCGATGTCTCTCCTTGTTTCCTCCGTTCTCCACCAATAATCGACTGTTATGGCTGGTATCCTACCAACCTCGCAGTCACCAGAGCCCCCGTCGGTGACCACAATATCTTCCTTGGGCTCCAAGGATCCCATCCCTATTTAAAGGTCCGCAGCCCCCATCGAGCTCCCGATCCACCATTCTCACGTCAACCTTCTCCCGAGCTCTAGGGTATTGAGAGTGAGAGAGAGTGACAGTCTCAATCCTCTATCGTCGAGGGATGTCAAGGAGGAGGGGAGTGTGCATGATCCTGCTCCAGCGTGGTTCCTCCACTAAGAGCTTGAGCCTCTATGGTACAACGCGTATTGAGGAGACGACATTCCAGGAGGCTCGCACCTCTGCCCCTAAGCGATTCATCCATCCATCGCACTCCATTTTCTAGTTAGTCCTTCCAGTAGCTTTTTGTCTATTTCTGCATTTTTCTCTTCTCATTCAAAATCATATATATATCTAATTTTTTTTATTTTCAAAAGGCCTTCACTTTTCGATTTCATCTCCCCTCTGATTTCCTCTAGTATCCCTTCCATCCTTCATAGTCTACTATCTCCAGTCAGGCATGGTGGATGGAGGTTTGGGATCCACTTCTCCATCTCGTCAGATCCCCTTCCATCGACCTTTTCTATTTGACTTTGGATTGAGGCTTTATCCTCGAGTCATGTGAATCAATTGCATGACCTCTATCAATGTTACATTCTAGACCATCGGAGATAAGATTGAGATAGAGAACCCCGTTCGTCCACTTAATGCATTGACGATGACCGCTTAATGGATTGATGATGAACTATATATATGATCTGAACCACCTGAACTCTCCTCCATCTCGAACAATCGTCGCCTAGAATCTACCTTCGGCATGGGAGAGATGGAATAGATCTACAAACCCCTCAACTATCGTAGTTGATCGAGAACTTCTTTTTGATCCATGGACGCTTGAATGTCGCTGCCTCCACATCGAAGATCTGCAGTGCCATCGCAGCCTTTGCCTGCATATGCGATTTGGGGAAGAGCGGTCAATTTGTCCCAAAATAATCTACAATCATTCGAAGGGGGGATAGACACATGTCGCATTGCCTTGCGACAACCTAAGATTGAGCCCATCGACACACTGCTTAGGGACATACATGCTTTACACATGCATCGCAGATATTTTTGGTTCTATTGTGATTAAGCCCATGGAGATTTATTAAATTTCTTACAGGTTAAGGCCAGTGGATCAACACATGTTTATCACACGCATCCAGATATTTTTATCAGTAAATTACTAAAATACCCTGGTATCTTTCCATAATTGCATACATTTCTAAGGACGCTTCAGACACATGCATCGAATGTACTCTTTGAACAATTACATACAAGTCCTCAGTTTTTCTGGAGAATATGATCAGGTCCAACTTCAGGTGCATTCACGTGACACAACACGTTGGTCTATCCACTAGCACATGACTTAATGTGCACTCATTGTAATATGTGTACTTAGCAAATCATTCTGAATCGAGAGAAGATCTCCGTGAAGAGTGTTTCAGCTTTAATTTATATTACAGAAAAGTCTGGGGTCGAACATAGGGAGGCAAAGGAACAACATCAGGTTAATTCAAAAATTTAAGTCTAGGTTTCCATGCGTATTGTTTTAGGATTTTTTAAGAAAAATGAATACGAAATGCACAATGCAGGTGAATTAAGTTATTCAGAAAAGACACAACTTATCCAAATTAATTTAAATAGGAAATTAGTTCAATTTATCCAAATTATATTTTTCACAGAACCCTAATCCAATGATGAATGCAAGACACATTTTTTGGATTTTATGGACTAAAATGCAACAACTAAATATGCAAACTTTTTATGGGCTTTTTTGTAATTTTTCACACAAATAGAATGCAAAAACTATGAAAATATTAATGGAAATAAAACATGATGCAATGAGACTACAATATTATTTTTGGATTTTTTAGACAAAATATGATTTTTTTATTGATTTTTAATGGAAACAAAGTTACTGCAAGTAATTAATTCCTAATAAATCTACATTAACAAATTATCCAGATTGCAAATTATCTCAAAAATGTATTTCTATGAGCAATACAAGAGGGTGGAAATTTTGCAAAATTGATGTTTGTGACTTAATTAAAAATAAATTACGAAAATCGTTCTACAATTTATTTAAGGCACAAGACAAATCTAAATAAAATGAAATTTGGACAGTGATTTAAGCACATTTTCTTGGTTAATTTTTTACTGGGAAAATTACATGTATTTTCTATTTTGGTTCTGTAATTACAAAAATGTCCATGTACATTGTTTCTTTGTAAATTTTAGTTTTTAAATTTGCGTAAATACCCCTATATCTGCATATTGATTTGGATACTAATTTTACATCATTTTTTAATGAAAAGTTCCTTGTTGTTTAACAACTAATTCTCTATCATCAATATATTTAATTGTATTCTAACAAACTCTGGATAATTAACTAAAAATATTTAAATGAAATATTACATATTTTACCCACTTTGATCACTTAAATTCATATCTCCCTTATAATTGCTTCAAAAAATCTTAAAAAATCAAGGATTGTCGTCGCTCGACTGTGGTTGCGTCGCTGTCACCGATTCAACTATGAGAATTTGTCTCTCCTCACATAAAGATGGATCAAGTGCAAAATAAGGAGGATGGGATGTATAAATAGAAAAAAATGAGAAGTTATGAAAGTGGTGGAGGGGAGGTTAATAAAATGGTGGAGTTGAATTAGAAGTTAGAAAAATAAGTAGAATAATGGAGTTGAATGGGTTGTTATTGTATAGAATGGAAATTAAATAAAAAAAATAATAAAATAAAGTGGGCTACTAAGTACAATAAATTTTGTCAAGAAAAATAGTGGAGAATTTACAAAAGAAGACAAACAACATGTAGATGGTTTTTTTACTTTTCTTATTTTAATTTTTTTTGTATTTTTAATAAAAAAATATTTACAATAGAGAAAAATAATAAAATGTTTGGAATAAAATACAACACAAAAATGAATTTTTTATATTTTTTTGTAATCAAAGATGTAAATAAAATGGAAAAAGACTGAACATTTACATTATATACAATGTACACCTAGGTCCCAAAACCCATATTTTACAAACAAGCTCCGATTTTAGTAAAACAACTTCTATTGGATAGAAAATTTTCTAACATGGATTTAAAATGAGTTTGGTGAATTTGAAGTTCATACGTAGCGAGAATTTAGCTGAGAAGTTGGACTTTATCGCTTTTTCTCTTTGGGATCTAGGAGTATTTATTTGAGTAAAAATTATTTTATATTTTTGTATTTTTATGTAGATTTTTATGAATAAGTCAGATAAAGAATTAGCCAAAATGGAGTTGAAATGAAATTATTAAAAATACATGAAGTTTTAGGGCTATTTATAGGTGAAAACTCCTTTATTTTTCAACTTTTATTGTTATTTATTTTATACAATATAATATATAATAATTATTATATTTTATTTACAAGAGTTATTTTGTTAATTTATTGATTTTATAGATTTTTATTTGAGATTTTACTCATGAATTGTGCTAAAATCAATATAATGAGATGATGAATCATGGATTCATCACCCACCTATACTTAAACTTTTCTAGTCCTCGAGCAAATAAAGAATGAATAAGCTGGATTAACCTATGACTCTACATGTGAATACAAGACTTGATCTGTTTTAGAACTCTTGGTTTTAGAGATCCTAAAATTCTAAGCCGAACCAAGTTCTGGTCAAAAGGTATCTAATTTCCCTAGTCATCATACTCTCTCTGTATACATATTTATTAGGGATATGAGTTAAGTGTGGACTGCAGTTACAAGAGTAGAGTCACAATGTCACCCAAGGTTCTAGTCTAAGAAACTCTCCAAGGGACTGGATCCTCAACAATAGGGAATAAGCCATTTCTTGCATCACATCCACCGTCTCTTTAGTTGTCAGACTTAAAAAGTGTAGATGAAAGGCCAGTTGATAGAGGGTATAGGATTGTGTCATTTCTTTTCTCCCTCTCATTGGAACAATGATCCTCTTGAGTGCCTTATTAACTCAACACATGTATTTTTGGTTGTTGATCAATGTGTCTGTCAAGAGAAGTTGGAGTTGTCTACACTTGTTTTCTTGTGAGTACGCCAGGGTGTGCCTTTTTTGAGTATCTAATATACATTCTACACCTAAACTTGTAGCATTTACGATGTAGAGACCTTTTTTAGTGCTAGCCTGACTCCTGGACCTAATAGTGATGTTCCAAGTGGACACTTTGAAATGGTTGGGAGCGCTCACCTTTGGTGGAAGCTTTTTGATATTTGGCTTTGTATGGTGAGAGCTTTTCTTTTTACATTGATATTTCTTTTCTATGTTTTGTTTTTTGCTAGTTCCTCTGCTTTTTACCAAGAGTTGCCACACATTGATCAACATTTTTTTAGATTTCATCACACCATAGCACATAGGTAAATATCAAGAGATAGTACAAGAACCATGTTCTCATACTAGCTAAAAGGTGCTGACACTTAGGTTTCATGAAGCCTTTATTGATTTTATCCCATCTCGAGCATTATCGCATCAGGTTCAAACTCAAATCCCTTATCCCATTTCCTCAAGTAAAATTTCAACTCATGTCATCATAATTGCAGTCGTGTATGTGAGGTGCTGATCATATACTTAAGTAGAGACTATGCATGCAATATAGCACACAAATCTTTCAAATTAGGGAAATATAAATAATCAAGTCAAAAGATCCTAATTACTAAGGCTGGTTAACTCAAAATCTCAAGATCTCATAAATTAAGTATTCTTGAACATCGTAAGTCTCGCATGAATGTGAAAGTGTTAGGGATTAAACCAACTCATTAGTTAGGTTTTTTATTTTTTATTTTTCTTTTTTCTTAAAAATAAAGGAAAATAAGAAATATGTTTTTAGAAAAAGATTTTTGCTTTTTTTTCGAAGTTTTTTTAAAAAGACACTTTTTTTAAATCAGATAAGGAAAGAAGAGAGTTTTTATATATATTAAAAAGTTTTTTTTGAAATTTTTTTAAAGAAAATAAGGAAAGATTTTTTTTATAAGTTTTTTTGAAAAAGTTTTTTTTATCAATTGTACCCACCCCGTAATTATTCTATAATATATAAAAAATACGTGAAAGTATGAGTTAAGGGTAAAGTATATATGTAATATATACACTCCTTCATATACTTAGCATGTGCTATGTCATTAGAGCACAACAATCGAGAAGAAGGCATAGCTTGTGCTAAGCGTAGGATAGCTAAAATAACAAAGAGAAATCGATCCACTCCCTTATACTTAGGCTATGGCAACCTAAGTGTAGAAGAAGAGCAAAAATGGGGAGGACGAGGTCAAGAGGAGAAATGGATGAGTATATATACATGTGGTGGGCATCGATTCCCCCTATACTTAGGATCTAGTCAGCTATAGGACAAGAGTAAGTGTGGGAACTGATGTGATCTGGAGAATATATAGAGAAGGGATAATATACAACATTGAATGAATCTTCTAAGCTATTGAATCTTGATGTTGTATCGTCATGAAGAGTAATATGATGTATCTCTATGTGCTCACTCTGCATGAAGTTGATGACCTCGACTTGGACTAACTGCTTTTTTGAATCTAAAAAATGCTTCAAAAGTTGTCCATTTACCACATGAGATTGTGCACCATCTGTGAGATCATCTATCTCTACACTTCCATTCCCATGCACTTTCTTGACAACAAGGGATCCATCCATTTAGATTTAAGCTTCCCATGAAACATCTTCAACCTAGCATTAAACAACCACCTTTTGTCCAGGGACAAAGTCTTTGCACCTAATGTGCTGATCATGCCATCTTTTTACTTTGTCCTTATAAATCAAAGTGTTGTCATATGCCTTGTTCTTGATTTCCACAAGCACGTTCAAATTCAAGTCTCAACAAAGCTTCTCTAGGTGACAACTCTAATTAATATCCTTAATTGCCCATTAAGATTTATGAATCAACTCTGCGGGCAAATGACATGCCCTGCCATAGATCATTCTAAATGGTGAAGTACCCAATGGTGTCTTGTAGCTGTCCTATAGGCCGACAGAACTTGGTCCAAAAGCTGAGACCAGTTCTTCCTATCAGGATGAACCAAATTCTGCAAAATACTCTTCACCTTTCTATTGGAAAGCTCTTCCACGTCATTGGAATGTGGGTGGTAGGACTAGTAACTCCATGCTCAAATCCATAGTCCTTAGCTAAAGATCTCATATCTCGGTTCAGAAAGTGGCTATCCCCATTGGAAATCAAAACTTTTGTTACCCCGAACCTAGAAATAATATGGTCTCTTACAAACTTACAGACAGTCTTGTTGTCTACGGTTCGGGTTGGGATAGCCTCCACCCACCTAGAAAAATAGTCAATCGCCAACAAGATGTACTCATGTCCTTGGCTATTAGGAAAGGGACTCTTAAAATCTATTCCCATGCATCAAAAACATCATAAATAATCATCGGACGCATGGGCATGTCATTTGTCTATCCAAATTTCCCTCCCATCCTTTGACAAATCGGGCATGACCGTACAAAATCAATAGCATATCTAAATAGAGTCAGCCAATACAATCCACATTGAAGTTCCTTGTGAGGGGTTCTCTTTCCCAAATGGTGTACTCCATCCTCATGTAAATGACAATATGTGAGGAGACTATGGTACTCCTCCTGAGGAATACACCTCCAAACACAATTTGGTCCTTCGAAGAAAAGGAAAGGATCGTCCCAGTGATATCTCCTTGAATCCAACTTCAGTCGATCAATGCTGCTCCTAGTCCAACCACAGGGAACCTGCTTGGAGACAAGATAGTTCACCATGTTGGCATACCACAGGAGTGAGTTAATAACACAAATTGATTCATCTAGGAAGGTCTCTCTAATCCGCTCATAATCAGGAGAATTTGTAAGATTAATCCGAGAAAGGTGATCAACCACAACATTCTTCACTCTAGGTTTATCTTTTATCTCCAAATAAAATTCTAGGAGGAGAAAAATCCACCTAAGAAGACGCACCATCGTGTCCTTCTTTCCCATTAAATATTGAATAGTTGTGTAATCAATGTAGATTGTCAAGCTCAAAATATACAACCTGAACTTCTCGAGGGCCCATACTACAACGAGTATTTCCTTTTTAGTCACCGTGTAAATTTCTGTGTAGTGTCTAATACTTTGCTCGCGTAGTGGATCGCAAACGAGATCCCCTCTCATTGTTGTCCTAACACAACTCCTATAGCAAAATCTGAAGCGTCAGTCTTGATCTCAAAGGGGAGAAACCAGTCAGGAGCTTGTAGAATAGGTGAGGCACAAATCTTCCTCTTGAAGAGCTCAAAGGCCTCCAGAAACTTGTGATCTACAATGAACTCTATGTCTTTTACTAAAAGCTTAGTCAATGGGCGGGCAGTCTTTAAAAAATCCTGAATACATCTCCTATAGAATCCAACATGCCTAGGAATGACCACACTGACTTCAAATTGGTAGGTGGATCGAGTTTCTGGATCACCTCCACCTTTGCAGGGTCAACCTCCATTCTCCTGTTGGAGATGACATGCCCCAACACGATACCCTCCCTCACCATAGAGTGACTCTTCTCCCAGGAGAGTACCAGATTCACCTCTTTACATCTCTTGAGGACTCGGTCCATATGCGCTAAACATGTATCAAAGGAATCCCCATGAACCAAGAAGTCATCCATGAATACTTCTAGGAAATCTCCCACCTTCTTGGCAAGTAAGGCAATCATGTAACGCTGAAAAGTCCATGCGGCATTGCAGAGCCCGAATGGCATGTGCTTGTAAGCATAAGTGTTGAATGGACATGTGAATGTGATATTTTCCTGGTCCTCAACGACTATAGCTACATGGTTGTAGCCTGAGTACCCGTCATGGAAACAGAACAACTCTTTCCCTGCGAGCCTCTCCAAGATCTGATCATTAAAAGGTAAGAGAAAGTGGTCTTTCTTGGTCGTGGCATTCAGGCGCCTAAAGTCAACACAGACACGCCACGACGTGGGTACTCGTATCACGATCTCTACCCCCTCTTCATTTGTGGCCATCTAAATTCCCGACTTCTTCGGGACAACATGAAGCGGGGCCATGCATGTGGAGTCAGAAATAGGGTATATAAACCATGCCTTGCACCATTTCTCAATATCTTTGTTCACTACTTCCCATAGATTGGGGTTAAGTCTCCTCAGGAACTCGCATGAATGTCTCACATTATCCTCAGTAAAAATATGGTGCTAGTAGAGAGCGGGGTTGATCCCGACGAGATCCGACACTGTCCACCCTATTTCATTGCGGTTCCTCTCTAAGATCTCTAACAACCTAGACTCCTATTCTAAAATCAAGTCTGAGCTAATGATAATAAGATATCTCTCTTTGGGTCCTACAAGAAAGGCATACTTGAGCGTAGGAGGAAGTGTTTTCAGTTCTAGCAATGTGGTATCATCAATCAAATCTGGTTGAACTGAATCTGAATCTGGTTCCATGCTACATGATGGTGGGCTAAGTTGCATAGTACTCTTCACCAACTCAAAAGTATCTAGAGTTAGATCACTAAAGAAACATGGTAATTCGACCAAAGCTGCGTCCGACTTGTCTTCTATGTCCAATGATCATTCCGAAGGGGATGAAACTGACAGATCTAGATGGATCTCTATGTCGTAATGGGAATAGGTAGATGCATCTCTATCAAGATCTGGCAACACTTGGCAAACTTCATCATGCATTGTGTCCTTTGCAGATGAAAGGGTCTCGCTCTCTCCTGAAGGAACCTATCCTCAAATCCCAATGATGCTAATCATTTTGCAATCTGCCTATGAAGATGAGTACTTTGTGCTACTCTATGAATCGGGTCGCTGACACTTGGTTTGCTTCATCTCAGATTAACTTCTCCACATTGAGAATGGAACTTCATCATTCCCATACCATAATCGAATGCTGCACCTGCGTACCTAACAAAGGGTTGCCCGAGAAAAATATGAGATTCTCTCCAATGATTGGTGGTCTCCATGTCCAACACTGTGATGTCAATCTGATAATACCTCAGAGTCAAAAGTAAACAATCAGTGCTGTCAGTTACCCTAAGATAAGACAGATTGCGACGATGTTAATTGGTAGTGTTTTGCAGATTTTTTATCACTTCAGACTTAATATACAAACCCTACAACTAGCCTAGAGATTGAATCAGATCAGAATATCCATCAATCTTCATATTTTTTCGAGTAAGAACTTGCCAAGATTACGTAGACAGACCTCGTTGCTTATATCCAGGTCCTAGTCAGACCATCACTTCCTGTTCCTTCTCCCCCTGACCTCAAACCTCTACCTCAGAGAGTGAAATACCGATTCCTTGTTGGACATCCTAAAATGTTTCCAGTCATCATCGCTTTTGATTTGATAGATGAACAAGAATCTCATCTCATGGATATTCTTGAAAAGAACCGCAAGGGGATCGTGTGGTCAGTAGTTGATCTACATGGGATTAGTTCGGCTCTACTCCCACCACATTTTTCTCAAGCTGATGCCAAATCATCTCGTGAGTGTTATCATAGGCTGAACCCAAATCTTCTAGAGGTGGCTATGAAGGAAATATCCAAGTGGTGAAGCATCGATTTTATCCATCCCATCTCCGACTCTAAATGGGTTAGTTCTTGACATGTGGTTCCTAAGAAGACGGGTATCACTACAGTGATAAATGAGGATGGAGACAGAGATCTCTACCTAAGTACCGACTTCTTGGCACATTTGTGTGGACTACAGACATTTGAATCAGGCAACCAAGAAGGATCACTTCCCGCTACCGTTCCTTGATAAGACCATCAAATGGTTTGCTAGGAAGAGCCATTATTGCTTTCTTGATGGGTACTTGGGATATAACTAAGTGGGCATTGCTCTTGAAGACCAATAAAAGACGACTTTCAACTGTTCGTTCGGAACGTATGCTTTCAAATGGATGCCCTTTGGATTGTGTAATGCTCCGGCTACAATTTAGAGGTGCATGCTTTCTATTTTTGGGACATGGTGGGAGATATCTTGAAGATCTTCATGGATGATTTTTCAATCTATGGCGATGATTTTGATTCTTGCCTTTATATCTTATACCACGTGCTTCAGAGGGTTACAAAGGTTTACCTCGTTCTTTTTTGGGAGAAGAGTCATTTTATGATGACTAAGGGGATGATCCTTGGTCAAATTATCTCCAAGAGGGGCATGGAGGTGGACTTGACCAAGGTGGACATCATAAAGAAACTCAATCCATCGTCCAATCTGAAGTAGTTACGGTCTTTGCTCAATCATGTCAGTTTCTACGGATGTTTCATACGAGACTTTCAAAAAATCACTCGACCGTTATCATCTTCTCATGAAACACCCCAAGTTTATTGTTGATGATAATTTTCACTCAGCTTTTAAAACTCTCCAAGAGAATGATTATAAAGGCTCCTGTTCTGCAGCCCCCCGATTGGTCTCACCCATCCGAGATCATGATGGATGCCTCCAATTTTGCCATTGGGGGTTGTGTTGGGACAAAGGATGGATGGCCTTCCATATGAAATACACTATGCTAGCAAGACTTTGGATTCTTCCCAATGGAATTACACAGTTACAGAGAAATAAATGATAGTCATAGTATTTTCCTTAGATAAGTTTATTTCCCATATCTTAGGATCCAAGGTTACCATCTTTGCTGACGACACCACCATCAAATACTAAGTGGACAAAGAAGGATTTAAAGGTGCATATGACTAGATGGATCCTTCTACTCCATGAGTTTGATATTTTGATCAAAGATAAGCCTGGAGTCAAGAATGTGGTGGTGGATCACCTCTCCCGGTTAGAATCACCTGAGACTTCAATGTTTTATGCACCCATAACTAGGACCTCCCATGACGAAGGAATTCTTGTTGTCACCTCGTTGCCATGGTATGCTGACATTGTGAACATTCTTGTTGATAAGAAAGTCCCACAAGGTTGGTCTACATAGAGACTTGAGACTTTCCTCGCAAAAGCCAAGTCTTACCATTGGGAGGATCCGATCCTTTTTCATGAAGGAGAAGATTCCATCTAGAGTCAATGTAATCCTCAAGAGGGATACCAGAGTGTCCTCATAAATTGGCATAGATTAGAAGCTAGAGGATACCATTCAAGGAAGAGGACAACACAAAATATGCTCTAATCCGGCCTTTGATAGCCTACAATTGTTGTGAATGCCCATATATTCGTAAATAAATGTACTGACTATCAAAGAAATGGTACTTGGGGACATAGAGACATGATGCTGATGTAGCCGATTCACTTCCGTGAAAGTGTTTGATGCATGTGGTATCGACTTTATGGGCCCATTTCCTAAAAGTCAAGGATCGAGTATATTCTTCTAGTTGTGGATTATGTGAGTCGTTTGGTAGAGGTTATTCCTTCCCAAGCCGTTGATGCAAACACGATTTGTAAGTTCTTGAGAAATCATATCATTACGTGGTTCTAGGTCCCTCAAGTTCTGATATAAGAAGGGGTAGCCACTTCATCAACAACAAGGTAAGAGTACTTGCTAACGAGTTTAGCATAGATCATCAGGTTGCTACTCTGTACCGTCCTCAAATGAATGGTCTATATGAGGGCTCTAATAGGGAGATCAAGACGATGTTGTAGGAGGTTGTTTACGTAGACCGAAAGGATTGATTGCAGCTTTTGGAATTGGTTATTTGGGCCTATAGAGTGTCCTTCAAAACTCCATTGGGTACATCTCCCTTTTGACTCGTTTATGGGAAGCCATGCCACTTTCCTATTGAAATCAAACACCGATCATTGTGGGGCAATGAAAGAAGTGATCTTGTGCCTAGATGATGCGGGAGATCAGAGGCAGATTGAGTTGGCAACCTTAGAAGAATTTAGAGATGAAGCTTTCACAAGTAGCCTTCATTACAAAGAGCAGATGAAAGAGTGACATGACTCACATATTAATCACAAGCAGTTTGAGCCAAATCAGAAAGTCTGGATATTCGATATGAGACTGAAGCTATTTCGAGGGAAACTATGAAGCAAATGAAAAGCCCATATCTTGTGTGACAGGTATATGACAACGACAACATTGATATATCTGAGTTGTCGTCCGATTCCACCTTTCGAGTAAATGGCCAGCGGTTGAAACCTTTTCTTGATCATGAACCACAGACCATTGAGGTTGCCCCTATCTATTTTGTATGAGATGATCTCTTCACTCTTACACTTTGCATCTCATACCTGATTTTCCACATCATCTTTGTATATGTATTTTCAATTTTATTCTTGCTTCTTCTTTTGTCTTACACCCTTAAGTTTCATCTAGAATTTTGCTATACTTAGGATGTGCTTCAGGCTAAGTATAGGGGGTGTTGACATCGTATTATTCGTTTGTTCTATTCTATTACCCCTATTGTTGTTTATACATAGTGTGTCCTTTACACTAAGTATAGGTGGGATAATATCGCTCATTCATGCTTTTGATCATCGTTGGTTTTTGTATTATCTTGTTATCTTGCTTGTTCCCTCGACTATTGATATTCATCTTTATACTTAGGGATATTTTATCCTAGGTATAGGGGGACAAGCTGAGCCAACTGAGTGTCTCATTCTCTTGACCCCGATCATCTTCGATTTTGAGACTGTCATCATTAGGATTACTTGTTCCTAAGCATAGAGGAGATGGTTAACTTCTATTCTTTATTTGTTATTCTTCGAGTCATTTTAGTATAGGATTCTTTTCACTGATCTATACATTTGCCCGAGTTATGTCTTCCTTTGTCGCTTCTTTGGTCAATATGAGGACATAGTTCACGTTATGTATATGGGGTGTCATAATATATATATATATATATATATATATATACACACACTTTATAAAATTTAACTTGTACTTTATTGTATTTTTAATAATCTGCTCTCTGAAAGTATGGGTGAATATTTTGGGTTTATAAAAGCCGTAACAAAACCGTAAATATGTTTTATAAAAAAATAATTTAAAAAGTTGTATAAAAAATGTTGTAAAATTCTTGGATAAAATCCTTAATTATCCAAACCTATAGAATTATTGTAAAATATTGTATAGAAAGCCATATAATCTATTATATAAAAACTTGTATAAAATCCTTTGTAAAATATACAAAATTCTTGCAAATGTGTGTAAATTAAATCAATCCACTAATTCTTTCAAAAAGACCCTAAAAATAAAGAAGTTTTAAAATTCCATAAAAAATTGGAAAATTATTGACGTTGTACATGAAAAGCATAATCCAAAAATCTACTTCATAAAAAATGTTGCATTCATTCACATTTTTCAGAACAAGTTTGATTCTTGAACGAATGGATCTATGTCAGAGAGATGGAGCTTAGTTTAGGCCTTAATCCACTTAATTCAAGAGAGACTCTATCAAGAACTGGAATTAAGGCTCTTCAGATCTTTTAGACTTAATTCTTTGGGTTTTAAGATATCATTTCATAATTCAACTTGAAAGTGTCTAAGTAGGACACCCGGTATCATCTGTTTAACTCTTCTCCATTGAACCAATTTTGAACTCATGCACTCTACACATAGCTCAACTTTCATGGGCTACGAAGGGAATCATTTCTGTGGTGCGTTTCCATCCTTGTCTGGTGGCACTAACATCTAAAGACGGGAGAGATTAGGATTGAAAAAAAGCTTCGGATAAGAGAAGTATATGTTGGCACAATTTTTCTAGTACTCCAAAAAGAGAATGTAATGAAAAGATGTTTTATCTGTCAGGGTATAAAAGATCTATGCAGTGCAACAATCATTTCTACAAAAAAATCTAATACACTAAATACCAAATGACCACAATGGTTGAGATTCAGAAAGGCTACATTATCTTAGTGGAGACTTGGCTAAACAGGTCAGGCTTCACTTGAGAAGTGATTACACTGATCACACTCCAGTTCTCTTTCCATTCTTCTATTTTCTTTCAATATTTGATTGTGGAAACAACACCACCTGACCTTAGAAGGAAATACCCCCCTCCTCGAGAATCAAATAGCTGGATAAGGGCCAAATGGGAGTTGTATTACTAGGATGAGTGGTTTATTCGCTTCTCTATGTAGGAAGAGCTAAAACCTTTCACATGCAGTACAAGTTGCTTTCAAAGCCAAAAAGTTTGCGTGATGGATGGGGTTGGAAAATCTA